>CM060953.1:4330045-5550045 GCA_030765055.1 Mantis religiosa | reverse complement strand
GCTTAGAGTTATCAGACATTCATCTTTCAGGATAAGAGAAAACCTCCAACGTTAAGTCATATTGGACGATGAATGAAATGATATTCAAATGAGTACAGGGTACATAGAGCTTAGAGTTACCAGACATTCATCTTTAGGATAAGAGAAAACCTCCAACGTTAAGTCATATTGGATGATGAATGAAATTATGTTCAAATGAGTACAGGGTACATAGAGCTTAGAGTTACCAGACATTCATCTTTCAGCATAAGGGAAAACCTCGGAGGACACCTTATCTAGATAACTCATCCTAACCGAGATTTGAACTCGGGATCTCTAATGCGAGGCAGACACGCTAAAACCTACGCTATAGAGGCGCGCGAAGAATTCGTTGATAGCTATTTGAACTGCTTCAATGCTTTCAAAATCTCTTCCACAAAGGAAATAAGTGTAAACAAATGTTAATTGATGGGCAAGAGCTGGATATCAAGTGTTATTTGAACTAATGCAAGAGAATGTATTTCCGTTGGCTATTGCCGGGCAGTTCTGCCTCAAAGTACTCGTTCCAGTTGTTGAAAATAAAGATCGAGTCGACTGCGCATCTATTTGAAATAATTATTCAATGGATCAGAGATTCAAAATTGTGCCAGGAACGGGCGAGCGTATTGTTTTAACGAAAAGGTTTACTGGCTAACGGGTATGGAGCTGCAGTTCTGAGGGTTAGGGTTGCGGTGGCACACCCACATTTCATCACTTGTGACAAGTCTCCTGATATACCAAGGATTATCGATAACCTGAGGACTTATATCAATCTACGGTGAGCACGATGATGTATCAATTTATGTGGAACTTATTTACAGATTCTGAATGATATCTTAAGCTATTGGTATGCCGATGTATGGTACCAGTTCTTATCATAATCCAGTGCTTATTTGTGGACTTTCTCCCAAAATTCTGCGTGTGCTGTCAATTTTCCAGAACGTTGTAAAATTTCAATGTTCTCATCTCCATTACTGAACCACTGGAACCATCATTCTGATACTCAATCACTTACGACACCTTCAGATATTCTCCGGGCAGCTTTATAATCTTGTTTCCAGAGGAACTTTAACTTTAAAATTTGTTTTCCTCCTTTTAAAATCTTGTACCCAGCTTCTTCACCCAACTGCTGGGTGAACAATAACCATAGCACATTAGAAAAAGTATTGACTAAAATAGGAGCATATATACGAACGATATAAATCCAATTAAAGCTCATATACTATATCAACTTATAGAAAAGATAAGAAAACTATATACGCGTTCATTAGTCATTAACAGAGCTCGGATTTTTTGCATACTTGCATGTTTTATTCCTGATAGTTAAATATAGCGCGCAGTGTCACTCGGGGGGATGGTGGTGTTGGTGCCGACGTGCCCCTCGCCACGCCGATCCTTACTCGTTTCTCCGGCTGCTCTACCTGGTGTGGGCAGTCTCTCTCCAGGTGTCCCAGCTGGCCACACCCCAACAGACGCCACTAGGTCTTCGCCGGCGTCCCTCGGTGGCCTTCGGTCTCCAGTGAAGTGAATACTTCTTGTTCTCGATGTCGGGGTAGCCGTCACCTTGGACACCTCCATCCTTAATGCAGCCGTTAGCGCCTCGTAGATGGTTTTGTAATCGCCGAGTAATAGGCGCTTGCGTATCTCGGTGTCTCGTACCCCGTCGACGAATGTGCAGGCGGCCTCTCGGGATACGAATTCAGGTGGTAGGTGGACCAAGGCTTTGCTGGCCAGCTGTTCAATTGCCAGGGCGAACTCCTGCAGCGTCTCCTCTGGCTGCTGGGACCCTGACTTCAATTGGCTGTGGTAGGCTGCGGTCAAGTGGTGGTTTCCGAAGCGGTTTTCCAGGGCCTCCCAGATGTCCTTAGGTGCCGCCGCTGTCTGGACTGCATTCAGGACCTCAGCCGTCCGTCCCTAAAGGATGACTATTAGCTGTGCGGCCTCTTCTTCAGGTGACCACTTGTTGTGCTTGGCCATTGTGCCGAATTTGCGGCGGAAGACTTCGAGCGTTGAATTGCCATCGTACTTCGGTGGTTTGATGCGCGCAGATGTATCACGTCCCGGCACGTAGGCCTTTAAATCCTTCAACCTCCTGCCAACGATGTCCTCCACCGTGGCGTTCAGGCACTTAGTGTTGCCGTCGGCCTTTCCCTCTAGGTTGTTAAGGCGGTTCGCCAGGTCTTCGACGTCTTTCGCCATAGCCTTTAGAGACTTGGTGTCACCGTCGGCCTTTCTCTCTAAGTTGTTAAGACGCTCGTCCACTTGACCCATCCACATGCCCAGCTCCGCGACGTCATCTCTCAAGCTGGTTAATGCTCATCAAATTTTGCGTCGAGGGCCTCGTTGGCCGCCTTCATTACGGTTAATTTGCCTTTCACTTCTGTGTCTAATTCGGTCATCTTCGCGGTCATCGTCGCGGCCAAGTTGTTATTTGCCGCCTCCGTCTTCGCAGCGAGGGTGTCATTCGCAGTTGTCATTTCTTTCAGCTCCGCAGCGAGGTTGTCATTCGCTGTTCTCATTTCTTTCAGCTCCGCGGCGAGGTTGTTATTCGCTGTTCTCATTTCTTTCAGCTCCGCAGCGAGGTTGTCATTCGCTGTTGTCATTTCTTTCAGCTCCGCAGCGAGGTTGTCATTCGCTGTTCTCATTTCTTTCAGCTCCGCGGCGAGGTTGTTATTCGCTGTTCTCATTTCTTTCAGCTCCGCAGCGAGGTTGTCATTCGCTGTTGTCATTTCTTTCAGCTCCGCAGCGAGGTTGTCATTCGCTGTTGTCATTTCTTTCAGCTCCGCAGCGAGGTTGTCATTCGCTGTTGTCATTTCTTTCAGCTCCGCAGCGAGGTTGTCATTCGCTGTTGTCATTTCTTTCAGCTCCGCAGCGAGGTTGTCATTCGCTGTTGTCATTTCTTTCAGCTCCGCAGCGAGGTTGTCATTCGCTCTTGTCATTTCTTTCAACTCCGCGGCGAGGTTGTTATTCGCTGTTGTCATTTCTTTCAGCTCCGCGGCGAGGTTGTTATTTGCCGCTTCTGTTTTCGCAGCGAGGTTGTCATTCGCTGTTGTCATTTCTTTCAGCTCCGCAGCGAGGTTGTCATTCGCTGTTGTCATTTCTTTCAGCTCCGCGGCGAGGTTGTTATTCGCTGTTCTCATTTCTTTCAGCTCCGCGGCGAGGTTGTTATTTGCCGCTTCTGTTTTCGCAGCGAGGTTGTCATTCGCTGTTGTCATTTCTTTCAACTCCGCGGCGAGGTTGTTATTCGCTGTTCTCATTTCTTTCAGCTCCGCGGCGAGGTTGTTATTTGCCGCTTCTGTTTTCGCAGCGAGGTTGTCATTCGCTGTTCTCATTTCTTTCAACTCTTCTAGAATTTTTGTCAATGCAGCGTCCGCTGTCGAATGTTCCACTCCTGACACCAATTGTGATTTGTGGGTTTCTAAAATTAAGAGTAAAGTTTGGAGATATTCAAAATGTTCTTTATTTCCGTAGAAACACTGTTTGTGTACCCTTTTGCAGCAAGCTATCATAACATGAACCAACACAATCTCTCGTCACTTCTGCACATGTAAATAAACAAAAGAGTTCACTTTCAAACCACAGCTGCACGCGCACAATTATCGAGTCCAATTACAACTGTCGAGTCGCGGCTTTCTTTTATACCTCCACTCATTGATCTAGAAATTAGTGGAATTTTCTGTAACAATCAAGAAAGCGAACCTTCCAGTTATCTATCTTTATCTGTTTCGGCAAGCTATTTATCTCCGCGTTGCGCCGGCCGCCAGTCGCAACAATGGATCGCGACATTAATAACAAAGAACTGGCAGGATTATTGTTAGGAAACGCTCTAGCGACAGGTTAGTTGTGAGGCTAAAGGCTGTTGAACCAAGTTGACAATTCTGAAGATAAACAAAAAGATATCGAAAATCATAACTTTAAAGTTATTATGAAAAACTAAAAAGACCAAAAAAACCGAAATTAGAAGGGAATTGAAAATACTGATGAAGGCTGGTTACCTAAGAGTAAAGCCTAAATGCACAACCAAGGAACCCCGAAGCAGCTACGTGGAGGTTTCTATTAGGGAAATAGCTTCAGTCTAAAAAGCCAAACCACCCTGGAAGATTACTAGAACCCTCAGTTGGGCCGCTGGTAACCTAGTAATAGACTTTAATTCCCACCTGGGCGGCTATACCAGTTAATGCCGATGGGTGTCGGGAAACCAACCCAATCCGAATAATTCCCCTACCAGAAAGGCTCGAATGTTCGGCCTGATGTACTTCTAGTAACGTCAGAAACACTAAGGCCCACAGCAGCTGAAGGGCTCGAAACCCCTCCCTTACGGAGAAATGCTTAACGACCCCGGAAAGCCACAAAAAGCAATGAGTCAGAAAGGTCGGACGCGTTGATCTCCCAAATGGGGACGAGCCTTAACGTCTGCGGCATGTCGCAGCGAAAATTAATGAAGGGCAGTTTTAAAGTTTCTCAAAATCATTGTATTTATGCTAATGCTTACAACACTTCCCAACAAAGGGAAACCTTTTCTCATACCTCCGCGAAAAAATAGGCGATTCTTGAGGAAAAAGATGTGCTCATTTTGGAATCTCCTATCACATCAGGTTAAAAGGATATGTATACATTTAGGATATTACCTATGAGGTTTCATATATGATGTTACAGTTATTATTGTTATATAATAATTTCTAAGCTGCTAATTATGACGCTTATGACCTTTCTTTTTTTTAAAAAAAAATCATCCCCCACGAGTTTTCGGATTTGAGTTCCAATAAAAGTTCCTTCTCTCAGTTTTGCGTTAGTTAACTGTGGAAACTTGCCTTATAAATATGCAAGACCACTGCCTTACAACATTCTTCATTATCCCAAGTTTTAAGGGAGGGAGAAGAACCTATGAGGTTGAACTAATGGTGTTTGTTTTACTCTACCCAGGGACCGCTTGCCGCACTGTTGTACCACATGTTTCCGCATTTCACGTCTGTCCCACAAACACACGCAAAAAACAGTATTTTGTGAATCCGCCTTGTAATCCAAGTAGTAAAAGCAGGTGTTGCAGCTATGAGACTCCTTGGAAGTTTGTTACCATTATGAAGTAACACAGCCTCTAAGCTGAACTTCGATGAATCTATAAACAATTGCCAGTCATCTGGATTGTGCTCTATTTCTATCTCGCTCATTAAACTACTGATGTCTATACAGAAACATATATGCTCTTCCACAGAAAAATATTCTCAAATTCTGATGCGTATTTCAAAACTATAATTTTTG
This sequence comes from Mantis religiosa, assembly GCA_030765055.1. Taxonomy (NCBI): domain Eukaryota; kingdom Metazoa; phylum Arthropoda; class Insecta; order Mantodea; family Mantidae; genus Mantis; species Mantis religiosa. Next base: position 5,544,768 of record CM060953.1, on the reverse strand, counting down.
TCCCAGGTGCCATAATTTCCTTTGTTGCAGCCGAGAACCTAGAATTTCAGATAGCTCTTTTGACAAACTTTAGTCGCATGCCAAATCATTCAAGTCTACTTGCTGTGTAAAATGTCTTTTACTTACAGAATTTTCTGGTTGAACGTCAGATGTTTTGAGGTAGAGGCCAGGTTAAATTGTACAGCATGTTTTCAGCTTTACGTTTTGTAAGTAATCGTGTAGGACAAGGGTGGGCAGCCTACGACAGGCGTGTTACTGGCTGATACACGATTATGTATATTTAAAATATCTGAAGATTGTGACGTAATGTGCCGTTTAAGCATCATTTTCAGAATCTATGTGTGAAAACGAATTAACTTGAAGTAGATAAAGGAACAGATTTTTGTAAGACAAGTTTTACAGAAGGCCATGTTTCGTTTACAAACGCGTGATCCAGTTAGATAAGAGGAACTCAGCTATTACTAAGTTTGGGGTGAGTTGTCTGTTATTTCGTGAAAACAGCGTACGTTGCTAATGGAGTTGAAATCCAGTTATTGCTGAAATTTCCTGTGCTGATGAATACAGACGGCGTGGCAATCTGGCTAATACAGAGGTTCCCTTCAACATTAAGTTCCACTTACGACATTTGCTATCCCTACTAAGTGTGTAATTACATGACCACCTCAAAATAAAAAATGCACCTTTAGAAAAAAAGTCTGTTTCCGCTGGACTCTGAAGAAGGTAACTAAAAATCTATCAGAATATTTAAAAATCAGACTTCATATTTAAGTTCGGCATCTTCCAACCGAGCGAGATGGCTCAGTGGTTTCATTTGTCCCGCATTCGGGAGGTTCGGTGGCTGACCTACCGACCCATGGGTTTTTTCGGGGGTTTCCCGGGTCGCCAGATGTATGCTGGGTAGGTTAATTACATCCCTCGAATTTTCTGTCTCTCCATTTCATCTCCATTACCATTTCATGTAGTGTACTCTGGGATCTAATGTGCAAGCGTTGATATTCAACAAAGAAAAGTGCGAAGCTTTCTAAATTCAAAGACATGCATTCAGGATCTCACAGATGTAAAGGAAAGCGTAGGGGCAAGGTTATGTTTAAAAGTACAACCATTGAGAACAAGAAAATCTTTGAAAAACTTGGAGAAGGTTGCATATACAACCAAGAGTGACGTCATGCCCGTTGTCTTGGGAAGACCTTACGGATGATACTGTCACGCATTGTGCATGACAAAGGGAGGACTCAAGCCACGTAGAATCAACTGTCACATTTCCTGAAGAAATATTTGCGGCTTTCCCGTTCGTCATTTTCAAATGAAATTTTTACTTCACCAGGAAGAATAACAGGATCCAAAGCAAAGGGCTTCTTAGAGCTTTTCTTGCATTATTTGGCGAAAGGTTAACTCCAGTTCTTTGTAGTAAGAGCAAGCGTAATTGATTTTATGGAGTACGGGAACATGGTAAATAGTATATTAAAAGGTCACACACAAATGACTTAGAGGAATGGATTTAAGACAAAGTTTGTATGTCGTATTGGGCATAAGTAAAAAAGGAAAACGTTGCTTACACATGAAACTAGTGCACGTATTTCAGTAGAATAGGTTAGGATTTTATGGAGCGGATTCGCTCCCATGCCCCAAGAGGAGCATTCCCGAGAGGAAGGATGACGCGAGAGAAGACAGAGGGTGGCCGTCCCAAGGAGTCACGGAAGTGCTACCAGTTGGAAGCTTCTCGGCGGTCCAGGAAAACTATCATCCCACACACCGTGGCTATAAAAAGCCAACGAGCCCAAGCTCGGAGACTGGATGCTGGGAATACTCCAGGCAGCCTGGCACAACCGGAATCCCTCCTGCCACGTTGTTCAAACGGCCCACTAGGCCAGCTTGGTGATGGGAGTCCACATCCCACCACAGGAAAACATGCTTACCATATCATCCTGCCATGCAACGCCGAGACACGCCCCGATACTTCTACTCTGATGAGAGATGACATGAAATGATAATGGATATAAAATGGAGGAAGAGGAAATTCACGGCATTAAATTACCCAGCATTCTCCTGGTGACCCGGGAAAACCCCCGAAAATCCCTGGGTAAGGTAGGTCGGCCCCATTAATCGAACCAGGGCCTTCGGAATACAGGCTACAGATGAAACCGCCTGAGCCATCCCGCTCGATGAAACTTCAGTAACTCCTAAGAATGTGACAATTTTCGTCAATTGAAAAAATTTAAAAACTGTATAATAATGTTATTGAAATGTCATACGTTTAAGATATTTACAAGACAAATGCCCACCTCGGTAGCGTAGATGATAGCGCGTTTGCCTCACGTTCAAGGTCCCGAGTTCGAATCTCGGTCAGGGTGAGTTACCTGGATAAGGTTTTCTTTGCGGTGGGTTTTCCCTTATCCTGAAAGACGAATGTCAGGTAACTCTAAGCTCTATGAACTCTGGGCTCATTTGAGCATCATTTCACCCTTTTCATTCATTTTCCGATATGACTTAACGTTGGAGGACGTAAATAAAATAACAAAATAGTTCGCTTCGCCTGTTGTAGCGGTATTTGTTTTTCTCCGTTGGCAGCACTGATTAACCATCATAACAAAAAGAATTATGTATGTAAGAAAGTCTGTATTTTCTTATTGTATAAGTTTCTGGAGCAATTTCAATGTACATTCGTTATAAATCTATGTTAAACGAAGTTAAAAAATAACAAAATACCAGAAATGGAGCAATGACGTACCTCGTTTCCGTAAAAGAAGCTCGATTTGTCACTTAGACAAAACACAAACGTATTACACAGTCAACTGTCTCAGTTAGTAAACTTCTTCGTTCTAACAAAACAATACACTATCGTCACCTAGGGAGCACATTTTGAACAATTAATGCGAGTGGCTCACCAACCCTTATTGTCCACGCTTACATTATTTACAAACCTACCTCTTCAAATGATTAAATTAATATATATATATATATATATGCACGTATGTAAAAAATGAATGTTTTCTGAAATAGTTGTTTTAGACAAAGTCAATTTCCACCCATATCCTCAGTTTGAACACGATCAAGTTTTACCAGAAATGAATACTTTCGGTTGATTTATTCCGATAGCTTTGATCTCGAGAATATTCTTTACTTAGAAGCTATTATCGTTTCTTTTATCTGTAGATATAAAAGGGCACGGCATAATTTAAGTCACTGCATTCGCTACTTCGATTCTTTGATCCTTTTATTCCAAGAAGTTGGGCTTTGCAGTAATAAACTCGTGACAATGCCAGGGCCTGCTTCTTGAGAGAAGAGCCTGCAGCGGCCTCTTTCATAAAACATAACTCGTTTGCAAACGACAACTTTAAATATGTAATATGTTTCTCCAGGTTGAAGCAAACTCGTACATGTCTACATTCAACTCTTTCTTAATTTAATAACTTCGCTTTTTACAGCGACTTTCGTAGTAACAAGTAATAGAAATAATACAAAGTTAAATGGCTTTTGAACAAAACTGATTTGTTATACTCACATGGCTTTCTCTACTTATTCTTAGAAACCTTTATTTTTCTAATTCTTCTAAACAAGAAATGCTTTTATTAAATCTTTCCTTATAGGCACAGTGAGATATCAGAACACAGTAGACGTAAGTGATAGGTAAATCTATTATCAGGCGGTTGCTGTGTCATAGCTTGACACTTTGATCTCTTTGAATGACCAGAACTTCAAAATAAATCTGATGTAATGCACTCTACGCTTATACACAATTATTGCTCAACCTACAATATATACTGTGAGATCTTCTGGTGGTTAACCTCGAAAAATGCAAGTCAAATGGAGAATTTAATGTCTTGGTGGCATGTTCCTCAATGATTAGAGCAACTGCATGCAGACTGAGAGATTTGGGCTTGGAATCCCTGCTAAACAAGTTAATATTGGTTTGAAGGAGCATGTATAATTTGTCGTATTTGTATACGAGTTGATGATACTGCCTCTAGAGGAGATATTTCCGATGTTTCTGGAGCTTTCTGCTACAGCTGCACAGTTGGATGGTCACTTAGAGATGTAATCGATGACCTCACTGATCACGGTCTATTTTGTTTCTCCCCCTACCGACAGTGGCCGACGGACTTACAGTAGTGTCACCAAAAGTCAGCTCTGGTACCTGTCGCAGTTACAGTACGTTAAGCTGTAAATACAAGGACGATACTGATCGTGTTTACAAAACCAAACTGGCAGTAGCTGAAACATTCAATGTCACAGCGGGAACTCCGTCCATAGCGCTACCATAACAATATCCCAGCGCGACATTAAATTATCTGACTCGTGTTTTTCTCGGTAAACCACTAGGAGTTCTCATAAACACATGAGACAACTACCTTAATGGCGACTTACTATGCTGTAAGTACTTTAAGGCCCGGGCTTTATAGTAAACCACTAGGAGTTCTCATAAACACATGAGACAACTACGTTAATGGCGACTTACTATGCTGTAAGTACTTTAAGGCCCGGGCTTTATAGTAAACCACTAGGAGTTCTCATAAACACATGAGACAACTACCTTAATGGCGACTTACTATGCTGTAAGTACTTTAAGGCCCGGGCTTTATAGTAAACCACTAGGAGTTCTCATAAACACATGAGACAACTACCTTAATGGCGACTTACTATGCTGTAAGTACTTTAAGGCCCGGGCTTTATAGTAAACCACTAGGAGTTCTCATAAACACATGAGACAACTACCTTAATGTCGACTTACTATGCTGTAAGTACTTTAAGGCCCGGGCTTTATAGTAAACCACTAGGAGTTCTCATAAACACATGAGACAACTACCTTAATGACGACTTACTATGCTGTAAGTACTTTAAGGCCCGGGCTTTATAGTAAACCACTAGGAGTTCTCATAAACACAAGAGACAACTACCTTAATGATGACTTACTATGCTGTAAGTACTTTAAGGCCCGGACTTTATAGTAAACCACTAGGAGTTCTCATAAACACATGAGACAACTACCTTAATGACGACTTACTATGCTGTAAGTACTTTAAGGCCCGGGCTTTATAGTAAACCACTAGGAGTTCTCATAAACACATGAGACAACTACCATAATGACGACTTACTATGCTGTAAGTACTTTAAGGCCCGGGCTTTATAGTAAACCACTAGGTGTTCTCATAAACACATGAGACAACTACCTTAATGACGACTTACTATGCTGTAAGTACTTTAAGACCCGGGCTTTATAGTAAACCACTAGGAGTTCTCATAAGCAGATGAGACAACTACCATAATGACGACTCACTATGCTGTAAGTACTTTAAGGCCCGGGCTTTATAGTAAACCACTAGGTGTTCTCATAAACACATGAGACAACTACCTTAATGACGACTTACTATGCTGTAAGTACTTTAAGACCCGGGCTTTATAGTAAACCAGTAGGAGTTCTCATAAACACATGAGACAACTACCTTAATGACGACTCACTATGCTGTAAGTACTTTAAGGCCCGGGCATTATAGTAAACCACTAGGAGTTCTCATAAGCAGATGAGACAACTACCATAATGACGACTTACTATGCTGTAAGTACTTTAAGGCCCAGGCTTTATAGTTCGGACCACTATTAGGTACAATTAATGGAAATGAATTGTTCTTTCACACTAGCCTACCATAGGCAAAGATTTGGAATTATTTTTAAGTTTTCAAGCCACAAAACTTAGGTAAATAGGTGAAATGATGCTCAAATGTGTCCGAGATTCATAAATTGTATAGTTCTCAGACACTGATCTTCCAGGATAAAGAAAAATTCCGGAGAAATCTTACACAGATAACTCACCGTGACCGAGTTTCGAATTCGGAACCTCTTAAATGTGATGCACACACGCTACTACCACAGAGGTACACCTTAAAATGTGTATCATTTTATTGCTTTTCCAAAAGTCTGTTTTAAAACAGTCCTTAAACAGTAATGGCTATTCCTGAGTCATTTCATAAACTAAAATGGTTCACTGCTTCATGTGATGACCAAATTGTGATTTCCCCTTTTTCATCTTTAAATTTTGGAAAAAAAGGACAGGGCTTTAAGGTGCAGGGCATCGAGATACTCAGTTGTTAGTTTTGTTACATTTGTTTTCATTACGTAAATTATCTTTTGTTTTGGGCCTTTTTTCACCAAATATTTGAAAATATTGCAGTAAACAGACATTTATGCACAATCAACTGTCAATTCGTTAGACTTTTGTAGACTTCGGTTATGTTTGAAAGGTCCATTGAGCCGATTGATTTCTGTTTTCAGGATCATAATAATAAATACAAGATTGATCAACAGTAAGGATATTCCAAACCAAATTTGGAGTGTCACCTTGGAGTTTTTCTGTACCAATCAGTATGTTGTTGTTTTTGTTCGGTAGTCAGTTTATGACAACAAAGTTTTCTCACGTCTAACTGTTGATGTATTTGACTCATAACAATGTCCAATATGTCCGTCAAACAACGACAATATTTTTATCAATAACAAAAGTTCTTGGGGCTAGTCCTTCATGAAATTTTTCACTAAGAAAAAAAATCCTTTTAGAATTTACTGTATAAATTATAAAAAGCATTACTAAGTCGATCTTCGTGTTGGTTAGATGTTAATGACGATTAATAATAATAGTAATAATAATAATAATAATAATAATAATAATAATAATAATAATAATAATAATAATAATAATAATAATAATAATAATAATAATAATAATAATAATAATAATAATAATAATAATAATAATAATAATAATAATAATAATAATAATAATAATAATAATAATAATAATAATAATAATAATAATAATAATAATAATAATAATAATAATAATAATAATAATAATAATAATAATAATAATAATAATAATAATAATAGCCTAAAAATGTTCTCTAATCAAATTAATTTCTGGGTGAACAGAAAATATTTGATGTTAATAATTAATAAACTATTAGAGCAAATAAAACTACAATGCAGTCAATTCATAAAACAAAGAAACTTAAGTGTCAAATATAAACATAGTGCCGTTTTTTAGAAACAAATAATTATCTGTTTTCCTGGTATTCTTGAGATGTGACAATGTCTTTCTGGTAACGGTTGTGTGTAACGATTAGCTGTAGTTACGTTTCAATATTGTCACAGTGTGATATTGCTGTGCTGGTGCCACAGACCGGAGCTGGGCGCTTGCCAGGAGAGAAAAGACAGAGAGAGGCTCCAGAAAGTTCTACCCATTGTTGCGGCCACGAAAGTTTTCGAAACGTCTGCGCCTTTCTAGAAACAATGGCTGAGGAGGTATAAATACCCGCAAGATGTTAGGAGACGGCAGTTGTTTGTTGGTTATTGCGACAGTCAACGATTGAAGTGTACCGCAGTGATTTCTTTCATTTGTTTTCGTGCAGCAAAACAGCGAGTCAGCCTTGAAGACAACTGATTGTCAATTTCACGTCTTTTTACTACAGAAAAGGCTGTTCTAGATTTCTGCAAATAAGATTTCAGAATCTAGGTAGCTCACGCAGTCACAATGTGATTTGGACTTAGTTTGTTATTTCATGGAATGTAAAGAGAAGATCATAACAGACTTATCGCATTGCAGCTTGTAGAATGTTAGATAAAACCTCGTAATATTTAATAGATGTATGTCATAAGCTAGGGCGAGAAGGGAAATGCCCAATGTAGCGAGATGATACAGAGTGGCGTGGTATACAAACAAAGATATGGAGAGAACAAATTTGGTAGCAAAAGTGGAATAGTTTTATGGAGGGGGAGAGGTATTACTAATCAGCAAAATGTTGTCTCTGAAAGAGAAGACTATGCAAGAAACAGGTAATTACTTGGGGAAAGTCAGAGAGAAATGGTTAAGAATGATTAAGAATAACCAGGAAATAAGGCTGGAAAAACTGGAACAAGGGATATAAGAGAGCAGAAGGGGCAAAGCAAGGGGCTGGGTGCATTGAGAGCGAAATTAAACAAGGCAAACAGGTAGGAAGTGCATGTTGGGTGTGAATAAGGAAGTTTGTTATTATTTGCTAGAAATGTGTCAATGGTAATGTATTATGGAATGTATGTATGAAAAAACATGAGAAAAATATTTTATTCTTTCTTCCTTCCTTTTTCTGTCCTACCTCACTCCCTCCCTGCTTCCTGCCTTTCTTACTTCCTTTTTTCTTTCTTTTTATTAATTTCTTATTCACGTAATCAGTTAGTGCCATCTATGTACGTTGTACTTTAAGGAACATGTGTTTGTGTTTCAGACGGCACAGATGTGGTGACACGGGCTTGGAACACCTGAGGACGCGATGGGGAATAAGCTAAGTTGCTCATGTGCGCCGCTCATTCGCAAGGCGTATCGTTACGAGGACTCGCCCTGGCAGACGTCGCGGCGTCGTGACGGCCATCTCCTCAGGTCTGTCTTCATAAGCTAGTAGTTACTTAATACCTTCACTGACTCAGCACTACAGCAAAACATGCATATCTCATTCTTCTTAGTTGCCTGGAATTATTAGAGTGGTACTATTTCATAGTTAGGGTTGTATAACATTGGTCTACTTGGTTAGACTACTCGACGCTAACCAAGGCACCGCAAAGTGAGATTTGTAGTGGACAACATGGCGCTGGGGCAAGCATTCTTTGGCATCTCCGGATTCCCCCACCATCTTTCCACCAATTGCTCCATCATTCATGTCACCCACATCAGTTCCTCAGACCCGAATTTGAGGGATAGAGCAACAAGAATACTCTAACACCGCGATAAGTGGTAAACTAGGGAGCATATTTAAAGTGCACTATATTGCCTAGAATTGCTAAATTTGCAAATATTACTACTTTTAACAGCTGTATCGTAAATAACCTGTAACAGCAGCAAAGTCAGGGAAAAAGAATATGCAAATTCAAACTTCATACGTCAAGCAAATGTACTGAGAGAGTGCATCAAGTACTGTTAGAAGAGTCAAATATTATGTAGGCTATAAACAAATGGGGAATGTCAAATATAAGTAACATGCACACTACCAAGATCACTTGCCTTATTAGAATTAGGAAAAACCATAAAACGGCATGATAATTAAAAGAAGTTTGAAATATTGGTATAAATGCTTGGCAAAACAAGATTACGAAATCCTAAAAGAGAATAAGAAACAAAACTATCTCACACCGCTACGTACCTGAAAATTTGATGGTATATAAAACCATGTAGTGCAGGGTAGAACCGCAAACTTCAAAACTGAAGCCTGGAATTAGCCACATGCGATCACTTGCAAGTAGCTAATGGTCAGTCTTGGTGAACTGTGCTTCACGTTTTGAATATTTGATGGTATAATGTCTGCTGTATATAAACCATGTAGTGCAACCTTCAAAACTGAAGCCTGGAATTAGCCACATGCGATCACTTGCAAGTAGCTAATGGTCAGTCTTGGTGAGCTGTACTTCACGTTTTGAATATTTGATGGTATAATGTCTGCTGTATATAAACCATGTAGTGCAACCTTCAAAACTGAAGCCTGGAATTAGTCACATGCGATCACTTGCAAGTAGCTAATGGCCAGTCTTGGTGAACTGTGCTTCACGTTTTGAAACTTTGATGGTATAATGTCTGCTGTATATAAACCATGTAGTGCAACCTTCAAAACTGAAACCTGGAATTAGCCACATGCGATCACTTGCAAGTAGCTAATGGTCAGTCTTGGTGAACTGTGCTTCACGTTTTGAAACTTTGATGGTATAATGTCTGCTGTATATAAACCATGTAGTGCAACCTTCAAAACTGAAGCCTGGAATTAGTCACATGCGATCACTTGTAAGTAGCTAATGATCAGTCTTGGTGAGCTGTGCTTCACGTTTTGAAACTTGGATGGTATAATGTCTGCTGTATATAAACCATGTAGTGCAACCTTCAAAACTGAAGCCTGGAATTAGTCACATGCGATCACTTGTAAGTAGCTAATGATCAGTCTTGGTGAGCTGTGCTTCACGTTTTGAAACTTTGATGGTATAATGTCTGCTGTATATAAACCATGTAGTGCAACCTTCAACTGAAGCCTGGAATTAGGCACATGCGATCACTTGCAAGTAGCTAATGGTCAGTCTTGGTGAGCTGTGCTTCACGTTTTGAAACTTTGATGGTATAATGTCTGCTGTATATAAACCATGTAGTGCAACCTTCAAAACTGAAGCCTGGAATTAGCCACATGCGATCACTTGCAAGTAGCTGATGGCCAGTCTTGGTGAGCTGTGCTTCACGTTTTGAAACTTTGATGGTATAATGTCTGCTGTATATAAACCATGTAGTGCAACCTTCAAAAGTGAAGCCTGGAATTAGCCACATGCGATCACTTGCAAGTAGCTGATGGTCAGTCTTGGTGAGCTGTGCTTCACGTTTTGAAACTTTGATGGTATAATGTCTGCTGTATATAAACCATGTAGTGCAACCTTCAAAACTGAAGCCTGGAATTAGTCACATGCGATCACTTGTAAGTAGCTAATGATCAGTCTTGGTGAGCTGTGCTTCACGTTTTGAAACTTTGATGGTATAATGTCTGCTGTATATAAACCATGTAGTGCAACCTTCAAAACTGAAGCCTGGAATTAGCCACATGCGATCACTTGCAAGTAGCTAATGATCAGTCTTGGTGAACTGTGCTTCACGTTTTGAAAATTTGATGGTATAATGTCTGTTGTATATAAACCATGTAGTGAAACCTTCAAAACTGAAACCTGGAATTAGCCACATGCGATCACTTGCAAGTAGCTGATGGTTAGCCTTGGTGAGCTGTGCCTATCGTTTTGAAACTTTGATAGTATAATGTCTGCTGTATATAAACCATGTAGTGCAACCTTCAAAACTGAAGCCTGGAACTAGCCACATGCGATCACTTGCAAGTAGCTAATGGTCAGTCTTGGTGAGCTGTGCTTCACGTGTGGGGAATGGCGCGCCTTATTTATGCCATGTGTAGACCGCTGCCCGTCAGGGGTGTGTTAACTCCGCATAGAGCAGAGATGATGCCAGGTGTGAGCATAATGACAGTTCCCTTGTCAGTAATGCTAGAAGGCTTGGACATCAAGCAAGCTGAGTTAGGCAGTGTACACCAGGCAATTTAGTGTACATCTAGCTTGATAAAATATTGTAAATAGTAAGTTTTATGAATAAATTCTATTCTATAAGAGCGATTGTTCGTTTTCGATCGCTAAATAATTTATTATAATTTTCAGATGCAGTGGTTTAGTTGATTCCAACAACAAAACTGTAATATGTACTTTTTAATATATCTTTGATTGGAATTAACAATACATACGAAAGGTTGCTGTGACAGCTTATTCATCATATATTCCATATTCTCTGGAGCTAATTTTACTTTTTCTGCGATGTACTTACAGCAAGCAAATCTCCCAACACTTCAATATATTGTTGTCTTCGGAGACTCAAACATAACAAACGTGTTGCTGTTGATTACTAGGTTGGTTTGGATTTTACAGATATTCCAATAACTTGTTGAATATGTTTTTGTTAAAATGGAAGTTAGCGCAATATCGTTCAGTGATTTGCTTTTCACTTTTAGATGGGAAAACTTGTGAGGAGATAAAAGCGACATTGGATGATGTTTATGGAGACCTCTATGGAGAGCTATGGTAACAGTTAGATATTGGTATAACGAATTTAAACGTGCTCGAACATCCGTTTTTGACGAGGAGCGTCTACAAATACGGTTACCTAGGAAGTCACTGAAAAAGTCGACGATATGGCAGAGGCCATAGGTGTATCGACGGGAACGGCAATTCATATTTTGTACAGTAAGTTAGAGATGAGAAAGCTGTCGACCTGATTGGTGCCGCGTTTGTTTAACAAGCGGAAGCGGCGTTCAACTTCATGGTTCATACATGAATTTAAATAAAACTGTTTGTGCATGTTATTGTGTGCATAATCTAAAAAAAACTGAGTGCAATGGTTTGAAGGTTTCTTTGCAAATACAAATGATTAAATAATGCGGAAAAATTGCGTTGTTAATTTGAAAACAGATTTATAATATTTTTGATGCAGTTAGAGCTCTAGTTATCATCACTTCTTTAAAATAAACCTTAAACATTAAAATATAACATAATTTAAATATTACCTAGTCAGTATAAGAGGGAAAGTATTGATTGGAAATATTTAAAAATACACTGCTGTTTGTGAAACTTGCAACACAAAGAAAGGAACGATTGAACTTAATTTAATACCACATTTTAGGTACATTACAATAAACAAATCTGAACATGATTGATCTCTTAGCCTGAATCAGAGCTGGGTGGCTTACTCCACACAATCCGTGACACTGGTTACTGGAGGTCCACGTACCCATCGCAATATGTGGCCGGGTATTCTCCTACTGAGTACTTCGGGCTCTATAATGTCCCTCTGGTATCGATTAAAGTTCGAATTGCCCTCAGTTCGTAGGAAATTGTTGTAACAATTGGCGCCACAAACCATCCCTCCAGATTACGCTCGAACATGGATGCAGCCATCATTGTAGGACAGTTGGACACTTAGTGCGAGTATGTCAATGGCGGCGTCCACGTCGGAGGCACTTGTCATTTCTGAACAACGACATTTGTACAACCAGTCCAACCCACATTTGACGTATTGTTGAAGCAGATAGATTCACACTTGCTGCAGTTCCCTGTCTTGGAGCCAACACTGTAAGTCAGGGGTGCGAAGGAAGGCACTATAAGTGTGAATTTACCCTCCCTCTCATCCTCCAAACTTAAACAAACAGGTAAACACAGCCAAATAAACCGGTTGATTCTATTTATAGTCAGTTGCAGTCTTATCAGTACAGTGGTGGCTTGCATATAAAACAACGAATACTTAATCGAGACTGAGATAAAAGCTTTTTCTTTCTTCACGATGGTAAAGCATACTTTTAATATATCCTACTAATATTGGATAGATTATGAGCTTCACTCTAAGGGGAGATTTCAATGCGGCTCAAGCTGAAGCCTATAATCATCAAAGCTACATACTTTTGTACAGTTCAGAATCTGTACACACATTTCCCAAGCTGCACCTTTCTAGAAGGAAATTAGCGGCCATGTTTGGTACTAATTATCAACTGAACAAGAGCCTGCTACGCAATAGCGTCAGTGTGTTCGTCTAACTTGCAGCGGGACACTGAAACACGAGAGTGTACATTGTAAACAATTTCTATGCACTCTTTAGATACATTGTGACGTTTATTTTTAAGAATACAATATAGAAAATGCTGAAATGTCTTGAACAGCTCAAGGGAAATATTTAGCTCAGCCTAGCAATAATTTTATAATCAAACAAAGGCAATAAGCATGTTAATGCTATAGAACTACTTTTGTCACTGCCAGTAATATGGTGAGAAGGTCTTTTTCTCTCACAAAGTCAAAAGGAGCCATGGGCCATTTAGCAATGACGCTACGTCTTTTACCATTATTCTCTAGCGACATTAATCCTCTTTGGGCTTTCCTACCCGCTCTTCGGTTCAAAAGTATACATCTGATTACGTCGAATAAGACCTTCTATCCAAAACCCCAATGATCGCCACTGTGGCACACGTCACCTGTTTGTTTACGGGTCAGATCGAAGCAAAAAGGAAGGGGTGCTGTGGGTGCTCATTCTACCAGCGCTGCTGTACATGAAGCTGTAAGGTCCACTGTGGCCAAGCCGATAAGATGATGGACATCCTCTTCTTCTTTCCAAAGCTTCCACATCGTCCTTGCAGCGTCCGCTAGAGCAGCCGGTACGAACTCGGCTCCCTTAGATGTCGACAATACATACATACTAGCGCTGTATGACAGTTGTGCACTGACTACATCTGCCCGACTTACTGTACTCCATCTCTCTGCAAGCCTGTCATTTATTGCTGGCATAATCTTCTACACATCCAAGTTTCGATTCAATCGGAGAATTCTTTCGCGGTGCTGCAATTTTCACGAGTAGTAGTTTACTTAAAATACGCAATCTATTTAAAATAACTATTGAAATATATGTTATTAACAGTTCCAGCTGTTCAGCACTCTGGCCTATTTTCGTACCTGTTCGACATTGTTTCCCGTGATTAGGAAGAGTTCCGCTCTATACAGCTGTCGTAGTGCGGACGTTACTATAGCGGTTTTTGCGCTATGAAGGTACAATAGCCTCTTATGGACTATGCTTTTCTTATGGAAGATTCAAGTCCGCCGTTGCGTGTTTCCAAAGGCGACTAAGATAAAATAGGAACCTCCATTTCGGTATCAAATCTGTCGAAGAATACGATGGTATGCAAGAAATATCCTTTATTTAGTTGTATAGATTTTACAATAACAAAATTTAAATTTTGTTGAAATTAGAATGTTGACATCTTTATCGCTAAACTATTGTTTTAAATAGCTGATATAATAATAATAATACTAATACTAATAATAATAATAATAATAATAATAATAATAATAATAATAATAATAATAATAATAATAATAATAATAATAATAATAATAATAATAATAATAATAATAATAATAATAATAATAATAATAATAATAATAATAATAATAATAATAATAATAATAATAATAATAATAATAATAATAATAATAATAATGATAATAATGATAATAATGATAATAATAAATAATAATAAATAATAATAATAATAATAATAATAATAATAATAATAATAATAATAATAATAATAATAATAATAATAATAATAATAATAATAATAATAATAATAATAATAATAATAATAATAATAATAATAATAATAATAATAATAATAATAATAATAATAATAATAATAATAATAATAATAATAATAATAAAAACCGGTTGTGAAAGAAAGCAGGTACTCGCACCAGAATAACATGCGTGGGTTCTCCAAAAGAGCCACTGTACCTTCATGACTTGAAAACCGCACAGAAGTACACCGGGCCAAACGATCGAAGAGGAGTTTTCGGATTGGGTTGGTCTCGACAGGGTATACGTTTTATGGAGTTCAGTACTGGTACCATGGTGTGCTGTCTTACTGAGGTTCTTCAGTACTCCTCCCGTATGTTTGATGTTGGGGGGGGGAGCTCTTTAAACTCAAGGTATTGTCCTAACAGAAAATTCCCGAAGACTTTTTCTTCTTGTATGTATAGGAAAAAGAAGATAGATCTCATTTTACTTTGAATCTCGCGATTGCATAGAAAGTGTATGCACAAGGATGTTCAATAGACTGTGACAGCAGTTAAACTATGCACTCCAATTAATTGCTAACCGCACAGTGATAGGTCTGTCAGTTGAGTGTTGGCAGCCTGTCAGAGTGAAAACGTGTCACAATCGCCTCCAAAGATCATCATTGCTGATTTTCGTCATCAGCGTTATGCGATAAAGTTTTGTGCTCTCTTGAAGAAAAAAGCTACCGAAACTTTCGATGATCTGAAGAGAGCTTATGGGGACACTGCGATGTTTTGTAGAACATATTTCCGTTGGTATTATGCTTTAAAAATCTCAGAATTGGAGGGAGAAGTTACTACCGTAACGGAAACAACAATCAACATAGCAGGGGCCATTATTGGTGATGACTTATGTCTCACTGTGAGACAGCTTGAGCACATCCTTGGGATACCAGTTGAGAGCACCCACACTATTTTAAAAGAGCATTTGTGTGTGTGAACGATAGATAAAGTGACTACTTACTCCACGGCAAATGAAGGCTCGCGTTTATCTGCATTAAAATTACTTACAAATATAACTGGGCCACTAATGAGCTATAGAAAGTCAAGAAAACGTAACACATGTTTTAACTGTTAAGAAGTTGCAGCTTACTAAAAGTGATTTACCTTTAATGTCAGCTAATATCAGCATTACAAGGTTATAAATTGTGATATCTATGTCTTTCTGTATTTTAAAATTATTTATTACTATTCGATACCCAATACTTCATTCCGTGTAATTTTGAAAATAACTGGAACTTGAAATATTTATGAATTTATATAGTTATTTTCCTGGAATCACACATAAATCTTTCATTTTATTCGCCTTATTTTATTAGACAAAAATGTTTAAATTTCGTCGTAAATATCTGCTTTTCAGGTTTTATATTGTATTAAAATTAATTACTCAAAACTACTAAAATAAATTAATTGACAGTTTTAATTTGATCCCGTGACCGCGGTTCTTTCTACTCCGAGCGACCAAGAGGCAGTTCACAGGATTGAACTGGCCCTACTGTCCGCTCACACCACTGCCGCGTGTTTAACTCGAAGGACGGGGCAGTTGGGACATAGATAGAAATTTCTAATATAAAAAGTGAGGACACATTTTTTAATTTATATTAGGCAAGTAAAAGTAAAAGTGATGGATAAAAACGTCAATTTTTGCGACATTTACTTATATTAAATTTCAGTACTGCAAAAGTTGCCAATCCAAGAGAGCGTCGTATCTATACCCCGCAGACATTACAATATTTATACTAAAGCGGCTAAGGATGGTTATTTAGTTATATAAATCATATTGTGTCTCAAGCTTATGGTTTGCTCCAAAGTTGTTCTAAGAATTTTCATTAAAATAACAAAGTTTCAGGATATTTCCATGACAAGTGAAATATAGAGGCGCGAGTCAATAATCAAGTCGCAAAACTGAATAGATACAATAATAATATAATTAACTACCTGAAATTTATTTCATTTTTCAACGTAATCGACCTGTACATTGAGGCACTTTTGCCATTTCTTTGATAGTCCTTGAACACCGGCGATGAAGAAGTCTTTTGATTGCTGTCGCAGCCAACAGGTAACCTCTCGGATTACGGCATCATCGGTTTGGAAATGTCGGCTTTTAGCGGCTAAGTCGGGACTGGAAAGTTCCCAACGAAATGTTTTTAACAGCTCCTGCGTTAATCTTACTGAGTGGTGCAGTATGTCACAGACTTACAGTGAGGCTGGAATTTTTGCAGTATGACCCTTGTATGTCGCAGAACACAGTGATCATAACCTTGCGGGCAGATGGAACCACCTTGTTATTATTGCTGAGGTGGGATGCTTCCATTCCATTGAAGACTTTATTTTAATTTAATACTTGACTGTTCAGCAGCATTGCTATGCACGCCATTGAGAAGTTACATAGTTACTGTATGAAAATTAACAACTATCCCCTAACATACGCAATAGTCGATAAGTATATAATATTAACAAGTAGATAACAAGAACACTTTTGAATGAAAAAGAATAAAAGGTAAAGTATACAACAGGATAACAAATATAATAAAATTAAACCAGATGGATAACAGTTGAAAACAGAGGTTAGATATATGAAGTTAGATTATGATCAGTGGTTTTATGACAAAAATAGAGAATATAGTTTGAATTAGTCAGAAAAGTCACTATCTTCTGAATCAGTGAGTAGTTGTCTTGAGGCTGATTTCAATCTGGTCCTTTCTAAGTTCCTCCGTTCAATGTGATAGGTTACAGCGCCTGGTACTTCGGATAATCTAACGAAGAAAATATTTGAGAGCAGTTAGAACTACGGATGTACATGTTCCTGATGGAGTTGATCGATTGTAATAAACCATAGAGGTGGAGAAATTGTTTTTTTATATCCTGGAGTCGATGAAGCACACCATAAGAAATTATGGGGCTTATAAGAGACTTGTAAATCAGTATTGATCAGTCCAGGCCAAGCTGAGAGATCTTGTTGATTCTGGTTGAAAATGGTGAACCCAAATCATCCCGATCTCGGAGGTTTTCATTTCCTTTGTTGAAATGCTGCATCCAATTGTTACCGGGAGAAACAGTGGTCACCATACACGGAACACACTTCACGACGTACTTCTTCTGTGGACCGCACGCTCTTCTGCAACAATGGCTGCCACTGACTGACCGCATGCTGGAGAGATATGACCCAACCTCTACGACAAACAAAGGTATAGTGCTAGTTCTTGGCAGAAAATGCGCGCATAATTTACAAGTGGTATAAGGGAAATAGACATTTGCAACAATGTTCTCTACATACTGGATGAATTTTGCATAACGGGGTTAACAGTAAGGGATAGACAAAATCTTAGTATAAAAAATTGTAGAACTTGTCACACTTTATGTTATACACACTTGTTTCTCGAGATGACTATTTTCGAACTCGTACCTGTTTTCAAATAAAGAGTTAGTCGACTTTTGGGGCAGCGATATACCTAACTTTCAAAAAAAAAAGTATCTTCTGTTTATTTACCAAGCAAATTTTAAAAAAAGTATACAACCGAGGACAGTAAAATCTTCCATAGCTATTTCCCATAGCCAGGTATATATGCCTGATTTTTTTTAAAAAAACTACGTAATAGTAGTCGAGGAAAAGAGGACGACTTTGTCCAGGCTGTACTTGACTGAACTACAGAATTCTCGGTTCCCATGGGTGAGTCATATCGGACGATGAACGAAATGATGTACAAATAAGTACAGGATACATAGAGCTTAGAGTTACCAGACATTCATCTTTCAGGATAAGAGAAAACCTCCAACGTTAAGTCATATCAGACGATGAATGAAATGATGTTCAAATGAGTACAGAGTACATAGAGCTTAGAGTTACCAGACATTCATCTTTCAGGATAAGAGAAAATCTCCAACGTTAAGTCATATCGGACGATGAATGAAATGATGTTCAAATAAGTACAGAGTATATAGAGCTTACAGTTACCAGACATTCATCTTTCAGGATAAGAGAAAATCTCCAACGTTAAGTCATATCGGACGATGAATGAAATGATGTTCAAATGAGTACAGAGTACATAGAGCTTAGAGTTACCAGACATTCATCTTTGAGGATAAGAGAAAACCTCCAACGTTAAGTCATATCGGACGATGAATGAAATGATGTTCAAATAAGTACAGGGTACATAGAGCTTAGAGTTACCAGACATTCATCTTTCAGGATAAGAGAAAACCTCCAACGTTAAGTCATATCGGACGATGAATGAAATGATGTTCAAATGAGTACAGAGTACATAGAGCTTAGAGTTACCAGACATTCATCTTTCAGGATAAGAGAAAATCTCCAACGTTAAGTCATATCGGACGATGAATGAAATGATGTTCAAATGAATTCAGAGTACATAGAGCTTACAGTTACCAGACATACATCTTTCAGCATAAGGGACTTAGTCCAAAAAACTGGTACCACAAAATCTGCGTAGACTGTCGCTGTGGGAAAGAAGGAATTCATATATGTAAAATGTGTGTGAGATACATAAAGATATGAATAGACAAGTGTAGAAATGTGTTATTTTGCTCTCATGATTACATTATGTACTCAAATTGAATGCTCTCTCCTATTCGTCCCTATGCCAATCCTATTAGGATTGGTTTCCGCTCGAAATAAAAATGAAAACGGAAGTACAAAAAATTCAGCTAAAAACTTAACATGTGACATAATCTAGAATGACCCAGCTTCAATATTAGGTAAACGCTTTCATATCTACACGACAAATAGGACTTTTGTGAAAGATTTTCAAAATATTGAACTGATGCATCAGCGCTTAACGTATTTGAAAAAAAAGTGGTGTGTTTT
Source organism: Mantis religiosa (assembly GCA_030765055.1). Lineage (NCBI taxonomy): Eukaryota > Metazoa > Arthropoda > Insecta > Mantodea > Mantidae > Mantis > Mantis religiosa. The sequence continues at coordinate 5,525,252 of CM060953.1, read as the reverse complement.
AACAAGATGTACATTTGCTGTGTAGTGGGACTTAGTCTATCTCTAACAGTTGACGAGTTACACTAAGGTCGTTCAGAACGAACATTCCCAACGTACTCAAGAATACAACTTATTTAACCAAAGTCTGTGAGCCATTTTTGATGATGTTTAATGTAAATCGCATCCTTAGAGGTTGTTGAGATAAAGGGGAGTATTAAGATGCTCAGCTAATTAAACTTGGTTATTTGACTTTACTACTTGGCGCTTCACTTAGCAGTTTCGGTGTGTAACTTGGTGTCGTTCAGTTATACGTTCAAGTAATAACACTTCCTATTTTTTGCAGGACTGGGTCTAGATAGGAACTTCTGTTTTCTTTCTTTCTCTATTTTTCATAATTTTTTTAAAGAAAATGCACGCACACTCTTTGAGAATGCGTGTCAGAGATGGCAGCACTGTACAGTACATAGAACTCTAGTGGCAGTGACGAGAGTTAGGACTGTGTTTGATACATAAAGTGGCGACGTTTTCATTGCAAAAACAGCGTGTAATCATTCGTTTTCTCCATTTTCGTGGTGTGACATCTATTGAAATTCATCGCTAGTTGAGTGAGGCATGTGGTGATGGTACCGTGGATGTGTCTAATGTACGTTCCTGGGTGTGACAATTCAATGAAGACAGAACATCGTGTGACAACAAACCAAGACAGTTGAGTGAGGCATGTAGTGATGGTACCATGGATGTGTCTAATGTACGTTCCTGGGTGTGACAGTTCAATGAAGACAGAACATCGTGTGACAACAAACCAAGACAGTTGAGTGAGGCATGTAGTAATGATACCATGGATGTGTCTAATGTACGTTCCTGGATGTGACAGTTCAATGAAGGCAGAACATTGTGTGACAACAAACCAAGACAGTTTATTGAGGCATGTGGTGATGGTACCATGGATGTGTCTAATGTACGTTCCTGGGTGTGATAGTTCAATGAAGACAGAACATCGTGTGGCAACAAACCAAGACAGTTGACTGAGGCATGTAGTAATGGTACCAAGGATGTGTCTAATGTACGTTCCTGGGTGTGACAGTTCAATGAAGACAGAACATCGTGTGGCAACAAACCAAGACAGTTGACTGAGGCATGTGGTGATGGTACCATGGATGTGTCTAATGTACGTTCCTGGGTGCGACAGTTCAATGCAGGCAGAACATCGTGTGGCAACAAACCAAGACAGTTGAGTGAGGCATGTGGTGATGGTACTATGGATGTGTCTAATGTACGTTCCTGGGTGCGACAGTTCAATGAAGGCAGAACATCGTGTGGCAACAAACCAAAACAGTTGAGTGAGGCATGTGGTGATGGTACCATGGATATGTCTAATGTACGTTCCTGGGTGCGACAGTTCAATGAAGACAGAACATCGCGTGACAACAAACCAAGACAGTTTAGTGAGGCATGTGGTGATGGTACCATGGATGTGTCTAATGTACGTTCCTGGGTGCGACAGTTCAATGAAGACAGAACATCGCGTGACAACAAACCAAGACAGTTAAGTGAGGCATGTGGTGATGGTACCATGGATGTGTCTAAAGTACGTTCCTGGGTGTGACAGTTCAATGAAGGCAGAACATCGTGTAACAACAAACCAAGACAGCTGAGTAAGGCACGTGGTGATGGTGTTTGGATGTGTCTAATGTACGTTCCTGGGTGTGACAGTTCAATGAAGACAGAACATCATGTGACAACAAACCAAGACAGTTGAGTGAGGCATGTGGTGATGGTACCATGGATGTGTCTAATGTACGTTCCTGGGTGTGACAGTTCAATGAAGGCAGAACATCATGTGACAACAAACCAAGACAGCTGAGTAAGGCATGTGGTGATGGTACCATGGATGTGTCTAAAGTACGTTCCTGGGTGTGACAGTTCAATGAAGGCAGAACATCGTGTGACAACAAACCAAGACAGCTGAGTAAGGCACGTGGTGATGGTGTTTGGATGTGTCTAATGTACGTTCCTGGGTGCGACAGTTCAATGAAGGCAGAACATCATGTGACAACAAACCAAGACAGCTGAGTAAGGCATGTGGTGATGGTGTTTGGATGTGTCTAATGTACGTTCCTGGGTGTGACAGTTCAATGAAGACAGAACATCATGTGACAACAAACCAAGACAGCTGAGTAAGGCACGTGGTGATGGTGTTTGGATGTGTCTAATGTACGTTCCTGGGTGTGACAGTTCAATGAAGACAGAACATCTGGTGACAACAAACCAAGACAGTTGAGTGAGGCATGTGGTGATGGTACCATGGATGTGTCTAATGTACGTTCCTGTGTGTGACATTTCAATGAAGGCAGAACATCGTGTGACAACAAACCAAGACAGTTGAGTGAGGCATGTGGTGATGGTACCATGGATGTGTCTAATGTACGTTCCTGGGTGCGACATTTCAATGAAGGCAGAACATCGTGTGACAACAAAGCAAGACAGTTAAGTGAGGCATGTGGTGATGGTACCATGGATGTGTCTAATGTACGTTCCTGGGTGCGACAGTTCAATGAAGGCAGAACATCGTGTGGCAACAAAGCAAGACAGTTGAGTGAGGCATGTGGTGATGGTACCATGGATGTGTTTAATGTACGTTCCTGGGTGCGACAGTTCAATGAAGGCAGAACATCGTGTGGCAACAAAGCAAGACAGTTTAGTGAGGCATGTGATGATGGTACCATGGATGTGTCTAATGTACGTTCCTGGGTGCGGCAGTTCAATGAAGGCAGAACATCGTGTGACAACAAACCAAGACAGTTGAGTGAGGCATGTGGTGATGGTACCATGGATGTGTCTAATGTACGTTCCTGGGTGCGACAGTTCAATGAAGACAGAACATCATGTGACAACAAAGCAAGACAGTTAAGTGAGGCATGTGGTGATGGTACCATGGATGTGTCTAATGTACGTTCCTGGGTGCGACAGTTCAATGAAGGCAGAACATCGTGTGACAACAAACCAAGACAGTTGAGTGAGGCATGTGGTGATGGTACCATGGATGTGTCTAATGTACGTTCCTGGGTGCGACAGTTCAATGAAGACAGAACATTGTGTGACAACAAACCAAGACAGCTGAGTGAGGCATGTAGTGATGGTACCATGGATGTGTCTAATGTGCAGCGTTCCTGGGTGTGACAGTTCAATGAAGACAGAACATCGTGTGACAACAAACCAAGACAGTCACGGCCTGACATCAGCCGGTGTGATGACATGATCCAGCGAGTGGAGAAGGTTCTCTTGGAGGCTCGCCGATTGAGCGTTGCAGACATCGCCTCCAAAATTGGCATTTCTGTGGGATCTGGGCACACAACCCTGCATAAAGATCTGAGAATACGAAAAGTGTCTTCCAGGTTGGTGCCACGAATGCTGACGGATGAACACAAAGCTGTGTGCGTGGCAAATTGTCAGGCGATGTTGACGCGTGACGCGTGATGACGGCATGAATGGAAATTTCTTTTAATCGATTGTGACCATGGATGAGGCGTGGAGGCCTGAAACGAAGCGCTAATGTACTCAATGGAAGCACACAGACTCATCGCGGGAGAGCGCCAGTGCCGACAAAATGATTTTGGCCATCTTTTGGGTCAGCAGTGGTGTAATTCTTACTCATTGCATTCCAAACGGCACTACGATGAGAGCTGCATCCTACAAAAATGTTTTGAAGAATAAACTCCTCTCAGCATTGCATGAAAAACGAGCGGAAAAGGTTGGACGCGTGGCCTTTCATCAAGACAACGCACCAGCGAATGGGGCAAAGGCGACGCAGGAGTTTCTTCGTGACGACAACTTTGAAGTGATTGCTCCCTACTCTGTTGACCTGGTCCTAGCGACTTTTGGCTGTTTCCCACGATGAAAGCTGCAGATTCACTAGTCGTGTCACTATTGTCTCAGCGACATTCCAGTGGTCAAAACACACTGCTAAAGAAGCGTTCGTAGCGGCCATGGAATCATGGCGTCAACGTTGTGAAAAATGTGTACGCTTAGAGGGAGATTTCGTTGAGAAGTGACCCTAGTTTCACATTTTTCTTGTTATTAATTTGTGGGGGAAAAAATAGGAGCTGTGGAACGCACCTCGTATTGTTCACAGACACCATTTTGTAAATATGTGTGAAAGTACAAATAGAGACTCTCCGGTAAACTGTTATAGGATTACTACTGCGACCAGTCTTGATGTATTGTACCTATGCCCCCAAGCGGGACATTCCCGGGAGAAGTGATGAGGCTATACGACAGTGCAGAGGGCATGTTCTCTACTTCTTACTAGATAGAAATACCCCTGCAGTGGACAACGAACATCCCACGCTTCTGCGGTTCGGAAACTTCCCACCGCGAAACAGTGTTCGGAGACCGGCGAATGTAATATCGAAGGAGGTGGTTTTTACCAAGAGCATATCATCCTGCCGTACAACGCCGAAACACCTGCCACACCTCTACCCTGAAAGAGAGCGCCACATGGGAGATGAGATGAAATAGAGGGACAGCAAATTAACCTACCCAGCATTCGCCTGGCGACCCGGGAAAACCCTCGAAAGAACCCATGGGTCAGGTAGGTTGGCCACGGTAATCGAACCTGGACGTCTAGAATGGGGGCCACGGACGAAACGGCCTGACATATCCCGTTCGATAAGTTGGACACATTCATGTGGGAATATTTTGAAAGTGAGGACTACGAGGGCTGTTCAATAAAGAATGATCATAATTTTTTACGGACATAATTTTTCTCACTAAAATTCAATCTTATTATATTCTGTTACCTTAATGTGAAACAAACACGCTGTAGTAGTTTCATTGTTGGTACTCCTGGTTCCCGCCTGTGAGAACCAGACAAGTTCAGACATGTTCAGTATCACCTACCGCTGCAATGGAGGTAACATGCAGTTAAAGTTGATGTTAGAGGAAGATCCGGACTTTCTTTCAAACGTAATCACTGCTGACGAAACTTGGCTACAACATGTTGATCCTGAGAGTAAACAACAAAGCTCAGTGTAGAAATCTCCTTAATCACCAACCCTAAAAAAGCAAAAGTGGTTGTTTCTGCTGGGAAAGTTATGGTCATCTCATTCTTTGATATGCATGGAATGGTTTATCAGCATGTTGTACGTGCACACACATCAGTAACTGGTCAACACTACAGGGATGTCCTGAAAACATTGCAAGTCCATATCAGGCGCAAAAGACTACATTTCTGTGAAGCAGGCTGGATGCTGCACCACGATAATGCGCGGCCGCATATTGCCAATGTTGTTGCTGAAAATCTTGCAAAAATCAACGTGAAGTACATGCCTCACCCTCCCTATAGTCCGGATTTAGTCCCACGTGACTGTTTTCTATTCCCTAACTTGAAGAAAAGACTTCGTGGGAGACATTATCCATCATCAGAAGCAGTGGTGAAGGCTGCGGAGCCGATTTTGAAGGAGCTCTCAAAAATGGTTTCCAGCATGTCTTTGAAGACTGGCAGAAACGCTGGGACAAGTGTATGGCATTCAGGGGAGACTATTTTGAGAAGGACCATCAATATTTTGAATATGAGGAGAGCAATGGTACGTTATCAAAAAAATTGCGATCTTTCTTTATTGAACAGTGCTCGTAAGATGTATCTGCAGTCATATTCTTATACCTAGGTGTCTTTGTGGCAAATGACTTTCAGCTTTGATATTGTTCTAGACGATCCTGTGCTTACAAGGAGACAGATTTACATATTTACCAGCTGAATATTTTTATTAGGACCCCTTTTTCTATGTTTCGAAATGAAACATTCCTATTTTAGATGTGAAGCTAATTGAAAATTTGACAAAGAGAGATTCATGTTTGTTACTCTTTTAAGTTTTTAATTAATTTATTGACGGATCATCAGCGTTACTTTACAGGCTATCTACAAAACATAACAATATAAAAATAATAATCCGTCCTATATTATTGTGCCAGTATTCTAGGTATTTTAGAATTATTTACAGGTACTTACAGCTATACTCCACAGCTGATTTTTGACGTATAGGCCCTACATATACAATTCGCATTAGGCAGTACTTGTCTGTTCCGAAGCCAAGCCATCCTTCTACCTCCTTCTAAGTCGTCCTTCTCCCTTGTGGTTTGTATTTATAAAGTTATTTAGGGATACGACTTTTCTTCATCCTTGTAACATAGCGTATTTAAAAGAACCTTTTAAGTGTAAAATTATAAATGGGGTGTTCTTGTCAAATGTTAGCTATGTCGTTTATACAGTGTGTTAATTAACTACACTGAGATATTTTCAGAGCAAGTGGGAATATCTTAAACAAGTAATTTGAGATAGGAAGCTTGTGGCCTGTTGTTTTAAATGTGGAAGTTACGCCTATAGTTTCTAAAAGCCAGTATCTCACTACTAATGATGATACCACTTGAGCACACAATACACAAAAATGAAGAGTATCTTTGGCCCAGTGTTCGCTTACTTTTTAAGTATTTTGTCTAAGCTTTCAATTATTGTATAAATGTATGCATTTTAATTTTTAATTTCACTTTGTTGTGCAATTAATAACAATTATTTTTAACAAAAGTTGAACCTTGCTTAATACTTTCACTAGCTGTACGTTTAAATGGAGGGGGGTGGTTTAAAGGGTGAACGAACTTATATAAAATAATAAGGAAACACATTATTTACGACAGGTTTATAGCAACTTCTCGAAATGGCGACCTGCGTTTTCAATGCAAAGTTGACAGTGGCGAAGGAACGACTGTCGTACTCTGTCCAAAATTCCTTGTGTGTGTGTCGAATAACTTCACATGCTGTTATTGTTGGGAAAGTTAGTTGCGAATCGTGCCATTTCTTCCTGTTATAATTTACGTATTAAAAAGACGAAGAAAAATGTAACTATTATACAGGAACCGAACCAATGACCTTTGGAAAACCAGTTTTCAGTGCTACGGATTGGGCCTCAAGACCAGTTGCAGAAACACTACTAGAGTAAGCTTTGAGATAAAATTAGGAGGTTAATCGCTGTTAATCGATTAAGAAGGTTAATCGCACTCTGAACCAGTTCTGTAATAGTGCTAAAAGATTTGCGGATCAGAAAACGTTAGGTCGCATACGCTATGACCCTGGACATCAATTTCAGAACTGAAAGTTGTTAAGTCAGCCTTTTCGAGTTAGAGGTTGTCAAGTCAAGTAGTTGCCGCATTAGCCGTTTGGTATTAGCTGTTGATACATTAGACATTTTTGATATTCGTCAAGTGCGCTATCAGAAAGTTTACCTGTACCTCCCAATACAGAGCACATTTTCATACCTATTAACAGAATTTTTGCCAATATTGAGAAGAAAAAACGACCAATGGATAAAGTCTTAGACCTTTCCAAATAGACGAAACGCATCAAACATTCAGTACATAAGTAGCCCATTGATGTTGTCCATGTCAAAGGTCCACTGGCCGATAACAGTGAACATGATGGCACTGCAGTTGAAGTTTTTGACTTCAAAGATGCCCTCGACCATGTCCTTGTAAGAAGTATTCCTGAATTCATTTTAATCTGGGGGTGTGTATTTCCAAAGAGGATGTGTACCAGAAATTCGTCACACAATGTCTTCCTCATTTTATCGTCCCAGTCTCTTTTGAGGAGAGGAGTGAAGTTGTAAGTCTTATACAAGGCGTGTGCACATTTTATGACACAACGACATGTTGAAATGATGTAGAAGATGATGTAGTACAAAAGGACTGATGTTTTGATCTCAACTTGTTTATGTGGTCACATGTAAAATGCTGAAATTACTTCGGTATAGTTCATTAACATCCTATATATGACTTTGTGGGTTCGTGAAATTAAAAGTCCAATTACACAAACTCAAAAATGTTCTTTATTTCCACCGACTTACAGTTGAACACTTGCCAATTACACAGAATTACGTAATGCACACAATTACAATTCACCAGCTAGTCCGTTACCGGACGGCAGGGGAGGGGGGGAAGAGGCGGCCAGCGACAAGTAACACTTCCCTAATCATCCCCTCAGTTAGTGACTGAGATAGATCAGTGGGTGTTGCCCTATGCCTCTGGTCCCTTCTCAGCTGTCGTTGGTCTGGCTTTCCGATAATTGGATGACACTGCTCCCTCCTCAAAGCTGGTCGTCCCGAACAGCACCATCGTAGCGGGCTAGGCGATCCAGGTGTACCACCAACATCTTTCCTCGGGGCACCTTCTGGATGCGGTAGACCACGTCATTTATCCTCTTCACCACCCGGTACGGCCCTTGCCATGCCTGCTGAAGCTTCGGGCAGCGTCCCTTGGTCCGGGTAGGAAGGTACAACCAGACCAGGTCACCTTGCTGGAACCCTTGGCTGTTGGCATGCCTGTCATATCTGGTCTTCATGCGGTCGCTCGCCTTCTGGATGTTCTGGCGACCCATCTCGTGCATGTCGTGGAGGTGGTCCACCACGTTCTCCACATACTCGGTCACCGGCTGCTTCGCCTCCGGAGGGCCTCCAAAAGCCAGGTCACAAGGGAGGCGTAACTCTCGTCCAAACATTAAGCTGGCTGGCGTCATTCCAGTTATGTCGTGTGTAGACGAGCGGTAGGCCAACAAGAACAGTGGCACCTTGACATCCCAGTCTCGCTGATGGCTGGCAACGACCTTCCTCAGGTGTTCCTCTAAGGTCTTGATGTACCTTTCGACCATGTCATCCGACTGGGGATGTAGAGGCGTCGTGCGGGTCTTGTTCACCCCAAGCCTTTGTAAGGCCTCCTTCATTAGGTTGGACTCAAAGTTGGTACCCTGGTCACTGTGTAACTCTAATTGCACCCTAAATCGACAGAACACTTGCTCCACGAGGCACCACACTGACGGCACCATCTCTCAACATCTGCTCGGAGTCTCAGCCAGTAGTAGCACTGCCGTAGTTTGTCAATCGTTCGATTCGCTCCCAGGTGTCCTCCTGAAGTACCGGAATGCACTACTTCCAAGACTTCTGGGACCTCACTCCGGGGAAGTACCAGCTGTTCTCTCTGCGTCTTCCCATCGGGTGACTCCCATACCCGGAACAGCACGCCCTCTTTGGTCTTCAACGAGTCCCATTGGACCCAGTACGACTTGTAGGTGGCGCTCCTCGGTGCGATGTCCTCCCAGGTTGGTCTCGTCCCCGCCTCCACTTCTCTCAAGAGTGGCCCCAAGTCTGCGTCCACCAGCTGCTCCCTCCTCAGGCCTGCGTTATTCCAGCCATCCGCAGGCACTGCCGTGACTACTCGGACTGCTGCGGCACGCTCCTTCTCTTCCACTCTTGTGCAATGGCTGCACTCTTCTGGACAGGGTCTTCGGGACATGGCGTCAGCGTTACCGTGGCTCTTCGCTCTACGATGTTCCGAGATGAAGTCGTACTCCTGCAGCCTCTGGACCCAACGTGCTGTCTGGCCTTCCAGGTTCTTAAAGCTCAATAGCCAGGTTAGGGCGGAATGGTCAGTCCTCAGGTGAAATGGCTGACCGTACAGGTACTTGTGGAAGTGCTCCAAGGTCTTTACTACCGCCATTAGCTCTCGTCGGGTGACGCAGTAGTTCTTCTCTGCCTTGGATAGCGTCTTGCTGTAGTTGGCTATCACCCGCTCATGGCCGTCCTGGATCTGCGATAGGACACCTCCAATACAATGGTCGCTAGCGTCGGTGTCCACAATGAAGGCACCACCCGTTTGTGGGAAACCCAAATTGGAGCACTGCACAGGGTGTCCTTTAGTTGCTGGAAAGCGTTTTCGGCGTCCTCCGTCCACACATAAGGCCGGTGTTCCTCTGTCAGGCGGGTGAGGGGTTTTGCGTTGTTGGAGAACCCCTTTATGAAGCGGCGGTAATAACTGCACAACCCCAGGAAACTGCGCAACTCTTTATTATCCTTTGGGCGAGGCCAATCTCTCACAGCCTGTGTCTTCTCCGGGTCTGTGGCCACTCCGGTTGCTGAGACTATGTGGCCTAAGCAGTTCACTTAGTTGCGGAAGAGCTGGCATTTCTTCGCGTTCAGCTTCAAGTTGGTCGCCTGCAGTCTCTGTAGCACCTTAGTCAGATTCTGGAGATGGTCTTCAAAAGTCATACCGACGATGATGATGTCGTCCAGGTATAGCAGGCAGGTGTCGTAAGTCAGCCCTCTCATCACTGACTCCATTAGGCGTTGCAAGTTAGCCGGTGCGTTACAGAGGCCAAAGGGCATAACCGTGAACTGCACGAGCCCTTGGCCAGTCGAGAATGCGGTCTTCTCCTTGTCTCTTGGGTCTAGAGCTACCTGCCAGTAGCCCGACTTCAGGTGCAGGGTCGAGAACCACTGTGCACAAGCTAGCGTGTCCAGGGTGTCGTCAATCCGGGGTAAGGGAAAACAGTCCATCCGGGTGACAGCGTTCAACTTTCTGAAGTCTACGCAGAAGCGCAGCTCGCCATTCTTATTTGTCACCAAGACTACAGGGGAACACCAAGGGCTGTCAGACTCTTCAATCACTCCCCTGGATCTCATGTCCTCCAGCATGCCTCGTACCGCCCCTTGCTTCGCCAGCGGAACGCGTCTATGTGGTTGCCGAATAGGCCGGGCATCCCCGGTGTCGATGCGGTGAAGCACTTTGTCCGTGCGGCCGTAGTCACTATCACCTTGGCTGAAGACGCGCTGATTCCGTCTTAGCAGTTGTCGAACTTTCTCCAGCTGTTCTGCGGTCAGGTGTTCGGCCGCCCTCTCCAGTAGGCCTTCTAACCGGGGCCCCAGGTGTTGCTTCGGCGCCGGCTCCTGTGTCTTGTCGATTGATGTTACGCTCACCACGGGCTCGCACGTTCCCAACTCCGTCCGGCCTGAGCGTCGAGATCGGTGTCCGTTTAATTCAGCAGTCTCACTGGCACCTCCTCTCGGCACGGCAGCAGTGCCCTGGCTACACATAGTCCGTGCACAGGCGTCTTCTGGTCCAGCATCATGTTCATGGTTCTCTGGCCTTCCAGTCGCGCCGTCACCACCACCTCGCTCCTCGCGGGGACAACCACGTCTTCGTCCAAGACGACCCTGCAAATTCCAAGGCGCTCTTCTGGTTGACGGAGTATAACCTCTTCCCCGTTGAGCCGTAGGACCTTCCTGCCGACGTCGACCGTCGCCTCGTGGCTCCTGAGGGCATCCAATCCCAGTATCACCTCCTCAGCCACTTTCGCGACGAACACCCACAGACGTACGGTGCTTTTTCCCAAGGTCAGCTTCAGCAGGGCCTCCTTCTCCACAGGCAAGGTGTCGCCTGATGCCGTGACAAGCTGGTACTATCGGCTCGGCTTCCGTGTAAGCAAACCCTTCGCCACGTCAGGTCTGATGATGGTCACGGCTGCCCCGGTGTCCACCAGCACGCGGCACGGCTTCCCTCTTACCCAGCCGTCCGCGATGAGGCTGTCATCCATCCGCCGGCTGACGGCGCGCAGTGTCACTCGAGGAGATCGTGTGGACGGCGCCGACGTGCTCCTCGGCACGCCGGGCCCTGCTCGTTCTTCCGGCTGCCCTTCCTGGTGTCGGCAATCTCTCTCTAGGTGTCCCGGCTGTCCACATCCCCAACACAGGCCACTAGGTGTAGCCTGCGTCCCTCAGCTGGTCTTCTGTCTCCGGTGTAGCGGACACTCCTCATCCTCGACGTTGGGATAGCTGTTACCTTGGCCGCCTCCATCCTTAATGCTGCCGTTGGCGCCTCGTGGATGGTTTTATAATCGCCGAGCATTAGGCGCTGACGAATCTCCGTGCCTCGTACCCCGTCCACGAATGTGCAGGCAGCTTCCCGGGATACGAAATCTGGTGGGAGGTCGACTAGGGCCTTGTTAGCCAGTTGTTCAACTGCCAGGGCGAACTTCTGCAGCGTCTCCCCTGGCTGCTATGACCTTACCTTTAGCTGGCTGCGGTACGCTGCGGCTAAGCGGTCGTTTCCGAAACGATTCTCCAGGGCCTCCCTGATGTCTTTGGGCGCCGCCGTTGTCTGCACCGCGTTTAGGACTTCCGCGGCCCGTCCCTGGAGGCTGGCCTCCTGTGTGGCCTCCTCCTCTGGCGACCATTTGTTGTGCTTGGCTACTGCGTCGAACTGGCGGCGGAAGACTTCAAACGCTGACGCGCCGTCATACTTGGGAGGTTTGACGCGCGCAGATGTTGTGTCGCGTCCTTCAGCTTCCTGCCGACGACGTCCTCCACCATTGCGTTCAGGGACTTGACACTGCTGTCGGCCTTTCCCTCCAGGTTGTTTACGCGGTTCGCAAGGTCTTCGACGTCTTCAACCATGGCGTTCAGGGACTTCGCGTTATTGTCGGCCTTTTCCTCTAAATCATTAAGGCGCTCGTCTACCTGACCCATCCGCTTGCCCAGCTTCGGATGTCATCCCTCACGCCGGCCAACTGTTCCTCAAATTTGGCGGCGAGGACCTCGTTCGTCACCTTCAATTCCGTGGCCAGACTGTCGTTCGCTGCCCTCATTTCTGTGGTCAATTCGGTCTTTATTTCCTCCATCTTCTCTGTGATGTTGTCGTTGGCGGTCTTCATTTTTTTAACTCTGCGGCCAGGTTGTTATTTGCCGCTTCCGTCTTCGTTGTTAATTCGGCCTTCGTTTCTTCCATCTTCTCATTTGCCGTCTTCATTTCCGAGGTCAGTTCGGCCTTCATTTCCATTATCTTCTCCAAAATCTTTTCCAATGCCGCGTCCATGGCTGTAATATTCTGTGATGTTGTCCTGCTTCCTGACACCAGTGTGACTTTTTGGGTTCGTGAAATGAAAAGTCCAACTGCAGCACTCAAAAATGTTCTTTATTTCCACCGACTTACAGTTGAACACTTGCCAATTACACAGAATTACGTAACACACAATTACAATTCACCAGTTTGTCCGTTACCGTTCCACTGCACGCTCTCAGTTACGTACACTCTTCCGATGCACGTACAGTCTTCTCGTCCGTTCACTAGCTCGTCAAGCACTGACTCAATTCACTCACTGCAGTCCTTTTTATAGGAATATCGCCGTTTTCTCGAAGCCTCTAGTTTTGGTGAATCACCGCGAAGGTTCCTGGCGGCAGGGAAGGGGGGAAGAGGCGGCCAGCGACAAGTGACACTTCCCTTATCAACCCCTCAGTTAGTGACTGAGATAGATGAGCGGGTGTGGCCCGTATGCCTCTGGTCCCTTCTCAGCTGTCGTTGGTCTGGCTTTCCGATAATTGGGTGACAATATATATATATATATATATATATATATATATATATATATATAACATTGCAGGACACCTGTTGTCGCCCGCCTCGTTCAAGAGGTCCCGAGTTCGAATCTCGGTCAGGGTGAGCACCCTGGATAAGGTTTCTTCCGGGGTATTCCCTTATCCTTAAAAAGGAATGTTGCGTAGACCTAAGCTCCATGTACCCTGGACACATTTGAGCATCATTTCACCCATCTCATTCACCGTCCGATATGACAACGTTGGAGGACGTAAAATTACAAAAAACACCCGTTGTCTTACTCCTGGGGAAATATACCTTACTTTTGGGTCAGTTATTACGTTGCACAAAATTTTTATATTAGTATTTATTATATAAACGTTGAAGTGCTCTTATAAAATGCTTAGGCACACCATATGTTTTCATTATGTCCCATAATTTCGATCGAATGACTCTGTTAAATACCTTCTCATAGTCTATAAAAACCATAAAAAGATGGAGCCACAGAGCAGAAATGATCCATCAAACTCAAAAGTGCGTACAGGTTTGAGCATAGTGATAGTTCCCTTGTAAGTAGTTGCCCCGTCCTGTCGCATAAGATAGTCTGTTTTCATTGACAGTTTATATAAAAAGGAACTGGAGGAGGTGGGAACTGCTTTACGTTAATAGTGCTGAACGATGTTGCAGATTATGGGCGGAAGTGTTCCACGTAAGTGCAAGTGGAGCGGGCACAGTCAAGTGGCAGCAGGTGTCGGAAGATCTGGTTCCAGTCAATATCACCTGCATCCAGGACTCTCCAGAGTGCGTGTTCCATATCACCGCTTACAACAGCCAGGTCGACAAAATACTAGATGTACGGCTCGTACAACCAGGTAAAACCTTATTGTTTTTTCAAAATATTCCAGCATTCCCTTAAGTACTTTTACTAATTTCAGTAGCAACATTATCTTCAATAGAACATTTTTAACGGGTAAAAAGTTAACAGAATATATATCACTCTGTAGAGTTTATTGCAGTTACATAAGAAAACACGTGTATTAGAGACTTTTTTTTTATTTGAAAGATCCAATCTCTTACAGTTTCCCAGTTGTACTAAAGCAATCACCTCAAAAGTTTGAATCTTGCTCAGCGTCAGTTATCTGGATACCCTTTTGCCGGGGTTTTCTCTTATCCTGAAAGACGAATGTCTGGTAACTCTAAGCTCTATGTACCCTGTTCTCATTTGAACATCATTTCATTCATCTTCCGATATGACTTAACATTGGAGGTTTTATCTTATCCTGAAAGATGAATGTCTGGTAACTCTAAGCTCTATGTACCCTGTTCTCATTTGAACATCATTTCATTCATCTTCCGATATGACTTAACATTGGAGGTTTTCTCTTATCCTGAAAGGTGAATGTCTGGTAACTCTAAGCTCTATGTACCCTGTTCTCATTTGAACATCATTTCATTCATCGTCCGATATGACTTAACGTTAGAGGTTTTCTCTTATCCTGAAAGGTGAATGTCTGGTAACTCTAAGCTCTATGTACCCTGTACTTATTTGAACATCATTTCATTCATCGTCCGATATGACTTAACGTTGGAGGTTTTCTGTTATTCTGAAAGATGAATGTCTAGTAACTCTAAGCTCTATGTACCCTGTACTTATTTAAACATCATTTCATTCATCGTCCGATATGACTTAACGTTGGAGGTTTTCTCTAATCCTGAAAGGTGAATGTCTGATAACTCTAAGCTCTATGTACCCTGTACTTATTTGAACATCATTTCATTCATCGTCCAATATGACTTAACGTTAGAGGTTTTCTCTTATCCTGAAAGATGAATGTCTGGTAACTCTAAGCTCTATGTACCCTGTACTTATTTGAACATCATTTCATTCATCGTCCGATATGATTTAACTTTGGAAAGGAAAAACAAAGCACAGAGGGTGAATTGAGGACAGTGAAAAGAAAGAACAATTTAATATATACGAATACATTTCGTTTGTTGTGAAGAAATGTTTAAAATATGATATTTTAATATCAAAATAGGTGGAGCGAGGAACTTTTGGTACTTAACGGGCCATTTATGCTGATTCAGAGACGATAAAGTTTATTTGTCGACATGACAGAGACTAAAACTGAGTTGTTCCTTTGCTGTGAGACCCTGGTGACATCAGTCCATAAGTTACAAGTTTAGTAGGCCATATTGGGGGTGGGGTTGTATCTCTATTAATCTTTAACATGATGCCCAGCTCTTCATATGCGATCGAAGAGGCCGTTTGGAGCGCAAGACGACCCAAAATCCAGACAATGGGGTAAGCATTGATCGCTGGGGCTGTTTAAAGTAGACCAACCTCTACTTTCTTGCGTAATATTTCAAACAGAAGAGCAATGGGCAGCACAATTCAAAAACGAAACCCGGAAATAGTGATTGCCAAGTGCTCATTTCGAATGCGAAGTTCATTTTTCTCTATCTGCTAACAGATGTTTGCGATAATGGGTTGATTTTTTTTTTTTCATTATATCTCGTATATTGTGGCTTATCTGCCCTTAGCTTCAGCTTCTTTTTTTGCAATATATTGCTAGATTGCTAGAAGCAATTGACTTATTTAAAACAATTATATAAGATCAAAAAGGTTAAAATATGTATTTGTCCACGCAATTTGTTTTTGAGCCCACAACTCCGTAACACTAGTTAATTGATGACCATAACGCACTAGGTGCCGACCAACCATATCCCAGACATGTCAGGCAAACCTGCAGGCCAACGATGTAGGCTCGCACATTCCTTGCAATATGTGGCAAGACATTGCCCTGTTGAAATATGTCCTGAGGAGATGGCGGAAGCAGGGGGTGTATCGGTTGCTGATCAAAGTACCCTCAATTCGTAGGAGGCGAGATTGGTGCTCCAAATCATCACACCCGATGTTTGTCCGCGATGCCACTGAGCACCTTGGTACCGTCGGACACGTATGCAGCGTGACTCAACTGAAAAGACTACATTTTACCACTCAGCACCGCAATGACAGCAGTTTGGAGTTATTCGGACAATTCTTTCTTGGTGCTGCAATTTTCACTAACAACAGTGTTTTACTGCCGCAAGTACAACATTACAGAATCTGAGAAATTTTCAGGAATCTGGTAGCTGTACAGTAATCGTGTGTCAACTGTCAGTTAACAGTTGCCAAGAAGAAATCACTACATATCTCCTGTCACCTCCTCTTTCTAGTACACTGCATTACTGGACAACAAATTCAACATTTCCAAAACTAAATATTTGTGTATTCTACCTGTAACATTTTTCTCTGAAAGACTATTTAGTACAGCAGGACTCATATGTGACAGAAAAAGAAGTAGACTTGACCCCGAAACAGTGAGAATGCTAGTATTTTTTTAACAAAAAGTTATAAAAGTGAACCGCTTTGCTTTTAAATGTCTAATGTACAGTTTAAAAATAACAACACTGATGATTATAAATTCTGACTCATTAAATACGTGTACCTTTTAATTTTGTTGGATTACACAGATCTCCTAACATTTTATTTTGTGTTGAAAATAGAAGTAGGAATGACGGTAAATGCTGGTGTATGGTAAGTTTCCAGCAGTAATCAGCAAGCATGTTGAGCACTGATTTCCCTATGTAATGTCTTTCCATTTAGAAAATGTCTTGCTGGATGCTTTTATTCTGTTCATTACTGACGTCACTCAACTTTGGTGGAAAACAATCCACATCTGAACGCAGAAAGTGTATCTTAAGGAAAATAATGAATTCCATTAATTTGTAAACCCTCAGCAAGTCTTCCACTAAGCCTCTGTCGTTTTCTGCTGTATAGGTTCGCAGAAAATTCACGCATATTGACTTGAAGGCAACTGGAGCATTCGTCCTGTCGAATACAAGATCGTCAAGGAGATTGCGTATTTTAGCCTCACATAACCTTTGAAATGTCGCCCTTAAATATCGGTTGTCTATTGTCTTCACTCAGTTATTCATTAACCGCAGTTTTATATGTAATGGTAGCAAAAATATTTTAGTTGCATTTGTTCTACTACTGAAGTTGATGGCCACTTCTTAAGTTCACTTATCACAACCATACACCAGTCCTCTTACCGTGTCAACCACGTTGAGATTAGTTCAAAGCCACACTGTCGTATGGTTCCTTCGTAGTAATGGACCAGTCCACTGGCACAGTCAGCATCTTCTCAGCATCAGACACGGAGATGTTCAAGGATATCCCTCCATCTCAGACTACCCTCACAAAGAAACAATTTCAAAAACTTGAAAAAACTTATCTTTACCATAAGAGAAAACCTCCAACGTTAAGTCATATCGGACGATAAATGAAATGATGTTCAAATGAGTACAGGGTACATAGAGCTTAGAGTTACCAGACATTCATCTTTCAGGATAAGAGAAAACCTCCAACGTTAAGTCATATCGGACGATGAATGAGATGATGTTCAAATGAGTACAGGGTACATAGAGCTTAGAGTTATCAGACATCCATCTTTCAGGATAAGGGAAAACCTCCAACGTTAAGTCATATCGGACGATGAATGAGATGATGTTCAAATGAGTACAGGGTACATAGAGCTTAGAGTTATCAGACATTCATCTTTCAGGATAAGAGAAAACCTCCAACGTTAAGTCATATCGGACGATGAATGAGATGATGTTCAAATGAGTACTGGGTACGGAGAGCTTAGAGTTACCAGGCAGAGATAGGCTTATGTCTGTGTATGTGTACGGGGTCGCTTGTGGGTGTCTGTGAATGAGAAAAATTGAATTCTGTATAAATAACAAGGTTGTTATTTGTTCTGATTATCTCCTAAGCATCAGTATAAAGATAAGCTAACATGGAACCACCTGCGTTATCTCCGATCTTCTCAAAATTCCTTGAACTCTTCTGATGCAAATGCCATAAAATTAAATTGTTATAAAGAGCAGTATGTTAGTGTTCACGTTTTACTAGTTCTGAGGAACTTGATGTAAAGGAACTCGCTTTGATATCTAAAATGTGATTTCTCCTTAGACGAGATAAAAGCAGCGTACATTTCGTGGATAATGTGCTAAGAAATCGGGTTGTGCTATTTGCCGCCGGGAGATGGCAGGTTGTCTAAACACACACCCTCGGGGCTTTTGGCTGTATAACAACCGGGGGAAGGGATACAAGAAAGGATTTTGAAGCAAACGAGATGGAAAAGTGTATAAAGAGACAACACAATAGAAAAATCAATACTACGCCAAGCGAGAAACTCCATCAGTGTGAAGTGAGGGAATTGGTGATGCGAGAAACTAGTAAGAAAATATGACATAAATTTAACTACTCTGGTAGTAATATGTATATTTACTTTGTGGCAATCAAACGAAATATGGTAATACAGTAGACTTTAAAAGGTATTCCGGACGTCCAGGTTCGATTCCCGTGGTAGACCTTCCTGATCCATGGTTTTTTCGGGGTTTTTCCCAGATCGCCAGGCGAATGCTGGATATGTTAATTACATTACCCGAATTTCCTGTCCCTCCATTGCATCTCCATTATCATTTCACATCATCTTCCATCTGGTGGCCTCTTTCATGGTAGAAGTGTCGACGGGAGTCTCGGCGGTGTATTGCGAGATGATATGTTGTTGGTGAACACTTCCTTCTCTAGCGGGACGGAGCCGCCTTTTAGGCCGAGTTAAGAACGCGGCTGGTAGGATGACGATTGTCCAATCTGCCTGCAGTATTCCGTGCTCTGGGGGGGGGGGCTGTCTTCTGTCTCCGCACCGGCCTCTTAACTGTTTCTGGGTCACGGTAGGTGGGGGCTGTCCTCGGTCTCCGCACAGGCCTCTTAACTGTTTCTGGGTCACGGTAGGTGGGAGCTGTTCTCGGTCTCCGTACCGGCCTCTTAACTGTTTCTGGGTCACGGTAGGTGAGATGACGATTGTCCAGCCTGCCTGGAGTATTCCGTGCTCTGGGGGAGGGGCTGTCCTCGGTCTCCGTACCGGCCTCTTAACTGTTTCTGGGTCACGTTAGTTGGGAGCTGTTCTCGGTCTCCGTACCGGCCTCTTAACTGTTTCGGGGTCACGGTAGGTGGGATGACGATTGTCCAGCCTGCCTGGAGTATTCCGTGCTCTGGGGGAGGGGCTGTCCTCGGTCTCCGTACCGGCCTCTTAACTGTTTCTGGGTCACGGTAGGTGGGAGCTGTTCTCGGTCTCCGTACCGGCCTCTTAACTGTTTCGGGGTCACGGTAGGTGGGATGACGATTGTCCAGCCTGCCTGGAGTATTCCGTCGGTCTCCGTACCGGCCTCATAACTGTTTCGTGGTCACGGTAGGTGGGAGCTGTTCTCGGTCTCCGTACCGGCCTCTTAACTGTTTCGGGGTCACGGTAGGTGGGATGACGATTGTCCAGCCTGCCTGGAGTATTCCGTCGGTCTCCGTACCGGCCTCATAACTGTTTCGTGGTCACGGTAGGTGGGATGACGATTGTCCAGTCTGCCTGGAGTATTCCCTCGGTCTCCGTACCGGCCTCATAACTGTTTCGGGGTCACGGTAGGTGGGATGACGATTGTCCAGTCTGCCTGGAGTATTCCCTCGGTCTCCGTACCGGCCTCATAACTGTTTCGTGGTCACGGTAGGTGGGATGACGATTGTCCAGTCTGCCTGGAGTATTCCCTCGGTCTCCGTACCGGACTCATAACTGTTTCGGGGTCACGGTAGGTGGGATGACGATTGTCCAGTCTGCCTGGAGTATTCCCTCGGTCTCCGTACCAGCCTCATAACTGTTTCGGGGTCACGGTAGGTGGGATGACGATTGTCCAGTCTGCCTGGAGTATTCCCTCGGTCTCCGTACCGGCCTCATAACTGTTTCGTGGTCACGGTAGGTGGGATGACGATTGTCCAGTCTGCCTGGAGTATTCCCTCGGTCTCCGTACCGGCCTCATAACTGTTTCGTGGTCACGGTAGGTGGGATGACGATTGTCCAGTCTGCCTGGAGTATTCCCTCGGTCTCCGTACCGGCCTCATAACTGTTTCGGGGTCACGGTAGGTGGGATGACGATTGTCCAGTCTGCCTGGAGTATTCCCTCGGTCTCCGTACCGGCCTCATAACTGTTTCGGGGTCACGGTAGGTGGGATGACGATTGTCCAGTCTGCCTGGAGTATTCCCTCGGTCTCCGTACCGGCCTCATAACTGTTTCGTGGTCACGGTAGGTGGGATGACGATTGTCCAGTCTGCCTGGAGTATTCCCTCGGTCTCCGTACCGGACTCATAACTGTTTCGGGGTCACGGTAGGTGGGATGACGATTGTCCAGTCTGCCTGGAGTATTCCCTCGGTCTCCGTACCAGCCTCATAACTGTTTCGGGGTCACGGTAGGTGGGATGACGATTGTACAGTCTGCCTGAGGTATTCCGTGCTCTGGGCTGTCCTCGGTCTTCGCACCGGCCTCATAACTGTTTCGGGGTCACGGTAGGTGGGATGACGATTGTCCAGCCTGCCTGAGGTATTTCGTGCTCTGGGCTGTCCTCGGTCTTCGCACCGGCCTCATAACTGTTTCGGGGTCACGGTAATTGGGATGACGATTGTCCAGCTTGCCTGGGGTATTCCGTGCTCTGGGGGGGGGGGCTGTCCTCGGTCTCCGCACCGGCCTCATAACTGTTTCGGGGTCACGGTAGGTGGGATGACGATTGTACAGTCTGCCTGAGGTATTCCGTGCTCTGGGCTGTCCTCGGTCTTCGCACTGGCCTCATAACTGTTTCGGGGTCACGGTAGGTGGGATGACGATTGTCCAGTCTGCCTGGAGTATTCCGTGCTCTGGGGGGGGGGCTGTCCTCGGTCTCCGCACTGGCCTCATAACTGTTTCGTGGTCACGGTAATTGGGATGACGATTGTCCAGCCTGCCTGGGGTATTCCGTGCTCTGGGGGGGCTGTCCTCGGTCTCCGCACCGGCCTCATAACTGTTTCGTGGTCACGGTAATTGGGATGACGATTGTCCAGCCTGCCTGGGGTATTCCGTGCTCTGGGGGGGGGGCTGTCCTCGGTCTCCGCACTGGCCTCATAACTGTTTCGTGGTCACGGTAATTGGGATGACGATTGTCCAGCCTGCCTGGGGTATTCCGTGCTCTGGGGGGGCTGTCCTCGGTCTCCACACCGGCCTCATAACTGTTTCGGGGTCACGGTAATTGGGATGACGATTGTCCGGCCTGCCTGGAGTATTCCGTGCTCTGGGCTGTCCTCGGTCTTCGCACCGGCCTCATAACTGTTTCGGGGTCACGGTAATTGGGATGACGATTGTCCAGCCTGCCTGGGGAATTCCGTGCTCGGGGGGGGGGGGGGACTGTCCTCGGTCTCCACACCGGCCTCATAACTGTTTCGGGGTCACGGTAATTGGGATGACGATTGTCCGGCCTGCCTGGGGTATTCCGTGCTCGGAGGGGGGGGGGGCTGTCCTCGGTCTCCGCACCGGCCTCATAACTGTTTCGGGGTCACGGTAGTTGGGATGACGATTGTACAGTCTGCCTGAAGTATTCCGTGCTCTGGGCTGTCCTCGGTCTTCGCACCGGCCTCCTAACTGTTTCGGGGTCACGGTAATTGGGATGACGATTGTCCAGCCTGCCTGGGGTATTCCGTGCTCGGGGGGGGGCTGTCCTCGGTCTCCACACCGGCCTCATAACTGTTTCGGGGTCACGGTAATTGGGATGACGATTGTCCGGCCTGCCTGGAGTATTCCGTGCTCGGGGGGGGGGGGGCTGTCCTCGATCTCCACACCGGCCTCATAACTGTTTCGGGGTCACGGTAATTGGGATGACGATTGTCCGGCCTGCCTGGTGTATTCCATGCTCGGAGGGGGGGCTGTCCTCGGTCTCCGCACCGGCCTCATAACTGTTTCGGGGTCACGGTAGGTGGGATGACGATTGTACAGTCTGCCTGAGGTATTCCGTGCTCTGGGCTGTCCTCGGTCTTCGCACCGGCCTCATAACTGTTTCGGGGTCACGGTAGGTGGGATGACGATTGTCCAGCCTGCCTGAGGTATTCCGTGCTCTGGGCTGTCCTCGGTCTTCGCACCGGCCTCATAACTGTTTCGGGGTCACGGTAATTGGGATGACGATTGTCCAGCTTGCCTGGGGTATTCCGTGCTCTGGGAGGGGGGTGCTGTCCTCGGTCTCCGCACCGGCCTCATAACTGTTTCGGGGTCACGGTAATTGGGATGACGATTGTACAGTCTGCCTGAGGTATTCCGTGCTCTGGGCTGTCCTCGGTCTTCGCACTGGCCTCATAACTGTTTCGGGGTCACGGTAGGTGGGATGACGATTGTCCAGTCTGCCTGGAGTATTCCGTGCTCTGGGGGGGCTGTCCTCGGTCTCCGTACCGGCCTCATAACTGTTTCGGGGTCACGGTAATTGGGATGACGATTGTCCAGTCTGCCTGGAGTATTCCGTGCTCTGGGGGGGGGGAACTGTCCTCGGTCTCCGTACCGGCCTCATAACTGTTTCGTGGTCACGGTAATTGGGATTGACGATTGTCCAGCCTGCCTGGGGTATTCCGTGCTCTGGGGGGGCTGTCCTCGGTCTCCGCACTGGCCTCATAACTGTTTCGTGGTCACGGTAATTGGGATGACGATTGTCCAGCTTGCCTGGGGTATTCCGTGCTCTGGGGGGGGGGCTGTCCTCGGTCTCCGCACCGGCCTCATAACTGTTTCGGGGTCACGGTAGGTGGGATGACGATTGTACAGTCTGCCTGAGGTATTCCGTGCTCTGGGCTGTCCTCGGTCTTCGCACTGGCCTCATAACTGTTTCGGGGTCACGGTAGGTGGGATGACGATTGTCCAGTCTGCCTGGAGTATTCCGTGCTCTGGGGGGGGGGCTGTCCTCGGTCTCCGCACTGGCCTCATAACTGTTTCGTGGTCACGGTAATTGGGATGACGATTGTCCAGCCTGCCTGGGGTATTCCGTGCTCTGGGGGGGCTGTCCTCGGTCTCCGCACCGGCCTCATAACTGTTTCGTGGTCACGGTAATTGGGATGACGATTGTCCAGCCTGCCTGGGGTATTCCGTGCTCTGGGGGGGGCTGTCCTCGGTCTCCGCACTGGCCTCATAACTGTTTCGTGGTCACGGTAATTGGGATGACGATTGTCCAGCCTGCCTGGGGTATTCCGTGCTCTGGGGGGGCTGTCCTCGGTCTCCACACCGGCCTCATAACTGTTTCGGGGTCACGGTAATTGGGATGACGATTGTCCGGCCTGCCTGGAGTATTCCGTGCTCTGGGCTGTCCTCGGTCTTCGCACCGGCCTCATAACTGTTTCGGGGTCACGGTAATTGGGATGACGATTGTCCAGCCTGCCTGGGGAATTCCGTGCTCGGGGGGGGGGGACTGTCCTCGGTCTCCACACCGGCCTCATAACTGTTTCGGGGTCACGGTAATTGGGATGACGATTGTCCGGCCTGCCTGGGGTATTCCGTGCTCGGAGGGGGGGGGGCTGTCCTCGGTCTCCGCACCGGCCTCATAACTGTTTCGGGGTCACGGTAGTTGGGATGACGATTGTACAGTCTGCCTGAAGTATTCCGTGCTCTGGGCTGTCCTCGGTCTTCGCACCGGCCTCCTAACTGTTTCGGGGTCACGGTAATTGGGATGACGATTGTCCAGCCTGCCTGGGGTATTCCGTGCTCGGGGGGGGGGCTGTCCTCGGTCTCCACACCGGCCTCATAACTGTTTCGGGGTCACGGTAATTGGGATGACGATTGTCCGGCCTGCCTGGAGTATTCCGTGCTCGGGGGGGGGGGGGCTGTCCTCGATCTCCACACCGGCCTCATAACTGTTTCGGGGTCACGGTAATTGGGATGACGATTGTCCGGCCTGCCTGGTGTATTCCATGCTCGGAGGGGGGGCTGTCCTCGGTCTCCGCACCGGCCTCATAACTGTTTCGGGGTCACGGTAGGTGGGATGACGATTGTACAGTCTGCCTGAGGTATTCCGTGCTCTGGGCTGTCCTCGGTCTTCGCACCGGCCTCATAACTGTTTCGGGGTCACGGTAGGTGGGATGACGATTGTCCAGCCTGCCTGAGGTATTCCGTGCTCTGGGCTGTCCTCGGTCTTCGCACCGGCCTCATAACTGTTTCGGGGTCACGGTAATTGGGATGACGATTGTCCAGCTTGCCTGGGGTATTCCGTGCTCTGGGAGGGGGGTGCTGTCCTCGGTCTCCGCACCGGCCTCATAACTGTTTCGGGGTCACGGTAATTGGGATGACGATTGTACAGTCTGCCTGAGGTATTCCGTGCTCTGGGCTGTCCTCGGTCTTCGCACTGGCCTCATAACTGTTTCGGGGTCACGGTAGGTGGGATGACGATTGTCCAGTCTGCCTGGAGTATTCCGTGCTCTGGGGGGGCTGTCCTCGGTCTCCGTACCGGCCTCATAACTGTTTCGGGGTCACGGTAATTGGGATGACGATTGTCCAGTCTGCCTGGAGTATTCCGTGCTCTGGGGGGGGGGAACTGTCCTCGGTCTCCGTACCGGCCTCATAACTGTTTCGTGGTCACGGTAATTGGGATTGACGATTGTCCAGCCTGCCTGGGGTATTCCGTGCTCTGGGGGGGCTGTCCTCGGTCTCCGCACTGGCCTCATAACTGTTTCGTGGTCACGGTAATTGGGATGACGATTGTCCAGCCTGCCTGGGGTATTTCGTGCTCGGGGGGGGGGGGCTGTCCTCGGTCTCCGCACCGGCCTCATAACTGTTTCGGGGTCACGGTAGGTGGGATGACGATTGTACAGTCTGCCTGAAGTATTCCGTGGTCTGGGCTGTCCTCGGTCTTCGCACCGGCCTCATAACTGTTTCGTGGTCACGGTAATTGGGATGACGATTGTCCAGCCTGCCTGGGGCATTCCGTGCTCTGGGGGGGCTGTCCTCGGTCTCCGCACTGGCCTTATAACTGTTTCGTGGTCACGGTAATTGGGATGACGATTGTCTGGCCTGCCTGGGGTATTCCGTGCTCGGAGGGGGGGGGGCTGTCCTCGGTCTCCGCACCGGCCTCATAACTGTTTCGGGGTCACGGTAGGTGGGATGACGATTGTACAGTCTGCCTGAAGTATTCCGTGCTCTGGGCTGTCCTCGGTCTTCGCACCGGCCTCATAACTGTTTCGGGGTCACGGTAATTGGGATGACGATTGTCCAGCCTGCCTGGAGTATTCCGTGCTCGGGGGGGGGGACTGTCCTCGGTCTCCACACCGGCCTCATAACTGTTTCGGGGTCACGGTAATTGGGATGACGATTGTCCGGCCTGCCTGGAGTATTCCGTGCTCGGGGGGGGGGGGGCTGTCCTCGATCTCCACACCGGCCTCATAACTGTTTCGGGGTCACGGTAATTGGGATGACGATTGTCCGGCCTGCCTGGGGTATTCCGTGCTCGGAGGGGGGGGGGCTGTCCTCGGTCTCCGCACCGGCCTCATAACTGTTTCGGGGTCACGGTAGGTGGGATGACGAT
Organism: Mantis religiosa; assembly: GCA_030765055.1. Lineage (NCBI taxonomy): Eukaryota > Metazoa > Arthropoda > Insecta > Mantodea > Mantidae > Mantis > Mantis religiosa. Next base: position 5,499,642 of record CM060953.1, on the reverse strand, counting down.
TGTACAGTCTGCCTGAAGTATTCCGTGGTCTGGGCTGTCCTCGGTCTTCGCACCGGCCTCATAACTGTTTCGGGGTCACGGTAATTGGGATGACGATTGTCCAGCCTGCCTGAGGTATTCCGTGCTCTGGGCTGTCCTCGGTCTTCGCACTGGCCTCATAACTGTTTCGGGGTCACGGTAGGTGGGATGACGATTGTACAGTCTGCCTGAAGTATTCCGTGCTCTGGGCTGTCCTCGGTCTTCGCACCGGCCTCATAACTGTTTCGTGGTCATGGTAGGTGGGATGACGATTGTCCTAACCTCACCGCCGGGGTATTTCTATATAATAAAGTGTCGGCCTCCCTCTGTCTCTTCCTCCCGGGAGTGCCCCACTTGGGACCTAGGTACAATGGACCAGTGTGGTCGAGGTGCTGAATTCCCTCCAGACAATTCAATCCAATGACTTGAAGTAATCGTTGAATGTTTTAATCAGCCGATAGCTACGTGAAGACTTTGACATTTTCTTCTCTTTCTACGGTCAAGAGGTAGAAAAATGCATAATGAGTTATTAATTTAGGAATGTTATAGTATAAATTGTACATTTTAACCGGATCTAATATCTCAGCGCAGTCAAATTTTGAGTAACTCTTGCTGTTTATCAGTCATTCAAAAGTCACTGAGAATGTAAAGTACATTCAGAGAAAGTTAAAATAATAGTTTTATTTGACATGGAGTATCTTATATATGAATGTATCTTTGGTATTTTAATGAAAATATTGAAACTGTGTAGTGTTTACAAAAACGGGGGGCAACTCACGAAGGTCTGTCTGCATGCTGCATGAAGTGCTCAACTCCAATAATTAAATGATCTCTGTAGTAAGGAAAACTGAAGTCATGGCATTTTGTCGACAGCATCATCTTAGAGCTAAAATCCTAATTGGGAAGGAAATTTTAGATCAAGTCGCTCTCTTTGATTTGTACTGTAGGGACCTCAATAGAAAATTACGTAAGTTACAACAAATGATGGGTACAATGAAAGGAACGCTGTTCAAAAAGGCATCCTTAAATTCTATAAAGTTTAGGCAGTGCTTGGATGTTAACAAGTTTGGCAAAAAGGACTCAAGCTCATCGGCAGGTTTCCGACTGTAAGATGACAAAAGCAGGAAGTTCGAGGACAGTTAGGTATTGAAGGAATTCTGTAGAGGATAGATCATTACATGAGCATATGACAAGGATGAAGAAAACCCCAAGGGAGAAGAAATATTGGACGACCTAGAACGAGATTCAAAGACCAGCTGTGAATTGCTTGGTTTTGAAAGAGACAAATATTGTCTAATCCGAACTGTATATTATGATGCTTAAAATTCTATAACCTTTCATGTACACGATAGCTGGGTTCCTGTAGTTGCATTCATAGAAAGTGTTGAACCTAGACACCAACTACGGCAAGTAGTTCCTTCTTCCGCTCGTAACACTCTCACATATACAGAACACAATGTTGTTTATTCGAGAAGTCTAAAAGCATGTATTTCGGTGAAATCTGGGTATTGATATTTGGATGGAATATAATAGTTATAGAATCAACGTGGGAAGTAAAAGGTACAGAACAATGCCTGTACCCCGCTGTTGTAACTCTATGAAGTAATATTTTTAGAAAAGTTGTAAAATATCAACATTACCTCACATTACTGTGATTGCATATAAAGGGTGTGCATTTTGTGTGTGTGTGTGTGTGTGTGTGTGTGTGTGTGTGTGTGTGTGTGTGTGTGTGTGTGTGTGTGTGTGTGTTCGTGTGTGTGTGCTAAATGTCAACATTTCTTTTTCCTGCACTCCTTTAGTCCTCAAGTCTCAGAACGTACGAACAATTTAAACTAATTATCACCTCACTGCATGTGTACTGAACAAAGGAAAGCGCATCATTACTTCAAATTGAGTAGGTTAACAATAGAGTAGGCTACTTCAATATGTGGCTTTGGAATGTACAAATACAGACAAAAGCTAAGCTAATAAGGACAACAATGCAAATCTTCCTGAAAGTAATTAATCATGGTACAACTTACAGAAACACAACGAATTGAAATATTAATGATGTTTGGATATGGTGGTAGGAGGAGGACCCAACAAGAGGTTTATGTCTTGTTTAATGAAATGTATGCAGAACGAGGGATAACTCTCTCTACTGTAAGGAAAATGTTGAAAAAATTCAACGAAATAGGAAGTGTTAAAAAAGACAAAGTCTGGAAGGCCAAAAGGAGTTACAGATGATGATAAAGTTCTGCATGTTTTATTATCAGTGGAAGAAAACCCACATTTGTCTACTTGCCAGTACATTATGGAAGGTAGGTGGTGAATTACCTAAATCATTAATTTCCAGGAACATGGATTGGCAGAAGAACAACTATTGAATGGCCGTCAAGATCTCCTTAGACTTTTTCTTGTGGTGATATTTGAAGTGGAGGGTTTACAAGAATCGACCAAGAGATCTTGAACAGTTAAAGCAAAGAATTGGACAAGAGATGCGGCTGATCAGACTAACAGTGTTGCTGCAAACATTAACTAATTTCAAACTTTGACATTGTTTGGCAGTAAATGAAGGCCATTTTGAACAGCTTTTGAAGTGACATCATCATGTGTTACAACACAGTACCACTAATTTTGCTATGAATGTGTCTTCTTGGTATAAATTTCATGTGCTGTAATACGTTTCGGAACCTTAGCCCCCAAAAATGTAAAAGAAGTATGTTGCCGTTAAAAAAGGAAAAGAAAGCACGTGCTATTCACAGGCACAGTAATATGAAAACATCTTGATACCTTACAACTTTTCTAAAAAATGTCACTTCACAAAATTCAAGCATTGTTCCATAGTTTTTACCTATCCCTTATGTAACAGAGATAGTTGTATCTCATTTCTCTACAACACGTTTCATAACTAAATTTGGATGTTTTCTCTGTGATTAGGGTTAATGCACGTCAAGAGGTCGGCGAGTGACAAAAACGCAAAGGTTCAACTCAAAACTACATCGCTATCTCGTACTAACGTAGAGTCAGACTCTATTTTACGTAAATACAAAACTTGGAGACGTCTCTACAGTGTTTCTTTATGTCTCTTTAGCAGCTCTGTCGTACATACAGGTTCACCTCTTACACGAAGCTGCACTAGTCAACTGAACTCCAATTGTCTCCAGGCCTTGCAACGGTCCTTTACACACAGGTCGCGCGCGAGAGATGTCTCTGGAACTGGAAGAATATTGAGTTAAGTTCTTAACGTCAGCTGTTCTTGAACGCGTATTAATTTTTCATGGCAGACTTGAGCGATCGATGTGACAATAAGGACAGAGCAGATTACATTCATATTTATTGTATGGAATGGAGTGGAATTTCAAATCCCTAGCTGGTTACTTGTGCAACTCTGGTCGATATACCCTATAAGGAACACACACTACCGTTTTATGTATTAAGAAGCATACAACTGAAATTGTATTTTGATGATGGTTTGCAAATATATTTGTTTACGTCATTAAATTCTTGATACTTATAGCTTTTCCAAAAACCGAGAATAGGTTCCTTTTTCAAAGGCTGAATATGATAATTTATGAATTCGAAATGTTTATTTTCAGGAACAAGAATTGGGCAAGCGTCGGAGTGCTTCGTGTACTGGAAGGATCCGATGACAAACGACACATGGGGTCTTAACTTTACGTCTCCAATAGATGCCAAACAATTCAGAGAATGTTGCGTAAGTCATTTTATTACTCATTTTAACATCAAACAAGGTTTAATATTAAAATTACATTATTTTATTGTCTTTGGTAAAGAGAAATTTGAGAATCAGTGGTCACTACCATTATGTTTGTCTTATAATGCTATAGTAGCAATACAGTAAAATCTCGTTAATCCGGACCCTTTAAACCGCATTTCACTTAATTCGGACAAGCATACTTGAAAAATATTCGAATTAATAACTTAAATTATAGTAACTGGTCTAAGAAAAACTTAAGGAAGTTATTCATTCTTTTTGCTCAGACTTTACAATAGGAATTTCTTAGGAAAACCAAGAATATATTAGTGACAATGGTAGATTAGTCTGCCCTCCGTCCCACACTCTTGCTCTACCAGCAACTCTTGTCAGAAGGGTTCGTTTAACATTTGCCCTTCTTGGTCATCAAGCTAAAGAAATAAATCAAGTCCTTTAGTAAACCTACAATGTCAGCATGGAAAGGCAAGTATAATAACTTAAAATACACGAGAAATTGGAAATTATCAAAAGGCTTGAAAATGGTGGCACTCTTGCGTGTGTATGTGTATCTGATTTCAGATCCATGACTTTCAATTTTGCAATTGTAGTAAATAGCATTTCGAACTGTACATTAAGTAACGAAGTAACTTTTGTATGATGACTGTCTTGAATTAGACACAAATGCAATTCAGCAAACACTGGCTGGGGATAGCCAGAAAGCTGTCACAGTAGACGAGATCGAAGTCTGGCTTGACGGAGATGAAGATGCTCGAGGCTATTACATTATGATTGACAAGGAAATTGTGGATCGTTTAGGCAATGCAAGGGACACTAGTAGCGGAGGCTGAGGCTGTGGATTTCGGAAAGTCCAAAGGGAAATTAAGTGAGGTTAAACGGCATCTGTCCAGAAAACTGACAAACAGATTTTTGCATACTTTTATCACATGAGGAGTCTATGTGATCTTATTGTGATAGAGATGTGTGATAAACCAAAAAAGAAAATTGATAGTTTCTTCAAACCAAACAAATAAAGATTGTGTAATTAAAATCAGGTGTGCCTATTGTATCTTACATTCTAATAAAATTATACAGTACATACTCTAATTTTCCTCTCTGGTGTTCATTTCACTTAATCCGGACAAAATTAAGCCCCAATTGGTCCGGATTAACGAACTTCTACTGTATAACAACCATCTTCTTCCGCACACTGAATTTGTGTGAATTTCTTATTTAAGTTTGATTTATGAGTCACTATGTTTACACTCAAACTTCACTTACTTGTTGTTGTAAGTTATACAACTCATAAATCAAACTTAAATATGAAGAATACTTCACTGTTAATAATGCTTCTGCTTTTAATATTTGTGTGAATTTGTTACAATTTTGTAGACTTAGGTTCTGTTCGGAAGACCCATTGAGCGATTGACTTTTGTTTTCACGATCATAGCAATAAATCCAAGATACATCAACAGTAACGATATTGCAAACCAAATTTGAAGTGTCACCTTGGAATGTTTCCAGAGTTTTTCTGTAGCAATCGATACGTTGTTGTTTTTGATCGGTAGTCAGTTTATGACAACAAAGTTTTCTCACGTCTAACTGTTGATGTATTTGACTCATACCAATGTCCAACATGTCCGTCAGTAGCAACAGTTCTTGGACTTAGTCCTTCATGAAATTCATCACTAAGGGAAAAAACGATCTGTTTTGCTTTTACTGTAATAATTATAAATTGTTGCCATATTTTGGGCCTTCTTCACAAAATGTATCTCTAAATCAATCTTCTTATTTTTGGGTGTTAATGATGATTTGAAGTCAACACAACAATCACAAAATGGAGATAACAGAGTTTGAACTTGGAGTACTTCTAAAACACTACTGGAAACAAGATTATAAAGTCGCTGTCGTAGCTCGTGGAAGGAGAAGATGTCGTTAGTGAGCGTGCGCCACAACGTTGATTCCAACCTTTCAACAATGGAGACGACAATACTAAAGATTTACCACGTTCTGGAAGACCTAAAGTATGGGATATTAAGGATACACGCCACGTTTTGCGAGAAAATCTGTCATAAATGTACCTGTAGGCTTTCAGAAGAACTTGCTGTATCAAAAGATACCATACATCGCCACATTAAGACATTTGGAAAATCTTACAGAAGCTGTAGATCTGTACCTCAACAGACTGAACGTAGAGTGGATATCTGTCGTCAGCTTATCCGTAATACCATGGATGATAGATTTGTTAGGACAATTATCACTTGTGATGAAAAATTGGGTATATTACCAAAATCCTGATTCCTCGAAAGTGGCTTGATCCCCGCCAGTCTGAAGAAGTCATCTTTAAAAGAATCAGTTCGGTCCCAAAGTAATGTGTGTCTGGAGGAATTTTGAAGGTGTGGTTTACTGGGAGTTTGTTCCAAATGGGCGGGAGATTGAGGCCGATCTTTATTCTCAACAACTGGAACGAGCTCATTAAATAGTGAGCATTAGTGAACCGAAACAGAGTTCTATTGCAACACCCCATACTATACGAACAACCAGATGGAAACAGTTCAGTAATTGGGGGGGGGGGGCGAACTGGTACGACACCCAGCATACAGCCCTGATCTCGCACCATCACATTATCATCTTTTTGGATCCATGTCCCATTTTCTACCTGGAAAATATTTTGACAACATTGAAGCAGTGCAAGTGGATGTCATGGAATTGACTGGTACCGCCGTGGGATAATAAACCTCACTGTACGATGGATACTTTGAAAACTAGTTAATTGCTTGTCAGAACAATTTTCAAATAATTGTTTTTTTTTTAATTTCTTATGATACAGTATCTAGATATTCAGTACAAGACTTGTAAATCTTTCCTCCACACAGTTATTTTCGATACCGCGGAACAATAACGAAGTTCATATTAACTAGACATGGGTCTTCTTCGATACTAACGATATTTGCATTTTATCGAACATCGAAGGATACTTCAGAAAATTCGTTCGGTACTTTTTTGATACAGTTTTCTCAGAAAGACTATTTAGTACAGCAGGACTCATATGTAGCAGAAAAAGAAGTCGATTTTACCACGAAACAGTGAAATGTTACTATTTATGAAAAAAAGCCATAAAAGCGGACTATTTTGCCATGAAATGTCTAATGTATATTTAAAAAATAAGAACACTGATGGTTTTAAATGTTGTCTCATTAATTACATACACCTAATTAATTTTATTGGCACTACACGGTTTTGCAAATATTCCATTTTGTATCGAAACTAGAAGTACAAGTGACGATATCGACCCAACCCTATTTTATTTCAAGACAATTGAACTAACGTGATGTTATGTTTTTGCACACGCAGTCACCGTCATTCAAGTTCTCACGGAAGGCATCGTCGTCGTACTCGTTGAAGCTGGAGCCGCCAAACAAGCAGAAGATGAAGACTAAGAGGAAGCCAGTGTCTACACCAGCCTCGCCGAGTCGTTCTAGAGAACCGCAGTGTACATGCATGACTCCGGAGCAGTACGCCCGGCTACGAGCTCAGGACCCGCGATACAGAGGTAAGATATATGTGATGTCGAGTTATTGCATTTGTATGCAAGATGCTCCACGCGATGCTCTTTCTTTTTTCCCTCTCTGTGTCATTTACTAAATTATAATGCACACATCTGTGATATACAGTTTGTTTTTATACTACTCGATACAGCGTTGAGGCGTATGGACCTTCAGTGGCCAGCGCTGCATTCGTTTCATATCTTGTCGATTAGTTAACTTATAATACAGTAAGTGACAAAACAAAAACGGAGCACTTGGAAGCTGCCTCTGTCTCAGATGAAATTCTAGCCAGATAATTATTATACGCAACACCGGCACATAATAAAAATAAGCTTAGTGATTAAAAATGCATTAAATATTCATCCATGCAATTATATATTGTAATATTTCTCAAAAGATAAAAATGAGCCTTACCGCCTCCAATTTCCATAACGGAAAAAAAAAGAGAAAACCACTAAATTAGTTACGGCATATTTGTAATAAAATGACTATTGCAATTACAGGAAGTGTGCGGTAATATAACTTATTTTCTAGCGTGATCAATCTGTACAACGGGAATAATTTCCAAAAAGATGATTTACTCAAGTGACAAAGACTTAATGTCAAATACGAGGGTGGTCTGAGAAGTTTCTGACCTAATAAAGATATAAGACATTTTGTCAGATTTTTTTCTCAACATAGTCTCCTTGTAACTCTACACATTTCTCCCAGCGATGTTCCCATCTCTGTAACCCGTCCAAATAGTACACGACGTTTTTCAACATAGTCTCCTTGTAACTCTACACACTTCTCCCAGTGATGTTCCCATCTCTGTAACCCATCCAAATAGTACTCGATGTTTTTCAACATAGTCTCCTTGTAACTCTACAAACTTCTCCTAGCGATGTTCCCATCTCTGTAACCCGTCCAAATAGTACTCGGCGTTTTTCAACATAGTCTCCTTGTAACTCTACACACTTCTCCCACCGATGCTCCCATCTCTGTAACCCGTCCAAATAGTACTCGGCATTTTTCAACATAGTCTGCTTGTAACTCTACAAACTTCTCCTAGCGATGTTCCCATCTCTGTAACCCGTCCAAATAGTACTCGGCGTTTTTCAACATAGTCTCCTTGTAACTCTACACACTTCTCCCACCGATGCTCCCATCTCTGTAACCCGTCCAAATAGTACTCGGCGTTTTTCAACATAGTCTCCTTGTAACTCTACAAACTTCTCCTAGCGATGTTCCCATCTCTGTAACCCGTCCAAATAGTACTCGGCGTTTTTCAACATAGTCTCTTTGTAACTCTACACACTTCTCCCAGCGATGCTCTCATCTCTGTAACCCGTCCAAATAGTACTCGGCGTTTTTCAACATAGTCTCCTTGTAACTCTACACACTTCTCCTAGCGATGTTCCCATCTCTGTAACCCGTCCAACTAGTACTCGGCGTTTTTCAACATAGTCTCCTTGTAACTCTACACACTTCTCCCACCGATGTTCCCATCTCTGTAACCCGTCCAAATAGTACACGACGTTTTTCAACATAGTCTCCTTGTAACTCTACACACTTCTCCCAGTGATGTTCCCATCTCTGTAACCCATCCAAATAGTACTCGATGTTTTTCAACATAGTCTCCTTGTAACTCTACAAACTTCTCCTAGCGATGTTCCCATCTCTGTAACCCGTCCAAATAGTACTCGGCGTTTTTCAACATAGTCTCCTTGTAACTCTACACACTTCTCCCACCGATGCTCCCATCTCTGTAACCCGTCCAAATAGTACTCGGCATTTTTCAACATAGTCTGCTTGTAACTCTACAAACTTCTCCTAGCGATGTTCCCATCTCTGTAACCCGTCCAAATAGTACTCGGCGTTTTTCAACATAGTCTCCTTGTAACTCTACACACTTCTCCCACCGATGCTCCCATCTCTGTAACCCGTCCAAATAGTACTCGGCGTTTTTCAACATAGTCTCCTTGTAACTCTACAAACTTCTCCTAGCGATGTTCCCATCTCTGTAACCCGTCCAAATAGTACTCGGCGTTTTTCAACATAGTCTCTTTGTAACTCTACACACTTCTCCCAGCGATGCTCTCATCTCTGTAACCCGTCCAAATAGTACTCGGCGTTTTTCAACATAGTCTCCTTGTAACTCTACACACTTCTCCTAGCGATGTTCCCATCTCTGTAACCCGTCCAACTAGTACTCGGCGTTTTTCAACATAGTCTCCTTGTAACTCTACACACTTCTCCCACCGATGCTCCCATCTCTGTAACCCGTCCAAATAGTACTCGGCGTTTTTCAACATAGTCTCCTTGTAACTCTACAAACTTCTCCTAGCGATGTTCCCATCTCTGTAACACGTCCAAATAGTACTCGGCATTTTTCAACATAATCTCCTTGTATCTCTACACACTTCTCCCAGCCATGTTCACATCTCTGTAACACGTCCATATAGTACTCGGCGTTTTTCAACATAATCTCCTTGTAACTGTACACACTTCTCTCAGCGATGCTCCCATCTCTGTAACCCGTCGAAATAGTACTCGGCCTTTATCAACATAGTCTCCTTGTAACTGTACACACTTCTCCCACCGATGCTCCCATCTCTGTAACCCGTCCAAATAGTACTCGGCATTTTTCAACATAGTCTGCTTGTAACTCTACAAACTTCTCCTAGCGATGTTCCCATCTCTGTAACCCGTCCAAATAGTACTCGGCGTTTTTCAACATAGTCTCCTTGTAACTCTACACACTTCTCCCACCGATGCTCCCATCTCTGTAACCCGTCCAAATAGTACTCGGCGTTTTTCAACATAGTCTCCTTGTAACTCTACAAACTTCTCCTAGCGATGTTCCCATCTCTGTAACCCGTCCAAATAGTACTCGGCGTTTTTCAACATAGTCTCCTTGTAACTCTACACACTTCTCCCAGCGATGCTCTCATCTCTGTAACCCGTCCAAATAGTACTCGGCGTTTTTCAACATAGTCTCCTTGTAACTCTACACACTTCTCCTAGCGATGTTCCCATCTCTGTAACCCGTCCAACTAGTACTCGGCGTTTTTCAACATAGTCTCCTTGTAACTCTACACACTTCTCCCACCGATGCTCCCATCTCTGTAACCCGTCCAAATAGTACTCGGCGTTTTTCAACATAGTCTCCTTGTAACTCTACAAACTTCTCCTAGCGATGTTCCCATCTCTGTAACACGTCCAAATAGTACTCGGCATTTTTCAACATAATCTCCTTGTATCTCTACACACTTCTCCCAGCCATGTTCACATCTCTGTAACACGTCCATATAGTACTCGGCGTTTTTCAACATAATCTCCTTGTAACTGTACACACTTCTCTCAGCGATGCTCCCATCTCTGTAACCCGTCGAAATAGTACTCGGCCTTTATCAACATAGTCTCCTTGTAACTGTACACACTTCTCCCAGCGATGTTCCCAACTCTGTAACCCGTCGAAATAGTACTCGGCGTTTTTCAACATAGTCTCCTTGTAACTCTACACACTTCTCCCAGCCATGTTCACATCTCTGTAACACGTCCATATAGTACTCGGCGTTTTTCAACATAATCTCCTTGTAACTGTACACACTTCTCTCAGCGATGCTCCCATCTCTGTAACCCGTCGAAATAGTACTCGGCCTTTATCAACATAGTCTCCTTGTAACTGTACACACTTCTCCCAGCGATGTTCGCAACTCTGTAACCCGTCGAAATAGTACTCGGCGTTTTTCAACATAGTCTCCTTGTAACTGTACACACTTCTCCCAGCGACGTTCCCAACTCTGTAACCAGTCCAAATAGTGTTCAGCGTTTTTCAACATAGTCATCTTGTAACTTTACACACTTCTCTCAGCGATGTTCTCATCTCTGTAACCCGTCCAAATAGTACTCGGCGTTTTTCAACATAGTCTCCTTGTAACTCTACACACTTCTCCCAGCGATGCTCTCATCTCTGTAACCCGTCCAAATAGTACTCGGCGTTTTTCAACATAGTCTCCTTGTAACTCTACACACTTCTCCTAGCGATGTTCCCATCTCTGTAACCCGTCCAACTAGTACTCGGCGTTTTTCAACATAGTCTCCTTGTAACTCTACACACTTCTCCCACCGATGCTCCCATCTCTGTAACCCGTCCAAATAGTACTCGGCGTTTTTCAACATAGTCTCCTTGTAACTCTACAAACTTCTCCTAGCGATGTTCCCATCTCTGTAACACGTCCAAATAGTACTCGGCATTTTTCAACATAATCTCCTTGTATCTCTACACACTTCTCCCAGCCATGTTCACATCTCTGTAACACGTCCATATAGTACTCGGCGTTTTTCAACATAATCTCCTTGTAACTGTACACACTTCTCTCAGCGATGCTCCCATCTCTGTAACCCGTCGAAATAGTACTCGGCCTTTATCAACATAGTCTCCTTGTAACTGTACACACTTCTCCCAGCGATGTTCCCAACTCTGTAACCCGTCGAAATAGTACTCGGCGTTTTTCAACATAGTCTCCTTGTAACTCTACACACTTCTCCCAGCCATGTTCACATCTCTGTAACACGTCCATAAGGTACTCGGCGTTTTTCAACATATTCTCCTTGTAACTGTACACACTTCTCTCAGCGATGCTCCCATCTCTGTAACCCGTCGAAATAGTACTCGGCCTTTATCAACATAGTCTCCTTGTAACTGTACACACTTCTCCCAGCGATGTTCGCAACTCTGTAACCCGTCGAAATAGTACTCGGCGTTTTTCAACATAGTCTCCTTGTAACTGTACACACTTCTCCCAGCGACGTTCCCAACTCTGTAACCAGTCCAAATAGTGTTCAGCGTTTTTCAACATAGTCATCTTGTAACTTTACACACTTCTCTCAGCGATGTTCTCATCTCTGTAACCCGTCCAAATAGTACTCGGCGTTTTTCAACATAGTCTCCTTGTAACTCTACACACTTCTCCCAGCGATGCTCCCATCTCTGTAACCCGTCGAAATAGTACTCGGCGTTTTTCAACATAGTCTCCTTGTAACTTTACACACTTCTCTCAGCGATGTTCCCATCTCTGTAACCCGTCCAAATAGTACTCGGCGTTTTTCAACATAGTCTCCTTGTAACTCTACACACTTATCCCAGCGATACTCTCATCTCCGTAACCCGTCCAGATAGTATATGGCGTTTTTCTCTGCAAAATAAATGTTCACGAAGATGTTTGCCTCTTCTTTTGACGAAAATCTCTGTCCTGCGAGCGCAATTTTCAGATGAGGGAACAAAAAGAAATCGCCCTGGACTATATCTGCTGAATCAAGCAAATCAAACCGTAATTCGTGAATCTTCGCCATTGCAGCCGTTGAGATGTGAGACGGCGCGTTGTCTTGGTGAAACAGGATGTTCTTTTTCTGCAAATGTGGCAGTTTTTCCTCAAGTTCTGCCTTCAGCTTGTCAAGTAATGATGCGTAGTATGCTCCTGTAATGGTTTTCCCTTTTTGAGGTTAATCGATCAAAGTAACTCCATGGCTATCTCAAAAAAGTCGCTATCACTTTTCCGGCCGAAAAAAACAGTTTTTTCTTTTTTTTGGAGCCGGTTCCACCTTTGCAGTTCATTGTTTGGACTGTATTTTTGTTTCGGGCGTATAATGGTGTATCCAAGTTTCATCTACAATAATTAATCGGCGCCAAAACTCGGATTTATTGCGCCTAAACTGCGCCAACAGAGCGTTGCAAATGTTCATTCGAACACGTTTATGGTCTAACGTGAACAAACGCGGCACCCAACGCGCGGCTAGCTTTCTCATGTCTAAATGTTGATTTAGTATGTGACAAACACGTTCTTTTGACATGTTCATAGCCTCTGTTATCTCTCTGACTTCAATTCGGCGGTCGTCTATCACCATTTGGTGAACTGTGGCCATGTTTTCGTCTGTAGTTGTAGTTTTTGGACGTCCTGAACGTTCATCGTCTCCCCAGCTCTTACGGCTACGTATAAATTCCCAAACCCATAGCGCTACAGCCCTTAGAGGTCCAAGGCGTACCAACCCGAGTGCTGACCTCACGCCCACTTGCACACGGCAGAGGTGGACGATCATCCAACCGATACGGGGAGGAGATGTGGTCAGCATCTCGGCATCCCCAGCAGGTATGTTCGTTTTCGTGACCAGGGCCGCTTACCTAGCGTAAGCTCCTCACTTTCCTCACGATGCTGAGTGGGCCCTGGGCCTATACCCGGGACCGAAAATCCGGGCCGCTTTCCGTGACCAGGGACCAAGGCATGCTGCCTTAGCCCGCTAACGTATAAATTCAGCTGCCCAAAATTTCACTGTGGTAAATGATGGTGCAGAGTCCCCATACACAGATTCCAACTCATCTTTGATTTGTGTAGGCTTATTACCTTTCAAAAACAAATATTTAATGAACGTTCGATACTCGATTTCTCCATATTCATAAAATCACTCACACCTACTCACTCAAAGGACTGTTACATAACAACTGAGGGTCCAAAATGGCTGAAACTTTGGTGAGTAGCTGTGAACAGATAAACAAGTGCTGCCATCTTCATGTTGAGGTCGGAAACATATCAGACCATCCTCGTATATGTGCAATGAGCTCACGTAAACATATGTTTTGATATATTTTTCGCTCTGCCATATAGAACCCTGTTTCTGTGTTTACACCCCTTACATGTGGGTGACTCTCGCTGAGGAACTTGGGGAATGATCAGTCTTAAGTTAGCTACGAGATTATATCAAATGGACCAGTTCTAGGGAGAAGCCATAGAGAAAGCCGCAAATAGCCAAATGCCAAATTAGTACTCCTGGATGCGAACCCAGTCCATCATAGTGGGAGATAAGAAGTTCAACACGGCACTGCCAACCTTAAGTCAAAGGAAAATGATTTTTAAATGTTATGCTTTTAAATATCTAGTCATTTTTAAATGTTGCATAGCTTTGAATATTAATAGCTACAGCCCGGATTTGTAAGCACAATCAAATGGTGAAAGAAGAAAGCATATAGGCAATAAGCAGCAAAAGTAAGCAAATAAAAATAAGATTTTGTTCATAAAACATATTGTTTCGTAGAACTCTTAGCTTACGTAAGCCTATTAAAGTACACGAGGGAAGTCATCTTGAGATTTTCTTGTGTAAAGCTCCTGCGATTATCGGTAAAGAACTTTTTATAAAGTGAAAAGGATCTCTCGACGTTGCATGACGTTACTGGAACATGTGCCCGCCTCGGTAGCGTAGATGGTAGCATGTCTGCCTCATGTTCAAGAGGTCCCGAGTTCGAATCTCGGTCAGGGTGAGTTACCTGGATAAGGTTTTTCCGGGGTTTTCCCTTATCCTTCATGACGAATGTTGGGTAACTCTAAGCTCCATGGACCCCGGAATCATTTGAGCATCATTTCACCCAATTGATTCATCGTCCGATATGACTTAAAGTTGGAGGACGTAAATTACAAAAAACTGCAACATGTGAAAAGCAACAAAGTTCTTCTTGAGTGAATTTCTCTTCCATATACGTTTGTGTACGTGTTTGGTAACCAGGGTTTTTCATGAATACCTTACTGAGTTTCTCAAAGGCAGTTTTAGCAATAGGTGAGTCTATGAAGACCAGGCTACTAAACTTTCATCTATCAATGAAAGTGAATGTTACAAGATATTATTTCTAGCTTCCTACAGTGTTATAATAGCAGGTTGTACTTTGGGGAAACTATTATGGATGTACTCTATCTTATCTTAGGAAAACATTCCTGTCCTGCGACATGCTGCTTGCATCTACTTTATCTAAGGAGTACAACACTGTTTTTACTCTATTGAAATGTTCTGGTGGTATGACACAGAACCCCATAGAGTTAAAATTCACTTAGAAGGTAAAGACAAATTTGGAAGGACTTCCTGAAAAGTTCAACTCTAATCGACGGCAGTACACTTTCTCTACGCTAGAAACAAGAATATCAATGTCTTTATATTGGCTCTTAAATACTAGGGGCATTCAGAATGTAAGTACTGTTTCAATTTATCTCCGCTGCAGCGCTGCAATTGCAGTTCCGCACATGCGCGGTAGACGCTTTGTTTCAAGGAGAAGAAACGTGCGCCATTGTGAGATCGCTGTCAGCCACGTACGCTTTGTTGTGCTTGTTTACAATGTCGGTGTTGATTGAAAATCCCGCCGCTTGTGAACTCAGATCTCTGATTCGTTTTCTGAATGCTAGGATTGCGCCGCGCGATACAGAATAAGCGCCGAGGAATGTTGTCAAAAGGTGTTGTGTTTCTTCACGACAACGCACGACCACACACTGCAAATCCTACAGGGATTTGGCTGGGACGTGTTTGACCACCTCCCGTACAGCTCTGACATCGGTCCTAGCGACTTTAATCTGTTTTTGCATCTCAAATCTTTCGTTGGCGGTCAACACTTCAACAATAACGAAGAGCTGAAAGAAAATGTTTCCAACTGGTTGAAGGTACGGGCGGCAAACTTCTATGAAGAAGATATACAAAAACTTTTGCCTATCTATGACAAATGCCTGCAAAATTTCGGCAGTTATGTGGAAAAGTAGTTTAAGAGTTGTAGAATTTTGTGTAATAAATAGTAATTGTTCTGTATCTGTACACAATTTAATTTTATTACAAAACAGAACTTACTTTCTGGACGTAGCTCGTATTTCAGGGAGAGGAGTAAACTGAATCATAAAATGAATGACAGGAGTGAAAATTAACTCAAATTTACATGATTTGGATAAAATAAGCTATTTTAATTAATAAGCAAGCACATGCCCACCTCAGTAGCGTAGATGGTAGCATGTCTGCCTCACGTTCAAGAGGTCCCGAGTTCGAATCTCGGTCAGGGTGAATTACCTCGATAAGGTTTTTTCCGGGGGTTTCTCTTATCCTAAAATACGAATGTCGGGTAACTCTAAGCTCCAGGGACCCTGGACCCATTTAAGCATCATTTCACCCATCTCATTCATCGTCCGATATGACTTTTAAAAAAAGTTAAAGCACGTAAATTATAGAAAAAGCAAGCAAAAGGCATATTTCAGCAAAAAAAGCGTTCATAAGCATTATGCTTAGAAGTCCGGGCTCTAGTAATAACTCAGATATGAGAATAAGTTATATGATAGATTTAAACACTGGTCTTTGACAGATTTCACAATAACTGAATGCAAACTGCATTGCGTGGAGCATTTTTCAAACTGGAGTACTGAGAAATTTTGCAAAAACCTTGAATTTCGTAATTAAAGATATTTCTACTGTACATTATATAATTATATCCATTTATAATATAAATTTTGAATTGATAGCTACTAAGTATTTTTTAAAGTCCAGGAATGCAAATGTAAAAGTTGGGAGACTTTTACTAACAGCCCTTAATAAAAGAGCCCACAATTGTCAAACGCGCTGTCTTATGTTTAACTCTGGCAAGTCATTAAGGCAATGCATTAGTGAAATTTATCAAAGTAGGTGACAATATTCAACATTTTGTTTCTTGCGTTTTCGTATGTTCATGCTGCATAAGTGCTTAAAACGAAAGAACATGTAAAAAACCTAAACAATCTACAAATTCCAAATGAGCTAACTCATTTTAACTCATGACACTGACTATCTTAGAATGCCATTTTATAAAAAAAATTCTTTTTATTTTGCATATTATTTAGAATGTTTTGTTAGTTGATTGTCTTGTACTAAGTCGAATTTTCTCTAACAGTTTTTATCATCATTTGAAAATTGTGTTGACCCAAAAAGACTTTGTCTGGGGAATATATCCAGGCTATAATTCTTTTCCCGAAAGTAGTATCATTAACACCTGAATATCGTTAATATTGGTTTAGATATCTATTGGTAACGCAATAATTTACAATTGCTGCAGCTAATTCTAAACTAATCGATTTTTCTTAATAATAAATTTAGTGATGAAAATACTGTCGCTGTTTGACGGACATGTTGGACATTGGCATGAGTCAAATACATCAACAGTTAGACGTGAGAAAACTTTGTTGTCATAAACTGACTACCGATCAAATACAACAACGTATTGATTGCTACAGAAAAACTCTGGAAACATTCCAAGGTGACACTTCAAATTTGGTTTGGGATATCGTTACTGTTGATGAATCTTGGATTTATTGTTATGATACTGAAAACAAAAGTAAGTCGACTCAGTGGACCTTTGGAATACAACACAAGTCTACAAAAGGCTGTCAGTGTTGAAGGATGGTTGTTATATTAGTACTATAGCATTAGAAGATAGACGTACACAAATGTCTGTTTACCTCAAAGTTTTGAAAAAAATATGGAAAAGGCGCAGAAGTAAAGATTATTTTACATGATGAGAAGACATACAACAAAACTACATAACAACTGATAATTTAGATGCGTAAATACCAAAACCATGCTGCCCTGACCTAGAATTATGTGATTTCTTTTTAATACAAATTAAAGTTTAAAAGAGCACAATAAATCACACTTTCGTCATCAGATGATACAGTGGAGTATTACAAAAGCCTGACTTTTTAAATACCTAATTTTTGTTTAGGAATGATTTCAGAAATGCATTGGTGCCAAAGGGGAATGTATGAGAAACAATATATCATATAAATGTTTGAAGACTAATCCTTGTTTGGCTTTCTAAGAGTATTCAGTGTCGCCCTCGTAAATAGTAAAAAGGTAACAAGAATCTGAAGAAATCTGTACATTTTCACAAATGCATTGTCTTCTACATGGTGTGTTTACTGGAAGCTTGCAAGTGTAATAAACCGATCTGTGGCTTCTATAATGCGCAAATCACTTCACTTAATGACCACATCTTATATCTGTATAAGAGCTATGGTTGCAAAATCTAGCTCATGTACAGGGTGTCCCAACATCAAAACTTCCAGGAGCAATGTACTGAAAATCAGTTATTGCCGACTTCGAAGAGAAAATTGAAGGTTACAAAACTTGCTTCCAAGTTTCCAAGCTTTGCTCCGGATGTCACATGACTATTCTCATTGGCTGCAGGGTAATGTAGATCCTTATTTAGCATGATCATTTACTTTAAGAAACTCAAGATAATTGTCAGATTTCGTAACGAAGGTAGTACATATGGAATGTATCAGCAAGCAAATGGAAGGATACTTCGGTTTAAACCTGCCTCTGAGGATGAGGAACATCTACCTGCTTGAGTGTTTGCATTACACAAGGGTTGGATAAAAAGTAATGAGAACTATTTGTTTTTTCTTCTCTGAAATTACTTTATTGACATTTATTATCAACATCCAACAAGGAAGCAAGTAGCTGAAGTGTATTGTTCTCCACGTGGGGTCGTCCTGTACGGGCATTATCCTTACAGCTTCTCTGCCTCCTCTGAACACTTTAAGCTATCGTGCTGTAGACAACGCTGTATAATCACAAGCTTCACGCACTCCCTCAATACATTCATGCCACTTCAGTTTTGAGCCATGAACGTTGTAGACACTATGTTAAGGTGGTTGTATTATTGCTATGACGTTCCACGGTAGAGTGACAGACTACTGTCCCCGCTCACTGCACAAACTCATCTAACAGGCCTTCAATTTGTCAACACAGATGGCAGCTCCTCGACCCGCTACTTTGTATCCAATCTTTGTACATTAGCCAATCATGGGAAGCGAGCAGGAAGTATACATGTGAGCATTATAAGAAACAGGTACAGAGAACAGAGGGACCCTCGTAACGTGAGAGAAGCACTAGGCTCGTGACTTGTGGGAGACAGAGATTAGGATGGGCTCAGAAGCGATGTCCTGGTGGTAGGTTCTAGCGACCGACCACAGGCAGGAACAAACCTCTACATACGTTCACCGTCCCACCCTGGAGCAGGTGAAAGTAGAGAAAGTGAGCTTCAGAAGGGCAGTCAAATCCGGTAACTGCCGCCTCATACATTACTGCAAAATTCTCACCCTCGGTATCTGGAGGTGTAAGAGATAGATTGTGACGTTAGTCCAGTTTTCAAACTGTCACTTCCTATTGCGGCTAGTTCCAATGTTCACCGTCAGTTTACTTTTATTCGTGACATAACAAGCTCCCAATCCTATCATTCTGGGTGGCTCAGATCTACAGGCCGCAGGTTCAAAACTGGTCCACATTGAAAGCGAAAAGTGATATCAGTAGATTTACTGCAGGCAGCGCTGATATTACTGGTAAATGACAGCCTTGTAAGAACCTCAAATAACTTGTTATTTTTTAGTGTTGGCAAGAGCTTTTAAGGAAAGTTAGCAAGGGGTTTTAGCACTTGGTTGTTGTTGTTATACAGAGGTATTTTTTTAAGTATTGACTGTAAAACTAACTAGTTGATATGAAATACCACTAGTATTCAGTGGCTCAGTGTCAACAGTTAAACACTGGTGACCCGACGGGACAAAGAGAAGAGAGATGCGACAATTCCGGACACGCCATATGAAGTCAATAAGGTTAGCATCAAAAGCCCATCTTTTTGGATAGAGAAACCCGAAATCTATGCTTCTATCAGGTGGAGGCACACTTAAATATTTTCGAAATTATTTTAGAAAGTAAATTTAATCACCTAGTGTCTCAATTAGAACCTAAATATATTGAAAACATTTGGGACATTGTTAGAAGTGTGAAAGTAAATTAATACTCATTAACAAAAGGGCGTTTACTGAACATTTTCAAGGAAAGTGAAAGTGTATATTTCTCCGGTGTACAATGTTGTCTAAATTGAAAGTGGTAATGACGATACTTGCCCCTGGTATTGAATCTATCTTACAGCATTACTGAAAGATGTAATACTATGTTTCCCTCCAGTCCCGAACAGTAATAACATAAAAACTTGACCACGGTCGGAGAGGTTAAACAGTCGCAAAGATCGTTGGAAATGTCCAAACATCCAGGAGGTGAGCACTGGGTAAGCGCGCGCCATTCCGAAGCGCTGTGTGAACTAACCCCTACAGTGGGAAGAGGGGAACATTGGTTAAAAGCACCCATAACATTTCAGTCAACATCGGAGAAATGTTCATTGATATATGAATATGGCAGGGAGGAGAAACGAGGAGGGGATGTTTTGATGGCTGCAGATTAATGACGAGGGGAGTTCTCCCCTGTTATTCAGGACGTACTTAATTGGACGAGGGAGGACGTTATATGTGAGAGGAGACCTTCAAGATAATGGTATAGTTATGTGTTGCCACATGACTTTCTAGAGAATGTCCTCGTTCCCAGAAATTACCCTAGAAACAAAAACGGAGCCTCTCGTCTATTTGACAACCCCTCCTCTTGAATGTGTATGACAAAAGTCTAAAAGTTCCTTAGCCTTACTTCGTTCATGATAGAGCAGCGGACTGCATTTATCTCCAAATTCAATGATTTTTAAAAACATCGTTTGTGTTCTGTAAAATGAGCTCTAAACATAAGACTCTATCACTGGAGGAAAAAATTAACGTTATTGAAGAACAAACGTCCAGCTAAAGAATTAACTGTGTTGTTTAGAGTGAAGAAAAGTCATATTTATGAGATTTTGAAAACATAAAAAACGTAGCGGCTAAAAGGAACAGCAGGGAATGTGAAACACATCACAAAATCTACAGAGTATGACGAGCTAAATCGTCCTGTGTTCGACTGATTTGTTAGTTCACGTGCTAAAGGAATTCCCATTTCTGGACCATTATTTCAGACTCAAGCTTCACAGACAACAAGACAATTTCAGAACTTCAAATAAATGGCTCGACAGTTTCAAACATCGTCATTACATTGTTCTGAATGTTGTGTGTGGTGAAACAAATGATGTTGATATGCAGACAGTCGAAGATCGGAAAGAGAAAATTGAAATCAGACATAGACTAGGCGATAAACTACAATTATTGTAAGTTGAAAATATAGTACATAATACATATCAGCCAATTATTATTATTATTATTATTATTATTATTATTATTATTATTATTATTATTATTATTATTATTATTATTATTATTATTATTATTATTATTATTATTATTATTATTATTATTATTATTATTATTATTATTATTATTATTATTATTATTATTATTATTATTATTATTATTATTATTATTATTATTATTATTATTATTATTATTATTATTATTATTATTATTATTATTATTATTATTATTATTATTATTATTATTATTATTATTATTATTATTATTATTATTATTATTATTATTATTATTATTATTATTATTATTATTATTATTATTATTATTATTTATAATTCATTCTAGATTATTCCTTCACTATAAACCTGTACGACCATTTCGTAATTTCTTTGTATTCAAACACAACCCTGTGTAAACGGAAAATTAATGCCGGAACGATCGCATTACGTTTCCGACAGATTTTACTTTATATGAATTCCAGCATCTGCCGATGTATGACACGTTGCTGAACAGAGTGTAAGAATATTTTGTATAAGAGTAGAGAGGGCACCGTGAAGTAAAGCAACAGTTAAATGTTTTGGTCATATGAAGGAAATAGCTGCTTGGCTGCGGTACCACTCCCTAAAGGAACCAGAGAGCAAACACAAGTCATATCCTGGGATTACACGACTCCAAGTCCTGCGTTGTAATAACGTACTTAAGCTCAAAGTCACACAACAGCCTCAAAGTAATATGTCAGTCGAAGTAGAAAGAAAAACGACAGCTGTGTTCACTGACATCAAATCGCTCTTGTACAGAACTCTTATTCCTCTTTTTACTTTATCTTAATTGAAATAAACCTTAGAGAAATAGTTTATTACTTGCGAGAGTGATAGACAAAACAAAAGGATGATTACAGTTAAAAATAAATAATTTTTTGTTATTTAAAATTTACCTTTAACATAACGAGCAAGATGGTTCAAGCAGCTTGGTTTATGGCCCGAATTTGGAGGTGCGGGTTCGATTCTCGTGACCGACTTCTTTCTCCTCTCACCTATTCTTCCTCCCGGGTATGTCCCACTTGGAGTGCAGGTACAATAGACCATTAACTAGAACTCCGCGCCGTAATTCAATCAATTGCCTTTAAATCAATACATTTGAAGGCAGTTTTTACAGCTATGAGGTCACGCTTCAGGAAACACTTCAGAAAGCAGGTCACTTCTTCAACTCATGACATTATCACGAGATGCTAGGTGAGGGCTGAATGGCATCCACATACTCAGTTGCTAGTTTTGTTATCGTCATGTAAAATTACTGGGTTTTTCCAAACTTTTATATAAATTGACATTTGTATACAATCTTCTAACACAATAGTAGCACTATGACACGTTGTAACACAATTATTTCACTAACACTTTGAATTTTTAGGATTTTTCAGGACTTACGTTCTGCCCATTAAGTCGATTGACTTTAGTTTTCACGATCATAATAATAAATCCAAGATGCATCAAGAGTAACGATATTGCAAACAAAATTTGAAGTGTTAGAGTTTTTCTGTAGCAATCAATACGTTGTTGTTTTTGATCGGTAGTCAGTTTATGACAACAAAGTTTTCTCACGTCTAACTGTTGATGTAGTTGACTCATACCAATGTCCAACATGTCCGTCACTAACAACAGTTCTTGGACTTGGTACTTTACGAAATTGATAACTAAGAAAAAATCGATCTCTTTTGAATTTACTGTACCAATTATAAAGTGTTGAAACAGATCGGGCGTCTTGGACCAAGGTATTTCTTAAGTGTTAATGCCAAATTAAAATCGTAAAAAAGTGAATATAAAACTGAAAGAAAACCTGTTTGCTATTAGAAATGTATCGCCTTCGTACCAAATTTGATATTTAGCGTACGTCTTCTTTTTGAGTTATTCTGTTCACCTCCACAACCGGAACGTTGACTAAACATCAGGTAAGCGCGGTTGAATTGTATCAATATTTTGAAAATCTTTTACAAAAGTCCTATTTGTCACGTAAATATCAAAACTTTTACCTTATATTGAAGCCTGACACTCAAGATTATGTAAACGCTGAGTTTTTCAATGAAGCGTGTTCTGTATACTTCAGTTTTCATTATTACGGGCGGGAACTAATCCTAAGCGTCCGCAATACGTTTCAAGATGAAGCAAATCCAACAAGAGTTCTTCATACCCGAAGCACTTCTAAGCAAATGGTCGCCTGCTTCTTCAGCAAAACTGTCAATACCGAATGGTACACAACCATTTGTTTACCGGAAATCTTTGATGAAGTAAGGAAGAGTCTCAAGAAGACTGGAATAAATGCTTTGACAAATGGTTCAAACGGATGCAAAAGTGTATTGATTAGAAAGGAGAATGTTTTGTAAAACAATAAAGCAGTTTTCAATCAGAAATTACTTTGTTTTAATTAGGCTCAAAATATAAATAGTACCCCTCGTAGTTCAATTGTTTACAAGAAAAGTGTGCTTAAAGTATGAGAAAATACAAGTTACAGTAAACTGCAATAAAAGATAAACGTATACATAGCCGCAGTGATCCACAAAGTTCAAAAATCTATACTAAAACTCGTTTATCAAATGAAAGCTCAAGTTTTCTACTCGTATGAAAATCAGTGTCCTTAAATAGTCTTTTATACAGCAACATCTATATGAGAGAAAGTTGTGAAGTCCTCTTCATTCCGAACAAATTCTGGTTAACTGGCAAATCATAAGAAACAGATGAAAATGTAGATCTGGTTAAAACACACAATTTTTTAGTTAAACTCTTTTGAGGTATTTATTGCTTGTTTTCATTCTATATTTTCCGATTAATTGAGGCGCTTAGAACCAAGGGCCCAAAGCACAACATTCTGATTTTGAGATTTTAGCATAATGCATCCTCCAGACATTTGCCGACCTTGTAGCTGTGCTTTTTGATTTAATGAAATATTCATAAGAAGCTGTTTCGTCAGTTTTTCTGTTCTTAACTTACATAAGGGCACAAAGCACAAAGAATCATTTTGTTGCTCTGCGCTGTTCTATTTTTATCTAGTGTTGCCAACATAATTTATTATTTATATCACGTACTTCCTAATAGGAATTTTTATTTTAAAAAACGTCTATTTTTCTCAAAACTATGTTTCTGTACTTGGGCCCTCATGGTTCTCAGTGCCTCAAATATTTCAACACTTTAAATGATTTCTAGAAGGAAATGTACATTTTTATCTACTACCCGTGCTAGAAGAATGCAATTTCAAAGTCACCGTATAATGATTAGCTGTTACAAGATTGGCCATCGCACCTTTTGCCCGCCTCGGTAGCATGTCCGAGTTCGAATCTCGGTCAGGCTGAGTTACCTGGATAATGTTTTTCCCTTATCCTAAACGGCGATTGCTGGATAATTCTAAACTCTATGGACCCTGGACTCATTTGAGCATAATTTCACCCATTCATTCATCGTCCTATATGACTTAACGTTGGAGTATGTAAATTACAAACAAAACGCTCATTTAAACGAATATGTAATAAACATTTATTTCATTAATATAAATGAGCTAGAAGATTAACGGCTTTTAAAAATGAATAGATTATAAAGTGTGGGTGTATATATCAGAATTCCCCTGCTCGTTTAGAGCCAGAAATACTCAGGTTATAGTGTTTTCCTATTTTGTATATTTGATATAGGATCTTTGGTGCTGCTTATAGATAATTTACCATTATTGAAACTAGGGATGGGTACTGATACCATACCCGATACTTCGATACTCGTTAGCGTCATTTCTACTTCTAGTTTCAATAAAAAATAGAATGTTGGTAGAACTGTGTAATGCCAATAAAATTAAAAGGTATACATATTTAATGAGACAAAACTTAAAACCATCAGTGTTGTTATTTTTAAACTCTACATTAGACATTTAAAAACAAAACAGTCCACTTTTATAAGTTTTTGTTCAAAAATACTATCATTCTCACTGTTTCGTGGTCAAGTTTACTTCTTTGTCTGTCACGTATGAGTCCTGCTGTACTAAATAGTCTCCCAGAGAAAACTGTTGTAGGTGAAATACACAAATATTTAGTTTTGGAAATGTTTAATTTGTTGTCCAGTAATGCAGTGTACTAGAAAGAGGAGATGACAGGAGATATGTAGTGATTTCTTCTTGGCGACTGTTAACTGACAGTTGACACACGATTGTTTTCTTGTATAATGTTACTGTACATTCCTGACAATTTCTCGGACTTTGTCTAGTATAACATTTTGTGATTTTAAAACTAAAAGTTACAGAATCACCACCGAAGTATCGAAAAGGTACCGAGTATCGTTTGATGTCGATACCATGCAGGTATCGTGAGTATCGAGGCCCATCCCTACTAATAACAGGACAATATATAAAATATGCGTCAAAGATTTTTGTGCGGTGTTCAGTCACACATCACAAATGTAAAAAAGCATGACACATTCATGAACCAAGTGAAATTTACAAAACTTCTATTGAAAAATCAATGTACGAGTATCCGTCGAACATGAGGGCGCAAAAACTAAAAATGATGAGCAAAAACAAAGTTTATTTATACAAGAATGGTCACTATAGGAACATAATTGGGTGAACCACCTATAAGGAGGGGTGTACCGTTGCTATAGTTTAAGACGTCCATATCGATAAGGCTATAAAATAACTGCTGGATGCACTAACAGTAACTTTTAAAACTCACGATACATAATTTTCTTTCAACAATGATAACCACTTCCATCTTTCAAGCTACGAAAATATCACATACATTTATTGAATGTGAAAAACTCTTTTATTAAAACCAAAAATGCAAAGTTGAGATCATAACAGTGATTTGCTGTAAAAAGAAAACGAGGAAAAAGTGGTTCTGGAGATGCGAACTTGAGACTTCAGCCTAAACGCACACTGTACCTACATCAAATGTCCCAATTGAAGAACTGTTTTCTCAAAAACGTTGATCTAGGAGAAATGGGATTATGTCAGGTGAGTCAGCTGCCCCTATATATTCTTATCTATGCAACCATCAGTGTATAGTCTAATGTAAAAACATTCACCCTTATAGCTCAAAAACCGTTATTACAGCTCAGCCCTTCTATTCGGACTATACGCACTCAGCATTCATACTTACACCCTGAATTAGGACCATGAACCTGCGAAAAACGTAAATAAATGACGGGTTTTCATGCATTTAATAGTAGCAAAATGATAAACGAATGCTTTTCCAAGCAATAACATAGAACACATGACAGCTGGTCCAATGGGTTAGATGCTGGGATATGGTGATGCGAAGTTTAGTTACGAAACGACGTCATATTCTTTCTTTTTTCTTTCTTTATTGTCTGTATTGTAGTTACTAATTTATTTATTGCTGCTGTTAGTTCTGTTGTGAGACAAGAGAATGACAAGAATGTCAGTCAGGTAGTTACGGATAATGTTTAACTTTGTGACGCTTTATAATCTGTACCGTATCTGTTATTATAAACCATGTGGCCTTCATCGATGACATTCAATCTCATGCTTAAATGTTATATTTCACTTCTTCTACTGACTAAGGAGTTCGGATGAGAATGTTAAGTTATCGCTTAAATATAAAAATAAAATGTTCAAAATGACAACCCCAACAGATTTGAAAGACTAGATGAGGAGCGTTCATTCACGCCAAGCATTGACACAGGCGCAAATAGCTAAAGCTATTTTGCATTTGTGAAGGGCTTCAAATTTGGTTGAATGGTTCAAGCACAATTACCGACCATAACAAAATATCTTCTACGAACTATAAATTTATATCTATCTACCAGTGGAAAACATGGCGGTTATTGTATTTTATAAACACCTTTAATGTTATAAAATTGTTACTTGTATCATAATGCAAAAATATAGGCCCGAAGAGGTAAAATAAACGGTAATAAAACTTTTAAGCTGAACCGAAGGATTTGAACACAGCTTGAAGTGGTAGAGTAGAGAAGTAACCTTTATAATAACATTTAGCCAACTGTACCTTGCGAGCAAAGCTTCCTATACGAATAAGTAACCGCAGACCTCAGGCCTGACCTCGGATCTTTACACGTTTTTTACAGCTTCATACAGTGTTTTGAGCTCTTTTTATAGTTTTAACGCAAATAAACAAATCTGCATCCACCATTGCAACTACTGTTTGGGCTAAAACTGCCGTAATTTGCGAAAACAATGGAATTCCTATCATTTTTGATATGGCTGTATAACGAACATTTGTTGACTGAAGATTTAAATCCAATTGGTCCCTCTGTGTAGATCTGCCATTTTGTATTCCAATGTTATTGTAAACTGATTGTAAACAATGCATGTGATAGGTTGCTCCTTCAGGGACATGTTTGAAGGTGTGTGTATGTGTGTGTAACTGTACATTAATGAATAAAAGTTTGTAAACTCGTCTAAAATTACTACTTGAGCTCTCTGTGTTTCGGTACGACGTTTTTGGAATCGACATACATACTGAGTGCTTTCTGTCCCACAGAACACTTATGCACAGAGTTATCTATCCTACCTCTATAATATGCTCTACAAATCATCCATTAGAAGGCATTCAAGAAAGGCGTAAGTCAGATATGTCACTTAGCACGTTGCATAAATTAAAAATAAATAGAGGCAGGTGACTCACCTGGTATATCAGTTTGTAACACTTCCTTATGGCATATTGGAAGGGAGGTATTAAGTTACTTTCTACACGGTATAGATAAGATACTATGCTTAGGAGGTCCAGAAAATGGAATTATGTTAGACCATGCTTCTTTATGAGATTTTTATTTTAATTTAAGCTTAACACATAAGTTTTTATTTCAGTGAAGCAGTGTTTTAAGTTAACAATCTTTTGGAGAAAAAGGAGAATGACAGCTTATAACTTGGCTGGTGTTGTAGTGTATTTATTTGCTTGTTTTTTTTGGTTAAGTGTATTGTTTTGAGTTAGCGAGCCAAGACACATGCTTCAGGTTCTGCGACGCTGCCACGAGCACAGACTCGTGCCACAGAGACGGAGCCGGGAGGTCGCGGAGATAAAGTGACAGCGGCCACTTCTAGTACATCATTATATGACAACGTCGGCAGCGGAGGTGGCGGTGGAGGCGGTAAGGGTGCTCAGCTGCAGAGTGGTGGCAGCGGTCGCCAAACCAGAGACAGGGCCACGCAGCAGCAACAAAATCAGGACATCGGCACGACGACAACGCCTACGGGCGGCGCTTCCAGCAAGTCCACCTCTACCTCAGTGGGCACACAGAATCACGTGGGTTCCCAAGCAGATCAACAGACACACGAAGCTTCCAAGAGCGAGGGCACTCAAGCTGGTGGCACCTTGCAAGGCTCCAAGAGCACTTCAACATCGAGAAAGGATCATCACCATATCTTAAGCTCCACCAAGTCCGTGGACTATCCGGACATGGACATGGTGCGAGAAGCAGAATTGCGAGCTGCGCATCACCACAATATCAATAACAACAATAACAACAATAATAACAATAATAATAACAATAACAACAATAATCGCAGATCTAAGAGTAAGAGCACAGATGACATGAGTTTGGGAGGGGGTCGTGGAGATGGACTTAGTTTAGATTCAAACACGCTCAAGAGGATGCTGAAGCCGATGCCTTCAGCAGAAAGTCCGGTAACCTCACCGGAAATGACCCGACGTCGCTACAACTATTACAATAATCATCATCATCACCATCATCACAATAATAACGGACGCAATGTTCTATCGGAGCCAGAGTCGAATCACGGAGGCCACCACAAGTTGTCTATGGGATCCGGAGGTGGAGGCGGTGGTAGATTTTCCAGTTCCAGGTCCTCCCACGAGATCGGACGTGGAGGCTACGGTGGCCGAGGCCTATATTTGGAACTAGAGAGAAATGGTGGCGGCGGCGGCGATCTTTCTCCACCCTCGGACAACGTGCTCTTCGATAATCAGTGCTATGCAACCACCCCCAGTTCTAGTAACGGTAACTCAGACCTGGACCAACCATCATCTCATTACCATCATAACCAGATGATGAACTCGACTTCCACTCCAACCCCGGGATCTCCCACCAGTCGCCTTCTGCTGGAGTACGAGATGCACCTACGGAACACTCTGGCTAAGGGAATGGACGCCGAGAGTTACAGCCTGCACACATTTGAAGCATTGCTCACACAGAGTATGGAGAATCTAGGTAAGTTCACAGTCATTCAGCATGCTTTGATATCCAATGATAATGCACCTTTCTAAAACCATCTCAGACTGTTATAA
Source organism: Mantis religiosa (assembly GCA_030765055.1). Lineage (NCBI taxonomy): Eukaryota > Metazoa > Arthropoda > Insecta > Mantodea > Mantidae > Mantis > Mantis religiosa. The sequence goes on along the minus strand of CM060953.1, from coordinate 5,470,260 downwards.
TCAGTGGAGTATCCTGCAAAGACATGCAAAGTGAAATGTAGAAATCACATAAATTATACCGACCAATCCTGATCTTTGCTGTTCTAGGTATATCTCTCCTTTCTGAGCAACCAAAATAGCCGTCAGAAGAACTAAAATTTCATAATCAAATTGTCTTTCTAATAAGTACAGAATTAAATTTCCTTATCTAGATGTTTCACTTGTTCAAATCCGAGACAGACCTCTCTTTTTTAACCAACTCTAACTTATCACACTTACTTTGATTATTCATTCAACAAATTGTTCACACCTGGAATACACGTGATGCATGCATTTACTGCTGTGACATCGCAATGCACGCTATGTGGTGTACCTCCCCTATGTCGTTAGCACCGTACAAGAACGGAACACTTCTCTGAAACAAAAGTTATGGTTCTCTCTCTTGGTTTGTGACTTGTTGTTGATTCCTATGGTATTTAAATGTGGTTGTTTTAAATATTGATGAATGTTAGTATTTTATTTATTTAACCACGGATGCACTTCTTTCATTGCTTTTATAGAGAATACGCCACTGGTTATAACCTAAAAGAAATTTGCAAAATGACGTTACAAATAGTGATCCCTGCTAAATCATCTCCAGTACTTTAAAACGAACACGTGCTACCATCATTGGATAGATATTTAGAATTTTTTTCCTCATTTGCATGACTGAAAGTTAAAGTGCTTTTGGTGAACCAAAGTATTTTTGTTCTACAGAGGGATCCAAAAATTTACACGCTTTTTGATCACCAGTAACTTTGTAATTAATTGAGATAGGCAGTTTAATGACATCGGTTGAGTTGCTCTGTATGGCCATTCCACAATAATTCCACCTGTTATAAGTGTGGAATTTTTGGGTTTGTGTATTGTTTTGTTTTTATATAATTACACTGGATAAATTAGCATATTGAAAGTTATATATACATATCTATTGTTTTTAACAGTCAATTTTGAGAATGATATGAGCGCCGCCAATGTTCCGAAATTCGTCCCGTAAATGTTCATACCCATGCCAATAAATCTATTGAAATAGCACTATGACCTCTGAGTACACTTATGAGGGTCAGCTGATAAGTCCCGGTCCTCACAATAAAACAGATATTTTTTTCTTTAATTCTCAACCTAATTTCCAGAAAGGCTAATGTTCTAATTTAATTAAACCATCTCTGTAATGTGATTTATCATGGTTCTCAAAACAGTTGTTTAACACATCAATGACCTCCTCGTTGTTGTGAGGTTTGGGAACAGGTACAGTCATTAGGTACTAGATCTGGCGATGGTCAAGCAATTCTCACATTTTTCCCATTTCAATGACTGAAGGATAGGCTGGAACATTGTTGTGAAGAAACATATTTCTTTATCTTTGCCAAATGAGATCTTTTTCTTTTCACCTCTTCACTCAAACATTGCAGTAAGCTTGCGTGATACTTTTACCCTTTAGCAAGTAATCAACAATAATTCCGTGTACATCCCAGAAAACACTCGCTATAACCCTGTTAGCTGAGAAAATTAACTTTGCTCTTTTTGGAGGTGGTTCATATGCGCAATCCACAGTTTTGACTGTCAATTACATTCTATAGTGTAGTGATGTATCAAAGTTTCATCCATGGTAATAAGCCGTCTCGCGATGTATACGGTAGAGCTGCTAATTCTTAACAGAAACAGTTTTTCTCTGCAACTTCTGATCAGGTGTCAACAAACGCGGCACCATCTTGCAGAGACCTCATGAAAGACCAAAACATTACTTAAAATATTACCTGCACAAACTTTGGATACGTTTACAGCCTCTGTTATCTCAAATAACTTTAATTTGTTGACTTCCAGGAATAAACGATCATTATTCAATGATCTCTGGACTTCCAAGGGGCGTCCAGAACGAGCTCATCACTAGTACTCGTACGTCCCACGTTAATCCTCCATTTTCGTGAAACCTCTACACTTGTCTTGTTTAAAATGCTGTCATTCAAAAACTAAACAAGCTATTGACCTGTAACTATGGATACGAGAGCTAGCCTGGAGTTAAACTATATGATGCTGTCCATCAAACTGACCCAGTGGCGGATAGTGTCAAGATTGGGCCAGCGTCTAACCAACTGACAAATTAGAAGGGATTTCTTAGGAAGGTTAAAGGAAAAGGCACAAATAAATTAACTTTCAGACAAGTAACTGTCTCCATTTAGCGATGTAACTGTTCATATATTTCAGAAAGTTGCCAAATAATTAATCTGTTCAACGAGTTGCATTACATTTTCTCTTGTTACTCAATATGTCATTTCGCATATTGGAACTTTCAATGTATATTACAACACAATCAGACTAACAACTGCAACCAGTAATTGTGACGGCGCCTCCACCAATGTGATGTGATGAATGCTACTTACGTAAGCTGAGACAACGGGAGATATATTGGCTGGAGTTCAGAGAGTTATCGGCTAAGGGTTAACCTTACAGAAAGTGAAACTTTAATTTACATAGCTGAACTTACTTTACCACATTGTAAGTGATAACAATAGAGAGTGGAGATTGCCGGAGATCAATCATGACGTAAGAATGGATAAAGGACATAATGCATTGTGCAGATAATTTCAAACCGTTTTCTAAACGGTCTGGAATGAAGCAGGATGCTCAAACAAGATGCGATTCTACGTCCTTTATTGTTTCTAGGATATATCAATGAGCTACCAAAAACAATAAATAAACATGTTCAATCAGTTCTCTTAGCAGATGATAGGATGATTATAATTAAGGGTCAAAATATCAGTCGCTTCTCAAGATTATCCAATAACTTTAGCTCTTTTAGCTTTAAAGTTGTTTAACTTTTAACCTTCAGAACAGCACAACAGATACTTTATCTTTCTCCCTATCTTCAAAAACTGGAATGACTAAAGAACACAGTTGCTAGTGGGAGCCTATGACAGCAGGATTGTGTTCGCGGAGCTAAGTCCTGGAATGTTTAACCCTCTAAATGAGATCTACATGAGGTTCCTGGAAATGTTTTTCATGAATTGTAATTGCAAGAAGAATTGTAGATCTTACAAATACAGAAACAGTTTTGAATATTTATCAATGAAATTTTTAACGGTATTTCACCTCCTTAAGAACACGTCCATTAAACAATTGAAGTCAGCATTCAATACAGTTTGACGGCCAACTCTTTATGTAAGATGCATGGATCTTACAACTTAAATATAGAATATCTTTTTACTGTGGATTTGACGTTGCTAGGCATACCAATGTTGTCAGCATTATTTGATTTATCTAAAACAAAACAAAAATCCATTGTCAACTGTTAAAAATTGCCGACTACTGCAGTTAATGGCGAGGTATGTATGCAACAATAGAAAAAGAAAGCACAGGTACTTGCTGCAAAAAGGGCTACATATGGTTAGAAAGAGCCCATCATGGTTATTTAGCGAGAAGTACACAACTAGCGCTGCCATCACCTGACAAACTAGCCAGCGCTCCTATGTCCCACACAGGCTTTCATCTGGTGTTAGCGGAAATACAAATGATAAAAAGTTGGCACATTAGAAGACTTTATCTGATGTAAAAGTATCTCCCAGAAAAAAAGATTAATAGGAGATAGGTCTGGGGAACCATGACTCACCAAATTTGCCACTTCTCAATTTATTATACATTTATTGATGATCAAAGAATTTAGACTCCTCTGTCATAACAGATACAACGTAGCTCGCATGTCTGCATGTGTCAATGATTTAAGTTGCATCTCCTGAAACTGTTATTATGATTAAATCCAATTACATAATTTAAGTAGTTTAACGCCTCCAAGTAAAGTTGATTCATTCCTTCTTACGCTGCCAAATGTACCCTTTTCCTCGGACTATTCAACTTCGTTTTTCGAGTACTCAACCAGTTTGAACCTTCTGATTTTTGTGCTTAGCGTAGCTACAAAATACTACTGAACATGGGTTTAGCCACTAGAGTGATTGTGCTCTCTTGAAGTTGCCAGTTCCACAGCAAGCGGCTGAAAGTGATGGAAGATATCTGTCTTTGTCTCTCTGAAACCGTCCAGCGGGTAAAGTGGGCTCCATTATCGCTCCGACGTGTTGCAGTTATAATACAAATACATCCTTAAATTCTATATAATGAATAGTACGAAGGACAGAAAACACAAGTATTCAAACATAATTATTTGGGCAGTAATTTTGATTAAGCCATGATTAATCCAGGTTTCATCCAAATAAAAGATGGTCCTGGAGTCACCTGTACTTCTAACTTTGAGTATTTTGTGCAGAAATATTAATCTTGCAGCATTAATATCCCTTCCTTCAAGCAGAAATTTGTTACCATCATTGGTTCTGCTATATTTGAACGAGGAGCTTCCAACTAATAAAGCATTGGGACCCTGCCCTCTGCACTGTCGTGGCTCATTGGGATGGCCACTCTCTCTTGCCTCATCCTTCCTCCCGCGGATGCTCCACTTGGGGGCATAGGTACAATACACCAGGTTTGGATCCCCGAAATAATTCAGTTGTAGTATCGGATATCGTGTACTTGTATCTACATTTTTGAAGCAATGAAATTATGTTCGTCCTTTATGGTTTAATGCAAAAGAAATTCAGAGTGAAGATGACTTCGGGTGATATTCTCCCAAAATTCGAGTTATGTATTTTATTTGTCCTGAGATGTAAACTTAAGGTATTTGAATCCAAATCTTAGAGGCACTTTTTGGAATATCAACTTTTTTTAAAAAAAGCTTTTTCCATGTAATCATCATTACTCATGGTTTTGGGGATTGTGTTGCACCCTCGGAAGATGCTCAACTTATACACTAAGTTTAGTATTAAGCCGACTGGAGCTGTCATACACATAGCGCGAACTTAATTCCATTCTTCTTTTATTTTTTAATTTACTTATCCAGAGCTAAGCATATACTTTGCTATTAATTTGTATTGCGATGTCTGCGTATGTGTACCTGGTGGGGGAGTTGCCGTGTTTTCTTGAAGATTCCCTCTTACTTTCGGTATTTGTTTTCTCCATTGTTGACAGGAAGAAGAAATTACGTTTTTCTCGGGGCTTTTATTGAATTAAACTCGGAAAGCCTTCGCCATTCCTGGCTACAAGTTCTCAGGAATTTATCAACCACTCGCATAGTACAAATAAACCACCTTGAAGCTTTAAATTAATACATGAATTTGCATATTCCACGTAATGCACTTGGTAGCAGAGAATTCGCAAAACTCATTTGTCTACAACTACGGGAAGCCTCGTATTTTCTGAAAGTATGTCTTTCTTCTCACTGGTTCTCTCTTTGAACCTTCAAATTCCAACGGTAGCCAAACAATTCATCGAAGAAGCTTCTATCTCCTAAATTGAGACTTTCCTGCGTAGCTACGACTATGTTTGATAATGAGACTTAAAGCTTACAAAGGCTTTCCGTTGATACATTTATACAAACACTAGAACCAAAATTATAGATACTTATTATTTTTAAGAATGGGTTGATACCAGCTTTCCTCGATACTCGGTACCGATACAGGATATGTTCCAGGATACCCGATATTTGGAATTTGATACGGTTATTTTTACTTCTAGTTTCAGTACAAAATAGAATATTCGGAGAACTGTATAGTGTCAATAAAATGTAAAACCATCAGTGTTCTTATTTTTAAACTCTACATTAGACATTTAAAAGCAAAACATTCCACTTTTATAAGTTTTTGTACAAAAAACTAACATTCTCACTGTTTCGGGGTCAAGTCTACTTCTTTTTCTGTCACATATGAGTCCTGTTGTACTAAACAGTCTTTCAGAGAAAACTGTTACAGGTAGAATACACAAATATTTAGTTTTGGAAATGTTGAATTTGTGATGCAGTGTACTAGAAAGAGGAGGTGACAGGAGATATGCAGTGATTTCTTCTTGGGAACTGTTAACAGACAGTTGACACACGATTATTTTCTTGTATAATGTTACTGTACATTCCTGACAATTTCTCGCACTTTGCAGTGAGTGACATCTAAAATAAAATAAAGAATAGTTTGTGAACTGATAGATTTCTAAGAGTTTTTGGGAGGGGAGAACAGGAAGTTGAAGTTCATCCAGTGCTTGTACCTGTTGTAACTGCCAACAACAGACTGAACACTTTCAAGGAGAGAGTGTCATACATTTGTCGCCTTCTAATTCGTTAACATTTAGCTCTGATTAGGTATATGTTCTTTAAAATGTTCTATTTTGTGAATTTAAAATAAAAATTGAATGATCACCACGAAAGTGTCGAAAAAGCTCCGAGCGAATTTCGATGTCGATACCATGCAACTATCGTGAGTATCGAGGTATCACGAGTATCTAGGAGCCTTAGCTATTTTGGATCATAGTTAATGGTTAATAACTCCTTAGTCATTCCTTTTTGTACTAGAATGATCAGATGGAAATAACGCTACGATGTATAAATATTGAACAGCGTTATTACCTAACCTTAAAGCATCGAATTTTGATTATTTTGATTCTTGGTTATTCCCGAGGTTTCCTAATCATTCCTGGTTTGAATGTTCAGTTATATGTTTCTCAAATAGTAAGATTAAATTCGGTTTTTAGGACCATCGCTTAAAATATTCTATTGTTCGTTAAGTCTATTACTTCCGTTCTACATGCACAAATGTGTATCTGAACATGAAGTAGATAGGATACGGTAGAAAAGCGAGTAGAGAATGTCTGTGACATTGCAGTCAAGAGCAGATCGCACCCGTTACTGTACCAACTATGTGAGGGATGAAGCCCTCGAGGGACGGGCATTGTTCCAGCCATACATCTGTAATTGACAGATGATTCTCACAACCAGGTCCATTGATACAGACTCCGTAATGGGATACTACACTCAAAATGAATTTTCACTTTTTGTATTACATATACTCGTATCTATTTAATGTACTTACTTACAAACATAAAATAAAAATATAATTCATTATGAAACTTGGGGTGTTTAGAAATTATATTTTTAGCACATTTATGTTTTCAAAATATTAAAAATGTTTAAATTCGTCATGTAGATTTCCACAAACAATTACATCTGTAATAAAAATATATTTTCCCCATTCCTTTCAGCAACTTTTGAGTTATACATTTTTAAAGCTATAAACATTTTAAAACTAGAAATTCCAAATGAAAGCATTTATGAACTGTTCTCTTTCGTACTAAGGCTGGTAAAACCAAGTTATAAATTACCCAGAAATGTGTTTTTAAAATGTAATAACTTGTAAACTAAAAAAGTCAGCAATTTGAAATATAAAACCGTCTAATGTTTATAAACGAACATTCAACATAAGTGTTCATCTAAATTTGATGAAATTTTTAGATCAAATGTTCTGTGTAGTGCTCCTCTCCTTGATTCTCAAATATCAAGCGATTGTCTTCGGTTATTTTATGGTTTACTTTGATTGCAAAAAAATTAATAGAACCATGTTTCTGTTCCCTAGTTCTCTCTCTCTCTCTCTCTCTCTCTCTCTCTCTCTCTCTCTCTCTCTCTCTCTCTCTCTCTCTCTCTCTCTCTCTCTCTCTCTCTCTCTCTCTGAAATTTGTGTGAGCTTGAGAGTTGCAGTAGGATAACTGGTTTGGGTTTTTATAAGGATTGGTCCTCGATACTCACGATACTTGCATGGTATCGACATCCAACATATTTCAGAAAATTCGCTCGCTACTTTTTCTATACTTCGATGGTGATTCTGTAATCTTTGTTTTATTTTAAAATTATAAGATATTATTGCCGCAAGTACAACATTTTAAAGAACATATGCCTAATCAGAGGTAAATGTTAACCAATAAGAAGGCGATAAATGTATGGCACTCTCTCCTCGAAAGTGTTCTGTCTGTTGCAGGCAGTTACAATAGGCACAAACACTGTATGAACTTGAAATTCTGTTCTCCCCTCCCGCACATTCGTAAAAATCTAACAGTTCAGAAAGTTTTCTTTATTTTATTTTAGATATCGCCTGCTGCAAAGTCCGAGAAATTGTCAGGAAATTACCATAACATTATACAAGAAAATAATCGTGTGTCAACTGTCAGTTAACAACTCCCAAGAAGAAATCACTACATATCTCCTGTCACCTCCTCTACCTAGTACACTGCATTACTGGAAAACACAAATATTTGTGTATTCCACCTACATTAGTTTTCTCTGAAAGAACTATTTAGTACAGCGGAACTCATATGTAACAGAAAAAGAAATAGACTTGATCCCGAAACAGTGAGAATGCTAGTATTTTTGTACAACTTATAAAAGTCGACTGTATTGATTTTAAATGTCTAATGTAGAGTTTAAAAATAACAACACTGATGGTTGTAAGTTTTGTCTCATTAAATATGTGTACCTAGTTAATTTTACTAGCATTAACATTTCTCCCAACATTATATTTTGCATTGAAACTAAAAGTAGAAATGACGGACCAAGGTGGCCCGGGTTCGATCCCAGGCGACCGCAAAGTGAGATTTGTGATGGACAACACGGCGCTGGGGAGAGTTTTCTCCGGGACCTCCGGTTCCCCCGCCATCTCATTCCACTGGTGCTCCATCTTCATCTCATGTATCATCAGTGTCATCGCCTGCGGTGCCGTAAGTAGTAAAAGCGGGCGTTAAACACTACACATTTCATTTCATTTAGAAATGACGGCATCGAGTATCGAGTATCGACCCATTCCTACAAATACATACTTCTCTCAGTTGATATGACGTTGAAAGAGGAACAATGTCTTTAAGAATACGTTGTTGTTATTTCCCTGACATTCCAGTTAAGTCGTAGTATACGTGCAGTGTTATGAGACACGTAGCTCCCAGTTGGTCGATAGTCATATCCCATAGATTGGACATTTCTTGGGTCACAGGTCGACCTCTCTCCCCTGCCTGTCTACCTTAAACTATCGATACTTCCATACTCGCCCTTACTGATACAGGACTATTAAAAAAGAAGCAACAGAATTCAGAAACTCATTTCTTCCAAATTACAAAAATAGAACCATAGTTCCAACGTACCTGGACAGACAAAAGTTTAAAAATTGAACACTCTAGGTAGAAGTTCCAATGATGGCCGCATTGGCGCTGTTGATTAGAGTAAAATGATGACACAACAGGAAATAGGTATTTGTTTGCTGCAGTTACAAAATTAGAATCCATTATTGGAGTAGTTCAACATGCTCTTCGCCGACAATTTAACAAGCACAACGGAATTAATTGTTCTTTCACACTAGCCGTGAGTAGGCCGAAGTATGGAAGTAGAATCAGACTGAAAAATTCAATACCACAGCCTAGATTTGAACCACGGATCTTCCGGTCTCTTCATATTCCAGACATTAAATTTTTCAGTCAGACTCTACTTTCCATACTTCGTCCTACTCAAGGCTAGTGTGAAAGAAAACAAATTTCCATTAATTGACCTAAGAGTGATCTGAACTATAAAGCCCGGACTTACGGGTAATGACACAGTAAGTCGCCATATGTTTATGAGAACTCCTTGTGGTTTACTGGGAAAATACGAGTTAGTTGGAGAATTTAATGTCATGCTGGTATGCTGTCAGTGTTTAACAGCAGCCAGACAGAGGCCGCCGGAAGATCTATATTCGAATCCCGGCTATGACATTAAATTTTTCAGTTTGACTCCACCTTTCCAAAAAACAGGAGATTTATCAGTGCCAAAAAGCACGTCCCGTGCATATTGAAGGAAAATGTCGAGCGTATTCGTACAGTTTTCGAAATGAGCATAAAAATTCCACAGCACGAGCATCATTCCTAAACGGAGGATATGGCAAGTTCTGAAACACCATACGAACTGTAGCTATTGCATCCTAAGGACCGCAACAAAGGATACAAATTTTGCATTAGCTTTCTAGATAAAGAATTATCCCCCGCCCCGGGGAATCCAGTTTGATTCTTTCCGGTAAAGTTAATCGGCTGAACATGTAAGGGGATCGCTTGTACCATATCTGTAAATAAAGTTGATGTATTTTTCTTCTTGATGGCAAAACTGCGATAGGACTAACCCAAACCGTTTATTTACTCAACTTGAAGATGATCCAGATGATTTCATCTTCATGCAAAATGGTGCCTCACTCAGCACGTCTGACCATCCCTTGAATTGAATGGTTTCCCAGGTCTCCAGACCTCACCCCTTGTGACTTTTATCCGTGGGGTTATTATGTAAAAGGGCGTATTTGATCTCCCCTATGCCTGACACTTATAAATCTGCGATGTCGAATTGTTAAACGTGTGGACTGGACTACGCTACGGACAGGATTCGGCATGGAGGTCCAAACTTGGATTACTGTGGGGCAGCCCCGGGTTCAAGGATGAGGCGAGAGAAGACAAGGGGCGGCCGTCTCAAGGAACCACGAATAGTGCAGAGCGTAGGGTTGCTACACTTTACCGTTGGAAACTCCCCGGCAGGTCAGTACAACCGGCATCCCACTCTTTTGTGTTCCGGAAACGGCCCCCCAGACCAGTTCGCAGACCAGAGAACGTCATACTGGAGGAGGAAGTTTTACCAAGAGCATATCATCCTGACATACAGCACCGAGACTCCCGCCGATACTTTTACCACCAGATGAGAGATGATGTGAAATGGTAATGGAGGGACAAGAAGTTCAGGGGATGTAACTAACCTACCCAGCATTCACCTGGTGACCCGGGGAAACCCCCGAAAAAGCCCATATGTTAGATAGGTCGACCCGGACCTCCCGAATGAGGGACAAACTGAGCCATCCAGCTCGTTGTTGAAGCTGTTAATTCGATAACTACAGACCAACTGATTCGTGACCCACGTGGTGCTCATATTGAACGTATAAATACTGAAAACGTTTATATTTCTAGAAACTTTGAAATTGATTTTCTATTTTTTGTAGTTATAAGAAATAAATGAAATCTTTTCCTTCATTATGAATAGCCTTGTAGATTAAGAAAAACAGTCTACACTTTTAAATGTTTAAAGCCTGGATTAGTGTCGTTTAGTGAAAGGAGTCAAGATCGATCGACAGTGCATGGAAATATCTGTGTTTTGGAAGTCACCTCGAGTCACCAACGTATAGTACCTTAAAAACATTTGGCACAGCTTATCATAAGGGAAACTGCATGACTTAAATATGTGACATCAGCACATATCTTTTAAATATTACACTTGTAGATTTTAGATAAAAATGCCATATAAATATGAATATATGTTTCTTTTAGATTTCAAAAATTAGTTGATTTATTTTTATTTTTATAATGTTTTTGTAGCATGATAACTTTACAATTATGTGTGTATTAGTTCAGTTCGCTTTTACCAGCATTAAGTATAGATTTCCGCTTGCTTGCATTAGAAAGATGAATTAGATTTTAGTTACTAATATCCTATGCTGAATAAAGATGAATGTTTATTTTGTCTTGCTGCTTTTAGCACATTGTACCAATGAACAGTCTCAAAATTAATATTTTACTGCAGGACGTTTGCCAGGATATTAGGTTATACCACCTGGCGCACTGCATACTAGTGAGATCTATTGCGGCTGTCCCCCCCCCCCCCAAAGATGCAACAAGCATCCGCTAGTGTCTACGATCGCCCTTACGAAGTCTATCCGGCACCACACACGCCACGAAGTCCAAAAGATGAGATAAAAGAATCGACGTAACATCCAAGGTTAGAATGGGTGGTGGACAGGAACCGAACACGGGCCTTCCAAATGCAAGGCTCACACGAGGAGATATCTAGCTCAGTTTATCGATAGGTAGTAGGTCATCGATGATCGATATTAGGTTAACTCACATTTAGTAACTTATAAAGGACTAGAAAAAGGCAGCCCACTTCAGGAAATATTTGAATTAGTTAAAACACCCATATATACTCACATTCACTTAACCTTCTCTACGTCTTTCTTCCAAACGGTTAATCAAAAAAACTTCCATGAAGTAAAGTCATGCACATTCCTAGATGTTATGTGTAGAGTAGATATGGATGAACCATGACATTCCATGACTAATAGCGGTTTAACTATGACGTCAAGGACTTACAGCTTAGTAAGTCGGCATAAAGGTGTTTATCTCACGTATATGAGAACTGCCAGTGATTTACTGGGAAAATTAGAGTCAGTTAATGTCATTCTCGTATGTTGGCCATGGTAGCTCAATGGTTAAGAGCAATCGAATGGTGAAAGGAGATCCGTGGTTCAAATGCCGACTATGACGCTCTACCTATCCAAACCAATGTTTGTTTCAAATTAAGTTATATTTTCTTTATGTGCTGTAGTATCACACCCTTGTATGTTCAAATTTCACTGAATATACACAACTGTTTGTGAAAATTGCAACACCAAGAAGGAAACGTAATGAATTGATACCACATGTTAGGTACAGAACAAGTAGCAAATCTGTACATGACCTTTGAGCCCTAATATTCAGTATTTCGAGCCCACAACTCCGTGCCACTAGTTATTGGAGGACCATAACGCACTAGGTAGCGACCAACCATATCCCAGACATGTCAGGCGAACGTGCAGGCCAGGGAAGCAATGGTACTCGAAGCTCTTCGAAGAAGGCTTGTACATTACTCGCAATATGTGGCCGGGCATTGTCCTGTTGAAATATGTCCTGGGATGATGCCTGAAGCAGGAGAGTACCGGTTGCTGTTCAAAGTGTCCTCCTTCGTAGGAGGCGTGATCGGTTGTTGTAACCATGGCCCCCCGAAACATCACACTTGGTGTTGCCCGCTATGTCGTCAAACAATGCAGCCCTCACTGTTGCGCTCACCACGGTACCGTCGGGCACGTATGCGGCCATCACTGTAGGACACGTCGACGCACAAAAGGCTAAATTTTGCCACTCAGCACCCCAGTGATGCTGTTCACGTGCCCACTGCAGTTGGAGGAGCTTGTAGTTTCTGAACAATGGAAACCGACGTAATGACATGCGTGCAACCAATCCAACCTGCAGCAGACGGCAACGAACCGATCTTGGCCATACGGACAAGATGACGGCCATCCCATGCTGTGGTCATTTTTGATGGTCCAGTTCCCGCTCTTCGCTACGCACGACCTTCATCTAACCACTGCTTCCACACACGCATCTCTGTCATAGCAACATGCCCTGTACAAGTCAGAATGTCACGGTATGACAAACCCGCTTCCCGGAGACCGATCATTCTGCCCCGTTTAAACTTCGTCGCATGCCGATATGGCTCCCTTTGACGTCGACGAGACATACTGGCATTCACCTTGTTTGACAGCTCTGAACTGACTACACTGGGCGCAACTCTAACCTTGTCGAACTGACACGCGAGCACTCACTCTCCTCGATCTACGTGTACCCCATCTCTCTACAAACCTAATCACTTATTTCTTGTACACTCTTTTACACTTCCACCAAGTTTGGCATTATTTGGATAATTCCTTCTTGATGTTGCAATTTTTACAGTGTATATAATTTTGTTGGCAAGTTCCGATGAATTCTGCTACTTTCACCTTCATAACAGACAATCGGCCAAACGAATGTAAGAACAGTGTCACTGGCTTATATTAAGTCGAAAAGTGGTAATAATTATGAATAACGTTTTCAACTGTACATAGACCATGTGCCACTTGCAGTCATGATTTATCTTAATATCTAAAATGATTATACAATAAACGCCCAAGAAGTACAAAGATGTCATTTATAACGTTTGGAATTTCCGTTCTTCATTTATCAAAATGCAGCAAATGCTACATCTGTCTCTTCGTCCAGCAGACGTTGGAAGCTACAATAGATCTTTGTGCACTAGGTGTATATAACCTAACAACCAGGCCATTGCTGTGAGCAGAGTTGTTAAAATAAGTCTTAAACTAAATATGTTTCAGAATATGCCGAGAGTTTGCCTGGATCAGCACCCCGCAGCCCATATCCATCTAGACGGCGTAAGTATGACAACATCCTTCAATGTATCTTTCTGTCATAAAAGACAAAATAGACAATTGATTTCGTTATTTTAAAAATACTTTCGCACGTTGGCTGTCAATAGTTGTTGAAAGCAGAGATGTATAGTCATATAGAACATAGTGAGTAAATTTCTTCTCGCAGTTTCGTTCCTAAATGAGTGTATCATGATACACTGTCACTAAATGACAAGATCAAGTCATGCGATAACCCTCAGTTACATAAAACTTTTTTTCATACAAATGCACATATACATAGAGCAAGTACAATCTTTCTTTACAACTCTACTTGCGCTGCTCGAAACTTCTCGACGTTCACTGCTCGCGGACCAATACTTACTTTTAAAAGTAGGATTCCCGAGCAGCATAGTTTTGGCACGGCGTTGAGGCGCGATGTCTGGCGCATGCACAGTAGTTTTCACACTCGCGCCGCTCCCCGCCGTTATTATTATTATTATTATTATTATTATTATTATTATTATTATTATTATTATTATTATTATTATTATTATTATTATTATTATTATTATTATTATTATTATTATTATGATTATGATTATGATTATGATTATGATTATGATTATGATTATGATTATTATTATTATTATTATTATTATTATTATTATTATTATTATTATTATTATTATTATTATTATTATTATTATTATTATTATTATTATTATTTGTAATTTACGTCCTCCAACGTTAAGTCATATCGGACGATTAATGGAACGGGTGAAATGATGCTCAAATGAGCCCAGGGTCCATAAAGCTTAGAGTTACCCGACATTCGTCTTTCAGGAAAAAACCTTATCCAGGTAACTCAACCTGACCGAAATTCGAACTCGGGACCTCTTGAACGTGAGGCAGACACGCTACCACCACGCTACCGAGGCGGGCTCCCCGCCGTTAAGTTTTGAGCCGACTGCAGAAGACAGTCTCCTAATTGAGCTAGTGCATCCTTGCCTTTATCGTTTAAAACGTGAAAATTACAAAATGCACAGCAGGTAGAAAGTCTGGGAATAGGTATCGCAACTTATGAAAAAAGAAATATATTATAAATTGAGCTTAGTTAACGATTGCCGTTTCATTTTACAAAATTGCTCGTAATATATGCAATTTGTGTTAATACAAAACGGGGTTGGCCTGAGCACATGAGTTGATATAATTGCATTGCCTAATAATATTCTGTCAAGAAAGTAGCGGAAATTCGTCATATAAAATCTCGTATAAAAGGGGATTCGAAATTATTACTGTTGCTAAGTTTGTACTCCAGCCAGAGTTTGATTGTCATCTGTCATCTAGTTTGTTTACAGGGCGCCATTTTGTTAGTGCATGTCAAAGGTGTCTTACGATTTTAAGATTAATAAAAATATTGAACAAAGAATCTATATCGAATTTTACATTGCAAATGTTCTTTCGTGTACTGAATCTCTGTAAATGTTACAGAGCACTTAGGATGAATCTACTCTATCAAAACTACGTGCGTATAAGTGGTACAGTGAATTCTAAAGTGGTAGAAGATTTGCCATCTACCATCCAACTCACGATTATCGTGGAAATGTTGCTAGAATGTCAAAGGGTACTGAGCGTTATGTAGCGTTTGAGAGAACTAATACGACGAGAAAGACAACTCATGGATTCTGTACAACGATAACGCCCCAGCTCACAACGCTATCTGGTCAAAACTCAACAAAGCTTATCGAACAACCAGCGTATTCACCCGATCTGGCTCCGGCCGACTTCTTTCTCTTTCCAAAACTCAAGTTACCATTTTCAGTCGATAGAACACATAAAGGAGAACTCACGGCGACAATTGACAAGGATTCCAAAAAATGCATACAAAAATGTTTTGATAATTGGATTATTCGTTAGCATAAATGTATAATTTCGGAAGGGGCCTACTTTGAAATTGATAAAATAAAATTGGATGAATAATGTATATTAAGCGTGTAAGTTAAAATGTAACTAACTGTAAGTTAGTAAAATGTAAATGTAAATTGTCATGTATATGTAAGTTCGTCTTTGAATGGCCTGGTCGTGGTTTGGTACAATTAAAACAGTTCTATCTTCGGTAGGCTATTGCTATCAGACCATGCGATGTCAGCTGATTGTAAACAAACACGTCTATTTTTCTCTCAGGGAGCAATTTAAATATTACCTATTTCTGTGAGTATACTCTTATTTAAAAAACGACACAGAAATGTTATTAAAGACAATCTGACCCGACAGACATTCTGTCAAAAGCCATTGCAATATGACAGTGGCGACGACACGCTGTAATTGAGAGCTCTCAAACAATTTAACTTTATATCGTAGAAAAAGAATGTGTCAAAATTCCGGATACCCTCAAGTAGTTTATATTATCTTTAAGGATAAGCTCATAAATTATGGTTACTAACTAAATTTCAACTTTCTTTCTTCACATTAAGATTTGATCCTCTTTTTTCATGATTTGGTTCTCTTTTGTTTTAACCTTCATAGTAACCTTCCTTGAGTTGCATATTAATTTCGGAAAATAAAACTGTTCCTTTCTGTTTTTCATCGCAATTGTACAAATTTTTCTCTTCACAAGAACCTTCTTAATTAAACGAATACTTGAAACACAGAATTAGCTAAAGTGGTCCAGCCGTTTCAAGGTTTTGACGTTCCCAAGATATACAAATTAATTTTTATTATATACATATGATAAATGGCATAGTTTTGAAGACTTTGTACTGCTTTTGTTTGTCGAAAATAAAAGAAGGTGCACGTATTCCGTAAAAGTTTGAGTGTGTACTTTTATATTTAGTTAATAACCCGTCCATTATCACTTAAGGATTTTTTATCAGACCTTTTAAACCTTCCTGGACTTATACAAATATTTCAAAACCAAAATTCGTCAAATCGCTTCAGCCGTTCTCGAGTTTTTGCGAGTCTAAAACGTCAATCTAGTGAGAGAGAGAGAGAGAGAGAGAGAGAGAGAGAGAGAGAGAGAGAGAGAGAGAGAGAGAGAGAGAGAGAGAGAGAGAGAGAACAAATAAAATAGAAATGTCAACTTTCAGCAGATAACGTGCATAGCCCTTCTAAATACAGCCCTTGATTTCCTTAATTTGATAGTACAGTAAAACCTCTCTAAAACGGAACACGATCGTTCTGGTATTTATTTTCCGTTTACACAGGTTTCCTTCTTACAAAGGGTTGTGTTTGAATACAAAGAAATTACGAAATAGTCGCACATGTTTGCAGTGAAGGAATAATATAGAATGAAGTATATATTATCATAGATTGATATGTGTTATGTACTATATTGTCATTTACATATAATAATTGTGATTTGTCGGCTAGTTTCTGTGTCTGTTTTGAATTTTCCCTTTACAACCTGTAACTGTCTGCATATCAACATCATTTGCTTCAACAAAACAATGTCATGACGATGTTAGAAGCTCTCGAGACATCTATTGGAAGTTCTGAAATTTCTTTGTCTAAAGCTTGAGTCTGAAGTAATGGTCGAGAAATGGGACGAACACAGCACGATTTACCTCGTCATAATCTGTACATTTTGTGATACGTTTAACATGTCCTGTTGTTCCCTTTAACGAATGTCTTTAATATTTATTTTGTTTATCAACATGTGTTCGCGTCTTTAAATAACCAGTTAATTCCTTAATAGCAATAAAATCATTCAAAACTTTTAAAAATAATCGTAACTGTTATAACTAACCCATATATTTACCTGTTTGTGAACTCGTGTAGCTTTTTAATACTGAAATAGTAGCGTCTGCCACTTGCACCCAGAGAGTATAGAAAGTCTATCTTCTGCCACACTCTCATTCTTCTAGCGAAGGTTATTTCACTTCCACTGAAACAAATTAACAGCAAATATTAAATTTCACTAAATACGAGGGTCGGCTCATATGCACTAAATGAAATGATAACACGTACAATAAAACTAGAAACTGCCAAACACCGTACAGCCCTGATATAACAACTTCTGATTTCTTCCCATTTCCAAAACTTAAATATAAAATCGTGGAATATTTTTTTCGTCTCATATAACGCCTGGAACATTATAAAAACCTGGTTTCTGAGTGCAAAACTGTATTGTTGTTAAAGGAAATGCTTAGACTAACGCTTGTCTAGCATGAGGGTGTGGTGTTAGTATTTAGAGTCAGTTGAAGACGGGAGCTACGTGTGTCAACAGTGTGGAATATAGACGAGTCTAGGTTTGAGCAGGTCGACCGAGCCCCCTGGCTGTTTCGATATGTTTGCAGTTCCGTCGATGCGGTTACTGCGATATTTAACTCAGCTCAAGTACCAAACTTGGCTGCGTTTCAATATTGCCGTTCCTACTAGACGTCTATCTGCAATCACAGCGGCCTTTTAGGTATTCCCCTTCATACAAAAAGTACTGGGTATACACAATACCATAACAAAATTCTATATAATGATTTTATGAGAAATATATGTTCCTTTTTGTTTACGTCCTCCACAGGATGATGACTGAAATATTTCTCAGATGAGTACAGGATAAGAGAAAACCTCCAACGTTAAGTCATATCAGACGATGAATGAAATGATGTTCAAATAAGTACAGGGTACATAGAGCTTAGAGTTACCAGACATTCATCTTTCAGGGTAAGAGAAAACCTCCAACGTTAAGTCATATCGGACGATGAATGAAATGATGTTCAAATGAGTACAGGGTACATAGAGCTTAGAGTTACCAGACATTCATCTTTCAGGATAAGAGAGAACCTGCAACGTTAAGTCATATCAGACGACGAATGAAATGATGTTCAAATGAGTACAGGGTACATAGAGCTTAGAGTTACCAGACATTCATCTTTCAGGGTAAGAGAAAACCTCCAACCTTAAGTCATATCGGACGATGAATGAAATGATGTTCAAATAAGTCCAGGGTACATAGAGCTTAGAGTTATCAGACATTCATCTTTCAGGATAAGAGAGAACCTGCAACGTTAAGTCAATTCAGACGATGAATGAAATGATGTTCAAATAAGTACAGGGTACATAGAGCTTAGGATTACCAGACATTCATCTTTCAGGATAAGAGAAAACCTCCAACGTTAAGTCATATCGGACGATGAATGAAATGATGTTCAAATGAGTACAGGGTACACAGAGCTTAGAGTTACCAGACATTCATGTTTCAGGATATGGGAAAATCTGGAAGAAAACTTATGCAGCTAACTCAACCTGAGCTAGATTCAAACTTGGAATCGGTTGAACGTTAGGCAAATACGCTACCTCCACGCTATAGAGGCGTGCACTTAGGAGATTGACATGTGTATTTTCAAACTTTAATAATAACATTAATTTTGTTAATTGTTTTAATAGCGTGATATTCATAAAATAAAGAGATAACAAAGTACCAAGGAATTCTAGTACAGCTTTTTAAAGAACACCAATGTGCGATTTCTTATAACTTTAGTCACAATAAAGGTGCTATTTTTTCAATTTATTTATTTATAGTCGCTTTAATAGCAAATTGATATCGCGACTACATGATACAAAATATACAGTAGGCGCATAATGCAGTAACAGTACATAGAACACTGAAGTTACACATAGAAGACACCGTCATTTTTATTAGCACAATCGCCAAACAGTATCTGAAGCAGAATGAGATATCTGATTGCAGCTTTGTAAGTCAACATTTCAGATAATACTTATAGAAATTTAGGGTTTTAGTTGATACAGTAGATATTATCGGTTTGGGGCATGGCTTATTCGATATGAAGATTGCTGTTTTAATGTCTTCTGATTACTTAACTTTTCTCATTTCTGACTTCATCAGGAATATGATTAACGAAAAGCATAAAACAAGAAATGAAAATGTAGAGCGGGTAGTAAATTAGGGAAAAGGAGAAGAGAGCTCAGTTTACGAAGTTAAATTGCAGTTGTTAAGTGTCTTCGAGAACAATTGGAATGGAAATAATCAACCAATGTAGACTGTTGTTGTAAGGTTAATGGTTTGTTTTTAGGCCAAGGATTTGGTTCCTGAATGCAGAGAGAACTGCAAAGATACAAAGATGTCAGTAGAATGTACTTTTAGAGTTAGCAGAAGCGAAGTTCGGTATAAAGTTGAGTATCTTCCACGGATATGACAGAGTTTTTCAAGAAAAATGTTAAATGATCTCTTTAAATCACACGATCATCATCATTCTTATACACAATTTAAGATTTAGCGTCTTGACTTAACCCAGCGGGATGGCTGAGGCGGGTTCATCTGTAGCCCGCATTTAGGGGGTATGTGTTCGATTCCCGTGGACGACCTACCTGACACATGGATTTTTCGGGGTTTTCACATGTCGCCTGAAGGAAGATGGATAAGTTTATTACATCACCCGAATTTCCTGTCACTCCATTTATCTCTCATCTGGCGGTCTCTTTCAGGGTAGAAGTGTTGGCGTGAGTCTTGGCGTTGCATGGCAGGATGATATGTTCCTCCTCCGGTAGCATGGTCTCCAGTCTCAAAACCGGTCTGGTGGAGCCATTTCGGAATGCAGGTTGTACTTGCCTGCCGGGGAGTTTCCAAGCGGTAAATAGTAAGGACTGTGCACAGTTGTGGCTCCTTAGGACTGTCGCTCTTTGTTTTGTCTCCTTCCTGTTTCCTCCCGGGGTATAGGTTCAATATACCAAGATAGCACCTCCCTGCCGTGGCGTAGTTCAGTCTAGTCTTACCTGGAACTGAAATATTTCAGAGGGGAGTTCGCTCTGAGGTCTAAACTTGGTTTACTGTACCTATGACGCAAGTGAGGCATCCCCTGGAGGAAGAATGAAGCGAGAGGACACACAAGACGGCAGACCTAAAGAGCCATGACAGTGCATAGGGCAAGGTCCTGCGTTTTACTTTGGTGGAAAGTTCCCTCGGTAGTCCATCCTACTATGGTTCGGTAACAGGAGATCTGGATTCGCAGACCGGCAACCTTCCCACCAAAGGAGCATATCATCCTGCCATGCAGCACCGAGACACCAGCCGACACTTCTACCCTGAAAGAGACCATCAGATGAGAGATAAATGGAGGGACAGGATATTCGGGGAATATAATAAATCTACCCGGGGAAACCACCGAAAGATTCTATAGGTCGATAGGTCGGACACGGGAATCGAACCCAGGCCTTCCAAAAGCGTTCACAGACGAAACCGCCTGAGCCATCCCGCTCGATTAGGTACTCTTTATTGTTCATTTAGATCTTCAAATATCAAATGATGATGATTTCCCCATTATCATTATGATAAAGATGAAATATGTGCTGCGTCTATTAATACAAGAAGGATTGTGAGAATATGCCAGACAGAAGGTATTTGTTGTAGTATAGTGTTTCCTGGCCAACCCTCTCTGCCAACTGTCAAATTCTTAGAACCAGTTTCAAGTATTGATTACGTTGCAGTATGTGTTACGCCCTCTGCCCTCAACCCCCCCCCCCCGACGTTTTTGGTGTAGCTGCCTCAGGTCTCAGACAATTTCTCGAATTTTATTTCCATAAATAGAGTTTAAACGAAGAACTAGTCCTGCAATGTATCAGCGAAATTTGGTTTAAGCTCAGATGTGTGCAGTTGCGTTTGTTTTTATTACACATTTTGATAATGATTTGTAAGGAGTGGATAGAGAAACTCATGTAATTCCACCAATTATTATTATTATTATTATTATTATTATTATTATTATTATTATTATTATTATTATTATTATTATTATTATTATTATTATTATTATTATTATTATTATTATTATTATTATTATTATTATTCGATGCTCAATACCGTCTTTCTACTTCTAGGTTCAATACAAAAAAGAATGTTGCAAATAACATTAATTGGGGGTACATATTTAATATGACAAAATTTAAAACCATCAGTGTTATCATTTTTAAACTCTACATTAGACATTTAGCTACGCGTGGCTATTCTAACGCTGACTAGCCATTGAAGTGAGTGTGACGTTGTACATTAAACAGACGCCGGCTCGCTATGCTGAACGCTCAACAGATACTAATTACGGAATTATTTTGTTTTAACGAGGTGCGTTCAAGCTATAGCACCTCCTATTTTTTCAGGACTTGCATCACATAGGAACTTCTGGCCTTTTTAATATACACGTGGACTCTTTGTGAATGCGTGACAGAGATAGCAGCACTGTACGTGCATAGAATTCTAGTGGCAGTGACGAGAGTTAGGACTGATTTTGATACTTAAAGTGGCGACGTTTTCATTACAAGAACAGCGTGTAATCATTCGTTTCCTCCATTTTCGTGGTGTGACACCTATTGAAATTCATCGCTAGCTGAGTAAGGCATGTGGTGATGGTACCGCGGATGTGTCTAATGTACGTTTCTGGGTGCGACAGCTCAATGAAGACAGAACATCGTGTGACAACAAACCAAGACAGTTGAGTGAGGCATGTGGTGATGGTACCATGGATGTGTCTAATGTACGTTTCTGGGTGCGACAGTTCAATGAAGATAGAACATCGTGTGACAACAAACCAAGACAGTTGAGTGAGGCATGTGGTGATGGTACCGCGGATGTGTCTAATGTACGTTTCTGGGTGCGACAGTTCAATGAAGATAGAACATCGTGTGACAACAAACCAAGACAGTTGAGTGAGGCATGTGGTGATGGTACCGCGGATGTGTCTAATGTACGTTTCTGGGTGCGACAGTTCAATGAAGATAGAACATCGTGTGACAACAAACCAAGACAGTTTAGTGAGGCATGTGGTGATGGTACCATGGATGTGTCTAATGTACGTTTCTGGGTGTGACAGTTCAATGAAGACAGAATATCATGTGACAACAAACCAAGACAGTTGAGTAAGACATGTGGTGATGGTACCATGGATGTGTCTAATGTGTGTTCCTGGGTGTGACAGTTCAATGAAGACAGAACATCGTGTGGCAACAAACCAAGACAGTTAAGTGAGGCATGTGGTGATGGTACCATGGATGTGTCTAATATACGTTCCTGGGTGTGACAGTTCAATGAAGACAGAACATCGTGTGACAACAAACCAAGACAGTTGAGTGAGGCATGTGGTGATGGTACCATGGATGTGTCTAATGTGTGTTCCTGGGTGTGACAGTTCAATGAAGACAGAACATCGTGTGACAACAAACCAAGACAGTTGAGTGAGGCATGTGGTGATGGTACCATGGATGTGTCTAATATACGTTCCTGGGTGTGACAGTTCAATGAAGACAGAATATAATGTGACAACAAACCAAGACAGTTGAATAAGACATGTGGTGATGGTACCATGGATGTGTCTAATGTGTGTTCCTGGGTGTGACAGTTCAATGAAGACAGAACATCGTGTGACAACAAACCAAGACAGTTGAGTGAGGCATGTGGTGATGGTACCATGGATGTGTCTAATATACGTTCCTGGGTGTGACAGTTCAATGAAGACAGAATATCATGTGACAACAAACCAAGACAGTTGAGTGAGGCATGTGGTGATGGTACCATGGATGTGTCTAATATACGTTCCTGGGTGTGACAGTTCAATGAAGACAGAATATCGTGTGACAACAAACCAAGACAGTTGAGTGAGGCATGTGGTGATGGTACCATGGATGTGTCTAATGTACGTTCCTGGGTGTGACAGTTCAATGAAGACAGAACATCGTGTTACAACAAACCAAGACAGTTGAGTGAGGCATGTGGTGATGGTGTTTGGATGTGTCTAATGTACGTTCCTGGGTACGACAGTTCAATGAAGGCAGAACATCGTGTGACAACAAACCAAGACAGCTGAGTAAGGCATGTGGTGATGGTACCATGGATATGTCTAATGTGCGTACCTGGGTGTGACAGTTCAATGAAGGCAGAACATACTGTGTCAACAAACCAAGACAGTTTAGTGAGACATGTGGTGATGGTACCATGGATGTGTCTAATATACGTTCCTGGGTGCGACGGTTCTATGAAGGCCGAGCATCGTGTGACAACAAACCAAGACAGTTTAGTGAGACATGTGGTGATGGTACCATGGATGTGTCTAATATACGTTCCTGGGTGCGACGGTTCTATGAAGGCCGAACAACGTGTGGCAAGAAAACAAGACAGTTGAGTGAGGCATGCGGTGATGGTACCATGGATGTGTCTAATATACGTTCCTGGGTGCGACGGTTGTATGAAGGCCGAACATCGTGTGGCAACAAAACAAGACAGTTGAGTGAGGCATGCGGTGATGGTACCATGGATGTGTCTAATATACGTTCCTGGGTGCGACGGTTGTATGAAGGCCGAACAACGTGTGGCAACAAAACAAGACAGTTGAGTGAGGCATGTGGTGATGGTACCATGGATGTGTCTAATATACGTTCCTGGGTGCGACGGTTGTATGAAGGCCGAACAACGTGTGGCAACAAAACAAGACAGCTGAGTGAGGCATGCGGTGATGGTACCATGGATGTGTCTAATATACGTTCCTGGGTGCGACGGTTGTATGAAGGCCGAACATCGTGTGGCAACAAAACAAGACAGTTGAGTGAGGCATGCGGTGATGGTACCATGGATGTGTCTAATATACGTTCCTGGGTGCGACGGTTCTATGAAGACCAAACATCGTGTGGCAACAAACCAATACAGTTGCAGACATCACCTCCAAAATTGACATTTCTGTGGGATCTGTGTACACAATCCTGCATGAAGATCTGAAAATGCGAAGTGTCTTCCAGATGGGTGCCACAAATGCTGTACACGTGGCAAATTGTCAGGTGATGCTGACGTGTGATGACGCCATGGTGGGAACATCGATTACACGCTGTTCTTGCAATGAAAACGTTGACATTTTAAGTATCAAAAACAGTCATCTCTGTCACGTATTCACAAGGAGTCCACGTGTATTTTCAAAAGGCCAGATGTTCCTATGTGATCTAATTCCTGAAACAAATTAGGAGTGTTATAACTTGAACGCACCTCGTACTGTGAAGGAAACCGATGTTTATAAAGTTGTTCACTCAATTATGTACAACGTGTTTTATTCATTTTCAAACTGAATTAAAAATCAGTATGTTTAATAAGGTATTGAGTAGTTTATTTGAGCGTCTGACACCAAGCCATGAGATATATCATGTTCTTGCGTCAGCTGTTGCAGGAAAAGATTGCAGAATAAAAAATATTTTGAGAACTGCCTCAACGTGGTACAGAATTCCACCATCGCATCTGAAATTTCTTTCCAGAGTGCCATATATTTGTTGTCTTCTAATGGGTTAAAATTTAAAATGTTGTATTTGGGGCTATAATACCGTGTTATTTTAAAATGAAATTAAAATTGCAGAACACCACTGAAGTAGAATTTTCTGAAGAATCGTTCAATGTTGAGATGCAAGTATCGAGGGCTTATCCCTGATTTTAATAAATAGTAATTTATGACTATGCGACTGCACGGCCGTTCCTCAAGTTACCCATGTCTCTCTACAGGCTGATACAAATTCCGTCCGTTACTTGTGGCTACCATGCTGGGCCCATTGTGCCTATGCCTTCAAGTGGGGCACACCTCAGAGGAAGTATGAGGCGAAGGACACAGAGGGCGGCCGACCCAAGGAGCAACGACGGTACAGAGGGCAGGATCCCTACAGTTTACTTGGATAGGGACTTGCCCCGACAGTCCAGGACAACGAGCACGCTCCCCTACAGCGGAGCGCCAACGAGCCCAGCAGCCGAACCCCAAAGGTCCCTGGCTGGCGCCCCCGAAATGGTCCCAGCAGAGGAGCGAAGACCGGCAACCGACCTACCAGAGGAGAAAGTAGTTTTCCTCAGAGCATATCATCCTGCCATGTACCACCGAGACTCCTGCCGACACTTCTACCCTGAAAGAGACTACCAGATGAGATATATGAAATGATAATGGAGATGAAATGGAGGGACAGTAAATTCGGGGAATGTAATTAACCTACCCAGCATTCACCTGGCGACCCGGGAAACCCCGCGAAAAGCAAACATGGGTCATAGAGGTCAGCCACGGGAATGGAATGCGGGCCAACGACGAAAGCGCTCGGTACCTGTGTATGTCACTTCAAAATTATAAAATATATTAATCTGCTATATTTCTTTCTTCTTTTTTAATTTTCCAGTGCACTTTTATATAATAGGGCAATGCTATTCGTTTGTATTTGTCCTGTTCATGCAAAGAAAACATTTCCAAGTCATCACAATTGATAAAAGGTTTTACTATCGCTTTAAGTGTACTGTATTCTGACATTTCTGCTGTAGAGGAACGTGAGCAGCTTATAGAACAGCTTTGCGTTCTGCTCCACGTTGGGAAGTCATTTGAAATACAATTGTTGTTTTTTATTCTCCTCCATGTTCTTGGAAATTATTGTTGAATTTATTTTATCATATTAAATTTATTCTATTAATTTTACTATTGTTTGCATATGACGTTAATCAGTTTTCAAATTCTTCCTCATGTACTTAATTTGTAATCAAATGAATTTACTTTGCCCCGTTTTGAAATTAGTCGGTGCATGAAAATTTTAATCAGAAATGTGTTTCCGGAATAATATGATGTTTTATGGTCGATTTGTCAAAGTTTAGATACTGTCTCATATGTAATGTCGTCTTTTAATAAAAAACAATTATTTGAAATGTGTTCTGACAAGCAATTAACTAATTTTCGAAGATTCTATAGGTTTATTATCCCACGATGGTACCAGTCTCTGGTTTTTGATGTGAAGAAATCGATAACGCCCACTTACACTCCTTCAATGTTGTCAAAATTTATTCCAGGTACAAAAGTGGATCATGGATCGAGAAATATGATAATCTCATGAGGGCTGTACGTTGGGTGTGGTAGCAGTTTGAATTGTCCTGATGTCCAGGTTAACCATGTTTACTGTTAGAAGAAAGTGGTGTCCCCTAGTATCTCTGCTTGCCCGCAGTACCAATACGCTGGAGAAGTTGCCTGCTGAAACCTGGGTCTGTGGTCCAACAAGCTGTCTTTACGTCTCGGAATCTTCCTTCGATTAACATTATTTTCTACCCTCCTAGGAATGTGTCTAGGAGAAAATAACTTAAAAATGAGAAAGCTACATTAAACCAACCTGAAATGTTACAGTGAAAGTCCCTCGATATTACCATTACGTAATATGAATCCCCTAAAATAGGATGGTTAACTTTTTTGAGTGAACAAAATTTTGTTGCTTGCTATCTAATGTTTAACACTTCATAATGAAATTACTCCTCTTCTTGCACTTCAATATTTAGCTGGGATGTTAAGATCTTCTGTGAAACTTGCATAATGATGGCCACGATCCATTTCCTCGTTAAAGTTACGGAAAACCGAGCGGGATAGCGTTCAGAACGCCTAAATTAGATCCTCATGGCCGACCTACTTCACTCATGGTTTTTTTCGGGGTGTTTCCGGTTCACTAGGTGAATGCAGGGTAGGTAAATTACGTTCCCCGAATATCCCGGTGCTTCATTCCATCTCCATTATCATTTCACATAAGGATGATATGCTCTTGGGGAACACTTCCTCCTCCACGGACCATGTCGGGTGGGATGCTGGTTTTGCTGGCCAACCGCGGAGCTTCCAACAATAGGGACAAGAATGCGGACCCTGCTCTCTGCAATATAGTGACTCCTTAAGACGGCCACGGTCTGTCTCCTCTCGCCTCATCCTTTCGTCTGGAGATGCCCCACTTGTATCATAATCCAGTCCAATCCAGGTTACAGAAAAGGCATATAGAAGTCTGCTATTCCAAATCTGTACACATATTTTTTGAACAATCACGTCCTGTTAGTAGTGCGAAACTTCCAACTGCAAATTTTCTTAGTAATGTAGACATTTTATCGTTATCTAGAAAATTCTTCCATTGTTTTGCTTGTGTATTCTTCATAGATTTTGTTTATTTACTGGATATTATTCATTTGATAGAGAAAAATGTAATTAAACTATGTTTTGATTTAGTGATAATTTTACTTAAGTTTTTAGCGAATAAATGAGCCACGTGATTGCCTGTTATTCCACAATGGGCTGGAATATCCACTCTTATGTAAATGGCTGGATTAGTGCTCTAGTATCTGGAGGATTTTGGGTTTATATTGTGACTACGTGGGTTACGTACATTCGGGAATCAGCTTTGCAGCTACAGTAAAAACACGTGAAATTGACAATCAGCTGTCTCTGTATTTTCGGCACGAAAAATAATGAAATAAATCGCGGCGGTACACTTCAATCATCGACTGTCGCAATAACCAGCAAACAACACCTTGCTGGGTAATTTATACTCCCAACCATTGTTTCTAGAAAGCCGCAGACCTTCAGAGAAATTTCTCGGCAATAACAATGGACAGAACGCTCTGGGGTCTCTCTCTGTCTCCTTCCCTCCTACCCACGCGCCCGGCTCCGGATTGTGGGAGAAGCACAGCAATACCTTATGTGACAATATCTTATGTTATAGCAATCATGGATAATTTTGAATCACAGAGAATTTTTCTTCCAATTTCTAATATGAACAAAAAATTGCTGTAAATTTGTCATCAAAATTTGTTGAATACATATCTAAATTTGGATCAATTGAGAAGAGGGAAGTTGCTACGTTATTTGGTACACTGGAACATCAGTAGCAAAGTATGTAAGCGTTCAGAGGAAGGATATTGTAAATGTATTACTTCCAGTGACATTTGCTTTAGGATGATTCAAGTTTTTGATTTCTTGACATCTTCTGTTAGATGGAGATTATACTCAAGTCCTAGAGCATTATTTCTTAGTTGTATGTTTCTTCTTAGATTTGGAAATTTTAATTTGTTTTAAGATTCTCTGTTGGGTTTTTAAATGAATTACATGCTTCTTGTTTTTTCCTTCCTAACTTATATCACGCTCAATTTTAATGTCTTAAAGTCTTAAGATACTTGGAAGTTTATGAAAGGATGTTAGTTGTACGTTAAAACTTTAGATTAGCTTTTCCACAGTTCTTTTTTTTTTAAGGATTTTGCATGTTGCATTCAAAATCCTTCTGTTTCTACATATTGCACACAATTATTTGTAATTTTTACTGAATGTTCTAGAAAATTCTTTAAGTGAAACTATCGTATATTTTATGTCATATATGGTTCTTAAAATAAAATTAAAATATTCCATATAAATATCTGAAAGTTTACATGATAATATGAACCCCACAAGGATTTTTAAAAGTAGTTTGATAAATGTCTAGAGGAGAAGACAGATTTTCAGAAAGCATACTTGTTTAACAAGAACATTGACAACCTAAAACCATTCAGCCTATAAGATAAAAAGTTTATCTTTTCCCCATAGTACTTCAGGAAAATAATTTAATATATCAAAGCCCTATATCATCGGCTCATCGCTAATAGCCGCCGGTAGCACCAACTAACGTGATAAATTTATATATTCTTCACCTAATTATACTCTTATTTCTATAGTTTTATGTGTATAAATTAGGGATCGGTCCTCGCTACCTGCATCGCATCAACATCCAACGATACTTCAGAAAATTCGCTCGATATCATTTGGCCAATTCAGTCAGCTGATTTGAATCCCATTGAGCTCTTATGGGACAAACTTGACAGAGAAGTGAGAAAACTGACATCTAATAATGTTGAACGTGTTGCACTACAAAAACATTACACAATCTTATCTCCAGAATGCCAAGAGTTCTGAGGATAAAGGCTGGATACTCTTAATTTGGTTGGTCTTTTCAATTCTTACGACGTGTTTGTACTTTGAAGTAAAGTACTTAGCTTTTTCATAAGTGATAGAAATTTTTTATCAATAGCGTATATGTGACAAAGAAATTCACAAACTTACAAGCTCTATTATTAAAATATATTATTGCTTATTTAATTTGATTATTGCGAAAAGTTTATTTGAAGTGTGAAAGTGCAGGATGCTAATGCATTTTACTGATCCGTTGCAGGACCTGGGAGCAGTGCCAGCATGAACAAGTCGTCGACGCTTCCTCTACCGCACAGACTGGGCATTGAACGACCCAGCAGCAGCGCCGCCACGACCCGTGACCGGGAAGGGTACTACAGCGACCGCAACGAGCTCATCCGGGATCGAGAGAGAGAACGCGAGAGGGAGAGAGAGCGAGAGAGGGATCGTGGTTACCTCAGTGATCACAACTCCAGGTAAACAAAACACGTACCACATAGCAGCAATTAAAATACGGAGTTAGATAAATTCCCAAACTTAAAATTCAGCATTTCCGAAGGTTGATAACAATATGTCCAAGAAATCTTTCTAATAAAAAGCTAACCTTTACGTGCAAAGACTACAATACCTGCTGTTTAAAATATTCTTTTGAAAATTAAAATGTATATCTTGAATTTCCTAGGAAAAACCTCTCAAATAACATTTCTTGCCATACGAAAAATGTAGAGCTCATTAAAACATATAGGATTAGGACATTATACCTAAGCCCCAAGTTGGACTTCCCCGAGAGGAAGGATGAGGTGAGAGAAGACAAAGGGCCGTCGACCCAAGGAGTCACGTCGGCACACAGAGCAAGGTACCTACTGTTGGCAGGTTAACAATCCGGCATCCTACCCACCGCTGTCCTGAAAGGGCCTAACAGGTCGGCTCGGAGACCGGCCTACCGAAGTAGGAACCAGGAGCATATCATCCTGCCATGCAGCGCCAAGACACCCGCCGACACTTCTACCCTGAAAGAGACCAACAGATGAGAGATGATATGAAATGATAATGGAGATGAAATGGAGGAACAGGAAATTCGGGGGATGTAATTAACCTAGCGACCCGGGAAACCCCCCGAAAAACTCATGGATTAGGTAGGTTGGCCACAGGAATCAAACCCGGGCCTCCCGAATGCGGGCGACAGACTCCGCTCGATTCATTAATATTTACACTAAAACATTTTGAAAGAATTTTATTAATAATACGTTAACTGTAAATTGTATTTGTTTGTTATGTCTGATACATGTGCCCTCTACCTCCTTGATAGACCGTGTCAGGTATATTACGTCATAAATGTATACACTTAGTTTAACCTCGGATATAAATTCTATACATTTGTAAACTACTGAAAGCTAATAATTATATTACTGACATTTAGTATTATAAAACTGTTTTTCCCCCAGGGGCCTACTGCGGTAGGTACGGGATTCCGAAACAAATCTCTCTGATTGCTAAACTCCCAAACAACTTTGGTACACATCCGTGTGTCCTAACTTCCCTGAACACAAGTCTGATGGATAGCTAGCGCGGCAAGCGGAGGGGTGACTGGGTAATGCTGAAGTCCCAGCTCCTGGTTATCATATCTGCTGATAAAGGTCAGCCCCGGGGAGGGGCCAATTGCACGAGGTGAAGCAAGGTCCAGGCTAGGTGCCGTCCAGGATGTGAACACGCCATCGCAGACGTTTGCAATGGTGGAGGATATTGTCGCTATCGGAACTGATGAAATAAACAAAAATGTTAAGGAAAGTAGAAAGGAAGTAGCTGAGTCTTGTGGTCCTCGCTATTTGGTTATTTTTAGAACTGAGGAAGGTCGAAAATTTATTACCGCGAACCCGTTAATTATTGCTCGTCCCGTAAAGTCATGTATTCAATCTCGCAATAGCACGCTCCTAGTCGATGCTGTTTCACGACGCAAACTGCGAGAATTTTGAAAGCCAATATGCCGGTGCGGGTTGAGGACTCTGAACTCCTCGCGTGGAGTTCCTCGCGTAAACACCGACGCACTGGACGGAATGTCGAATGAGGAGATACAGGAAAACTTGGCGAAACACGGCATGACCACCGCAAAGAACGAGGTGACCTGGTGCCCACTCATACTCTGTTTCTTACCTTTGATCGGGTAGATCTCCCACAAAGGATTAAGGAAGGGTATGAAGCTATTGAAGTGAGCCAGTATATACTGTCACCCGAACGTCGGAATTCCCGATAGAACCGGCCGGCATTAGGGCCAGACGGGAAGCATTCAGACCACGCCTACCCATTTGTCTCGTGTCACTAACTGAGGGGATGATTAGAAGAGCGACACGAACCCTGTGCCGTCTCCTTCCCCTCCCACCAGACGTCTGGAAATATCGGGATAATTGTGCGAGCCGCCAACCTTCCAGAAACGGCGGTCTTCCCTATATAAGGCCTGCAGTGGACGAGTTCAGTTGAGTTCTTGGCGAGCAGCTGTGAGGAGCGCCGAGTGAGAAAACAGAATGGAAGACGGTGTACGTGTGTCAGAGGAGTTGTACGTGATTGTGAGGTGGAATGGACCTGTGACAGACGAACTGGTGAATTGTAATTGTGTGCGCTAAGTAATTCTATGTAATCGGCAAGTGTTCCAACTGTAATTCGGTGGAAATAAAGAACATTTTGTGAGTGTGCAAGTGGACTTTTAATTTCACGAACCCACAAAGTCACAATACCCAATCCATTGAGGTTATAAATGCCAGCGCTTTGGCCACATGAGTTATTCTTGTAATGGAGTTGCTACCTACGTTGACTGTAGGGAAGTCAAGCACGATGATACACGTACTTCACCTGCAACATGTGTCAACTGCCCCCATTTTATGGAGGAAAAGACGATCCAAGAGATTCGGGTAAGAGAGAAGCTGTCCTTTTTGGAAGCCCGAAAGCTCCTGAGTATTCGTCAGCCTTCTATGCCTAAGGTCGTTACTTATAGTGCATTTGTAGCTAAGCCGGTACCTAGACGTGAAATTGCCACACAAACTAGCGACCTAAAGGGGGATTAATTGAGGAAAGAATAACTACACCAAGATCACAACCGAAGCAGCAGACACCAGCAGAACGACAGTGAGCGCGCCGACCAAGTCCAGTCTTAAGAAGAAGGATTCAACCATGTCACCGCCGGAAGCATCTATTTCAGGAACGATATGTGAACCAGTAGTATATAATGTATCGCCAAGGAAATTCTAGACCTCATATGACAGAAGACCAGTAAGACCAGTAAAAAGAAATTTAGCCAGCATAAAAGTCTGCGATCAGCTCCTGCGTCAACATCATCTGAGGAACCATCTGAAGAGGACTCCGATCTGCGACTTTCATCTTCGTCGATCGCAGTTTCCGATCAGTTCGAGCCTCTGGACCCGAAGTTACTAGATGGAAAGCAGTCCTCCCCTATAGTGGATATGAAACATGAAATTCCTACCCTCACTGCCAGAATGACAGTGAAAAAATGGCAGGATAAACTTGCTGTAAATGCTAGCCCAACTCCGAAAAAGGATCAAATGAATATTTAAAAAAATATCTTAATACTGAATCTTTACTGACAGTATACTGTACTCAAATCCATAGCTATCTTACTTATGGAAGAATTCTCCAGGTAAATCACACTTCTGCACTTAAATTGTTTTTACTACAAAATAAAGCAGTCAGCATTTTATGTAGTGTACACATCAGGTCTCTGTTCATCAAACTTTGTCATTACAGTGAGTTTATTTTATGTAAAGATAAATATACATATTGCTCTTCAGTACACAGTTATCCCACTAGAAACTGAAAATATTTACTTTAATAAAAACAAATACAATGTTAAGCAGTGAAGCAATGAAGTTTTGAATATTTGTCAATGAAGTTCACCTCACTTGAGAACTAGGTCGACAATCAAGACTGTGCATCAAATACCTAATATTGTTATGCGCGATTGGAGGAATTTAATAACAGTGACATCAAAATTAATCGGAAAAACTATTTGTAGTCGGTTTATTGATAAGTTAGCAGTAACATTTCATTTCTGGAATGAAAATCATGTCATTGACCCAAATCCAAAATTATTAAAAGGAGTGATAAACCAAAATAAACTAACAACATGGTAGAACATATGACGAAGTGTCAATAAACACACTAAAATAGTTTTTCCGACGTAATATTGTATTTAGTTTGTATTTGACATTGCTATGTTGTAAGCAATCAAGTGATCTATCTAGTAAATACTGTCACCCGGGCGTTGGAACACCCTGTGGAAGCAGCTGAGAGCGGAAGACAGGGGAGGTCCGTGTTAGCCACGCCTCCCCCTCGTCCGTCTTATAGTGGTGACAGGGACGGCTGGGGAAAGAAACATGATTGTGCGGTCTGTTTCTCTTTCACCTGTGTTCTGGAAATTACGGGATCTTTCGTCTACTGGAACCTTCCTTGGAAGCCAGAAGGCGGCGATATTCCTATAAAAAGGGGCTGCCGGAGCGAAGTGAAGTCAGTTAGTGAGTTAGTGTGAGTGAGAGACAGTTCTTGGTGTAAGAAGGCAGTGTTAGTCAGTGACGTGTTAATGAAGGAAAAGATTGTGCAACGGAAGACTGTACGTACTGTGTATGAGTATCGGAGTTGATGTAATCGCGAGTACAAGTGCAATTGTAACGGACGAACTGGTGAATCGTAATTGTGTGCATTACGTAATTTTATGTAATTGGCAAGTGTTTAACTGTAAGTCGGTGGAAATAAAGAACATTTTTGAGTGGTGAAATTGGACTTTTCATTTCACGAACCCACAAAGTCACACTGGTGTCAGGAAGCGGGAAGATAACATCACCGAACATTACAACCATGGACACGGCATTGGAAAAGATTTTGGAGAAGATGATGGAAATGAAGGCCGAACTGACCTCGGAAATGAAGACGGCCAACGACGACATCACCGCAGAGTTGAAACAAATGAAGACGGCCAACGACAACATCACCGCAGAGTTGAAACAAATGAAGACGGCCAACGACAACATCACCGGGAAGATGGAAGAAATGAAGGCCGAATTAACAGCGAAGATGGAAACTGCAAACAACAACTTGGCCACGACAATGACCGCGAAGATGGCCGAACTGACAACGGAGATGAGGGAGGCGAACGAGGTCCTCGCCGCCAAGTTTGAGGAATGGTTGGCCGGCGTGAGGGATGACGTCACTAACCTGGGCAAGCGGATGGGTCAAGTAGACGACCGCCTTAATGACTTAGAGGAAAAGGCCGACAACATCGCAAAACCCCTCACCCGCCTGACAGAGAAACACCGACCTTATGTGTGGACGGAGGACGCCGAAGACGCTTTCCAGCACCTGAAGGAAACCCTGTGCAGTGCTCCAATTTTGGGTCTCCCACAACCAGGTGGCACCTTCATGGTGGACACCGACGCTAGCGACCATTGCATTGGAGGTGTCCTATCGCAGATCCAGGACGGCCATGAGCGGGTGATAGCCTATTACAGCAAGACGCTATCCAAGGCAGAGAAGAACTACTGCGTCACCCTACGGGAGTTACTGGCGGTAGTAAAGACATTGGAGCACTTCCACAAGTACCTGTACGGTCAGCCATTCCACCTGCGGACTGACCATTCCGCCCTAACCTGGCTATTGACCTTTAAGAACCTGGAAGGCCAGGCAGCACGTTGGGTCCAGAGGCTGCAGGAGTACGACTTCACCTCGGAACATCGTAGAGGGAAGAGCCACGGTAACGCAGACGCCATGTCCCGAAGACCCTGTCCAGTAGAGTGCGGCCAGTGCACAAGAGTGGAAGAGAAGGAGCGTGCCGCAGCAGTCCGAGTAGTTGTGACAGTGCCTGCTGAGGGCTGGGATAGCGCAGGCCTGAGGAGGGAGCAGCTGGCGGACGCAGACTTGGGGCCACTCTTGAGGGAAGTGGAGGCAGGGACAAGAACAACCTGGGAGGACATCGCACCCAGGAGCGCCACCTACAACTCGTACTGGGCCCAATGGGACTCGTTGAAGACCAGAGAGGGCGTGCTGTTCCGGGTATGGGAGTCACCCGATGGGAAGGCGCAGAGAGAACAGTTGGTACTTCCCCGGAGCAAAGTCCCGGAAGTCTTGGAGGAAGTGCACGCCGGTACTTCAGGAGGACACCTGGGAGCCAACCGTATGATTCACAAACTACGGCAGCGCTACTTCTGGCTCAGACTCCGGGCAGATGCTGGTGGTACACCCGGACCGCCTGGCACGCTACGATGGTGCTGTTCGGGGCGAACAGCTTTGAGGAGGGAGCAGTGTCACCCGGGCGTTGGAACACCCTGTGGAAGCAGCTGAGAGCGGAAGACAGGGGAGGTCCGTGTTAGCCACGCCTCCCCCTCGTTCGTCTTATAGTGGTGACAGGGACGGCTGGGGAAAGAAACATGATTGTGCGGTCTGTTTCTCTTTCACCTGTGTTCTGAAAATTACGGGATCTTTCGTCTACTGGAACCTTCCTTGGAAGCCAGAAGGCGGCGATATTCCTATAAAAAGGGGCTGCCGGAGCGAAGTGAAGTCAGTTAGTGAGTTAGTTAGTGTGAGTGAGAGACAGTTCTTGGTGTAAGGACGCAGTGCTAGTGAGAAGACCGTACGTAATTACGAGTGCAATTGTAACGGACGAACTGGTGAATCGTAATTGTGTGCATTACGTAATTTTATGTAATTGGCAAGTGTTAAACTGTAAGTCGGTGGAAATAAAGAACATTTTTGAGTGGTGAAATTGGACTTTTCATTTCACGAACCCACAAAGTCACAATACTCTTGGACGTATCCTTATTTAGTTTTTGAGAAGTGTTAATATAATTATTTTTCACTGTCGGTGTAGCTGTATACGGTGTTCATTTTTATTCATTATTTCCCGCCCTCCGATTGAGCAAGAATGACATAGTTGACTGGCGAGTCTATCTTGAAATCATAGTGCCCTCTACGGAGAAGAAGCGGTCATTTTTGCGGAACTCACTGAGTGTGACTACGCTGATAACCTCACCTTTCACCCCTCCTTACGGTGATCATGATTATCATTCTAGGACATATATAAAGTACCACGTGGATATGTAGACAAAGCTACTTTCGTACCGGCGACATATAAATATATTTTAAACCGCTGAATAGAATGCGCTATCCGGCATTCAGACAAGTCCCTCGGAGAGTAATGTTGTCAAAAGTGTCCAGGTAACGTCGTCACATTGATATATTTTTGTTTGCAACATAGACGTCTTACGTTTTATCAGAATATGATATAAATGTTGTGTCATTCTCACGCTTACTTAAAATGTCTTTCTTAATGTTGATATCCTTATGTCTTTTAAAACCAACAGATGAATCAAACAGTTACAAGATACAGGATCAGTTACTCGCAAAATGAGAAATACTCGACGGTCCCAATTTAGACGTAATAAACATAATAAGTAAATATTATAAATATATAATATAAATAATCTGTTTCTTGCCCGTCTCCGTGGTGTGAGGTAGCGTGTGTACCTCAAACTCAAGAGGATGATTATTTTAGTTAATTGATGGAAATTAATCATTTCTCCACACTAGCCGTATATAGGCTAACACATTTGATGGATAGAGTCAACTTGAAAAATTCAATGCAAGTTGACTCTATCCATCAAATGTGTTAGCCTATATACGGCTAGTGTGGAGAAATGATTAATTTCCATCAATTAACTAAAATAATAAGAGTTAAATGATGAAGCCTGGGACTTAAGTACTTACAATAGTAAGTCGCCACAAACGGTGTATCTCGGATGTGAGAGCCCCTAGTGGTCTACCGGGGGAATATACGAGTCAACCGGAGAATTTAATGTCAGGAAGGCACGTTGGCCATGGTAGCTCAAAGGTTAAGAGCGACTGGACGGAAACCAGGAGATCCGTGGTTCAAATCCCGGCCATGGCATTGAATTTTTCAAGTTGACTCTATCCATCAAGAGGATGAGTTACCTGGATAAGGTTTTTTACGGGATTTCCCTCATCCTACGAAAACAAATGTCAGGTAACTCTGAGTTCTAGGGATCCTGGACTTATTTGAGTATCATATCTTCCGTTTCATTCATTCACTCATTAATTTATTCATTCACTGTTCTATATGACGTACACTGTTGAAAGGACAAAAAGAAATCTGTTTCTTTACTAAAATGTTTTGAAACTAATACTGTTATTATTTTGATATTCCTTATTATATTATATTAAGTTATATATCATCACAGAGAAACACCAAATTGCAAAATATTGTTTGCATTTTGCGGCATACCCGCATGTCAGATTTCAATTGGTTGGTGTTTACTTTTGATTTGGGTTCTAATTGGAGCTATGAGATCTCTTGTCCTCAGGTTAATGGTTGTAGGAAATGGATTTGTTGTTTGTTGGCTGCTCAGTTGTCTCAATAATACACTGGTTCGTTGCAAAAATTGATTTATTTCTCACTAAATTCGTTGATTCAGATTGATTTGTAGCGGTGACCACCTGTTACTAAACTTCCTAACAGAATTCTCTTAATTCTTTATACGGCGAATACTTTGCTATTATAAACTTCTTCTGCTGCTTCTCTCACGCTGGTTGCGTTATTCTTGACTTCCCTACATTTCGGACTTAGAAATCTTTACGACCTCTTCTTCACGCGCACTAACACGTCTTTCCCCTCGTAGTATGACTGTTGAAGTGATTTACATTTCGGACTTAGAAATCTTCCCTACTTCTTCTTCACGCGCCCTAACACATCTTTCCCCTCGTAGTATGACTTTTGAAGTGATTTACATTTCGGACTTAGAAATCTTCCCTACTTCTTCTTCACGCGCCCTAACACATCTTTCCCCTCGTAGTATGACTTTTGAAGTGATTTACATTTCGGACTTAGAAATCTTCCCTACTTCTTCTTCACGCGCCCTAACACATCTTTCCCCTCGTAGTATGACTTTTGAAGTGATTTACATTTCGGACTTAGAAATCTTCCCTACTTCTTCTTCACGCGCCCTAACACATCTTTCCCCTCGTAGTATGACTTTTGAAGTGCAGTTTCGTCTACTCTGCGATTCCGTTCGTACTTTATTCTGATCCCTACTCTAACCCTTATCACATGACCAAAATAACTCACCCTTCTTCCTATTTCTCAAATCTTACATTATTATTGGTTTCTCATTTTATTTCGATTTTTCTTTATTGGTTAGCAAAACTCATCGAACTCATTGTCGTTACATCCCACCGTGAGTTGGGTCACGCCTACCCTGGGCTCTTTGTAACGGTATACATCGTTATCGCCTCAGCAAAGTAAATCCTTTTAGGTCTTACGCTTGACCGCATCTAGAAAACCTTATTGTTCCTACACATTTTTGCTTATAGTTCTCAGACATTGAACCTTTCCTTAAACAAAGAGGCTAACGGTCACCTCTTCCTGTCTCCCCGACTTGTGTTCAGATTTTACAGAAATATTTTTTCTCCCTTACATGGATTCTAGCATGTTAGTTGTCTTAAATTATATTCTTCCCATCTTATTCTTAATTAAACCGCTATTTTAATCATTACTCTAATTTCATTCTAATTTCATATTAATATAACAATATTTTATATTAGTTTAGCAAAGCATTTTCATTAATTTATCTTCTTTTTTAATTCTCGTGATTCCAATTAATTCGCCACCTCCTAATCGCTGTCTGATACTGCGGTTACATAATGCCCGTTTGACAAAAATGAAATACCCATTATTTAAATTTTGTCAAACCCCCGTCATGACATTTCCTCCTTATATCTTATAATTTCTCATTCCCTACTCGAAACATTTTTTTTGGTGGTCACCGTTTCCCTCATCTTCATCAGTGTGTTACTTTATACACATAGAATGGTCAATATGGTACATCATATACATAGAATTATAGATATGATACATTACGTACATAGACAAGTACACTGTCGTATATGTGGTTATTACCCTATATACAAATAACATTCGTGATACCTCAACTATATATACACTTCACTGAATTATCCTTGTCTCACTTGACATCAACTTGATTTTACCTTATTACATTCCTTAAGTACTACATTAATGTTACTATATTACAGTTTACAATATTACATTTTACATTCAATGATTTTTTTTTATATTAACTTATTGGGACGTTCCTTTATCTTTCAGTCCTTCACCGTAAGAACATTCGTCCTCACATTATATTTTGCGTAACGATGTCCAAATATGGTTACCTCTACCTGCACTCAGTTGTCTACCTGTAATCAGGTGGTTCGTTTACCTGACAGTAAACATTGGCAGTTCATTGTCCTGTCTTTCCACTTCACTTTTCACTCTCGACTTTCTTTCACTTTGTCACGCCTAAGTCTGTGACCTTTACAATAACAACAGAGCCTTTTGGCACATGAATACATCAGTACTTATACTATATTTACATTTCACAAATTATTTTTAAAGATCTTTCTAACATGTTCATTAGCTGTGGTTATTCTTATTACATTATCATTTTGTTTGTGCACAGGAATTTTGGAACTTGCAACTCCCACGCAGTGTTTGAATTTCAAACGAAAACGTTACCCGTACTAATTATATAACTTTTACTTGGTATTCTTTACATCTTCGTATATATATAATTTCAATCACATTTACACAGGTGATTCTTGGGTCTGCTCTGTACTGTTTACAACGTTTTTCTGACGATATGGCCTTATTAGGGAGATGTTATATCTGCCTATCGGTTTACCATTTCTTGGGTGTGATAGAGCATACGCTCTGTCACCAAATATTTTCTCAATCCGGTATGGGCCTTTCCATAGCATATATAGCTTTTTATTCTTCTTTCCTAACAAATCTGACTTGTCGGACGATTTCACTAGAACTAAGTCGCCGACCTTTGGTTCCCAATTCTTCTTATACCGCATTTTCTTTGCGTTTCTTTTCTCTACTTTTTCCATTATTCTTTTAACAGCATTCTGGATCCGTTCTCGATCTGTCTCGGTCGTCACTTGTATACTTTCCGGAACACCCTCTATTATTGGTTCCGGTGTTAAATTCCTATGCAATTGGATAGGAGCATATCCTGTGGTTAAATTGACTGAATTATTGAATATAAACTCAATATAGTTGATGTGGTCTGGCTAGGTAGTCTGTTTCAATGAGCAAAGGACTCGGAGATGAACACCTAGGTCTTTCATTACGCGCTCGCTTGGATTAGAGCACGGATGGTACGACGTTGTATTATAGATGCGACATACTCAAAAATCACTATAGGTCCCAGTGTGTTTCGAAAATACATTTCTATGTTTACATAAAATGTTATAAAATATCTCTTTTTGGTGGTCGTTGAGGATGTTTGAGTTTGCTACTGTTTCTCTTATTCTATAGGTCATGTTTACATTATTTTCGACTACCTGGAAATCATCTGGTAGGGTAATTATCTCCTGTTCACATGCTTCTCTCTGCCCAAGTCCGTATGACGTCATCTCTAAAAGCCCTTCTTCTGCCGCTACGTACACTTCTTTATCATAGTTTCCCATCTCTTCTGCTTCTAATGGATTCATCTTAACTAGCTCCATTCCTCCTATTCGTATAAATTCTACAAAAAATGTTTCTCCATCTATTTCTTTTTCTTCATCTGTCAATCTTATCTCATTTTCTGCTTCCCTTGAGCTAAACGGAACTTTAACTATGACGTCTTTAATTTTGATTTCCAAGGCTTCCATTGGATAATTCAACTTAGCTTGAAGCGCATACAACACGTCATTACCCATAATAATGTCTACAGATAGCCTATTAATAACAAAACATACAAATTCTATTGTATCCTCCCCAATGGTGACTTTCAAAAGCATTTGTGTATTAATCTTTTGTTTGGCGCGACCTACCGCCAGAGTACAATATGCACTTTTCACGGGCAATGTTTGCAATTTCATTCCATTGTTTTTTAAGTGATAAAAGAATGCTTGACTTATAGCTGAAACTGAGGATCCTGAATCTATGGTAATGTGCCATTTTTCTTTGTTTATTATTGCAGCAATACGTGGAGCATCTCTCACTTCTTGCAATTCTGTTAAGTGATTGTTCATTTGAGTACCGTTTACTATTTCTGTTTCTGTTTTATTCTGTACCACCCTACTCAGAGCTGTGTCCCTGTTCAAATTAAGAACTAGCGTGTTCATCCGGGTCCGATGCGGGACGTCTTCTATCGCACCCTGGAGTCGTTTCCCGTCTGCTGTGTCGTGTCTGGCCTTTCATCTACCTCGGGCGCCGCGTCCCTCGGTGTGGGTGGAGGAGAACGCACCCATTCTCTTGAGAGAAGTTGATTCCTCTGTCTTACTTCAGGTCTGTCTGTATGGTTCTCTCTACCAGCGTCACGTGGTTGATACTGTCTATTAGCTTCTGGTAGTCGGAACGTCGGTCTTGCATTCCCTCTTCGAAGAAATGGGGGGTGACCCCTATTTCCATTCCTAGTTACATGTACATATCTTATAGGGAAATTATATGAATTTGAATTTGGTGGTCCCTGTCTCCCTCTATTGTTGTTAGGGAATTCCCTCGGGACGTGGGCATCGTATCTTTGACGAGTAGCCATATGGTTTGTGTTAAAATTTCGGGGATTGTGTGCCCTTTCCCCGTCATGATTATTATTATTCCACGGTCTGTGTGGATTTCTCACTGGCATTCGATTCTCATGTCTATTTTGTGAATTTTGCGTCCCAACGCTTTGTAAAGCTGTTAATAATGTAATTGCCTCTCTCAATGTCTGAGGTCTTGCTACCACCATGTGATTTCTAATGTTCTCAGGAAGGTGGGGCGTGAGAAGAGAAATCAGTTCGGCTTCCTGTAATGGAGGTTGTAGATATTTACTCATTTGCGAATATCTCAGGAAATAATCAGTAATAGACTCTCCATTATTACCTTGGTATCGGCCATTTGTTATCTGATTCCTTACTTGGTATTGGACATTGGCGTTCCAATACTTTTCTAGGAAAGCTGTTTTGAACAACTCGTAGCTGCATCCTTCTCCCACAGTTACTCGTAGCCAATTAAGTTCGGCAGATTCTAACGCCCTTTGAACTATTATCATCTTATATTGCTCGGGTACACCTCTGATGACAAAATACTTTTCTAAGTCGGCCAAAAATTGTACTGCGTTGTCATTGCGACAATTAAATTTCGGGAGGGGCAATTCGCTTAGAAAATTCATGTGCACTGGTGGGTACATATTTACGTTTTGCATATTTACTTCGCTATTATTGCTGTTTTGAGGAGAGACAGAAGGGGCGCTAACCTGTTCGTTCTGCCTCTGTCCATTGTGTGTATGTATAGAACAATTGGAACTCTCAGGTACCGGCCCTTGCTGTCCCAGCTGTAAGCCAGTTACAGTATCTCTGATTTGAGATATCTCGCTTACTGTTTCCCTCAACATTTGTGTATTCTCTGATTGAATATTTGTTACACGTGCTACCTTTTCTTTTAATTTCTCCATGTCAGCTGCTATACTATTGTTTACAGTGTCAAACCGGTCATTTATCTCTTGTACAAAAGTTACCTGTGTCGTGGTCAGTTCATCTAATCTTATTCTTTCCTTATTAATTTCCTCCCCTATTCTATTTTCTACTCCTGCAACGAGAGATTTGGTAGCTTCTAGGTCACTTCTTATAGTACCTACTTCTCGCTGCAGGGCCTCTTTTACGGTCTGGATTTCCCCTGTTATTCCTTGAATTTTGACAGTGATTCTAGCTTCTGTTTCTTTCCCTTGGCTTGTAATTTGACTTACTAATTTAGCTTCTAGTGTTTGGTTCTGTCCTACTAATTTAGCTTCTAGTGCTTGGTTCTGTTCTACTAATTTAGTCTCTAGTGATTGGTTCTGTTCTACTAATTTAGCCTCTAGTGATTTGTCCATAGCTTCTAGTGTTTGGTTCTGTTCTACTAATTTAGCTTCTAGTGATTGACTCTGAATAGTCATTTGCGCCATGAGTTTCTGGAACATCTCTTGTAGATTTTCCATAACCCCAGGATTGTCACTTCTCCTATTTACATTTAAGCTACTTACACCATTTACACCCTCATCTACTGATCCTATAACATTGCTTTCCATTATCTCTTCATTAACAACTTCTAACTCTTTCTCTGTCTCCATAACTATTTGTTCCCCAGAATTTTCCATTTTAAATTTATTCTGTACGATCTTCTTATTTCTCAAAAGCATTGAACTTCCCCTTTAAATTTTCTAATTTCCCTTCCAAAATACTTATTACTAAGACATTACATAGATATTGATTTCACTGAATGATATTACATTTACAAGAAATATAAATTGAGTATGTGTAACTCACAGTTCTGTTGTACGGCTGTGGTGTTTATGTGATGTCTTTACCAATTTTTGTCGTGCTGCTCGTCGTCTAGTAGGCTCAGTTGATGTCGAAAGAACTTGAACTTCTCTCTTGGTTGGGGGAAAATTCTATGTAGTTGTTTTTGCCGTCTTCTTCGTAGTCTCTGCTGTCCTCATCGTAGTTGTCGTCGTCGGTCTTCTCACTTCTCCTCGTAGTCGTCCTTCGTCGTCGTTCTTCTCACTTTTCTCGTAGTCGTCCTTCGTCGTCGTTCTTCTCACTTCTCCTTGTAGTCGTCCTTCGTCGTTACATTTCACCCATTTCCTACAATTCGAAGCCCCAACGTGTCGGCGCCATTATGCGGCATACCCGCATGTCAGATTTCAATTGGTTGGTGTTTACTTTTGATTTGGGTTCTAATTGGAGCTATG
Source organism: Mantis religiosa (assembly GCA_030765055.1). Taxonomy (NCBI): domain Eukaryota; kingdom Metazoa; phylum Arthropoda; class Insecta; order Mantodea; family Mantidae; genus Mantis; species Mantis religiosa. The sequence goes on along the minus strand of CM060953.1, from coordinate 5,425,956 downwards.
AGATCTCTTGTCCTCAGGTGAATGGTTGTAGGAAATGGATTTGTTGTTTGTTGGCTGCTCAGTTGTCTCAATAATACACTGGTTCGTTGCAAAAATTGATTTATTTCTCACTAAATTCGTTGATTCAGATTGATTTGTAGCGGTGACCACCTGTTACTAAACTTCCTAACAGAATTCTCTTAATTCTTTATACGGCGAATACTTTGCTATTATAAACTTCTTCTGCTGCTTCTCTCACGCTGGTTGCGTTATTCTTGACTTCCCTACATTTCGGACTTAGAAATCTTTACGACCTCTTCTTCACGCGCACTAACACGTCTTTCCCCTCGTAGTATGACTGTTGAAGTGATTTACATTTCGGACTTAGAAATCTTCCCTACTTCTTCTTCACGCGCCCTAACACATCTTTCCCCTCGTAGTATGACTTTTGAAGTGATTTACATTTCGGACTTAGAAATCTTCCCTACTTCTTCTTCACGCGCCCTAACACATCTTTCCCCTCGTAGTATGACTTTTGAAGTGATTTACATTTCGGACTTAGAAATCTTCCCTACTTCTTCTTCACGCGCCCTAACACATCTTTCCCCTCGTAGTATGACTTTTGAAGTGATTTACATTTCGGACTTAGAAATCTTCCCTACTTCTTCTTCACGCGCCCTAACACATCTTTCCCCTCGTAGTATGACTTTTGAAGTGCAGTTTCGTCTACTCTGCGATTCCGTTCGTACTTTATTCTGATCCCTACTCTAACCCTTATCACATGACCAAAATAACTCACCCTTCTTCCTATTTCTCAAATCTTACATTATTATTGGTTTCTCATTTTATTTCGATTTTTCTTTATTGGTTAGCAAAACTCATCGAACTCATTGTCGTTACATCCCACCGTGAGTTGGGTCACGCCTACCCTGGGCTCTTTGTAACGGTATACATCGTTATCGCCTCAGCAAAGTAAATCCTTTTAGGTCTTACGCTTGACCGCATCTAGAAAACCTTATTGTTCCTACACATTTTTGCTTATAGTTCTCAGACATTGAACCTTTCCTTAAACAAAGAGGCTAACGGTCACCTCTTCCTGTCTCCCCGACTTGTGTTCAGATTTTACAGAAATATTTTTTCTCCCTTACATGGATTCTAGCATGTTAGTTGTCTTAAATTATATTCTTCCCATCTTATTCTTAATTAAACCGCTATTTTAATCATTACTCTAATTTCATTCTAATTTCATATTAATATAACAATATTTTATATTAGTTTAGCAAAGCATTTTCATTAATTTATCTTCTTTTTTAATTCTCGTGATTCCAATTAATTCGCCACCTCCTAATCGTTGTCTGATACTGCGGTTACAATTTATCCGTCATTTAGTGTTCATATTCCTTAAAACAAACTACAACAGTTATCGTATCTACGTACCAGACGAAATTACGCGGGCAGGACCCAACCCTCAAATAGTATATTTACCTGCCGGTAGAGGGAGCCCTAAAAGCCGCTGTCAGCAGATCAAGTACGATCGCAAGCCGCTAGGGGAATCGTATATAAACTCGCTCCATCAGCAATGCTATGATGACCTCAACTTTTGCGCGGTAAAACCACACATAAAAATGAACACCGTATATGTTTTTGGTCAATGATGTGACTTCAAGGGATTGACAAACATTCTCATTTGTGCTTCAGATGCACTTCTTGCCTTGGTGAGTCAGCCCGTGCACAGTGGTTCCGACATTCAGATGGATGGCGGTCCGGAAGCTCCACGTTCGGTTCCGGAACCGGCTCTGTTTCCGGATCAGCTCCAGGAACACATAAGCGATCTCCATGGGATTCTCTGCCTTCCCTACGACACGAGGGAAGTCTGGGAGACAGCGGCTACAAGTCAAACAGAGCTGATTCCTTCGAACAAAGGTAAACCAACATTCTCTCTAAACTTTAACTTTTAATTAATGCCAGGAGTAAACTGAGATAGAGATAGCCAATAGCTTGTCAAGCTTTCTTGTTATTTGAGCACTCTGTTTCAAACACATATCAGAATGTTTGCACTTCATAAAACAGGAGAAGCAGTAAAGCTTTTATGAAAGGAAGTGATTTTCCATAATGTATTTGTATACATAAAACGTATTGCTAAAATTAAAATATGTGCTGTTACAGACATATACACACAGTCAAACATAACCCCCCCACACACACGCGCACACACACACACATTAATACACAGTAAAACACAAAAACACAAATCATACAAACTCTTACCCACAAACACATTGTCATGTACACTGAAAGTGCAACACTTCTGGGAAAACAAAAAATCATAAGTAAACTTAAAAACTCAACAACGGTTTCTTACCAAAGTCAAAGAAATCAAACAGAAATTAAAACTTTCTTAGCTAAAACTTACAAACAAGTATCAACCGTCTGTAACTGTTTAATACTGAACACTATCTACACTTAGCTGTACAAGTTACAAAATCTGAAACCTGAAAGAAATAACACTAGAAATAAGAAATGTAAGATATCCTGTCAACGAATGGCTACACAGTACCAGCTTATCAAATAATGGTGGTACTGGCGCTGGTAAAATATGCCCACTCTTTTCTTTCTGCAAAACATTACGTTTAAATTCCACAAATTTTGACGGAGGAATTTCGGAAATTCTTCAAAGCTTACAAGATCTTTTTTATTATAAAAATAAATTTGAAAAACCTTTATTACTATCTGACTCTAAAGGAGCTATAATATCCATAAACATCTGATATAACATCTAAAAACCTAAATATTGCAGAATGTCACAAAATCATCAAACTTAATTTCAATAGAAGAGTGATACGTACCATCACATTGCAGAATACATGGTAATGAAACAGCTGACTGCATACCCAATAAGTAGAAAAATTATGTCAAACTTATTTGAGCCACTAAGTTTTCCTTCTATCAAAAGAATACTTATATTAAGATATAATCAATAAATTAATGAAGACAATATATTACAAAAAAAGGAAAACTATGGAAAAATTTATGTAACATAATGACTAGAATCAATATACTACCAAGAAAATGCGCTGTAGCAACTTTTAGACTTGTAACAGGTCATGACTGTCTCAATAAACATTTATTCAGGATTTGTATAGTGAGATCTCCTTTCTGTACACTTAAAGAAGATATGGATGTAAACCACCTACTCCACTGTCCAACATACCAACATAACATCAAAATACTGGAGTACAAGAAAATGTGCTGTAGCAACTTTTAGACTTGTAACAGGTCATGACTGTCTCAATAAACATTTATTCAGGATTGGTATAGTGAGATCTCCTTTCTGTACACTTAAAGAAGATATGGATGTAAACCACCTACTCCACTGTCCAACATACCAACATAACATCAAAATACTGGAGTACAAGAAAATGCTCTGTAGCAACTTTTAGACTTGTAACAGGTCATGACTGTCTCAATAAACATTTATTCAGGATTGGTATAGTGAGATCTCCTTTCTGTACACTTAAAGAAGATATGGATGTAAACCACCTACTCCACTGTCCAACATACCAACAAAACATCAAAATACTGGAGTACAAGAAAATGCGCTGTATCAACTTTTACACTTGTAACAGGCCATGACTGTCTCAATTAACATTTATTTATTCAGGATTGGTATAGTGAGATCTCATTTCTGTACACTTAAAGAAGATATGGATATAAACCACCTACTCCACTGTCCAACATACCAACATAACGTCAATATACTGCAGTAGAAGAGAGCGAATGACTTCATTTCCAACGGCTTAATGTTGAATGTTAGTTGCTCAATGGTTCTTGATCAGTGACCTTCACTTGTAGAACAGTCAGTGAGCCCAGGTCTAACCTTCTTACTCTTCTGTCTCCTTCCTACTCTATAATCAACAAACTTATCACTTTTGTTACTTGATGCAATATGCCATGTGAGTCGTCTGCCAAGTGTATAGTAGACTGTAAAGTACTGTGACGCTTTCATGCATGTATATATTAGTGTTGTAATATTGCCTCCTGTAATTTCAAGGTTAAAAGGAAATAGTCTTCATAGTCAAACTTGTGAGGTGATTGCTAATGTATATGAATACCTCACGGAAGGTACAATGCATAAGTATCGCTTCTTTCCCTAGTATTTCCAAGTGATTGAGAAAGAGCTACAAATCATAACAGAAAATTGGAGACTTTCATAAAGAAATCTATCTTGAAAATTATGTTAAATTGTTACGCACAATGTAAAATCCAAATTTACCCCTTAAGTCGGTGCTAGTAATAGATAAGGCTTCTACCATAATACCTAAGAAGAAATGTACTTTCTTGATTACAACATCACATTATCCCCTCTGATGAAAATAGCACCAAAAGAAATTTGTATGATTTAATTGTAGCCAATAAGCTGACTCAGAGGAACTTTCTGACTGACCAAATATTGTCAGAATATAATCATATAACCTTAAGGCTTCCTCTGGATCTGAATGCTATAAAATTAAATGGGCAGATGTCAAAAAATTGGTTGCCTCTAGAGATGAAACCTTTAAAACAAACGACACTGAAACGTGCTGCCAATGATTTGAGTAAATTGACAAATGGAGTGCAGAAAGGTACGCTATCATGTGGATGAAGCAGAACAGGAGTACTGGAAAATAGAATTATAATTGCAGACAGTGGAATGGAAAACACTGATGAGGATGACAGTGTTAATGACTCCGTAGAAGAAAATATGTCAGGCGTAGAAGTATTAAAATATGATTAAAGTGTATTGATTCTAATCATGCTGTTACATAAACTTTCCAATAGTGTTCCCTTTGTAATATATTATCTTCTTTAATTTTTTGATCATGTGTTGACATATTTATTCTTTTGAAAGAGTAATAACTTAGTGGCTCAAATAAGTTTGACGTAATTTTACTGACTTTTTTTTTTTTTTTTTTTTTTTTTTTTTTTTGCTAGACAGCTGTTTCTTTACTATGAATTCCTCAATGTGCTGGTACCCGTTGAAGTATTCATCTTTTATTTAAATTAATTAACTGTTTTATGATTTTAGTACATTGTGCAATATTTAGCCTTTTATATCAGAAATTACATGTTATGGATTTTATACCTGCCCTAGAGTTAGATAATAATACAACATTTTTAAATTTATTTATATTTAAAAACATTTAAAAACACTATAAATTTTGATTAGAAGTTCATGAAATATACACTTCTCTAAATATCTGTTTGTTTGGCTACAAAAATTTAAAAATATCAGATTCTAGAGCAGCAATCCAAGCAATAGCTTTAACTCATAATCCTAAAACAGAAAAATTAAGAGAATTTTATTGTTTGGTTAAAGACATACAAAATTTAAGTAAGAATAGAGTTTTCCAATAGATTCCTGCACACTGTACATTAACAGACATCCTAGCAATAAAGGGAACCAAAACTCAAAATAAGATGCAAACAAAAGTACCACTGGAATCAGGTATATGTATCATGAAGAAGAAAAGGAATAATGATTATAAAACTAATTTAATCACAAATATGTTAAATTCCAAAGGAGAAAAATTCTTCGAAAACTTAAAACCAATTTCTGAACTACTTCAAAAAACAGCCTCACCATGTTCAGACTTACCACTAGACATGACTATCTCAGCAAACACCTATGTAAAATTGGATTTTTATCATCCCCAAATTGCCTGTTATATAACAAGGAGGAAGAAATGAACATCTATCTGTGAACAACTTAAAAACGATTCATCTAAAAAATTTAATAACTTAAAAACTATTCAGAATTAACCTCAAAATATTGGGAAACAAGAAGGAAAATGGCTTTGTTGCTAAATACCTGAACATTAACTAGGTACCTCAACAAATTAACTAAACCTATATCGAGTAACATAGGAGTAAGGCAGGGATGTAAATTTAGTCCAGTATTATTTAACCTATATATTGAGGGTATTTTAGAGGAGATATCACGTTGTATCAAGCATTAGGGCAGTTATTAACAATAAAGAAATCCATGGGCTACTGTTTGCAGATGACCTAGTTGGGTCCATATCAAGTGGAGGGCTGAGAAAAGCAATCGAGTCAGCCAATTCTCATTGCAATAAATGGGGTTTGAAAGTGAATGAAAACAAAACCAAGATTATGATCTTCAAAAATGGATATGTTGCATAAGGATAAAAAATGGGAGGTTAATAGAAGAGAAATAGAGGTAATAAGGAGATTTGATTACTTGGGAACAAGGTTGAGTTCAGATGGTAGCCGGAAAGAACAAAAAAGATGTCTGTGGCAAAAGATAAAATGAGCATGAGGGTGATTAGATCATGTTACAGTACAAATAGTTGGAGAGCATTTATACAGCAATAGTAGAAAATAGAATGTTACATGGGTCAGAGGTAGGGGAGTAGATGAGACTGATAGAGTGCATAGATCCATTTGTAAATATATATTCGGATTACCGATAGCATCACCTAATGGGGCAGCACAATTGGAACTGAGTAGGCATTCTACTAAAATTAAAATCTTGTCAAGGGCAATGAAATATTTATACAGAATCGCTAACTTGGAAGATGGCAATATAATTAAAGAATGTTTTCATATTCAAAAGAGAAGTAACTGGGGAGGGTCTTGGGCACATAAAATGAATGATGTGTTGAAGCAGATAGGTATGGGCCATTCTTAGATAAATGCAGAGTATGGGTATAGAGGCTTCTGGAAAGAAGTTAAGATAGATTAGAGGATATTGACAGACAAGACATTTTTACCAATACAAGTGACAAAAGATCTGAGATTGTATAGAGAAATAAAACCAACTTGGGGGAGCGAAGGATGTATAGACATAAGTAATAAGTTAAGGCAAGAAGGTTTTGCTTGGGCGAGAACAGGAGTGAGAAACTTGATAAATGTCCATTGTGTGGAGAAGAGAATGCAGACTTCCATTGTATATTATACTATAGTCAAACAAAGATATGGAGAGAGCAAGCTCGGCTACGTAAATGGGACAATTTGGGGGGTGAAGTAGTAATTAGAACAATTTTTCAGTAAAAGGGGAAAAGAACAGGAGAAATATAGGGAATTATTTAGGGAAAGTTAAAGAGAGATGGCTAAGAACAATTAAGAAAAAAATATAGTGTAGGATAGGTGAAATGGCAAAAGGTGTAAAAAGGAGTAGAGGTCCTCCAATACACAAAAACCTAGGATTAGTTGTATGGGGACAGAATTATTATTCAATGGCGGGCAACATGGTAGGATTTTCAGGATTTAGGAATATATGGAATTATCCAGTATGGATTTTATAATTGTTATCTTCATTTTGTATTTCCATTTGATGATGTAAAAGGAAAGACGAGAAATAGATTATAAATTACAAATTATAACTATGTAAATAAATAATTCACAAAAGGCTCTTGTTCCTGAACTCTTTAGTGGCTGCTTCACCCCAATATAGACTTGGTGTTTCATGGACTGCTTAAGAAATTAAATAGCCCATTTATTCATATGATGAGCTATCTGATAATAATTCTGTCATCATTCGAAGTAAATTTATAGGAATTGAAAGAAAATTCATGCTGTGGTCTTGGATAGTGACAAAATGGTTTGAAAATGAAGGCTTTCATGTTAGTACTAACTAATTAGCCATAGTACCTTTACCAGAATAAAAGAATTACATGGATTTGGACCTCTAGCTTCAGGATTAAGAAATAAAGTTACCTAAGGAAGTCAAGATCCCAATTTTTAATAAGGTAGTAAAATGTTACAAGCATAACAAGAGTTAGGAATTAAAGGCTGCTGTGGTCCAATGGATTTATACCAGAACAATCACATCATCTTTAATGTATAGAGCATTTGTCGCTGGCCTAAGGTCCTGGAAAAGTGCCCCAAAAATCAACTTAATAAAGTAAAAGATCAGCTTGCATGGTTATTAGAGGAGCTATTAACACAGGTTTAACTACAGCAATGGAGATAATCTTAAACCTGACTCCACTACATTCAATTGCAATAAAGGAGTCGAGATTGGTGCATGCCAAACCTATGAAATAGACTCAGGAGTCATATCAGGAAACATATGGCATATGTATTCAGACTGTATAATTCCAGAACAACCCTTTAATAAGAACTTCAGGATCATAATAAATCCTGAAGGCTGAAAAACTAAAACTGTTGATACTCCTGAGAAAAGGTTGGCATAGTTTACATTCGGATCAAAGGATAATTAGATACAACCCATAAGGTTACATCAGGAGTGGTTATAAATTGTCTAAACAGGCATAATGGAATTAGTTACAGCTCATTGCAGTGCTTGATTATAGAGGCATAAAAGACAATAAAAAGGCTGACAAATTTGCAAGACAAGAGCTGCAAAAGACCAGAGCTTGCTTTGGAAACATCTCATTGTTCGACAGATGAGGCTATAAGATTCTGTACCAAAAAAAAGGCAAACAATACTTACTAAAAACCCTATGAAATAGACATGCTGAACTATTTATTGTAGTTGGTTGGTATCTGATGTTAAACTGTTATTCATGCAGCCCTTCACACCCTTATACTCCAGTATTTTGATGTTATGTTGGTATGTTGGACTGTGGAGTAGGTGGTTTACATCTATATCTTCTTTAAGTGTACAGAAAGGAGATCTCACTATACAAATCCTGAATAAATGTTTACTGAGACAGTCATGGCCTGTTACAAGTCTAAAAGTTGATACAGAGCATTTTCTTGTACTCCAGTATTTTGATGTTAGGTTGGTATGTTGGACAGTGGAGTAGGTGGTTTACATCCATATCTTCTTTAAGTGTACAGAAAGGAGATCTCACTATACCACTCCTGAATAAATGTTTATTGAGACAGTCATGGCCTGTTACAAGTCTAAAAGTTGATACAGAGCATTTTCTTGTACTCCAGTATTTTGATGTTATGTTGGTATGTTGGACAGCGGAGTAGGTGGTTTACATCCATATCTTCTTTAAGTGTACAGAAAGGAGATCTCACTATACCACTCCTGAATAAATGTTTACTGAGACAGTCATGGCCTGTTACAAGTCTAAAAGTTGATACAGAGCATTTTCTTGTACTCCAGTATTTTGATGTTATGTTGGTATGTTGGACAGTGGAGTAGGTGGTTTACATCCATATCTTCTTTAAGTGTACAGAAAGGAGATCTCACTATACCAGTCCTGAATAAATGTTTATTGAGACAGTCATGGCCTGTTACAAGTCTAAAAGTTGATACAGAGCATTTTCTTGTACTCCAGTATTTTGATGTTGTGTTGGTATGTTGGACATTGGAGTAGGTAGTTTACATCCATATCTTCTTTAAGTGTACAGAAAGGAGATCTCACTATACCAATCCTGAATAAATATTTATTGAGGCAGTCATGGCCTGTTACAAGTCTAAAAGATGCTACAGAGCATTTTCTTGTACTCCAGTATTTTGATGTTATGTTGGTATGTTGGACATTGGAGTAGGTAGTTTACATCCATATCTTCTTTAAGTGTACAGAAAGGAGATCTCACTATACCAATCCTGAATAAATGTTTATTGAGACAGTCATGGCCTGTTACAAGTCTAAAAGTTGATACAGAGCATTTTCTTGTACTCCAGTATTTTGATGTTGTGTTGGTATGTTGGACAGTGGAGTAGGTGGTTTACATCCATATCTTCTTTAAGTGTACAGAAAGGAGATCTCACTATACCAATCCTGAATAAATGTTTATTGAGACAGTCATGGCCTTTTACAAGTCTAAAAGTTGCTACAGAGCATTTTCTTATACTCCAGTGTTTTGATGTTGTGTTGGTATGTTGGACAGTGGAGTAGGTGGTTTACATCCATATCTTCTTTAAGTGTACAGAAAGGAGATCTCACTATACCAATCCTGAATAAATATTTATTGAGGCAGTCATGGCCTGTTACAAGTCTAAAAGATGCTACAGAGCATTTTCTTGTACTCCAGTATTTTGATGTTATGTTGGTATGTTGGACATTGGAGTAGGTAGTTTACATCCATATCTTCTTTAAGTGTACAGAAAGGAGATCTCACTATACCAATCCTGAATAAATGTTTATTGAGACAGTCATGGCCTGTTACAAGTCTAAAAGTTGATACAGAGCATTTTCTTGTACTCCAGTATTTTGATGTTATGTTGGTATGTTGGACATTGGAGTAGGTAGTTTACATCCATATCTTCTTTAAGTGTACAGAAAGGAGATCTCACTATACCAATCCTGAATAAATATTTATTGAGGCAGTCATGGCCTGTTACAAGTCTAAAAGATGCTACAGAGCATTTTCTTGTACTCCAGTATTTTGATGTTAGGTTGGACAGTGGAGTAGGTGGTTTACATCCATATCTTCTTTAAGTGTACAGAAAGGAGATCTCACTATACCAATCCTGAATAAATGTTTATTAAGACAGTCATGGCCTGTTACAAGTCTAAAAGATGCTACAGAGCATTTTCTTGTACTCCAGTATTTTGATGTTAGGTTGGACATTGGAGTAGGTAGTTTACATCCATATCTTCTTTAAGTGTACAGAAAGGAGATCTCACTATACCAATCCTGAATAAATGTTTATTGAGACAGTCATGGCCTGTTACAAGTCTAAAAGTTGATACAGAGCATTTTCTTGTACTCCAGTATTTTGATGTTGTGTTGGTATGTTGGACAGTGGAGTAGGTGGTTTACATCCATATCTTCTTTAAGTGTACAGAAAGGAGATCTCACTATACCAATCCTGAATAAATGTTTATTGAGACAGTCATGGCCTTTTACAAGTCTAAAAGTTGCTACAGAGCATTTTCTTATACTCCAGTGTTTTGATGTTGTGTTGGTATGTTGGACAGTGGAGTAGGTGGTTTACATCCATATCTTCTTTAAGTGTACAGAAAGGAGATCTCACTATACCAATCCTGAATAAATATTTATTGAGGCAGTCATGGCCTGTTACAAGTCTAAAAGATGCTACAGAGCATTTTCTTGTACTCCAGTATTTTGATGTTATGTTGGTATGTTGGACATTGGAGTAGGTAGTTTACATCCATATCTTCTTTAAGTGTACAGAAAGGAGATCTCACTATACCAATCCTGAATAAATGTTTATTGAGACAGTCATGGCCTGTTACAAGTCTAAAAGTTGATACAGAGCATTTTCTTGTACTCCAGTATTTTGATGTTATGTTGGTATGTTGGACATTGGAGTAGGTAGTTTACATCCATATCTTCTTTAAGTGTACAGAAAGGAGATCTCACTATACCAATCCTGAATAAATATTTATTGAGGCAGTCATGGCCTGTTACAAGTCTAAAAGATGCTACAGAGCATTTTCTTGTACTCCAGTATTTTGATGTTATGTTGGTATGTTGGACAGTGGAGTAGGTGGTTTACATCCATATCTTCTTTAAGTGTACAGAAAGGAGATCTCACTATACCAATCCTGAATAAATGTTTATTAAGACAGTCATGGCCTGTTACAAGTCTAAAAGATGCTACAGAGCATTTTCTTGTACTCCAGTATTTTGATGTTATGTTGGTATGTTGGACAGTGGAGTAGGTGGTTTACATCCATATCTTCTTTAAGTGTACAGAAAGGAGATCTCACTATACCAATCCTGAATAAATGTTTATTAAGACAGTCATGGCCTGTTACAAGTCTAAAAGATGCTACAGAGCATTTTCTTGTACTCCAGTATTTTGATGTTAGGTTGGACATTGGAGTAGGTGGTTTACATCCATATCTTCTTTAAGTGTACAGAAAGGAGATCTCACTATACCAATCCTGAATAAATGTTTATTGAGACAGTCATGGCCTTTTACAAGTCTAAAAGTTGCTACAGAGCATTTTCTTATACTCCAGTGTTTTGATGTTGTGTTGGTATGTTGGACAGTGGAGTAGGTGGTTTACATCCATATCTTCTTTAAGTGTACAGAAAGGAGATCTCACTATACCAATCCTGAATAAATATTTATTGAGGCAGTCATGGCCTGTTACAAGTCTAAAAGATGCTACAGAGCATTTTCTTGTACTCCAGTATTTTGATGTTATGTTGGTATGTTGGACAGTGGAGTAGGTGGTTTACATCCATATCTTCTTTAAGTGTACAGAAAGGAGATCTCACTATACCAATCCTGAATAAATGTTTATTGAGACAGTCATGGCCTGTTACAAGTCTAAAAGTTGATACAGAGCATTTTCTTGTACTCCAGTATTTTGATGTTATGTTGGTATGTTGGACATTGGAGTAGGTAGTTTACATCCATATCTTCTTTAAGTGTACAGAAAGGAGATCTCACTATACCAATCCTGAATAAATATTTATTGAGGCAGTCATGGCCTGTTACAAGTCTAAAAGATGCTACAGAGCATTTTCTTGTACTCCAGTATTTTGATGTTATGTTGGTATGTTGGACAGTGGAGTAGGTAGTTTACATCCATATCTTCTTTAAGTGTACAGAAAGGAGATCTCACTATACCAATCCTGAATAAATGTTTATTGAGACAGTCATGGCCTGTTACAAGTCTAAAAGTTGATACAGAGCATTTTCTTGTACTCCAGTATTTTGATGTTATGTTGGTATGTTGGACAGTGGAGTAGGTGGTTTACATCCATATCTTCTTTAAGTGTACAGAAAGGAGATCTCACTATACCAATCCTGAATAAATGTTTATTAAGACAGTCATGGCCTGTTACAAGTCTAAAAGATGCTACAGAGCATTTTCTTGTACTCCAGTATTTTGATGTTATGTTGGTATGTTGGACAGTGGAGTAGGTGGTTTACATCCATATCTTCTTTAAGTGTACAGAAAGGAGATCTCACTATACCAATCCTGAATAAATGTTTATTAAGACAGTCATGGCCTGTTACAAGTCTAAAAGATGCTACAGAGCATTTTCTTGTACTCCAGTATTTTGATGTTAGGTTGGACATTGGAGTAGGTAGTTTACATCCATATCTTCTTTAAGTGTACAGAAAGGAGATCTCAGTATACCAATCCTGAAGAAATGTTTATTGAGACAGTCATGGCCTGTTACAAGTCTAAAAGTTGCTACAGAGCATTTTCTTGTACTCCAGTATTTTGATGTTGTGTTGGTATGTTGGACAGTGGAGTAGGTGGTTTACATCCATATCTTCTTTAAGTGTACAGAAAGGAGATCTCACTATACCAATCCTGAATAAATGTTTATTGAGACAGTCATGGCCTGTTACAAGTCTAAAAGTTGCTACAGAGCATTTTCTTGTACTCCAGTATTTTGATGTTATGTTGGTATGTTGGACAGTGGAGTAGGTAGTTTACATCCATATCTTCTTTAAGTGTACAGAAAGGTGATCTCACTATACCAATCCTGAATAAATGTTTATTGAGACAGTCATGGCCTGTTACAAGTCTAAAAGTTGCTACAGAGCATTTTCTTGTACTCCAGTATTTTGATGTTATGTTGGTATGTTGGACATTGGAGTAGGTGGTTTACATCCATATCTTCTTTAAGTGTACAGAAAGGAGATCTCACTATACCAATCCTGAATAAATGTTTATTGAGACAGTCATGACCTGTTACAAGTCTAAAAGTTGCTACAGAGCATTTTCTTGTACTCCAGTATTTTGATGTTATGTTGGTATGTTGGACATTGGAGTAGGTGGTTTACATCCATATCTTCTTTAAGTGTACAGAAAGGAGATCTCACTATACCAATCCTGAATAAATGTTTATTGAGACAGTCATGACCTGTTACAAGTCTAAAAGTTACTACAGAGCATTTTCTTGTACTCCCGTATTTTGATGTTATGTTGGTATGTTGGACAGTGGAGTAGGTAGTTTACATCCATATCTTCTTTAAGTGTACAGAAAGGTGATCTCACTATACCAATCCTGAATAAATGTTTATTGAGACAGTCATGGCCTGTTACAAGTCTAAAAGTTGCTACAGAGCATTTTCTTGTACTCCAGTATTTTGATGTTGTGTTGGTATGTTGGACAGTGGAGTAGGTGGTTTACATCCATATCTTCTTTAAGTGTACAGAAAGGAGATCTCACTATACCAATCCTGAATAAATGTTTATTGAGACAGTCATGGCCTGTTACAAGTCTAAAAGTTGCTACAGAGCATTTTCTTGTACTCCCGTATTTTGATGTTATGTTGGTATGTTGGACAGTGGAGTAGGTAGTTTACATCCATATCTTCTTTAAGTGTACAGAAAGGTGATCTCACTATACCAATCCTGAATAAATGTTTATTGAGACAGTCATGACCTGTTACAAGTCTAAAAGTTGCTACAGAGCATTTTCTTGTACTCCAGTATTTTGATGTTATGTTGGTATGCTGGACAGTGGAGTAGGTGGTTTACATCCATATCTTCTTTAAGTGTACAGAAAGGAGATCTCACTATACCAATCCTGAATAAATGTTTATTGAGACAGTCATGACCTGTTACAAGTCTAAAAGTTGCTACAGAGCATTATCTTGTACTCCAGTATTTTGATGTTATGTTGGTATGTTGGACAGTGGAGTAAGTGGTTTACATCCATATCTTCTTTAAGTGTACAGAAAGGAGATCTCACTATACAAATCCTGAATAAATGCAAGTGAAAGTGTTACATTTGATCCCCTGTGTTAAGATGAAGTTGCAGAGCCAGATTACCTTCTTGTTGACAGTAATGTTTTGAAGAACTTGTTTTCAAGAGTATTGTGTAGTGAATGTAAAGAGGAATGTGTAACTGTAAATTTTAGGGAGTTCTATGGTTTTTCTATGAAGATTGTAGTGAAGTGCTAAATTTGTGGTTATTTTTTGTATGATAGCTTTTCAAGCAGAAGGAAAGGTACAACCACTGAAAAGGAAACTAAAGGTGCTTTTGATATAAACAAGAAAATGGTAACAACATTTTCTAAATTTGGAAGAGAACATGCAGCTATGGAATTATTCTCTATGTGTTTAGGTATGCAAACATTGAACAATGCAAATGTGCTCCTATTTGTTTTTATAACGGAGCTGTTGTAAGAGAACACAAGCATGGGAGCCACAAAAATGAGATCCATGCACCTCTAAATGTCAATGTAAGGTTGTGCTCCAGAGAACTGTTAGAAAGATCTACCAGAGGACTCAAAATCAAATGAAAGTCTACACAGTGTAATTTGGAATATTTGCCCCATCTCTTGTAAATCAAGGACAGCTTCTGAGTGAACTGGCA
The DNA here is from genome assembly GCA_030765055.1 of Mantis religiosa. Taxonomy (NCBI): domain Eukaryota; kingdom Metazoa; phylum Arthropoda; class Insecta; order Mantodea; family Mantidae; genus Mantis; species Mantis religiosa. The sequence goes on along the minus strand of CM060953.1, from coordinate 5,410,788 downwards.
AAGAAGTCAGAAATTTCTCCTTTTCCATCAAAATAAGTAAATGCAGAGATGAACATTATGTCAAGCAGAGTGTTTGACGACAGTTAGATATAGAAATTGAAAGGAGAAATGCAACAAGAGTGGCTAATATCATCAAAGAAGATTGAGGCTGAAAGGAGAGGAAGTGCTGTATGCTGCAGGAGAATTCTATTAGGCGAGTGAAGAGCAATATTTCCAATAAAGTGTGTTCCAAAACTTTAAATAACTTTTTCTCCATATAACAATTTTTGTGCTTTGGAATAAACTTTTTTTGCAGAAAATAATTGATAAATAAAGTTGAAATGTTTAGAATATGTAGAATATAACTTGTTGAACAAAATTGTGCATTTATTTGTTGATCATACTCATACATAAAAGTGTATGATTTGTTTTTCTTTGTAAGTATTAGTAATATTTATTTTTATTCTATTCTAAACATAAAAATTCATATTTCAAATAAGTATCAATATTTTGGAAAACTATTTTGCAATTTTACTGAAAGGCATTTAAAAACTAGCATACCAAATTTCAGGCCTGTAATTTAATCCCAAACTCAAAAAAGTATACCCTATATTACTATTCAATTCTTTTAAAAAAAAAAAAAAGTTAAATAATTTTTAGTTTCAAAACTATTTAATATAGAGCAGTGAAACTTATACCAACAGTATATCATGACAGGTGTAACTTAATCTAAAAATTGCATTAAAATTGGTTAATTAGGGAAGAAAACCCATTTGGTACCAGAGTGCCCCCTTAAGTTGATAACTTGATTTTTGTGTATGATATTAGACGTCCAATTCTGTAATATCATAAAGAACTATTGTGCTTTGTTTATTAACTGTTGACTTTGAATTTTTGGTTCAGAATTCCATAGCACTACATTATCTGAAAATGTTAAGACTTGTAATTTTGTAATTGCTTAAAATGTTAGAGTGTGGTACTTGAGGTATGTCACGGTGTGTCTGTTGATATTTTTATAATTTATCATTATATTGCAATAAAGCATTCAGGACGTTGCATTTAGGCTATAGAATCCTGCAATCATCCCTTTCTTAGACTTGAAACTATTCAGAATACAAGACGGAATATAGATAGAGTCAACATGGAGAATCCAATGCCACGGATCTCCTGGTTCAAATCCCGGCCGTTGACTCTATCAAAAACCTTAGCATATATACGGCTATTGTGAAGAAATGATTAATTTCCATCAATTAATTAAAATAAAAAGATGGAATATATCAAAGAGTACAATCATATAACATTGCAGAGTATACTGGATTCAGTGGTCAATTGGTCAAAATGATAATTGATAAATTCAAAAGACAACAGAGATGCAGACAAATAACTACTCTTTCCTCTATCGTAATAAAAGTTCTACACAAAATGTATATACGAGAGTGAGTCAAATGAAAACCTTAAACTTGTAATAACAAATGGAACTTTGGTGCCGTTATCCTGTAAGTTGGTAAGCATGCTACAAACAGCGTGCAGAATGGCCGCCCCACAGGGAAGGGCAGCGTTCTGTAGTGAAGTTGTGAAACTTATTGAAATTCATGCACGAATGAAGGTACAGTACAGTGATGCATGTTTGTCACAGCAGCAAGTCTACAAATGGAGTAGAAAATTGGCAAGTGGTGTGACTTCAGTGGAAGATGCTCCACGTCCAGGTCAGGCACAACGAGTTGTGACTCCACAAAACATTGCAGCAGTTGAAGCCATAGTGAAGGAAAACCGCCGAGTGACACTGCAGCATGACGCAATGGGAGGAAAGAAGTTCCGTTGCGATGAAGAGGTACCCCACGCGGTGCATGAGTGGTTGCACGGACTACCAAAAGAATATTCTTAAGACATTTATGCACTTTGTAAGCGCTGGACGACTTCCATTGAGCGTGTGGGAGATAATGTTGAAAAGTGATACAGCTTTGTACCTTTCTGCACACTAAATAATATTTTAAAAAAACATTTAAGATTTTCATTTGACTCAGCCGCGTACCTTATCCAAAAAGTCTCCAAAGAACACAATATTATTAAATATAAGAGTGAGTCGATTAATGACACTAAACAATACTTCATTTCATCAACCATCAGCCATTTTTCTATCATCAACCTGGGAGTTGTTTTACTGGTATGCTGGGAAACAGTGATTTAACATCAAAGAAGACAAGGGTGTCCACTTCTTTTAGTTCAGTATACTTAATGTGTTCTATAAGTTCGTAGATGTTTGTGATGCTTAGGCTATTGAATTTAGGAAATGAGTTGAACTTATTTATTAGCCACTTTTCAAGTTTGTATGTTGGTGAATTTATACTGCTAACTATAGGTCTCAATGTTATGGATGGTTTGTGTATTGTGACTTTGTGGGTTCGTGAAATGAAAAGTCCAATTTCACCACTCAAAACTGTTCTTTATTTCCACCGACTTACAGTTAAACTCTTGCCAATTACATAAAATTACGTAATGCACACAATTACGATTCACCAGTTCGTCCGTTACAACTTCACTTGTACTCGCGATTACGTCAACTCCGATACTCATACACAGTTACGTACAGTCTTCCGTTGCACAATCTTCTCGTTCATTAACACGCCGCTCCCCTTGCTAGCACGTCACTGACTAACTCTGCCTTCTTACACCAAGAACTGATTGACTGTCTCTCTGAAACCCTTTTTATAGGAATGTCACTGCTTTCTCGACTTCTCCAGTTTCCAAAGGAAGGTTCCAGATGATGAAAGATCCCGTAATTTCCAGAACACAGTTGGAACAGAAACAGACCGGACAATCATGTTTTTTTCCCCAGCCGTCCCTGTCACCACTATAAGACAAACGAGGGGAGGGCGTGGCTAACACGGACCTCCCTTGCTGTCCGCTCCCAGCTGCTTCTATAGGGTGTTCCAACGCTCGCGTAACAGTATTTTGGGTAAGCCATAGAGTTTAAGTAAGGCTGGGTTATCCGGTTTAACTGTATATTTGTTTGGTATTATGCTTGATTTTGCTATGGTTGCATGCAAGTTTTTTAATGGCCATGAAGTCTCTGGCCTCTCGAAACCAAGAAAACGAGTTGTCTGGCGATTGATAAAATCATCCAAGTGAATGTGACCTTCATCGGAGAACCACACATTGAACAAGAAATCTGGTTCCTCGTACACTATGTCCAAAAGTAGTACGCAATATTCTATCCTGACATGTCTAACGTGCTCCGTCAGTCGTTGCCCAACTTGTATTCGGTACAGAAATCCACATATGTCTTTAAACAATCGTCCAAGTGACGTATTGCTGAAGTTCAGTTTCAGGGATGTTCGGCGAAGACTGCAACACCTGACTGAGGACACGTCCATTGTTTTCATTTGTGGGCACAGTTACTGGCCTACCAGACCTTCCCTTGCTGACATAATACACTAAACATACTGCGCAATTCTTTTAACAGTAAGTAGCATAACTGTGTTGGGAAGTGCTGACTTATTGAAGTGTTCACGATATTGTTGCGCCATAACTTTATACTCGGCCCGCCTGGATAACGTTTCCGTATGAGCGAAAATAATACTCCACTATAAACACTTTTTCCTCCGTCGCGAGACCCATTGTCACTTCCAAAACGTTCTTTACATCATGGCGATGTAACAACACGCAGACGCTCGGGCGTGCAATTGCGCACTGCGCAAAAATGAGTACTGTATATTTTGGCGCATACCATAAATGCAAATTTTGAGCTATTCTACAAGTGAGATCATTTCAAAGAAAAGTAAACAAAAACTACGAGGGCTATCCAGAAAGTAGATTACGTTTTCGTCTGTTTCCGCTAGGGGCGGGGCTAGCGCGGCCATCTTGGGGTCAGAGCGTTGCGCAGCTCAGTCGGCATCTAGCCGTGCTAGTGAGAGGTTCGTGCTGTGCTCCGTTCAGATACTGTGACGGTTTGAAATGTCTGCGTTAATTGAAAATCCCGCGAGCTGCGAGGTGCGTGCAGTAATAAGGTTTCTGACTGCAAAAAACTGTAAACCGATAGAAATTTATCGGCAGCTTTGTGAAGTGTATGGGGACAACATTATCACTGAAGGTGGAGTGCGTCAGTGGGTCATCAATTTTAAAAATGGCCGAACCAATGTTCACGACGAAGATCGAAGTGGGAGACCCAGCAGAGTGACTGCCGAACTTGTCGAAAAAGTCGATGCTAAAGTCCGTGAAAATCGAAGGTTCACAATAACGGAACTTTCTTTGAGTTTTCCACAAATTTCGCGAAGTTTGTTGCACGAAATCATTAGCGAAAAGTTTGGTTACCACAAGTTTTGTGCAAGATGGATTCCAAAAATCTTGACAGAAGACCACAAAAATCAGTGAATGGCTGCAGCGTTTAACTTTTTGGACGTTTACCATAAGGATGGTGACTCTTTACTCGATCGCATCGTTACTGGTGACGAAACATGGGTGAAACACGTGAACTGTGAAACGAAATTGCAATCAATGCAGTGGGGGCACACAAGTTCTCCCCAAAAACCCAAGAAATGCATGCAAACAATGTCGGCAAGGAAGATGATGGCGACTGTTTTTTGGGACAGAAAAGGTGTGATTTTTGTGGACTTCCTGGAAAGAGGCACAACAATAAACTCTCAAAGGTATTGCCAAACTCTCCAAAAACTCAGAAGAGCCATTCAAAACAAGCGCAGAGGAATGTTGAGCTCTAAGATCTTGTTGATTCACGACAACGCCCGGCCCCACACGGCAAATGTCACTCGTGAAGTTCTTGAATCTTTTAAGTGGGAGTTGTTTCCTCATCCGCCGTACAGTCCCGACCTGGCACCGAGCGACTTCCACCTATTCCCAGCAATGAAGAAGTGGCTGGCTATGCAGCGTTTTGATGACGACGCACAGCTGCAAGAAGAGGTAACGAAGTGGTTGAAGGCGCAGGCGGCCAAATTTTTCGACGAAGGAATTTCCAAGCTCGTACATCGCTACGATAAATGCCTTAATTTGAATGGTGACTATGTCGAAAAGTAGTATTTGAGTGTGGCTTTCATCTGTATATAATAAAATTTGTTTCCTATACTTTGTTTACTTTTTATTCCAAAACGTAATCTACTTTCTGGATAGCCCTCGTACATTCACACACACACACACACACACACACACACACACACACACACACACACACACACACACACACACACACACACAGTCATTGACTGTCTTACACATACTTCGAGACAAACGAGAATGTGAATGAGTCTCAAGCCGGGAATCAAAGACAGGAGCTCTATATTTGGAAACTGGCATGTGAACCACCAATAAAACAACTCAACAAAGGTTTATCTCGTTTAACGTCAAGTGGATACAAGAATAATTTTTCTTAAGAATAGTGTGTGCAAGGGTCACATGAGAGCACATAACAGGATTCTATAATAACGCAGCTAGTAATAAGTTAAATTGCCGTATGATCCCATAAGATCAGTGGAAGGAACTCGCCTAACGCCGCCGCCACCACTACCACCTCGACCACAACCACCACTATCACCACCGCAACGCCTCCGCCACCACGACCACCACCGCCACCACGACCACCACCGCCACCACGACCACCACCGCCACTACGACCACCACCGCCACCACCACCACGACCACCAACACGACCCCCACCACCACCCCACCGCAACACCACCGCGACAACCACTACCACGACCGTCACCGCCGCCGCCGCCAAAACCACGACCACGACAACGAACACCACCACCACGACCACCACCACCGCCACCACCACCACGACCACCACCACGACCACGACCACGAGCACCACCACCACGACCACGACCACGACCACGGACACCACCGTCACTGACACCACCGCAATGCTACCGCCACCACCATGACCACCTCCACCACGACCGCGACCATCGCCTACGCCACCGCCACCACCACGACCACGACCACCACCACCACGACAGCGATCACCACCACCAACACCCCCGCCACCACTACCACCACGTCCACGACCACGAGCACCACCACCACGACCACGACCACCACCACCACCACCACCACCACCACGACCACCTCCACGACCGCCACCACGACCACCACCGCCACCACGACCACCACCGCCACCACGACCACCACCACCACCACGACCACCACTACCACCACCATCACGACCACGACCACCACCACCACGACCACGACCACCACTACCACGACCACCACCACCACCACGACCACTACCACTACCACCACGACCACGACCACCATGACCACCACCACCACCACGACCACCACCACGACCACGACCACCACCACCACCACCACTACCACCACCACCACCACCACCTCCACCACCACTACCACCACGACCACCACCACCACCACGACCACCACCACCACGACCACTACCACTACCACCACCACCACGACCACCACCACCACCACTACCACTACCACCACGACCACCACCACTACCACGACCACCACCACGACCACCACCACCACCACTACCACGACCACCAACACCACTACCACCACGACCACCACCACTACCACGACCACCACCACCACGACCACCACCACCACCACCACCACCACTACCACCACGACCACCACCACCACCACCACGACCACTACCACTACCACCACGACCACGACCACCACCACCACCACCACTACCACCACGACCACCACCACCACCACGACCACCACCACCACGACCACTACCACTACCACCACCACCACGACCACCACCACCACCACCACTACCACCACGACCACCACCACCACCACCACGACCACCACCACGACCACCACCACCACCACCACCACCACGACCACCACCACCACCACGACCACCACGACCACGACCACCACCACGACCACCACCACCACTACCACCACCACCACTACCACCACCACCACTACCACCACCACCACCACGACCACCACGACAACCACGACCACCACGACCACCACCACGACCACCACCACGACCACGACCACCACCACCACGACCACCACCACCACGACCACCACTACCACCACGACCACCACCACCACCACCACCACCACCACCACCACCACTACCACCACCACCACGACCACCACCACGACCACCACCACCACCATGAACCACCACCACCACGACCACCACCACCACCACGACCACCACCACCACGACCACCACCACGACCACCACTACCACCACGACCACGACCACCACCACCACGACCACCACCACCACCACGACCAGCACCACCACCACGACCACCACTACCACGACCACCACCACCACGACCACCACTACCACGACCACCACCACGACCACCACCACCACCACGACCACCACCACGACCACGACCACCACCACCACCACCACGACCACCACCACCACCACGACCACCACGACGACCACCACGACCACCACCACCACTACCACCACCACCACTACCACCACCACCACGACCACCACGACCACCACGACCACGACCACCACCACGACCACGACCACCACCACGACCACCACCACCACCACGACCACCACCACCACCACCACTATCACCACGACCACCACCACCACCACGACCACTACCACTACCACCACCACCACGACCACCACCACGACCACCACTACCACGACCACCACCACCACCACCACGACCACCACCACCACCACGACCACCACCACCACGACCACCACCACGACCACCACCACGACCACGACCACCACCACCACCACGACCACCACCACGACCACCACCACCACTACCACGACCACCACCACGACCACCGCCACCACGACCACCACTACCATCACGACCACGACCACCACCACCACCACGACCACCACCACCACCACGACCACCACCACCACCACGACCACCACTACCACGATCACCACCACCACCACGACCACCACCACGACCACCACCACTACCACGACCACAACGACGACCACCACCACCACCACGACCACCACCACGACCACGACCACCACCACGACCACGACCACTACCACCACGACCACGACCACTACCACCACGACCACACCACCACCACCACCACGACCACCACCACCACCACGACCACCACTACCACGACCACCACCACGACCACCACCACTACCACGACCACCACCACGACCACCACCACCACCACGACCACCACCACCACCACCACCACGACCACCACCACTACCACGACCACCACCACGACCACCACCACCACCACGACCACCACCACCACCACGACCACCACTACCACCACGACCACGACCCCTACCACCACGACCACGACCACCACCACCACCACGACCACCACCACCACGACCACCACTACCACGACCACCACCACCACGACCACCACCACCACGACCACGACCACCACCACCACGACCACCACCACCTCGACCACTACCACGACCACCACCGCCACCACGACCACCACCACCACTACCACGACCACTACCACCACCACCACGACCACTACCACGACCACGACCACCACCATCACCACCACCACCACGACCACCACCACCACTACCACGACCACCACGACCACCACCACGACCACCACCACGACCACCTCCACCACCGCCACCACGACCACCACCACCACGACCACCACCACGATCACTACTACCACCACGACCACCACCACGACCACCACCACCACCACGACCACGACCACAGCCACCACCACCACCACCACCACCTCGACCACTACCACGACCACCACCACGACCACCACCACGACCACTACCACGACCACGACCACCCCCACGACCACCTCCACGACCAACACCACGACCACCTCCACGACCGCCACCACGACCACCTCCACGACCACCACCACGACCACCTCCACGACCGCCACCACGCCACCAGCACCACGACCACCACCAGCACCACGACCACCATCACGATCTCTACTACCACCACGACCACCTCCACGACCACCACCACGATCACCACCACGACCACCACCAGCAACACGACCACCACCAGCAACACGACCACCACCAGCAACACGACCACCACCACGATCACCACCACGACCACCTCCACGACCACCACCACGACCACCTCCACGACCGCCACCACGACCACCACTACCACCACGACCACCACCGCCACCACGACCACCACCAGCAACACGACCACCACCACGATCACCACCACGACCACCGCCACCACGACCACCACCAGCAACACGACCACCACCACGATCACCACCACGACCACCTCCACGACCACCACCACGACCACCTCCACGACCGCCACCACGACCACCACTACCACCACGACCACCACCGCCACCGCCACCACGACCACCACCAGCACCACGACCACCATCACGATCTCTACTACCACCACGACCACCACCAGCACCACCGCCACCACCACCACCACCACCACCACCACGACCACCACCGCCACCACCACCACCGCCACCACGACCACCACCGCCACCACGACCACCACCAGCACCACGACCACCATTACAATCTCTACTACCACCACGACCACCACCAGCACCACCGCCACCACGACCACCACCACGACCACCACCACCACCACGACCACCTCCACTACCACGACGACGACCACCACCACGACCACGATCACCACCACTACCACGACCACAGCCACCACGACCACTACCACGACCACCACCTCGACCACTACCACGACCACCACCACGACCACCTCCGCGAGCACGACCACCACCACCACCACCGCCACGACCACCACCACGACCACCACCACCACCACCACGACCAAAGCCGCCACCACCACCACGACCACCACCACCACCACCACCACGACCAAAGCCGCCACCACCACCACGACCACCACCACCACCACCGCCACGACCACCACCACGACCACCACCACCACCACCACCACGACCAAAGCCGCCACCACCACCACCACCGCCACGACCACCACCGCCACCACGACCACCACCACCACGACCACCACCACCGCCACGACCACCACCACGACCACCACCACCACCACGACCACCACCACCACCACGACCACGACCACCACCGCCACGACCACCACCACGACCACGACCACCACCACCACCACCACCGCCACGACCACCACCACGACCACGACCACCACCACCACCACCACCACGACCACGACCACCACCGCCACGACCACCACCACGACCACGACCACCACCACCACCACCACCACGACCAAAGCCGCCACCACCACCACGACCACGACCACCACCACCACCACGACCACCACGACCACCACGACCACGACCACCACCACGACCACGACCACCACCACCACCACCACCACCACCACCACGACCACCACCGCCACGACCACCACCACGACCACCACCACCACCACCACCACCACCGCCACGACCACCACCACGACCACGACCACCACCACCACCACCACCACGACCAAAGCCGCCACCACGACCACGACCACCACCACCACCACCGCCACCACTACCACGACCACCACCACCGCCACCACCACCACGACCAAAGCCGCCACCACCACCGCCACCACCACCACGACCACCACCACCACCGCCACCACTACCACGACCACCACCACCACCACCACCACCACGACCAAAGCCGCCACCACCACCACGACCACCACCACCACCGCCACCACGACCACCACCACGACCACCACCACCGCCACGACCACCACCACGACCACGACCACCACCACCGCCACGACCACCACCACGACCACCACCATCACCACCACCACCACCAAAGCCGCCACCACCACCACCACCACCGCCGCCGCCACCACCACACTTAGTTGTCCTCCATAGTCCAGAAGTAACATGCTAGTGTCTGGTTCCCTAGGTGGTGGATTCAAACGCGATGGAGGGCGAAGGACCTTTTCGGACTAAAACTTCTTAACATGTCTTGGGAAGTAAAACTGGTGTCGTAAATTTACGACGGAACCTGAAGCCTGATAAAGGGAGCCTGAGGAAAACTAAGTGATCTTTCACGTCCAATTAGAATAGGATACAAGTACCACAGTAGTTAAAGAGCATTCCTAAATGAAAACACAACGTCCACTACTTCGGAAGGAAGCAAAGTTGTTAGCAGTGCATGCCATCGCAGGGCATTACAATTGGAGGATGTTGCCTCTATGGCACAACATAAACAGCATGTTTAACCTGGAGTCTAGTCATCCTCGCTACTTGGTTATGTAGAGAACTGAACATGGCTAAGGCAGTTTCGTCCGTGGTCCACATTCGATTCCCGTGGCCAACCTATCTGACCCATGGATTCTTTCGAAGGTTTTCCCCAGTCACCAGGTGAATGCTGGGTGGGTTAATTACATCACTCGAATTTTCTGTCCCTCCATTTCATATCAACTCTCATCTGGTGGTTCCTTTCAGGGTAGAAGAGTCGGCGAGTGTCTGAGCGTTGCATGGCAAGATGATATTCTCCTTTTCCTCCGGTAGGACGTTCTTCAGCCGTCCTAGTAGGCCGATTCAGGACCACGGCGGTCAACTGTGACCCTGCCCTTTGTACTGTCGTAACTCCTCTGAACGGCTACCCTGTGTTTCCTCTCACCTCATAATTCCTCACATAAGCCAAGCCCTTTTGCCATGCCGAGGACCATACAGCTCGGATCTAACACCTTGTGATTTCCTTTTGTTTCAAAACTGAAAGTTAAAATGCAATAAATCACTTTCTCGTTATTAGAGGAATCGATGTAACATGATAATAACCGGGTTACTGAGGTACCCCAAGAAATGTGGCATTATTGCATAAAGAATTCCAAATTACTTTGATGTTAAATATGAATAATGTTCGCTTGGCTTTTAAAACTTGTTTGTGTTATTCTCTGCAACTTTTCAGTATCACCCCCGTGAGCTGAGCACATGAAATGTTTGCAATCCTGAATATCTATGATGGAGCATATAGGTAATGCAGTGTTTTGTGTGTTGCAACAGGGGAGTGTTTGATCGACAAGACAGCCTCAGATCTGATTACATGAGTGACAGAGAATCTCGACATGGAATTGTTCAACAGGCTTCCATCGAGAGCACCGACTCTCGACTCTGTTATCTCACCTCCTCCGAGGTAAGTTCTCTCCATTATTACATTGCGGAGGGGAATGCGCTTCTCATTCAAAGACCTGCCGCTTCTCATCTGCTAATGGATGCAGAACCTCGGAGCTTACGGGGATGAAATATTTCACCAACACTTGATGTGTAACAACAACCATTATTTATTTTACTACCCGTGGTTCGACGACTTAAGCCTACAGAACTTACAGAACTTAGACTTAGTTGCAATTTCCCAACAACCTAATGTTTCTTTGTTAGTGTTTGAAATCTATTCCTGCAACATATAGACTTAGGTTGCACTGGCCCAGTATGCTTTCCTTGGAAGCATTTAAAAATAAGATATTATCCAAAAGGCTTAAAGATTTAACTAAAACAATCAGAACACTATAAAAACTAGATACACACAATCCATATACTTTTCTAAGTCCACATTGTTTCGACGGTAGGTTTACAATGTTGTCATGGAACGTGTCTCTTTAGCTTCGACGTACTGAAGCCTCTCATAATCGAGTCTCAGTTACAGATAGCCGAGCGGTTATAGACAACTATGTAGTAGCTATACATACAAGGCTCGAACACCAAACATTCCTTTTGATTTTTTATTGTAGGAATACGTAATGTGTATTACGAATATTGTAATATTACTTCCAATTACTAAGGTTTACAGAGGTATTTTTAAACGTGGTGTATGACGTAATGCTACGGAGTAGTTTATGTTCGAGTCCACTTGTTTATTTGGAAGAGAAAAGGTTGTCAGGTTAGTCATCTATCATCTAACCCACTAGTTTTATCAGAAATCTGCTGGTGAAAGCAGAGATCTTACCCCTACCATTGATTGACATGACGTCACTCACGCACATCCGAGTAAGGTCATGCGCCACGTCTAAAAAATACATCTGTACCTGATTTTATAGCATTTACGCTTACACACGCAAAAAATGACTGAAACGCTGTACTCTGTTTTTAAACTAGAAATAAATATTTTATTCCTATATGCAAAATCAAATAAAATTGGAAATTAACTTAGTATTGGGTGTGTAAACCCTCTAATTCTATTGCTGCCCTCATTCTGCGGGGGATGTATGCATACTTCGCATTATATGCCAGCAACATTCATAACAAATGACTGTTTACATAACCAATATTAAGGCAATTTTCTAATAGCATTACATTTATTTTGTAAACGACAAGAATACTGTGACTTTGTGAGTTCGTAGAATTAAAAGGCTGAGTTGCAGAAATTAAAAATCTCCTTTATTTTCGTAGAAATACTCTTATAGATTACAGCAGCATTACGTTACGTACACCGTCAGTCTACCATAACAGTGACACCAGATTACATCATTAGCTCCCGTTACAATAACACTTCCAGCTGTCTCTCGTTTCACAACTAACTCTTTGCGAGCCGTCACGTCCTTAAATACCTATTTCGTAAATTCGAGATATTTCTGGACCAAACAGAAGCGTAAGGCTATCGGTGCCGGCAGGTCTTTTATCTCGCGCTATCATTGTTTCTGCCGGCATACTCCTTATCTCCAGGCTTTTTGTGTACACAAGCCGTGCTATCGCGATCGGGTCATTTGGCTTATTTGTGTTTTTATAAATGAATGTGTTTAAAATATTATTTATCTTCTGCAAGGAAAACATAAGGCATTGCTATTGAAGTAACAATAATAGAAAGAAACATGCACATCAAGGATTCGAACTCATGTTGGTCTACTTGCAAGGCACATACATACGACCAAGTCGCAAAGCTTTGAAATGAAGCCAGAGTGGTATTAAAGCGTAGGTACATTGTGGACGCAGCGTCGTCGAATGCTTCCGAAGTTTACCGAATCGAACTTAGTTTCTGGTAGCAAATTTTGTTCTAAAGCTATATATTAAGATCGTCTTTTTAATAGACAGTGTTGCTAGAGAAGAGAAATATTAAAGACCAAACACACTTTATCGTCTGACGTAACAAAACGTCAGTGGCGTATCTTGAAATAGTTACAAAGTTATGAAACGCGAAATGTAAAACTTAAGCATCCCGTTCTACACTGTTCGTTCCCAAGCAATAAACACGACCAGCAGAACAACCTCACGCAAAGTTTCATAACCAAACTAAAAGGAGAATCAAAAACCTCCGAACCGGCTGCACGCGACCTCGGCACTCGTTACCGTCAGCCGCTACCATAGAAAGACGCCGATTAAACCAGTCTACATTTTTAAACCTACTTTTAAAGTCTTTGCTAACTCATGCTATTAAATAAGATGCTGACCACCATTATCCATACATGTTTGGCACGTCCACCAGACGCCGTCATCCACGGTATGAAATGCTGGCAATTTCCTGGCTCATACTTTGTTTTAATTCTTTCAGGATGCTTTTGGTTTGTCTTGTGCACTTTGTGTTTTAAGTTACCCCAGAGATACTTTTCACGGACGAGACTTTATTCCACCTTCATGGATATATGTGTACACAAAATAATCGTTATTATAACTCTGAGAAACCTAATATAGTTCATGAATGTACCCCTTCATGACGAAAAGATTTGTGTATGGTACACCGTTAGCGGAGGCACAGTTATAAGGCCAATGTTTTCCAAGTCAACAGTTGACGTACGTACATACGTGAATACAATTTTGACCCCCCCCCCCCCCAATTTTTAGAGAGTTACAAACAGAGAGCTTGATTGCCTTTTTTCTAAAAGATTCTGTAAGAAGTATGGGCCAATACTTCACTACAACAATTGAAAGCGTGTCTCAGGACAGAATTACTGGTTGAAATTTTCGGCTCCCTCGGTCTCCCGACCTAACCCCCTGCGATTTCTATCTCTGGGGTAAGTTAAAGCATAAAGTATACAAGATAAACCCACACATCAGCATTGCTTAACGTGAACTACGGCGAGTGAAGGATTGTTTCCTAAAGAGGTGCCAAATGGTATAAACAACGACGGGGCAAGTTTGGTTTGATCCGCGTCTTTCTATGATAGCGGCAAACGGCAACAAGCGCTGAGGACAGCCAATTCGGATGCTTTTGACTCTCACGTTATCTTTCTATAAGATTCACAGTTAAAGTAGCAAGGCGTTCTTCACTTTTTTGTCGTTTTTTCAATTGTCTCTCCTTTTTTAATGAGTAGTGCATCTACTTTTCTAGCTCTGACTTATAGTATACACGTGGTTGTAAAGTTTTATTAATAAACCGAGTATGTGCAGCCTTAGACGGAGACAATGACGCTGCTTTAATACTACCCCGACTTCATTTCAAAGCTAGCTGGCCGTATGCATGGTAGCCGAGCGTTAGAATACATGTGTCGTAAGTACACCACTGCATGTTTCTTTTTATTATTGTTACTTTAATAGTAATGATTTATGTTTTCTTACAATAGATAAATAATAATATTACGTATTTTAAACACATTTATTTATAAAATCACAAATAATTTATTCTTCTCGTTTTAAAAATTAATGCAATGTTATTGAAAATTGTTTGTGTAAACACTCGGGCTCATTCATCTTTTATGACTGGCACTGGCATATAATGCAAAGTGTCGTAGGCATTTGATCTCATCCATGTCTCGCAGAATGAGGGCAGTAATAGAAACAGAGGGTTTACACATCCGATATTAAGTTAATATAAGAATAAAACATTTATTTCATTAGTTTAAAAACAGAGTAGAGTGTTTCAGTTTTTATGTGACCATAAATGTCATAAAAACAACTGGACTTTAGCAATTGGAAGTTATATTACTATGTGCGTAATACACATTTCGTATTTCTACAATCAAAAGATCAAAATGCTATTGAGTATTTGAACGTTTTTGGGTCTAGTTCCTACATACTTGTCTATAACCGCTCGGCTATCAGTGGACGTTTAGTAACTGAGACTCAATTATGAGAGGATTCAGTAGAACGAAGCTAAAGAGACGCTTTACATGACAATGCTACTTTAAAAATAGTCATTTTGTTATTCTATAATGGATACAGTGCATTCTCTGAGATGAATACACCACTGCAAAAGACGCAGTCTCCAGTCTGCGGGCAGCAGATTCTTGGTGTATACGTGGGTAGGTGTTAGAACAGACTAATCAGCTGTTTAGGATCTTAGCAGTTGTTTAGGTCAGGATGAAGAGGTATACCTAATTGTATTTTTTAACTATTAGAGTTAGAGTTATGAAAATGTGCACTCGTGTTGTACGTATGGCCTATTATGTAGCGTTTGTAACCATTTAGATTGTTGTCCACCTTCCATTATGGAATCTGCTGAATACACCATTCTGAAATGTTATATGCGAGGGTAATTCAAATATAAAAGGTAATTTGTTGTGTATAATTGAGTAAGCAGCTCTGTGGGTGACAGCGGAGATCCACTAGGTTCTAGCGTCAGTACAGCCATTAGTGAGCATGAGGTTCTTTTGTTGCGCGGTTGAGTGGCGTTTTTTGGCCTTCACTGGACTGGCGGTCCTTTCGTCACTACTCTTTACTCGCCATTTTGGACTCCGGAGTATAATGATGAACGCATGTCTCATCACACGAAACGATGCGCCTCAAAAAATCTTCTTCTTGCCGGAATCGATCCAGAAGTCTCCTACCTGGCCTGTTTTAGCTGCTCGGTTAATAACTTTGTAATCCGTCTAGTGTTTTAAGCACTAACAGTGCTGACACCCCTTCTGATGCGGCGATAAGCTCTCGAACGGCACGGATGTTGACCTTAGGTGTCGAGCATGACTTTCATTTTCTAAATATCCTCGGCTCAAGTAAACACTCTATTCTGGGACAATGTAGTATTCCCAAACTTTGCCCTTAAACAAGATGAACTTTCCGAAAGTTTAACCCCTTCATTGGTTAAAAGATGTATTATAATGCGTTGCCCAACAGACGAAGGAACGTCCTGCACACTCGTGGATGTACTGGGATTGGGGATTTCATTACGGAGCGTATTCGGTACGTAGGTCAACATGCTGGGCCCATTGTTCCGGGAGGAAGGATGAGGCGAAGAAGACAGAGGACGGCCGACACAAGGAACCACGACAGTACAGAGGGCAGGGTCCCTATAGTTTACTTGGATAAAGACTTCCCCCGACACGCCAGGACAACGAACTCGCTCCCCTACTGCGAGACGGCAAAGAGCCCAGCAGTCGAGCCCCAAAGGTCCCGCGGTAGGCGATCTGAGCCCCAAAGGTCCCTGGCTGGCGGTCCTAAAATGGTCGCAGCAGAGGAGCGAAGAGCGGCAACCGACCTACCGGAGGAGGAAGTTGTTTTCCTCAGAGCATATCATCCTGCCATGCACCGCCGAGACACTCGCCGACACTTCTATCCTGAAAGAGACCACCAGATGAGAGATGAAGTGAAATAGAGGGACAGGAAATTCGGGGGATGTAATTAACCTACCCAGCATTCACCTAGCGACCCGGGAAAACCCTAAAAAACCCATGAGTCACGTAGGTGAGCCACGGAAATCGAACCCGGGCTCCCGAATGCGGGTCACAGACGAAACCGCCTGAGCCATCCCGCTCTGTCATGGCTGTACTAACGCCAGAACTTAGCGGAGGTGGTCCCCCTTCATAACACACTGACCTTCAAACCCACTCCACCGTCTCTGTGATACGCAACAATTACGTTTATATTTCAGTCATCCTCGTTCCACTAATGTTATACAGATCAATGCATGTTTCTTTGCAAGCATTTTTGTCTCTCCATTAATTTAAAAGATAAAATTTCGCTGAACAAAATGTAGATATAGAGGAACAGTTAAGTTTATAATGTAACAGCATAAAAGCAATATTACATTTCTATTACAAGTAAATGTTCAACTTATTATGACGAATTAGGTGTGCAAAATGACATGCATTGATCTCCAGTGTTTCCAGAGAAAAGGAAACATAAACACTGAACAATGAAGTTTCGAAAAGGAACATTGCTCAGTATTTCATAAAATGTTCAAGGTGAGTACCTGCTACCTTGTTTACTATCTCTGGTTCTCTTTCGACTATTGCATTAACTTTAAGTTTCTGTCACATGGTCTGGCGACCTTCAAGTTTATAAAGATAATGGTACAGTTATGCCTTTCATAGTACATATTATTGTTCTGTAATTTTAACATTTTCATATCAAGAGTTTTAATGATTCAGATCTTCAGATTCATTAAGCCTTACTGCAAATCGTTTGTAACATCAAACTGCGCACCCAAAATGAGAGGTTTGGTGAATAAAGAATTATCATATATACAGCATACGATTTATGAGGTTCCAGGAATTACAATCTTTTGACATGTTGTTAGTGTACGAGGAAACTCTCAGAATGTCGTCAGATTCTATCAACAAAGGTTTTCTCCCCGATACCAAAATCAAGATCACGCAGACACACGAGCAAGAAATTCCTACGTTGCCACATCTGGCTGCAGCTTTCTGTAACCATCTGGTTTCTGTTTGTTCTATGCTGTCTATGTTAAAAGTACCATTTAGTAGACATTAGAAGAGCCCGTAGTTCAGATATTAAATTAGTAGATTACCTGCAAGACATTGAAGCTTAAGGTTGAACGACCATATTATCCGTAGTAACCAATTGGATACTTAACGGTAGAAAGGTGCTAAGTCCAAATTATTGTAAAAAGGTGATAAACATTTTGAAAAGGGCTAAGTCCAATGAGATTTTCAAGTGGCTAGAAATGCCACTACTAGATGGCAGTAGTAGTAAGTTCCCCTAAGATTTCATAAGAAAGGTGCAATATGCCATTTAAATGTTTGTAGCATTCTTTGGTCCCGTTATAAGTGCATGCATAGAATCATTCTCTCTTGTTCTGTGAATTATTGCTCTTCAAATTATAAGGTAGGTGTATAAGTATTGCATTATATTGCCATATATAACTACATAGGTGGTCTGAAGGGTTTCTGACCTAATAAAGATACAAGACATTTTTTCAGAATTTATTTCTCAACATAGTCTCCTTGTAGCTCTACAAACTTCTCTCAGCGATGCTTCCATCTCTGTAATCTGTCCAAATAGTACTCGGCGTTTTTCAACATAATCTCCTTGTAACTCTGTACACTTCTCCCAGCGATACTCTCTCACTTTAATTCGGCGGTCGTCTAGCACCATTTGGTGCACTTTGGTGATGTTTTCGTCGGTAGTTGTAGTGTTGGACGTCCCGAACGTTCATCGTCTCCCAAGCTCTTACGGCCACATTTAAATTCAGCTGCCCAAAATTTCACTGTGATAAATGATGGTGCAGGATCCGGATACACAGAATCCAACTCATCTTTGATTTGCGTAGGCGTATTTCCTTTCAGAAACAAATATTTAATGACAGCTCGATTTTCGATGTTGTCCATTTTCATAAAAACACTCACATCAACTCCCTCAAACGACTGTTACATGACAACTGATCGTCCAAAATGGCTCAAACTTTGGTGAGTAACTGTCAAGAAATGGACAACGAAATTGACTAGCTTTTATTTACGAGTGCTGCCATCTTTATGTTGAGGTCGGAAACTTTTCAGACCACCCTCATACTTCATGGCAAAATGTGAAAGCGTGTCGGAAAATATTTAAAACAACGTAGATTTACAGGAGTTTATGGCACATACATGGCGAGTCCAGTGTTTGTTTACTTTGTTCAGATACTATCACAGCAACCTGTCACATATCGAGGCACAGAAAATCATATATGACGTGATCGAATATTTTAACGAGCAAGTAGACGGAATCACAATTCTTTAGTGACAAGAGGCTGCAATGGTAATTTTGTATTTGTGTATAATAATTGACTAACCTTTCATACGACACAGAGCTATATTTGTGTTTCGTCACTTACTATACACCGCGCAATTGTGACTGATATGTCTCACTGCGATGACTTCACCCGCTCAAGTATCACTAGATTATTTCATGTGTCGCTATTTAGGGAAGTTCTACAGTCTCCAACAAATTAAATACCAGAGTTTCAGAAAGATTTCGGACTTACACACAACTTAACACAGAGTTAAACAATTTTGCATCTAATATTTTAATTCTTGTACGCCTGACATATCTTTGTCTGTTGAGTCATTATCACTGTCATCCTCGTCACTGTTTCCATCCCATTGTCTTCAATTATAACTCTTTCAGTTGATTCTTCCGTTAGTCATCTTTTTCCTAATTCTGCTGTTTTATTTCTTCCACAAGATGGCATAACTTTTCCTACTCCATTTGTCCAATTTGCTCAAACATTGGCGGCACATTTCGTCTTTCATTTTAAAGGTTACATTTCTGCAAGCAACCCATTGTTTGTCATCTGTCCATATTAGTTCTATAGGATTCAGATCCGGATGTTACGGAGGAAGCCTTAAGGTTTTGTGGTTACATTGTGACAATATTTGGTCAGTCAAAAAGTTATTCTGAGTCGGCTTGTTAACTAGAATTAAATCATACATTTTGTTTTTATCTAACGGGTTACTGTAACCAAGAAAGCATATATGTTCTTAAAGAACTTGATATTGGGGGCTTATCTACTTGTGTGTAGTGATAAGAGAGCACCTAATTAAGGCGTAAACATTTAACATAAATTACAATATTCATTTCTTTATAAACAGTGAATTAGGTATGACTGTGACAGTATTTTACAGTCAACTGTGTTCTCGGGGGAAGACGATTCACACGGCAGCATCAAGTAACAGCAGTGTTAAGTTTGCTGAGTATAGGAATTGGAGGACGCAGAAGAGAAGGAAGGTTAGACCTGGGCTCGCTGACTTCTATCGGTGGTCAGTGTCCTACATCCATTGCACGACTTACACTAATATTTCGCTCTTCTACTAAGGGGTGAGTAAAAAGTACCGATAGAAAAGCTGTTAAGATATCAACATGTTTTCATATTACTATGACTGTGCATAGGGCGTGACATTTTCTTTAATGGCAACACTTTTTTCTTTGTCCTCAGGTCTCGATACGTACAGGTAGATGCTTTTTTGAGCTGTAATTTAAATTTATTAGGACGTATTACAACACGTGAAATTTAAACTAAGAAAACACATTCATAACAAAATTAGTGGTGCTGTGT
Organism: Mantis religiosa; assembly: GCA_030765055.1. NCBI lineage: Eukaryota > Metazoa > Arthropoda > Insecta > Mantodea > Mantidae > Mantis > Mantis religiosa. Next base: position 5,389,700 of record CM060953.1, on the reverse strand, counting down.
TGTAACACAGCAAAAGATGTTCAAAATGTCCTCCATTTACTGCCAAACAATGCCAAAGTTTGTCTCTGAAATTAGTTAATGTTTCCAGTAACACTGTTAGCCTGATTAGCTGTATTTCTTGCGCAGTTCTTTGGTTTAGCTTTTCAATATCTCTTGGTCGGTCCTTGTAAACCCTCCACTTCAAATATAACCATAAGAAAAAGTAAGGGATTCAGGTCAGGAGATCTTGGTGGCCACTCAATACTTCCTCTTCTGCCAATCCATGTTCCTGGTAATTCATGATTTAGGTAATGTCGCTACCTGCCTTCCATAATGTGCCGGCGAGTAGACAAATGTGGGTTTTCTTCCTCTAATAATAAAACATCGAGAGCTTTATCACCATCTGTAACTCGTTTTGGCTTTCCAGACTTTATCTTATTTTTAACACTTCAGTTTCATTGAATTTTCAAAATTTCGCTTACCGTAGTATGAATAATCCTTCGCTTTTTTGTTGTTGTAATTTTACGTCCTCCAACGTTAAGTCATCTCGGACGATGAATGGAATGGTTGAAATGATGCTCAAATGAGTCCGGGGTCCATGGAGCTTAGAGTTGCCCGACATTCGTCTTTCAGGATAAGGGACAACCCAGGAAAAAACCTTATCCAGGTAACTCACCCTGACCGAGATTGGAACTCGAGACCTCTTGAACGTGAGGCAGACATGCTACCATCTACGCTACCGAGGCGGACTAATCCTTCATTCTGGATATATTTCATTAAACAAGACACAAACCTCATCTTGGGTCCTCCTCCTATCACCATATCCGATCATCATTAATATTTCAATTCGTTGTGTTTCTATAAGTTGTACCAGGATGATTTGCATTGTTGTCCTTATTAGCTTAGCTTTTGTCTGTATTTGTACAATCCAAAGCCACATATTGAAGTAGCTTACTCTATTGTTAACCTACTCAATTTGAAGTTTTCTTTTGTTCAGTATATATGCAGTAAGGTCCTAATAAATTTAAATTGAAGTATGAAAGTCTATTTGTATGTTCTGAGGAGTGCAGAGAAACGAAATGTTGTCATTTAACAAAAAAAAAAAAAAAAAAAAAAAAAGACTCGCTCCCCTTATTCGTATTCATAGTAATGTGAGGGCTTGTTGATATCTTACAGCTTTTCTAAGTTACAACAGCGGGGTTACATACTATTTCCTCACCCGGTATTCTAACGCTTCTAACTCTCTCTAGAGTTCGAATAACGCTTTAAGCAGATGTGCAAACATTGATCATTTCGGTTTAGTATTCCGCTCCAAACGTTCCCAGAAATCATCCACATTAAAGACATTTTCTCCGCGATTTATGTTCCCGTAATGCGGCAGCTTTTGTCAAATTGAGCTCTATTGTGTTGGCCGCCCTGTAATCAATAGAAAGTCGAAATGTTTAGCATGAAATAGACTTTAAACAACCTCTAAAACTTACAGAAAATATTGAGGCGTGTACTCACCAGATAAATCTTAGTACAATTGGTTTAATAAAGTACAATGCGAACATACACTTAAATGATTGTCATGACTAGACCTAGAATTTTTGCATATGTTCATGTTTTATTCCTTGACAGTTGACATTGTAAGCAGTTTATTACGGAAGTTTTATAATGTATGTTGAAGCGGTTAGTGCATAGTTTACTTTTTCAGCAAAGATTCATACAAATATTTCACTTCGATATTTGAAGAAGAGAACGATACGAGCAAATTTCTCTTTTATTGCTGTGTTTGTGTAGGACTTAGCTATCAATGGTAACATCTCCAAGAATTAAAAGTCTCATTTAAACTTGTACTAATGTACTGCTGAAGTGTGAGCTGTAGGAAATGTCGAAGGAGAAGAGCAGTAAAGCTTCTTTGGTTTGATGGAAATACAGTACTGTACAAGTGTGTTAATACATTAAGTTTTATTTTTGAACTTTCACAATATTTTAAAAATGAATGCGATGTTCGAGTTAGTGTTTGTTGATTTTAACAAAAAGACACGCATACAGTTTTATACCATTGTTATAAGTGCCCTGCAACAAAATATTATAGATTGCAACATATCTAAAAAACAGCTGCGCATAGAAATATATAAACATTTTACGTGACCAAAAAATGGTTTCTTACAGAAAAATAGTGAAAAACATTTAGTTTTTTTAAAAGAAACGTTTACGTTTTTTGCAATAAAGACGACTAATACTAAAACAGACTGAAAAAGAGACCAATAAAATATTAATTAATTAGTGCATGTGTTTATTTGATTAATTCAAGATTAATAAATGTGAGAAAGTTGGAATAATGCACTTTATAAAGTTTTAGAATATATTTCCATCGATGCTTTATGGTACATATAAATCGGAGCTGTGGTTGTTATCCAAGGTCACGCGGCTGCAGAGGAAGCGCGCTGCTGGCGATTGCTTCACTTTCATTTGCGAAAAACACTGAAAGGGAGCGATTAATCTCGCAGACCTCCAACAATTAACATTCGCTCAGCGGGAAAACGATCGCATTTGTGGCACTGATGTCCGTTCACTCAAACGCAAGATTATCTGTTGCACACTGCGGCGAGGGGAGATCACGTGAACTGTGACGTCACAACGGGTCGATCTCGGAACCCCCTGGCCCAGTGGGGGGAGAGAGGGAGGGCTGCTTGAATTACCACCCACACAGGGTTGCGGGGGAAGCAGGGGGGATAGAAAGTCGAATTACTGAATGGGGGGATGTGGGTTGGTTGCGTGAAATGGGGTACACGGATGCTGCAAACACACGACGACCAGTGAAGCAGCGACGCTCGGCTGTACCACATGCGAACTGTCCTTCTTTCGAACCCTTACACATCCTTGGACGTGAGATGTGAAGTGTCGGGATTCTGTGTCGCGTGTCAAATCAGATCCTGCCTACTCCGCGTCGTCGTCGGCGTGGAATGGTACGGAAAAGGATCGAATCCATAATAATGAAGCTATTGGTATGTATTGACTGTGTATTTGTCTGTTTAGATCTAGGCGTTGACGCCGTCGTTAACAAAAGCAACACGTCTTCTACAAAGGTACCTGTTGAATCTATCACTTGTTCCTTATTGACGTTTAAATGTTGTTTGTTTGCAAACACAGAAAGTAGCAGTGAATGCGAATGGGGGATGCCGACCTTGAATTGCGCTACCCCCCCCCCCTACCCTACGAGTGTTGACCTTGGGGCAGGCAGGTCAATACCAGGGGGTAGCGGCCATGTTGCTTTATCTCAGAGAGGCAGCCATCTTTTGAAGCTTTATCAGTTCTACGCCGACAACACGTGCTGGAATTCATTCCCGTTTAACAGTCTAACTGGGTCACCGTTCTTAAAGTTGTTATTTCTGTATTTATTGAGTACCACCCCAAATCATCTGCTCTTAATATGCCATCCTAAATTGATAGGTAAATACATTCGGAGGTTCCTTGCGTGCTATTTCCAGGAATGGGTCGATATCAGTTTTTCTCGATACTCGATTCTCGTTACCGATGATACTGGATACCTCGACACTCAATACCGCCATTTCTACTAGAAGTGTTGGGAAAACTTTTAATGACAATAAAATTAAATAGGTACATATATTTAATGAGACAAGATTTAAAACCATCAGTGTTCTTATTTTTAAACTCTATATTAGACATTTAAAAGCAAAACAATCCACGTTTATAAGTTTTTGTTCAAAAATACTAGCATTCTCACTGTTTCGGGGTCAAGTCTACTTCTTTTTCTATCACATATGAGTCCTGCTGTACTAAATAGTCTTTCAGAGAAAACTGTTACAGGTAGAATACACAAATATTTAGTTCTGGAAATGTTGAATTTGTTGTCCAGTAATGCAGTGTACTAGAAAGAGGAGGTGACGGGAGATATGTAGTGATTTCTTCTTGGCAACTGTTAACTGACAGTTGACACACGATTATTTTCTTGTATAATGTTACTGTACATTCCTGACAATTTCTCCGACTTCGTAATTTTCTACTTGCGACAAGAATATTTTGTGAGTTTAAAATAAAATAAAAATTGCAGAATCACCACCGAAGTATCGTCAAAGTATCGAGTGAACTTTCTGAAGTATCTTTCGACGTCGATACCATACAAGTATCGCAAGTATCGAGGGTCCATTCCTAGTATTTTCATTAAAATAGCGTGCAAAATTAGATCTATTTGCTGAACTGTCTATAAATAGGGAGCAGAATTCCTTTCAATCTAAATAAATGTTTCGTAAATGTTAATTTAACTACTAAACCGTTACATGAAAATGAAAACACGAGATTCAAAAACTGTAAAGTTGAAGTATATTATGTAAAATTATTTTGTCGTATTTAATCATAACTAATAAATGCGTTCAATTACAAAATCCCGCAGAAAGTATTCTATTCAAATATTTGATATCGAAGGTTCTTCAAAGGTGTAGGTTTTGAAGCCCCCTAAGCAGCGCAAGTTGAACACTTGAAACTTAAGTTCAGTTTTTTCTAATTTTGCAAAAGGTGATGCAAGTGAGTAATCCTTCTAGCATAACCGTAAAATCCTCATATTTGTAGCTCAAATAGTTTTTATAACAGAAATAAATAAAGTGTCAATATATTATAAAAATCGCGACCTAAGCCATCATTATTGATTGGTGTGTATGTATGTACGTATATTTTACAGAAATATAAACTATTGACATACATTGATATACTAAAAGAATTGCTTTGTACAAATCAAGATGTTTGTTCAATTCGATAGAAAGCAAACACTACAATTCCTGTTAGCCTGCATCTGCAGAACGTGAGCATTCTCTTGATAATGTTTGTGAATTCCCAATCGGAGAACAGATTTTTTGCTTTTATAGCTCTAAAAGAGCAAATAAACGTTTCTCCGATTATGAATTTAAATCTCAAATGAGTATTATTGAATTTTTCGTTTAAAAAAATGAAAAATGCATCTGCTGGATCAACTTGAAATTGAAGTCGCACACGAGGTAATGCGCCTTCCCACTTATCACAGCCAATAGAATGCAAAACTACAAGAAGACGACTTTTGGAAAGAAGTAGCACGTGACCAGATTTTGGAACTTATCTTCATGACTCGGGCGATGAAGACAAGGCTTTAAGGGTTCTTTCATCACAAATGAAAGTGCTTATTTCGAATACGGTAGCATGAATCAATAAAAAGAGGTAAGTATTTCGAGTTTTCAAAGTAACAGTTTCTACAACTGCGATGTAAAACACAGGATGGTTCAAATGCAAGGATGGGCGTCTGTGAAAGACTGGAGAACCTTACATATTAATGAACAAATAACTTTTGGAACTTAGTTGCTCTTTCACACTAGCCGTGTGTAGGACGAAGTATGGAAAGATAGTCAGACTAAAAAATTAATGCCATAGCCGGGATTTGAACCAAGGATCTTCCACTCTCCGTCCGGCTGCTCTTAACTATTGAGCTACCACAGCAATGCGCCAGCACGACACTAGCTTCTCCATTAACTGGCCCGCATTCGGAAGGTTCGGGTGCGATTCCTATGGCCGACCTACCTGACCCATGGTTTTTTCGGGTGTTTTCCAGGCGCCAAACGAATGCTGGGTAGGTTAATTTCCTGTTGCTCCATTTCATCTCCATTATCATTTCACTGCATATCTCATCTGGCAGTCTCTTTCCGGTAGAAGTGTCGGCGGGAGTCTCGGCGCTGCATGGCAGGATGATATGCTCCTGGTAAGGACGGTCTGCGGTCTCCGGGCCGACCTGGTGGGTCTTCTCTGGACCATGGCGGGTGATGCCGGTTGTGCTGGCCTACCGGGAAGTTTGAAACTGGTAAAATGTAAGGACCCTACCCTCTGTACTGCCGTGGCTATTTAGGTCGGCCGCCCACAATCTTCTCTCGCCTCATCCTCCCTCTCGGTGATGCCCTACTCGGGGCATAGGTACGATGAACCACAAGTTTCGGAGCCGTTATTAAACCTAATCCTGAAGGTAGCAGGCCCAGAATCGCCTTTGTTAATACAACCATTTAGCAATAGGGTGAACTGTCTCTCAGTGTCCATGAACAGATTTAATGGTAATCTAAACAGAATAGTATTGGATAATTTAGTTTGAAAGTTACTTGCGTGTATATGACATTTTATAAACTAATAATTGTGAATACTGATGGTAAATGGATAGGCAAATAGTAAAGTAATTAATGATTTTAGCCATTATATTACAAAATATTAAACTGATAGCCATTATGAAAATTTGTAGATGCATTTCATTTGTTTATTTATGTCTGCACATTTAACCTTGCCAATAGTTAAGACTAAATTGCACTGAGCAAATACTCAATGTAGTCAGAGAAAACCTTATTGGTTAATATCAAATTTATGCTGTTTTGTTAATCTAGTTCTATTGAATTGAATTTATTTATACAATTTCTATTTTGAATATTTTATCCACAATACCTATATATTTCTTAATCTAGTTGTATAAATTATGGTGCCATTTCCCTTATTAACCTAGCTAGCTCAGCCTGCTTGGCTCCCAAGCCAATTATGCCTTTTTATTAATTAACGTTCACCAATATTAATGAATGATACCCAAATAAGTACAGGGTCCATAGAGCTTAGAGTTACCAGACATTCATCTTTCAGGATTAGAGAAAACCTCCAACGTTAAGTCATATCGGACGATAAATGAAATGATGTTCAAATAAATACAGGGTACATAGAGCTTAGAGTTACCAGACATTCATCTTTCAGGATTAGAGAAAACCTCCAACGTTAAATCATATCAGACGATGAATGCAATGATGTTCAAATGGAGTACAGGTACATAGAGCTTAGAGTTACCAGACATTCATCTTTCAGGATTAGAGAAAACCTCCAACGTTAAGTCATATCGGACGATGAATGAAATGATGTTCAAATAAGTACAGGGTACATAGAGCTTAGAGTTACCAGCCATTCATCTTTCAGGATAAGAGAAAACCTCCAACGTTAAGTCATATCGGACGATGAATGAAATGTTGTTCAAATAAGTACAGGGTACATAGAGCTTAGAGTTACCAGACATTCATCTTTCAGGATAAGAGAAAACCTCCAACGTTAAGTCATATCGGACGATGAATGAGATGATGTTCAAATAAGTACAGGGTACATAGAGCTTAGAGTTACCAGACATTCATCTTTCAGGATAAGAGAAAACCTCCAACGTTAAGTCATATCGGACGATGAATGAAATGATGTTCAAATAAGTACAGGGTACATAGAGCTTAGAGTTACCAGCCATTCATCTTTCAGGATAAGAGAAAACCTCCAACGTTAAGTCATATCGGACGATGAATGAAATGGTGTTCAAATAAGTACAGGGTACATAGAGCTTAGAGTTACCAGACATTCATCTTTCAGGATAAGAGAAAACCTCCAACGTTAAGTCATATCGGACGACGAATGAAATGATGTTCAAATAAGTACAGAGTACATAGAGCTTAGAGTTACCAGACATTCATCTTTCAGGATAAGAGAAAACCTGGAACGTTAAGTCATATCGGACGACGAATGAAATGATGTTCAAATAAGTACAGAGTACATAGAGCTTAGAGTTACCAGACGTTCATTTTTCAGGATAAGAGAAAACCTCCAACGTTAAGTCATATCGGACGACGAATGAAATGATGTTCAAATAAGTACAGGGTACATAGAGCTTAGGATTACCGGACATTCGTCTTTCAGGATAAGAGAAAACCTCCAACGTTAAGTCATATCGGACGATGAATGAAATGATGTTCAAATAAGTACAGAGTACATAGAGCTTAGAGTTACCAGACATTCGTCTTTCAGGATAAGAGAAAACCTCCAACGTTAAGTCATATCGGACGGCGAATGAAATGATGTTCAAATAAGTACAGGGTACATAGAGCTTAGAGTTACCAGACATTCATCTTCCAGGATAAGAGAAAACCTCCAACGTTAAGTCATATCGTACGATGAATGAAATGATGTTCAAATGGAGTACAGGATACATAGAGCTTAGAGTTACCAGACATTCATCTTTCAGGATAAGGGAAAGCCTCCAACGTTAACTCATATCAGACGATGAATGAAATGTTCAAATGGGTACAGGGTACACAGAGCTTAGGGTTACATGTCATTCATCTTTTCTAAGGAAAAACCCTGGAGAAAACTCTTATTCAGAGAACTCAACCTGACGAGAATTGATGCTAAGACTGTTTGAACTGAGGCAGTTATTCGACCATCTAAGCTCTATGGACTCTGTACTAATTTGAGCAGCATTTCACCTACAGAGCACGTCTCAAAAATTAGAGGAAAGCTAAATGAAATATAAATTGTAGAATTTAAAACATGGGACTTGAGAAAACACTGCAGCCAACCGTCTAGGGAAAACAGTGAAAGAGCCCATGGTCAATTAACGGTATAATAAAACTCGGAACTGCCCTTTTGAGGATATGGGAGGTATCGACTTCTTAGTCGCCGTCTGGTGCTCCAAACAGAGAACGACATGGGCTAACAATTACTCCAGAACAGGCGGCCTGTGAACGTGTCAAATGTGTAGAAGAACTATACTGGGAAAAGACGGATTAACTGATGATACGTTGGACAATTTCATCATACATTTAGAAGAAAGTGAGGATGAATTATGAAGACTGCGGGTGTAATACGTACAGCAATGAAGCTGATATTAGCAGTTTGCCGGAACGCTCCAAGAGGAGGTCCGGGCTCGATTCTAGTGGCCGACATATCTGAGCCATGAGCTTTTTTCAGGAGTTTTCCCGGGTCGCCAGACGAATGCTTGGTAGGTAGGTTAATTACACCCCCCCCCCCCGAATTTCCTGTCCCTCCATTTCATCTCCATTATCATTTCATGTCATCTCATCTGGCGGTCTCTTTCAGGGTAGAAGTGTCGGCGGGTGTCTCGGGGTTGCATGGCAGTAAGGACGGTCTGCGAGACCGGTAAGGTGGGGCCGTTGTCGGTTGTACTTGCTGCCGGGGTGTATCCAACTGGTAAAAAGTAGGGACTCTGCGCTCTGCAATCGTGTCTCCTCTCACGACATCCTTCCTCCCGAGGTACAATAGTTCAAGACTGATCACAGTGCTGAGTCACCTACGTAACATAATTCAATCCAGACGGGTCAGCACCGGGTAGGGTACATATACTTTTACATTTAAACTTACGACCACTTGCCCTACATCCGACTGGTGCTCGGAGACCAAACATTTACACAGAGCATCCTTTCTCCTTGCCAAGCATCGTCGAGATAAGCAGATAAAAGGTGAAAGAACACAAATATCGAAGTATACGCCTTGCGAAATACAAGTTCGGCAGTCACAGTTACATCTACTTTAAAAGCATTACACTGAAGGCATATGCTCTGGGGCCAAAGAAAACAAATGAATCCGTAGCTACCCACTCTAGTATTGCAGGGAGCCTAAAGGAGACCATATCGATTTTCTTGATGTTATTTTACTTCAGGTACAATGAAAGCGCCGTGTTATTCTTTTTCGAGGTTTCATACATTTAAAATGTTGGCAGCGTCTGAACGATCCGATATCAACATTATTTGCAGTAAAGAGTAATATTATCTCAGCGTTAGACAATTCCATTATAAAGAATACTTAAGGCGTTACGTATTGCTCTATCTTCCTCTGCTACCCCGTATGAAGGTTATCCTATTGTTAGATTTAAGAGAATACAGTAGCGATAGTAACAGTGAAGGTATGAAATTCCATTGTCTTTGCATAGCCCAGGGATAAATAAATGAGTGACTTCCAATTCCATAAAAGCATGATTACTTTAAAATCGACACAAAAAAAACAAAGAACAGGTCTAGAGGTTTTCACTAAGAAAATTGTTTAAACTAAATTGTGTAGTAAATTTTTCTCTGTCTCTTGCAGAAATTATAGTTGAATAAATGGATACAGGAGAAGCCCAAATGTCGTTGACATTGACCAGGAAATTAACGATAGATATGTATAATCACGCCGTGCAGATAGGAAGGGAAGAGTTATCTGAGTACAACAAGCATGACAATGAAGAACATGACGTGGAGGCGGAAAAAAAGCATTCTAAAGGTTAATTAAGTAATAACTCATTTAGAAAATGTGATCGTTTGAATGGAAAGACAAAATAAATCGAACAGCATTGATCTCCTCCATCTTACCGCAGAGGAACAACGTAGCGCATCACTGTGCCAAGTAAATTTAAAATAATGAAAAATTATAGATATTGGTGTAAAATATGTACAGTGGAATGTAAATCAAGATACAGGCTGGAATGCATCTTCCAGCATAACCAGTGAGAATTTTAAAAGTGCTATAATATATTTATTTACACACGACAGTTTAATACTATTGTGTAATTTATTATTACATGCATATTTCCCTGCTCCAACTGAATGGGATGGATCTTCTTTCTAGTGTTGCATCTGTATCTACCGCGGTAAGGTTATAAGGATGTTCCCCAACAACCGCGTTTTTTCGGACTTCTACTGTAATTAAGTACGAATATTTAGTAATTTTGTGTTAAATGTTAAAAGATTGTACTTTTGGCAGTATGTTATGAGTACAGTTTGGCATTCAGTGCGGTAATTAGCGTAAATTGGTAGAGGTGGTTCCGAAAGGGTAAACCACTATCCTAAGTTGCAGAAGAGCTTCGAATTCCTTGAATATATGAGAGTATTTCTTAGAAATTGATCTATGGACTCGGTGTAGGAATGTAGAAATGAACTGGCAACATCGCATTAGAAGCTAGTAGTGGGGGTCGTAGATTCATTAGCATCCTTGTAAGCTTCTGACGTTAACGGAATTTGCATGGGACAGCCCGTCTATGTAGCGTGGTCTGAAGCATCTGAACATCATTTCATTCATCGTCCGATTAGACTGAACGCTGGAGGACACTCATGGGAAACAGTTTCGCACATTTTGCTAAACCTCGATATGTGTCAAATTGATGCTCAACTTGCGAAACAAAGTTGTGTAGCAGGTGTCAGCTAAGTGCTCCATATATCGAGCTACTTGCGGTAAAGACATATTGTAGCGTCGTGTAATATTGGTTTCCTTTAAAAAGTTACTCCCCACTCTGCTGAAGTGCGTCCAAACTTATGGTCTGTATTGTATTTTGTTCTTTTTATGGATGCAATTCAGCAAATAATAACAAGAAATATATTGTGCATGTAATCACATTCTTGTTCCTATTTATTCTTGCACAAACTGTTGCTAAATACACACACACACACACACACACACACACACACACACACACACACACACACACACATTCTTCCAGCTAGTTAGCGAGCGGAGTGGCTCTGGTGCAGGCCCGGGTTCGTGGACGGCCTTCCTGACCCATGGTGGCTATCGGAGACTTTACCGGGTCACCACATAAATGCTGGGTAGCTAAATGTCATTCCCCGAATTTCCTATTACTCCATTATCATTACACATCATGTCTCATCTTGTGGTCTCTTTCAGTGTAGAAGTGTCGGCGGGTGTCTCCGCGCTGCATGGCAGGATGATATGCTCTTGGTAAAACTCCGATCTCCCACCCCAGTCTGGTGGGGCCGTTTCCAGACCACAGTAGGGTGGGTTGCCGGTTGTTCTGGCCTTCCGGTGAGCTTCCAATGGTAAAGTGTAGGGACCCTGCCCTCTGCACAGTAGTGGCTCCTTGGGACGGATGCGCGCGCTCTCTCTCTCCTCTCGCCTTATCCTTTCTCTCGGGGGTACCCCACTTGGGGCATAGGTACAATACACCTGTGCCGAATCCCCTCCGTAACATAGTCCTGTACAGTCGGTCCTTATAGGTACAAAAACAATAGAAGAGTAGAGTAGACCTAACTGATAGACAAATCACTTTAATTTGTACTCTTTGTATAACCAGGACACAACAAATAGGAATGAATTCCTGTTTAAAACACGTACGAGTGAATATATAGTGCTATGCTTATTTGAAAATTCAAACCAAGATCAAGAATTATCTAGAATAATAAAGTAATAATTGTGCATTTTAACAAGATCTACATTTGTTATAGAGTAATATTTTGTGTATCTCTTACAGTGTAAGTTATACAATGTCATTCATTCACAAAAGCGCTATTTGTCAGGTAAATATGAAATCTTTTATCTTATATCGAAGCCTGGACATTCTAGATTGTTAAATGATAAGTTTTTCGATGAAAAATTTTCTGTATACTCATGTTTTCATTTTTATTCCGAGCGGAAACAAATCCCAATCGCCCGCAATAGAATTGTCATAGCGGACAAATCGGAATGGAACATTCAATCTGAGTACATAATGTAATCATGAGAACAAAATAACACATTTCTACACTTGTACATTCATATCTTTATGTATCAACACACATTTGCACATATGAATTGCTTATTTCCCACAGCGCCAGCCCACACAGATTTCGTGATACCATTCTCCATTTTCCTAAGCTCATTTGAGCAGCGTTTCACCATTTCATTCGTAGTCTGATATGACAACGATGGAGGACGTAAAAAACATGAATCACCCGCCTTACCTTAATCTACTTCTTCCGCTGTTGTAGGGGTATTTATTTTTGCCCGTTGGCAGCACTGATTAAGTAACTATCATAACAACAAGGAGAATTATGGATATAAGAAACTTGGTATTTTCTTATTGTACAAGTTTCTGGAGCAATTTCAATGTACATTCGTTATAAATATATCTTAAACGAAGTTAAAAAATAACAAAATACCAGAAATGGAGCAATGACATACCTCATTTCCGTAAAAGTAGCTCGATTTGTCACTTAGACTGAAGAAACACAATCGTATTACACAGTCAACTGTCTCTTCTTCGTTCCAATAAAACAATACACTATCGTCACCTAGGGGACAGATTTTGTTAAACTAATCCGAATCACCGGCGCTTATCTAGTACTTATCTCATGGATGTAAGCATTTTGGAGGTAATGCCCGTTTTTGGTTTGGATTTTACAGCACGAAGTCTAAACGTGTGTGAAACAGGAAGTCGTTTGTCTTTCTTTGCAACGTCTTGCCCTTGCAGAGGACGGAATATGAAAGCTATCCCATAGCGATTAACTCCTTAAAGTCTTCCTCTGTACTTTTGAAGAAATATGTGTAATAAAACCATTTGTACAAATTCGTGTAAAGATTAACGTGAAGTAGATAGAAGAATAAATTTTTGGAAAAAAGTAAGTATTGTGTTTTCAATGATAAGACATTGGAATTGAGAGGAAAGCTCCATAAAGCAATGAAAGTGTCATATTTTAGCAAGTAGGTATTGCCTTTGTTCAGTTGTTTGAGCTGGTACTCGATCTGTCGCTGTCGTGCGTAATGGGAGGAGCTGCAGGAAAGGGTAATAAATCACAGCTTTACAACTGTGGAAAAGGGGGGGGGGTAAGCTCCTGCATTGTTGTCTACGTCTAAGGAATTTATTAAAACCGTCGCTCTAGAATTTAGGTCATGAGCGAAATGAGGATTAACTAGCAATTTCATCTCTCCTTCTCACTTAGGCTTATCCTGTCCACCATTTGCCAGTCCGTTCTCAACCATTTCAGGATCACGTGATAGTGTAAAGGCAGGACAGCAGCCCAACTTAGCCGCCATCGCGAAGAAGAGGGATTAGGGGAATGATCTTTTTGCCGATTGTTTGGCATGCCTTCAAGGCCAGTCACGACCTGACGTTATAGGGCCGGGGTGGAGCTGTGTTGCTACTACGGAAAAGAACTTTCTAGGCCGTGTCTCGAGAAATATCCAATTACAGAATGATCTACCTCGTCCGGCAGGTAGGTGGGCAGTCAAGAGTCTAAGAGTTTGGAAGTGTGTTGCTTCGAGTTCAGCGCGGTACATTACAAGCTCCGTACACAAAGCAGTTCATGGGTCAAAACTGCAGCTACGGGTGAGGAATCGCCGAGCTGTGGAAGCAGTTTACATATGAATATCGGAGTTGTAATCAAAATAAGCGTGTGTCTGTGTGTTAGATATGAACTTATGTGTGGATCAGAAAGATTATAGCAGTATAAACGGTACTGAGACACAAAGAAATGCTTTAGAGACCTGTGGAACTTTTGCATATGTGTAAAAGTAAAGCTATAAGTACTGCCAAACAAATTGGCATCTGGAGTTTTTAAACAGCAAACTAAGGAGCAGGTCACTTACTCCTTTGTTATGTTTCCAATCCATTTGACACCCTGGTTCCTGGTCCCGCGTAAACTCAGTGTGAGCAGAAAATTGATCCCCTGACACTGCTACACACCAGGCTATATCAATATCAGTTTTAAAGGCTCTTTCCAGTCGCAGTCTGACAGCGGAGCAGGTAACATCGCAACACCGTGACGACTTGTTTATCTTACCGGCGCGAGAGGCGGCGTTAGTAGAACGGGGCAAATTGCCGGCCTAATTCTACATCAAATTTCTTTGTGTTTTCACGTGCGTACTTTCTACTCGTGAAGTGTTAATATTTAGTGTACTATGGCTGACCCCCCTGATACGGGGCAGCTAATCTACTCCGCAATGCAGACATGTTACCAGCAAGAAGAACAACTTTCTGCTTCCACTTCTCTGCAGCAATCTCTACCGACTCTTCACTGTGAACCAGTCCAAACTTCACTCCGTCCTACGACTTCTGCTACTAGTGAAAATGACGAACGTGCTTCTAAGAGGCAGCGGACTTCAGGAGAATCCGTTGCGCCATTAGACTCCAACATGGATTTTGACTCGAATGATTGTGTACCAAATGGGAACTTGCCAGCAGACACCTCGGACGTCGGCCCTCTTCAGTCTTCGACGACGAGACCTTCTACACTATCTCCTCCTTCCACGTCACGTCCTACAACAACACCCTCTACACCTGGCGTCTCTACACCACGTAGCCATTCCAATCGTTATAGCAGCGCAGATCCCGGACCTTTTTATGTGTTTATTGAAAGTTTGGATAAGAATGTGGGTAAGCTACACCCCATGAGTGTGGGTAAACTGCTATTTCGTCACAACCCGACAATCCGACGTGCAATTGTGCATATTACCTCAGCAGGAAAAAACCGACTGAAAATTGAGGCAGCATCGGCAGAGGCCGCTAACACTATAGTAGAATCACCGGCATTTACTGGAACATCTTTGGAAGTTTACATTCCCAATTTTCTGATACACAAACAGGGTGTTATTCGCAACGTGGACACCAGTCTCTCAGAAGAAGAAATTGCTGAGTTTCTAGAGAGTGCCTACCCTGTTATTTCTGTCCAGCGTTTTTCTCGACCCACTAGCGACCCTGCAGTACGGGTCCCCATTCCTGTGTGTAAGATTACCTTCCGCTCTCAAGTGTTGCCGACTCATGTAGTCATCTTTGGAACGCGATGCCCGGTGGAACCTCGTGATCCTCCAGTCTACATCTGCACTAAGTGTTTACGCTTCGGCCATCGCTCGCATCAGTGTCGGAGTGCGGCTAGATGCGGTAAATGTGCTGGACCCCATTTCTTAGAAGACTGCACCTCTACCTCAGGTCCTTGCTGCATTCACTGTCAGGGAGCTCACCTGGCAACAGACAGAAAATGCCCAGCATACCATCAATACCGGGAGGCACGGGTGGCAGCTTCTCGAGCAGATGCCCCTTGCTCGCCTCAGCCATCTCGACCAACTTACTCACAGGCCATTAATGGAGCCCTCTCGATGACTGATACACGGTCTTTCCCTCCTCTCCCTGGAGCAATATCTCCTACAAAGTCAGCCAGTACTCTTCCGCCGCCTTCCTACACTCCTCGACCAGCACCTTCACCAGGAATCCAACCGGCTGTTGCCCTCGCCACTCCGACTTCACCTGCTGTTTCGGTGCCTCGTGTGTCAACACGACCTCCCCCGGACCGAGTTCCGCATTTTCCCCCAGTTCATTCCACTCTGTATATTCCACAACGAGTACCTGTATCTCCAATAACTCATAATCCTTATCCGCCATCTTGGGCGGGTCCTTCATCGCCGTCTGCTCCCACTAGTTTGCAGCTTGTGGAGCAACTACTACAGCTCATAGTTCCTGTATTATCTGCCTTTTCTCCTTCCTCAACGGCCCCTGTTCAACTTGAACTTCTCCGCGACTTCCTTACCAGCTTATTACAAAGCTCATAAACCAACGATGACAACCCAACATTACAGCATGGCTTCAACCCTGTTGCAATGGAATTGTCGTTCTCTTCGAGCTAATTATGACTCTCTTGTGCAAGAACTCTTTGTACGCCACGTCTGCATCGCCCTGCTGTCTGAAACTTGGTTGACTCCGAATACGTCTCTTCGCATACCTTCTTTCTGCCTCTACTCCAAGGATAGGACGGACGGATGGGGAGGAGTTGCAATTCTGGTGCACTCTGCTATTCCACATTACACCATTCAGATAGACCACAGCCAAATACATTCTTTTGAAGCCGTGGCGGTGAGGACTCTGCTTTGTCAACGAGAGGTCACAGTTGTCTCATTGTACTGTTCCCCTAGAATGATCATCACCAGTCGAGAATGGTATCATTTCCTGCGCCAGTTACCAACCCCCATTTTACTCGGCGGAGATTTTAATGCTCATAATACCACATGGGGTTGTGACCTGACCGACGCTGCTGGCAGAACGCTTTTGGACTTCATCGAGGACTCTGGTTTGGTTCTTCTCAACGATGGGTCTTCCACCCTGCTCACTCGGCCCGGACACCGACCGTCAGCGATTGACTTGACGCTCTGCTCCCCTTCCCTATCTTCTGAACTCCAATGGAGGGTTCTTCCCTTTACAATGGGCTCCGATCATTTCCCGCTGGAGATTTCGACTATTCTTCCGCACGTTTCTGTGGCCCACCGGCCTTCGACCAGATGGAACTTACGGCGTGCCAATTGGGTCAAGTACGAACGTATTCTCGAAGCCACCGTTTCTGAGATTCCCAATGATCGTCCTCCGCTGGTGCGTTACGACACCTTTCTACAGTGTATCAATAGTGCGGCTTTGCTTTCCATCCCAGAGAAACGGCCAGTTCTTACGTCCCGTGGTGTACCATCTCCTTGGTGGAATGCAGAATGCAGTCGTTATGTTGCGAAGAGGAAATTGGCGCTCAGTACCTACCGGCACAACTCTACATGGGACAATTTTCTGGCCTATAAACGGGCCGCAGCTGAGGCCAAACGTTTTTTACGACAGTGCAAAAAGGAGTGCTGGAAGACCTTTTGTGCCAAACTCTCTAACACCACCCCACTTTCTCAGATTTGGGGGTTTATTAACAAATTGAGGAAGAAGCCAGTTCCTACCCGCCCTCTGAGGGATTGGATCGCTGAGTTTGCAGATCACATTGCTCCGCCATCCGTGACATCACCACCAGCACCTACTGGTCTCTCTTCTTCCGGGGACTCGCACCACACCTTGATGTCAGCATTTTCCATGTCTGAACTCCAAAGTGTACTGAAGTCGTCGTCGAATTCAGCTCCGGGTTATGATCAAATATCCTATAGCATGCTCACCCACCTTCCTCCTCGTGCGAAGATGATCCTTTTGGAACTATTCAACGACCTTTGGGCCTCCGGCGTCTTCCCCGAGAGTTGGACTACACAGATCATTGTACCTATCTTGAAGCCGGGGAAGGACCCTAGCTTTGGTACCTCTTATCGCCCGATCGCTTTGTCTTCCTGTATCGCCAAGACCTTTGAACGCTTGCTTAAACAACGACTTGAATGGTGGCTGGAATCCCGGAGATTATTACCCATGTCCCAATATGGTTTCCGCAAAACCCGGAGTACTTTGGATAGTCTCAGCATCCTGACTACTGACATCGAGCGTACCTATTTGGAACAAGGATATCTGACAGCCATCTTTTTGGACATTTCCGGCGCCTACGACAGTGTTTTACTGCCAGTTTTGCTTGGGAAGCTGCAAGCACTAGGTCTTCCTCCTCGGTACTGCTCTGGCATTTATAATCTTCTCCGACATCGCCTCATCTATATCCGTTCTCCTGATAACTCCTTCTTCGGCCCTAGAATAGTAGTTCGAGGATTGCCCCAGGGAGCGATTTTGAGTCCTCTTCTTTATGCACTTTATACGTCGGATTTAGACTCTCTATTTAGTCCTCACATTCGAGTTCTCCAGTACGCTGATGATATCTGTTTGTACGCTCGGTCCTCTAGTTTTTGGATTACTCGTCTGTGGCTTAGTGATGCAGCCACCGATTTATCAACCTGGGCCTCTGAACACGGATTACATCTTTCACCTTCCAAGTCTACAGTCGTAGTGTTTACTAGGAAACGACGGACATTTCCTGATGGCGTTATCAGCTTGGGACCTTTTACTTTTACCCTTGCATCTTCCGCAAAATTTTTGGGTATCTACTTGGATAGTCGCCTTTCATGGAGTCGTCACATACAGCATCTCATCTCCAAGATTGGTGCAACTCTTAATGTTCTACGCAGTATCGCTCATTCATGTTGGGGTGGGGACGCTTCCATATTACTTCTGCTATATCGTTCCCTAATTCGGTCGGTGCTGGACTATGGCTGTATCTTCTTTGGCTCTGCTTCCACATCGGTCTTGCGCAAGTTGGATATCGCTCAATACCGTGCTCTTAGATTTTGCCTGGGTGCTATGCTTTCTACACCGACGAATGCACTTTTGGTCGAGGCCTCAGAACCACCATTGGAGATACGACGACAGCTCTTAACACAGCGCTTTCTATTGCGAGTTTTCTCCGTGGATGCCCACCCAGTATTGCGGACGTTGCAGTATCTTGCTGCTAATTATCTCAACGTGGATTTTCCAGCTGTACGACGATTGCCCTTACTCTTACTGGGTTTTCGGTCTCTATACCACGCTTTTCCCTTAATTTTGAAAAGTCCCTCTCTTCCGGGGTTTCAATATCCATATGACTTACATTTCTTGAATGTTTCGGTGCATTATCTTCCTGATCACATCATTCGGACCCCAGACGTGAACGTCACCCTCTCTCATTTCTTGCAGATTACATGGCCAGATTTCACCACGATTTACACCGACGGTTCTAAATCTGCTGATGGAGTAGGTTACGCATACGTCTGTCCTTCTACTAATGCCCTGGCTCGATACCGCCTACCTATGGAGGCTTCCAGCTACACTGCAGAGATTTTGGCCATTCGTGACGCTTTGCAATATGGGATTTCTCAGGGCTTCCCCAAACTGCTGATCTTAACCGATGCGCAGAGTGTGCTGCAGAGACTCTCATCTCCCCGCTGGACGAGAGATATGCACTGTTATCTTTACGAGATACTGACGTTGGTGAACAACGCTACCATAGCTGGACATCAAATTCACTTCCTTTGGATCAGAGGGCATGTCGGAATTCGATACAATGAAGTCGTCGATCGCCTGGCAAAAGAGGGACTCACCCAAGGCACCTTCCAAGGCATCCAACTGCCCTACACGGATTTCTTCCCGGTCCTTCATCGTGACGCCTATTGTCGCTGGAATGACGCCTGGATTCGTTCGCAGTCCATCAAAGGCAAACACCACGCCGCCGTTCAGACGCATCTATCCACGACCCCTTGGTTCTCCAGCTTCAGGATTGCACGTCGACATCTCACCTCCATCATTAGAATGCGACTTGGACATGGATGTTACCCTGCGCATCTACACCGACTACGTCTCATCGATTCCCCTGTATGTCCTGATGACCCAGGCGAAACCGCTGACCTCAATCATCTCCTGTTCAGTTGCTCTCGCTACCGAGCCCACCGTTCTTCCTTCCTCCGCCGCCTACTTCAGCAGTCTGTTCCTTTTCCCGCTAGCGTCAACACCATATTACAGCTATGCAACAAACCTGTATACCAAGCTCTTCTACAATTTCTTAAAGAAAGTGATCTACAGATCTAGTCTCCTCCCATCCTCTTAAACTTCCTTACATTATTTTTCTTATTTTTCCCTACGATGGCCATATGGGATTTTACCGAAGGCCAACAAAAAAAAAAAAAAAAAAAAAAAAAAAAAAAGGCTCTTTCAACAAAATTATCCTATCTTTAACATGTGGTAGCTGCCATTGTTATTGAGTTACAGCAGTCTTTTCTTTTTTTCATTATTTTTTTTTTTTTTTCATTGGTTACAGTTGTTATTGACAAATAGCAATGGATCGTTATAGCATTCAGCAACGCGTACAAATTGTGACAATTTAATAACAAAACGGATCATCTGTTCTCCAAACCTTCCGTGTATTGCGTGAAGTTTACGATTAGCATAATCGCATCAGCGATAGAACGATTCGGCGTTTGATCGATAAATTTGAAAGAAGTGGTTCTGTCTGCGATGAAATAGCGCTTGTACGCAATCGAATAGGCACTCTAATGAAACTACAGGGCTCTTATATGATATTTCTGGCCTCAATTGGATGGTATCTTAGAAATATCTGGTTCCAGCAAGATGGTGCCACATGTCATACTGCTCTCGAAACAATCGATCTTTTGAAGAAGAAGTTCAGAGGTTTCCTCACTTCCCGTCAAGATCGTGTGATTTAAATACCTTGGATTACTTCTTGTGGAGTTATGTTAAATCTCGAGTTTATGCCAACAAGTCAGAAACAGTAAATGATCTTACGCATAACATCACGCGTGTTATACGTGAAGCTGGACCTAACTCACGTTCTTGTCATTGAAAACTGGGTCAACCGTATCCGGGGAACCCAACGAAGTCGCGGTGGTCACTTCACTGATGTTTTGTTGAACACGTAATGGCATTAATTATGTTCCAAAATAAAAAAGGAATAAATCTCTATCATTTATAGAACGTGTTTTATTTAAGCTGGAATATAGGGCAGTCTGTTAAACTTAACCCGACTGCCGGCCACATAAGCAAGGCAACCGATATGGGAGGCGATGTGGTCAGCAGCCGGCAAGTTCACTGACTGGGTACAGTCGTATACCCGGGGCATAAATTCGCACACCCTAGGGGTGGGATCGATCCCGGACGCATTCCATGGCAGGAAGACATAGCACAACGCTCTAGTCCACTACGGCACAGCGCAGGACATCGCTTACAGTTACATAAACGTTATTAAGAATAAAACGAATACCTGAAAACATTCACAGAATAACTCAAGATGTACATTTTATTTATCAAAATATATTAAATTGTCATATTTTAATCATACTTGATTAAGCCATTTTGGAGAAAATCGAGATTTTTAAAAATGTTTCATGTAACTAATGGTTCAGTTGGAAATTATTGCGACGAATCCTTTTATGGTCTTGAACTTAAACACAAATTTAGTTTTCGTTTTGGGGGTTATAACTTTTACAGAAAAACCTACACACATAATTATTTTTATCTTTTTTTCAGAGGTTTTGGGGTCTCAAAACATAGTTCTGGTTCAATCTTCACATCAAACATTTACTTTCTTTATTTGCTACATTTCTCTTCTTCTAAATCCTGGAGTTTCTACTTGATGAACCTTACAATGATTCGCTCCTCTGTATATTTCCATTGTTTCTTCCCTGATTTAACTTTCTTTAACTGGTTTTTAAGCATTGTTCTTCTTCTATACGGTACGAAGGGGACTCAGCATTGCTACCAGTCTTGACTAATTGTACCTATACTGCAAGTGGGACATCATCGGGAGGAAGGATGAGGCAAGAAGAGGCAGAGCGCGGACGTCCCAAGGAGTCACGACAGTGGAGAGGGCAGAGTCCCTGTACTTTACCAGTTGGAAACCGCTCGGCAGAGCAACACAACCGGCAGCTCACACAGACCACTAGGTGGGTCCAGAGACCGAAGAACGTCCCACCGCAGGAGCAAGCATTTACCAGGAGAATATCATCCTGCCATGCAATATCGACCCTTCTACCCTGAAAGACACCGCCAGATGAGACATGATGTGAAATAATAGTGGGGATGAAATGGAGGGACAGCAAATTTGGGGGATGTAATTAACCTACTCAGCATTCGCCTGGTGATCCGAAACCACCCCCCCCACCGAAAAAACTATGAGTCAGGTAGGAGGGTCACGAGAATCGAACCTGACCCTCTCGAGTGCTGGTATATCCCGCTCGGTTCCATGCGTAATAAGTAAAGAAACAATGTGCACTTCACCCAAGAATTCCACATCAGGATTTCACCATAAATACACGTTTTAAAGTACGCTGAAATGAAAATAAGGTTGTCAAAAACACGTCCCTCTGTATGTATAGTCAGACAGGCTTGCTGTTCGTACATATCACGTAGAGGCCTTTCATTTAATTATGCCAAGCTAATTATCAGCCACTTATAGTTTACAATATATCTAATGCCTTAATCAAGTCTCCATTTTGTTATTTGAGTCTATTTGTGGTTCTATTTTTTTATTGTTTACTTTGTGTACCAACTGTCCTCTTGCTTTACTATTTTATAAGATATTTTAGCTATAGCAATATGTACGTGTGTCCTACTATTTCAGTGTTATTTGTTTGCGTATACCTCGTTCCCACTTTTAACAGTTTCTTTAAATTTATTTTTAACCTTTATATATATATATATATATATATATATATATATATATATATATATATATATATTGCTCTTTGTTGCTGTAGTTTTTGTACTGCAATTACATTCAAGTCCGTTCTCCTATTCAGTTTGTACTAAATACCTTCTTTTCTAGGAAACTCAGTTTGCTTGCAAACTTGTTTTTCTCCAAATAATAGACGTTCAGCTTCCTTTACCCTTAACCCTCACTGCTCCAGCTTTCTCTTAATTATTAGTGTGATGAACATAGACGAACATGGGGTAAGCCCGAGACCCTAAGGAAACATGAACAAAACATTAGCGTGTTTACATAAACAATGGAATGTTTTATTGGTAATACATATTTCAACATATTAGTATTTTGTTTGACATTCCATTTAATGCAAATGGCAATGCACTTTGTCTCGCACCCGGGTCAGAGCAGCATTCTCAATGGGACAAAACCGGGTAATATTAGTGTTTTGTTTATAAGCCAGTGTAGCCTTCATGGACACATCTGCATCCGTCTTCTTAGTAAATGCATACGACTCATATGGGATCGTTATCATCCAGACTATGAGTGACTACCCGGATTGCTAAATTCTGGGACAATTTTCTAGGCATTTGACTTTTTCAGGGGCCTCGCTGCTTTCCCTTTTCGGTAAGATGGTCCTTCTCCTTGATCGTTTGGAAACTGGTGACTGATATGTCAGAATTGGGACTATGTCTCTTCGTGACACGGACAAGGACAACTTTGGCGATTGGTTTTAAGAAAGTAAATCTGTGGCATATTGACAACGTAAGCTATGATAATAGGCGATCTGAAAATACATTAGGTATTAAAATAAGACCTGAAGCTTTCCTGGTAACGAATATGCTCAAGTTGTTCTCGGGAAGCAAGCCAGGTGCAAAGACGATTAGAAATCGACGTTTCGGGAGTGTGCATCTCTCCCATCGGCGGGAAATTTATTAAATGTTATAACCACAAATGTATCACTGGATATAACAAAAATATAAACAAAAACAAAACACTATCAAACTTCGCATTATTGAACACCGCATATAGGACAAACCGGAAGGACCAAACTACCAGAATAAACGAACATGAACGGAGCATTCGTTTAATACAGCCTGAGAAGTCTGGACTGACAGAGCATAGAGCCAACTTTCGGGAGTGTACCGCATTCCCTGTGAATGTGAGACACCGTATATAGGACAAACCGGAAGTACCATCGCTACCAGAATAAACGAACATGAACGGAGCATTCGTTTAATACAACCTGAGAAGTCTGGACTGACAGAGCATAGAGCCAACTTTCGGGAGTGTACCGCATTCCCTGTGAATGTGAGACATCGTATATAGCACAAACCGGAAGTTCCATCGCTACCAGAATAAACGAACATGAACGGAGCATTCGTTTAATACAACCTGAGAAGTCTGGACTGACAGAGCATAGAGCCAACTTTCGGGAGTGTACCGCATTCCCTGTGAATGTGAGACATCGTATATAGCACAAACCGGAAGGACCATCGCTACCAGAATAAACGAACATGAACGGAACATTCGTTTAATACAACCTGAGAAGTCTGGACTGACAGAGCATAGAGCCAACTTTCGGGAGTGTACCGCATTCCCTGTGAATGTGAGACATCGTATATAGGACAAACCGGAAGGATCATCGCTACCAGAATAAACGAACATGAACGGAGCATTCGTTTAATACAACCTGAGAAGTCTGGACTGACAGAGCATAGAGCCAACTTTCGGGAATGTACCGCATTCCCTGTGAATGTGAGACATCGTATATAGGACAAACCGGAAGGACCATCGCTACCAGAATAAACGAACATGAACGGAGCATTCGTTTAATACAACCTGAGAAGTCTGGACTGACAGAGCATAGAGCCAACTTTCGGGAGTGTACCGCATTCCCTGTGAATGTGGGACATCGTATATAGGACAAACCGGAAGGACCATCGCTACCAGAATAAACGAACATGAACGGAGTATTCGTTTAATACAATCTGAGAAGTCTGGACTGACAGAGCATAGAGCCAACTTTCGGGAGTGTACCGCATTCCCTGTGAATGTGGGACATCGTATATAGGACAAACCGGAAGGACCATCGCTACCAGAATAAACGAACATGAACGAAGCATTCGTTTAATACAGCCTGAGAAGTCTGGACTGTCAGAGCATAGAGCCAACTTTCGGTAGTGTACTGCATTCCCTGTGAATGTGAGACATCGTATATAGGACAAACCGGAAGGACCATAGTCTTTACCTGGACCTGTCCCTATTGTCATATTTTAAAATACTCTGGATTCCTTTCAAACAACACCGAACAAAGAACTTTCAAAGTTTGCATTTAACAGTTTAAGACTAAGACTACTACAACACTTACCGACACAACTTTCGCTGTTTGAGATTCGAGAATTAAATGAACAATTAGATCACAATCTCTGTTTTTATCATGTAATAAATCCGTTAAATGACGTGAGACCGGCATGAACATATATGACCGAGAAGTACGGGAGCAAGAAGTTACATGGGTCCCCATGTTCCCGTACCTCTCCCTGTCCCAGATTTTGTCACTGAACATAAATGACCTCTTCCCTGTAGGCTGACTGAACAATATCTTCAAGTGTTTCTCTTGTACTCTTCCAATGTGTTTCTATTTTTGCTCCATATCACTAGATTACATCTTAGACAGCTTACCCAATACACAATCTGCACCAACAATTTCTTTGTATTGTTCGGTATCTTCCAAAGGGTTTTGAGGAGAATGTTCCACCCCCAGTTAATACCTACAAGAAACATTTATTGACAATCATGAGTCTGTACAAGGCTACAACGACTTTACGATATTAAAGACAGGGTGAATCACCTAAAATTTGAACCGCTTATATTTCTGAAATGGAAAGTGATATTGATGTGCTGTTTACACACCATTGTTTGGTAATAATGAATAATGATTTATTGTCATTAAGCTTATTACAGCAATAGAAAAAGTCAAAAATAGAGTACAAATTAATACAGTGAAGATTAAAAAAATCAATAAAATACTTACATTAGATATACAAATATAGAGACTTAAAATAAAATGAGGAAATAAGAATACTTCATGACATAAGCCAAAGTTTAACTACACCTGTTAAAGTATTCCTGTATTGAATAATAAGGTTTGGAAACTAACCATTCATATAATTTGCATTTAAATGTATTACCTGATAATTCAGTTAATTCTAAAGGTAATTGATTATATAGTTTAATGCCCAATACTTCAAAGCTGTTAGAGGTTTTAGTTAATCTATGATATGGTATATTGAGTTTATAATTAAACCTAGTATTATAATTATGAATATCCTGCCTGAATAGCTGGTCGGTTAAGTTACTTTTTACATAGATGAGAGTATTATAAATATATACATTTATCACAGTCATAATTCTTAATTTTATAAATAGAGGTTTACAATGTGCAAATTTATCTGAATTTGAGATGGTATGAATTATTTTTTTTTTTTGTAATATTAGGATAGTAGAAATATGACTGCTGCTTCCCCAGAGTAAAATGCCATATGAGATTATACTGTGGAAGAATGCAAAATAGGCTGTTCTTAAATATGAATCAGGTACATGACTTTTCAAATTTCTGATTAAATATATAACTCTGGACAGCTTCGCTGTAATATAGTTGATATGGGGTTGCCATGTCAGCCTATTGTCCACAACCACACCTAAAACATTTTACATTCCTTGAACAATTTTCATAAGAAGTCTCACGCAAACTAAATGTAAGTTGTTCAGTTTTGTTCTCATTTAGCAGGAAACCATTGGCTCTAAACCAAGTATTTGCATGCCTTAGAGTATCTAAGGGGCTCGTAGTTTTAGACTATAAATAGATTTTAATAACACTTAGGTGTACTTTTGGAACAAACATACATTCTTTTAATGTAAAAATGTCTAACTACATTAAAAAATCAAAATTACGGTCAATTAGAATGTTGTCTGGGGGATTGTATGATCGAAGGGTTGCTTATTACTTGAACTCTTTAGTCACTCCAGTAGTAGGACGGGTTATCGTGCTCCACAATATTCATTTCTGAAAGATAAAGAAAGGAAACACCGAGCGCGTTGGCTCAGGCGGTTTTGTCTGTAGCCCACATTCGGGAGGACCGAGTTCGATTCCCGTGGCCCACCTACCTGACGCATGTGCTTTTCGGGGGACTTTCCGGGTCGCCAGAAGAATGCTGGGTAGGTTAATTACATCCTCCGATTTTCTTGTCCCTCTATTTCATCTCCAGTATCATTTCACATCATCTCTCATCTGGTGGTCTCTTTGAGTGTAGATGTGTCGACGCTGCATGGCGGGATGACATGCTCTCCTTCGTTAGGACGGTTTCCGATCTCTGAACTCGGACTGGGGCGGCTGTTTCCGAACCACAGAAGGGTAGAATGCATGTTGTACTGTCTTGCCGAGGAGATTACAACTTGTAAAAATGTAGGAACTCTGCCCTCTGTGTCCTCTCGCCTCATCCTTCCTTTCGGGCATAGGTATGCTGAATCCCCTCCGTACCGTAATACAATCCAATGTGGTCAGGGAAGATCACGCAAATCCCAAGGTGATAAACGGTAACTGAACCCGGCACCTTGAGAACGCAAGCTATCCCGAGAACAGCCCGCTCGTTAATATATATCATAGTTCGTAGAGAATGTAATTCATCCTATTTGTTTCCGTTGAAGTTCTGAAGCTGCACATTTCTATTATGAAAAGGTGTAATTTGTGGAATGACAAAGAAGGGCGAAGTAGGATCGATGTGAAGTAACGAATGTGACGCTCAAAACCCGAGGACGTGATTCAATTCAGCTACAGCCGGGGTAAAATCCAAGCCGTGAAGAAAACAACAAAACGAGATCGATCGATCGATCCTCTCGAAACAAAGACTTGCATACATCACAGCAAAAAATAAATATGGCGATATGAAGGAGCAGTATTTCAATATGACCTACTTAATTAGACAATGTCTGTCCCAAGTTTAGTTTGGAGGAATTATTCGGTACGTCAACCACACTGATCTTTTGTGCCTAAGTCCCAAGTGGAGCATCCCCGGGAGGAAGGATTAGGCAGAGCACGGCCGTCCCGTCCATTTACCAGCTTGAAACTCCCCGGCAGGTCAGTAAAACTGGCATCCCAACTACTTCAGTCTGACTTGGAGACCGCTGCCAGACCTGGAAAAACTCCCCGGCAGGCTTGTCCCCACGTTCCTGAAACGCCCCACTAGACGGTTTTGGAGACCTCACACCGCCCTGCCGGAGATGAAGATGCTTACCAGGAGCATATCATCCTGCCATGCAGTACCAAGACACTCGCTGACACTTCTACCCTGAAAGAGACCACCAGATGAGATGATATGAAATGATAATGGAGATGGAATGGAATGATAGTAAATTCGGGTGATGTAATTAACCTACCCAGCATTCGAATGGCGATCCGGGAAATCCCGTAAAAACTCATGGGCCAGGTAGGTTGACCACAGAAATCAAACCCGGACCTCCCCAATGGAGTCACAAACGAAACCATCTGAGCCATCCTGCTTGGAATAGAAGGATATTTTACGTATGCTTTCTTGTTGTGCAGGAATTTCACTTCATTACCAAAACAACAGCAAGCTGTGGCGTATTTTCTCTTCTTTAACAAGTGTGCTTTACCACTCTGTAATGAATAATGTCGAGCACAATAACCCGTCCTACTACTGGAGTTGTCAGAGAGGCAAAATAAGTGATCTGTCGACTTGACGTGCATAGGCAGTATTCTTTACAACAAAAACAACAACAATAATAATAGTAATAATAATAATAATAATAATAATAATAATAATAATAATAATAATAATAATAATAATAATAATAATAATAATCATAATCATAATCATAATCATAATAATCATAATCACAATAATAATAATCATAATCACAATAATAATAATAATAATAATAATAATAATAATAATAATAATAATAATAATAATAATAATAATAATAATAATAATAATAATAATAATAATAATAATAATAATAATAATAATAATAATAATAATAATAATAATAATAATAATAATAATAATAATAATAATAATAATAATAATAATAATAATAATAATAATAATAATAATAATAATAATAATAATAATAATAATAATAATAATAATAAATTATTATTGTTCACTACGAAGCTATAGCTTACTGAGTACAATTCCACTCAATGTATGATTTATTTAAACACTGAACTTGTTTAGAGCAGAGAGAAAAGTTAGATCAAAGAACAATTGAATGCATGGTATGTATAATAGAAAATGTTTTATACGTTTATGCATTCATTCATCGTCTTTTAATCTTGTTAATCATTTCTGATAATGCATATACGCTACAAAGAATAGTATTTTAGTTACATAAGGTAATTCTCAATTACAATTTTGACATATAAAACCATAAAACTACATCCATGGAGAAACTCGTCCGTTAAGATATAAACTTGTATTAGACAATAGCATAATTGAACAAATAAATACATTTAAATTTTTAGGATCCACATTATCATACATTAGAGAAGTAGATATTAGAACTAAATTTGAAAGTGTTTAAAAAATATGTGGAATAATTAAAAGAACTTTTTTAAAAAATAAAGTAAGAAAAAGGATACAATGATGAAATTCTATATAACCATAGCAGCTTCAATAACGAAACTTGGACAATGACAAGTCAAAATAAAAGCACATTACAAATATGAGATTTTTAAGATTGTTTTGGGAGTCACTAGAAGAGTCAGAATAAAGAATGATGTTATTAGGTTGTCTCATAAGTAATGTCTGTTTTTTATTTCATTTTAGTGCTTTGGAAAATTTACTGGGATTCTTTGGTTTGGCAATGCTATGGCTAGTGTTGCGTGCATTGCGAGTATGTATCAATCTTCAGTTGTTAATAAACAATCACAAAATGGAGATAACAAAGTTTGAACTTAGAGTACTGTTGCTGCCGCAGCTCGAAGAATATGTGAAGTGAAAGGAGAAGATGTTGTTAGTGAGCGTGTGCACAACGATGGTTCCAATGTTTCAACAATGGAGACGAAAACACTAAAGATTTAGTACGTTCTGTAAGACCTGAAGTATGGAATATTAAGGATACACGTCAATTTTTGTGAGAAAATCCGCAAAAAGTACCCGTAGTGTTTCAAAAGATACCATACATCGCCACACTTGGAAAATCTTACAGAAGCTGTAGATCTGTATCTCAACAGACTGAACGTAGAGTGGATATCTGTCGTCAGCTTATCCGTAATCTTGTGGATGATAGATGAAAGATGGTTATATTACCGAAACCCTGATACCTCGAAACAGTGGCTTGATCTCCGTCAACCTGACAAAGTCATCAGTTCGGTCCCAAAGTAACGTGCTGTGTCTGGTGGAATTTTGAAGGTGAGATTCACTGGGAGTTTGTTCCAAATGGGCAGGTGATTGATGAGGATCTTTATCCTCCACAACTGGAACGAGCTCATGAGATACCCAGCATTAGTTAACCGAAATAGAGTTCTATTGCAACAAGACATACTGCACGAACAACCATGGCAAAAATTCAACAATTGAGAAGAATCGAAGTGCTACCACACCCAGCATACAGCCCTGATCTCGCACCATCACATTATCATCTTTATCGATCCATGACCCATTTTCTACGCGAAGAAATGTTAATGACATTGAAGCAGTACAAGTGAGTGTCACCGAATTGTTCGCATCAAAAACCAGAGACTGGTACCATCGTGGGATAACGAACCTCGCCGAACGATGGCTCAAGATCATACAATCGAATGGTCAATACTTTGAAAATTAGTTAATTGTTTGTCAGAACACATTTCGAATAATTGTTTTCCTTAAAAAACGTCATTGCTTATGAGACAGTATCTATATAAGAAACGGCACCCAAAGAAAATATTAAATTATAGACCCAAAGGATAAAGAAACATCGGAAGACCCCCAATGAAATAGGCATTTGGAGGACGCAACAAGCTTTTAGAGGTTTAATGCTTGAAGGAAAAGAAGTATAATAATTTTAATAATACTGGTGATATAACAACACCGAAATAACTAAAATGGAAAACCACGAAAAACAGCCTGCTGAACAAACACATAATGTGTCGACACGGTAGCTTCATGTACAGGAGAATTGATGACGTTGCGTAATGAAAATTTCCAGCTGAGCAGGCTATAGGGTCATAGTCCACTGTGCGATTTATTACCCAGCCAAAAATGAAGTGCCACGCATGTGGTTTAGGGTCATAACTCCTGTCATATCTTAATCGGCAATCGTGTCGCCTGATACGGCAAGGATACTATCACTCTCGTTACCAATATTGACTTTGGAAATGAATCCTTGTTTCACACCGCCATGTGTCGGTTTAAATTCGGATAGTGAGTACCCTAGCCGGTATTTGAACTACTTATCTCCCGGTCTCCGTCCAGTTCATCTTAACCATTGAGCTGACTGTCCATTTCCCTACTTTCTCTTATGCAAACTATTTTTAAAAAACGCTTATTCCTATTTTACGTAAATCGAGATAAACGTTCCCAGAAATGGCTGTGTTATAGAGGAATTTCGGATACGACCGGGACCTAAGGAAACAAACAAAACATTAGTCTTGTAATACATTTAATGTTACAAATCATGTTTACATAAACAACGAAATGTTCTATAGCAATGCACGAGGGCAGATTAAATATAAACGTGAATTTTAATGTAACGCTGCTGTTGGTATCTCGAGAGAGGCTATTGCGCGTGCGCACCGCAGAGAACGGGGCTGCGTCAGTACGCCGTAAGTACAAGGTGCAACGCATCATCATCATCAGATTTCTTGCAAAAAAAAAAAGGCACCAAACCATCGGAAAATTTGAGACAGCTCCGCGCACACTTTGGGGAAGAAACTCTTTCGCAGACTGGAGTGTATAAGTGTGCTAAACTCTTTGTGGCGGGAAGAAAATGAACCTGCTAGGAGGAAATCGCGAACAAGCATTACTGCAGACACCATTGTTGCCATTCGTGACATTATTGAAGAAGATCGGCGCATAAAAATATCCGAAATTTTTCTCTCCTAGAAATAAGTTACATTCATCCGAGCTGAACTCCATTACAGAAAATTATCTGCCAGGTAGGTTTCTCGTCCCTTAACCATGAACCTGCATCGCTACGAGGAGGAGGGAGAAGATTTATTTACTCACATTGTGATCTGTGATGAAACATGGGTGCGAGTCAAAGCAAGCAAGCATGGAGTGGCGGCGAGGAGACGAATCAGGTCTGGTCAAGGTCAGAACACGCCCATCTGATGGGCGCTTTTCTGTGGCATTTTCTTCATGAACAAAGGAAAGTTATGCAGCCTATTACTGTCACATTTTGTATTCAGCGAAAACTGCATATCGACACAAGTGACGCCAGCAAATGATCCGAAACGCCATTCTTTTCCACGACAATGCGAGGCCACATACTGCCACCTTAAAGCGGGAAAATTAGAGAAAATGCATTGGCACCTTACACTCCTTACAGTCCAGATTTATCGCCCTGGGACTATCATTTGTTTGGACCACTCAAACACGACCTAGGAGGAGGGGGTTTTCATGATAACGCAAGTGAAAAAGAGTTCGTGTGCAACTGGCTCCGCAAGTGTCCTTCTTTCAATAAGGATGCCAACAAAAGATTGCCAATCCAATGGAGAAAATGTGCATCGAAGGCAGGACAGTTAAATGCAGAGCTTCTGCCCAATTAGTCCAAGACCCGTAGGTCCTAGGACCCTGGCCTTTTCAACCCGGAAGCGATGGATAACTCCGGGGCTCTTTCCATAGGGCAATACCTGATATATTAAAACGCCCTCCCCCTCCGTTGACAACAACGTCAAGACGGGATGGAAGTGGATACGCCACATACACGCGTCAAGCCCGCAGCGAAGACTACCGAATAACCTCGGTGGGACCACCGTCTACTAGCTCTGCAGGTTAGTATCCGGGACTTATGAGGCAACCCTCTACCCCCTCCGGGCGGACGTAGCCTGGTGATCTAGCACACCTTCTACTAACTCTGCAGGTTAGTATCCGGGACTTATGAGGCAAACCTCTACCCCTCCGGGCGGACGTAGCCTGGTGATCTAGCACACCTTCTACTAGCTCTGCAGGCTAGTACCCGGGACTTATGAGGCAACCCTCTACCCCCTCCGGGCGGCCGTAGCCTGGTGATCTAGCACACCTTCTACTAGCTCTGCAGGTTAGTATCCGGGACTTATGAGGCAAAGCTCTACCCCCTCCGGGCGGACGTAGCCTGGTGATCTAGCACACCTTCTACTAGCTCTGCAGGTTAGTACCCGGGACTTATGAGGCAAAGCTCTACCCCCTCCGGGCGGACGTAGCCTGGTGATCTAGCACACCTTCTACTAGCTCTGCAGGTTAGTATCCGGGACTTATGAGGCAACCCTCTACCCCCTCCGGGCGGACGTAGCCTGGTGATCTAGCACACCTTCTACTAGCTCTGCAGGCTAGTTCCCGGGACTTACGAGGCAAACCTCTACCCCTCCGGACGGACGTAGCCTGGTGATCTAGCACACCTTCTACTAGCTCTGCAGGCTAGTTCCCGGGACTTACGAGGCAAACCTCTACCCCTCCGGGCAGACGTAGCCTGGTGATCTAGCACACCTTCTACTAGCTCTGCAGGCTAGTACCCGGGACTTATGAGGCAACCCTCTACCCCCAGGGGGCGGACGTAGCCTGGTGATCTAGCACACCTTCTACTAGCTCTGCAGGCTAGTACCCGGGACTTATGAGGCAACCCTCTACCCCCAGGGGGCGGACGTAGCCTGGTGATCTAGTACACCTTCTACTAGCTCTGCAGGCTAGTATCCGGGACTTACGAGGTAACACTCTACCCCCTCCGGGCGGACGTAGCCTGGTGATCTAGCACACCGTCTACTAGCTCTGCAGGCTAGTATCCGGGACTTACGAGGTAACCCTCTACCCCTCCGGGCAGACGTAGCCTGGTGATCTAGCACACCTTCTACTAGCTCTGCAGGCTAGTACCCGGGACTTATGAGGCAACCCTCTACCCCCAGGGGGCGGACGTAGCCTGGTGATCTAGCACACCTTCTACTAGCTCTGCAGGCTAGTATCCGGGACTTACGAGGTAACACTCTACCCCCTCCGGGCGGACGTAGCCTGGTGATCTAGCACACCGTCTACTAGCTCTGCAGGCTAGTATCCGGGACTTACGAGGTAACCCTCTACCCTCTCCGGTCAGACGTAGCCTGGTGATCTAGCACACCTTCCACTAGCTCTGCAGGCTAGTATCCGGGACTTACGAGGTAACACTCTACCCCCTCCGGGCGGACGTAGCCTGGTGATCTAGCACACCTTCTACTAGCTCTGCAGGCTAGTATCCGGGACTTACGAGGTAACACTCTACCCCCTCCGGGCGGACGTAGCCTGGTGATCTAGCACACCTTCTACTAGCTCTGCAGGCTAGTATCCGGGACTTACGAGGAAACACTCTACCCCCTCCGGGCGGACGTAGCCTGGTGATCTAGCACACCTTCTACTAGCTCTGCAGGCTAGTATCCGGGACTTACGAGGTAACACTCTACCCCCTCCGGGCGGACGTAGCCTGGTGATCTAGCACACCGTCTACTAGCTCTGCAGGCTAGTACCCGGGACTTATGAGGCAACCCTCTACCCCCTCCGGGCGGACGTAGCCTGGTGATCTAGCACACCTTCTACTAGCTCTGCAGGCTAGTATCCGGGACTTATGAGGCAAACCTCTATCCCCTCCGGGCGGACGTAGCCTGGTGATCTAGCACACATTCTACTAGCTCGGCACGCCAGTAGCCGGGACTTATGTGGCAACCCTCTACCCCCTCCGGGCGGTCGTAGCCTGGTGATCTAGCACACCTTCTACTAGCTCTGCAGGCTAGTAGCCGGGACTTATGTGGCAACCCTCTATCCCCTCCGGGCGGACGTAGCCTGGTGATCTAGCACACCTTCTACTAGCTCGGCAGGCTAGTAGCCGGGAATTATGTGGCAACCCTCTACCCCCTCCGGGCGGTCGTAGCCTGGTGATCTAGCACACCTTCTACTAGCTCGGCAGGCTAGTAGCCGGGAATTATGTGGCAAACCTCTATCCCCTCCGGGCGAACGTAGCCTGGTGATCTAGCACACCTTCTACTAGCTCGGCAGGCTAGTAGCCGGGAATTATGTGGCAACCCTCTACCCCCTCCGGGCGGTCGTAGCCTGGTGATCTAGCACACCTTCTACTAGCTCTGCAGGCTAGTATCCGAGACTTATGAGGCAAACCTCTACCACCTCCGGGCGATCGTAGCCTGGTGATCTAGCACACCTTCTACTAGCTCTGCAGGCTAGTACCCGGGACTTACGAGGTAACCCTCTACCCTCTCCGAGCGGACATAGCCTGGAGATCTAGCACACTTTCTACTAGCTCTGCAGGCTAGTACCTGGGACTTACGAGGCAACCCTCTACCCCCTCCGGGCGGTCGTAGCCTGGAGATCTAGCACAGTTTCTACTAGCTCTGCAGGCTAGTAGCCGGGACTTATGAGGCAACCCTCTACCCCCTCCGGGCGGACGTAGCCTGGTGATCTAGCACACCTTCTACTAGCTCTGCAGGCTAGTACCCGGGACTTACGAGGTAACCCTCTACCACCTCCGGGCGGACGTAGCCTGCTAATCTAGCACACCTTCCACTAGCTCTGCAGGCTAGTACCCGTGACTTACGAAGTAACCCTTTACCCCCTCCGGGCGGTCGTAGCCTGGTGATCTAGCACAACTTCTACTAGCTCTGCAGGCTAGTACCCGGGACTTACAAGGCAACCCTCTACCCCCTCCGGGGGGTCGTATCCTGGTGATCTAGCACACCTTCTACTAGCTCTGCAGGCTAGTACCCGGGACTTACGAGGCAGCCCTCTACCCCCTCCGGGCGGACGTAGCCTGGTGATCTAGCACACCTTCTACTAGCTCTTTAGGCTAGTACCCGGGACTTACGAGACAGCCCTCTACCCCCTCCGGGCGGACGTAGCCTGGTGATCTAGCACACCTTCTACTAGCTCTGCAGGCTAGTACCCGGGACTTATGAGGCAAACCTCTACCCCCTCCGGGCGGTCGTAGCCTGGTGATCTAGCACACCTTCTACTAGCACTGCAGGCTAGTACCCGGGACTTATGAGGCAACCCTCTACCCCCTCCGGGCGGACGTAGCCTGGTGATCTAGCACACCTTCTACTAGCTCTGCAGGCTAGTACCCGGGACTTACGAGGTAACCCTCTACCCCCTCCGGGCGGTCGTAGCCTGGTGATCTAGCACACCTTCTACTAGCTCTGCAGGCTAGTATCCGGGACTTACGAGGTAACCCTCTACCCCCTCCGGGCGGTCGTAGCCTGGTGATCTAGCACACCGTCTACTAGCTCTGCAGGCTAGTACCCGGGACTTACGAGGTAACCCTCTACCCCCTCCGGGCGGTCGTAGCCTGGTGATCTAGCACACCTTCTACTAGCTCTGCAGGCTAGTACCCGGGACTTACGAGGTAACCCTCTACCCCCTCCGGGCGGTCGTAGCCTGGTGATCTAGCACACCGTCTACTAGCTCTGCAGGCTAGTACCCGGGACTTACGAGGTAACCCTCTACCCCCTCCGGGCGGTCGTAGCCTGGTGATCTAGCACACCTTCTACTAGCTCTGCAGGCTAGTACCCGCGACTTATGAGGCAACCCTCTACCCCCTCCGGGCGGTCGTAGCCTGGTGATCTAGCACACCTTCTACTAGCTCTGCAGGCTAGTACCCGGGACTTACGAGACAGCCCTCTACCCCCTCCGGGCGGTCGTAGCCTGGTGATCTAGCACACCTTCTACTAGCTCTGCAGGCTAGTACCCGGGACTTATGAGGCAACCCTCTACCCCCTCCGGGCGGACGTAGCCTGGTGATCTAGCACACCTTCTACTAGCTCTGCAGGCTAGTACCCGGGACTTACGAGGTAACCCTCTACCCCCTCCGGGGGGTCGTAGCCTGGCCGGAGGTACCCAATTCCTCATGGGTGTCGGGAACATACTGCCCCCTCGAACCCAACTCAATCCGAACAACTCCCCACCTAGGGGCTAGGCAGTTCGGCCCGAGGTTTCTCTAGTCACGTCAGAGGTACCACGAGTGCTAAGGGTCCGCAGTGCTCGCACCACAGCAGCTGAAGGTGACGGATCCCCTTCCCTACGGGAATCGAAGGCAGGACACTATGCAGAAAAGTAATCTGTATATGAGCATTTTTGTTTGTTGATACAATAAATTTAAAAAAGATACTTCCCGTTTATATTTGAGCTGCCCTTGTATATATCAACATGTCAATATTTTGTTTCATATTCCACTTAATGAGAATGATAGAACACTTGACAAAATACTGTTTTGTCCTACTCAGAACAAGATTTTCAATGTGACAAAACCGGGTAGTGTTAATGCTTGTTTGCAAGACTGTGTACAGGTCCAGTTTATCATCTTTCTATCCCGAGTAACCTTCATAGACTCATCTATCCGTCTTCTTTGTAAGTAATATGACTCATAACAACGAAGATATGTTATATCATCATGTAGCAATTCAGACTATGAGTCAATGCCCGGATTTAGATTTCTTTGTGTAGAACAATTTTCTAGGTATTTGCCTTTTATCAACGTCTTTGCTGCTTTCCTTTTCGATAAGATCGTTTCTATAAGGACAATCAGTTATTATAACGGTCTTTCCTCTTGATCATTTGGAAAGTGGTCTCTGATATGTTGGAATGGTGACAAGCAAAAGAAAAACTTTGGCGATTGGTTTTACGAGTGCAAATCCGTGCCATATTGAGAATAATAAAAGCAGCGTGAAAATGCACTAAACATTAAATTAATTTCTATTACAGTAGTCAATTACCTCATTTGAGTCGATGACAAACACAGGGTCTTAACCCGCACCTATCACTATTGTCATATTTTAAAATACTCTGCATTCCTTTCAAAGAACTTTCGAAGTATGCATTTAGCAGCTTAACACTAATACTTACAGTTTCACTGTATGAGTTTCGATGAATTAGTTGAACAATTAGATCACAAAATCGCTTTTTCTTCAACATGTAATAAATCCGTTAAATCACGTCAGACCGGCTATACATGACTGACATGTACAGGAGCAAGAAGTTACATGTCTCGCTAGCAGCCGGCATCACACTGCAGTACAAATAAATGCATACCCGGTTTCACTCCTGTAATCCAAGTTCCCCTACACTTACTTGCAGAATAGGTGAACAAAGTAGACCTAAGATGCAATCAAATACTTTAACAGAAGGTCGCTTTATTAAGGCTTTGACATTTTATTATTTTTACATAAGAGATTCGTGTTGGTCAAAGGAATAAGTATTAAAGAATGCAAACCAATAACAGGATTTACCTTTACTACATATATATCACCGATCACGGTGTAAGGAGTGTTCGGGCACCACTATACCGGAAAGTCGGGGCGAGTGAAGACAAAGCAGGAGTCTGATAGAGGAACCGGTTGAGTGGCCAGCCCAACGCCTGGGATGAGAGCGAGAGAAATGGATGATAGTATGAGGGTGAAACGAATGATAGGAAAGATGAAGATGGAGCACTGGTGGAATGAGATGGCGGGGTAAACCGGAGAACTCGGAGAAAACCCACCCAGCGCCGTGTTGTCCATCACAAATCTCAATTTGCGGTTGCCTAGGATCGAACCCTGGCCGCCTTGGTGAGAGATGCACCGGATAACTACTCAGCCACGGCGCGGCCTTTCTGAAATTATTATGCTGAAGTAATGAGTGCACAAACAGTGGGACCTCCGAAATAGCAGGAAGGATTAAAGAGAGCGACATGTGGATGCGGTCTTAGCGAACTCAGCCGCATTATCAAACTTAACGGGAACTGATCTCTGTTCTCCTGAATGTGAGTTTGATACATCACTGCAGTATTAAGATGCAACATTAAAGACTACGACAGTGCAGAGGGCGGGGTTCTTCACCGGATGGGAAACTCCCCGGCAAGCCAGAGGCTCCCACCTCACTGTGGTTCTGAAGCAGGCCACCACGTTGGTCAGCAGACTGCAAACCGTCCTACCGAAGTAGGAACTGTTTACCATGAATATATCATCCTGCCATGCAGCGCTTTTATCTTGAAATAGACCACCAGATGAGAGATGATGTGAAATGATAATGGTGATAAAACCGAGGGGCAAGAAATTCGGGAGATGTAATTAGCCTACTCAGGAACCGAACCTGGAGCTCCCGAACGCGCCTGAGCCAATGTGCTGGGTAAGATAAGAAGGAAACCGACCTCGTACCACCTGAGGTTGCAGATGGTGTACGGTACTAGACAGACAGTTGAAAAGCTCGGTGAGTACATAGTAAAAGGCGTCAACAGCTTTCCTCTCTGAAAAGGAAATGCGGTTCCGTGTGTTTTAAATCTTTGATTACAGCCAACCCGCGGCTTCTCAACACCAGCCATTTATATTAATGAGCACACCAGTGCTGCCAACCTTTAACCAACATATTTCAGCAAAACATGAACGAAAATATCGCTATACATTTGAAGAAAGGTGGTATTTGTATTTTTCTACCACTTAAATTACAAGCTAAGCGAAAGGAATGGGCTCAATATTTTGACAATCTTTCACAAAAATCCTCTTTGTTACGTAAATATGAGAGCTTTTACCTTATATTGAAGCCTAGACATTCTAGATTATGTTAAATGATAAGTTTTTTAATGAATAATTTTCTGTACATTTTCCAAATATGAATTGCTTCTTTCTCACAGCGCCAGCCCACACAGATTTCGTGGTACCATTCTACATTTTTCTGGGCTCATTTGAGCATCATTTCAGCCAATTCATTTATCGTCCGACATGACCTAACAATGGAGGATGTAAATAACAAATTTAAATCTCCCGGCTTACCTTAATCCGTTCCGCTCGCTGTTGTAGCGGTATTTATTTTTTGTCCGCTGGCAGCACTGATTAAGTAACTATCATAACAAGGAGGATTATGCATGTAAGAAAGTCTGTATTTTCTTACTGTACAAGTTTCTGGAGCAATTTCAATGTACATTCGTTATAAACTATCTTAAACGAACTATCTCTACGTAGAACATTTGCGAAATTATTGATTTTCTCGAAAATGCCTCTAAACATTGCGAATTTGGAAACCTTGTCCTATGTACACGTGGCTTACGTGAAATAACAGTTAATTTCCATTAATTGACCTAATATTGGTACATTGGTGTGGCGTTAATGTTGCCGCCGACAAAGGATAATTGAAGAAAGTGTATCCTAATTTTAAATTATTCTGTATTCAAAGAATAATGGAAAGTCCAAGTGATTTTACTTCTAGATTTCAATTGTATTAGTTTGTGATCGTGAGGCCGGTCGTGTAAATAGCTCATTATGTTGGTAGTGGCGCTCACCGGCAAATTCGTAGTGTACAGACTCCTGTGCTACGAAGGTTCAGTTTCTGCTTATAGCACGATTGTTGCCAGTTCAGTGAAAAGGTAGACCTTGAGTTTTAGCGTTAATTTTTTTCAAGTCTAACAGTAATATGGTGAATGGTTCATTGCTAAAAGTACAATAAGAAGAATGGCATTACAATTTAACTGTGTTTGTGTGATAGCAAACTTTTAAATCATTCCTCAATTTCGCGTTCTTTTAGTGATAAATGTCATATCATTTCAACTGGAATACAGTGTCTGCCACGAGATGGAACTACAGAAGGAGAATGATTGACGTCATTTTCAGTTTGAAGACTGAACTTGACGAATTATTTAATGTAATGGCTGAAGATGAGGATGAATGCGCGATCTCCTAAGCTTTGATTTCAGATTCTTACTTTTGCTGTTTTCACTTGTACTTCCTAAGTATGGTTTCTTGTTTAACATCCTTCAGAAAAACATGTTTTACATTCAAAGTATAAACTTGGAAGAAGCGTAGGGACAGTGAAGCACAAATTAGTACAAAAGTGAATCGAGAAGATATTGACACATTGCTTCACTCACACTGTTTATTCACAGGACATGTTTCAAGAGCTCTTGCTCCTATCATCAGCTGATACTCGACTAGTGCAAGTTGTAGTGGTTTCCTCTTTCTCCGTTTTGTCAATAGATGGCGTGATGTACTTGTCAAAAATGTCCGGTGGTGGAGTTTCAAAATTCATGACTCTATGACGATTTTTGTTAATGAAGATTTTTTCCCATACGGAAAGGTCTATGGGGTGATTAACATATTTTATTAGAGATGTTTCCAAGTTGATGTCATGTCTAGTATTCAAAAAATGAAAAGCCACTGCTGATTTTTTTGTTTCGCCATTTTTAATGTTTCTCATATGTTCTTTAGTTCTGGTGTTAATATTTCTTTTTGTTTTTCCTATATAAATTTTAGGGCAAGTTTCACATTTGATCTCATAGATTCCTGGTTTTTCTTTGGTAGTGATTGAATTTTTGGGAGGGCCTTTTAACAAATTTCTGATATTAAACCTATTTTGAGGTGCAAGAGTTATGTTGTGTTTTGAGAAGATTTTTTGGAATTTGTTATAGGCTGATGAGTGGAAGGTGAATTTTTTAAAAAAAATTTTCTCTTTTTCTCCTGTAGGTTCTAGGGTGGTGGTTTCTTTTATTTTCTTAGCTTTGTTGAGTCCGTTAACAGTTTTGTCTACTAAATTTGGGTTGAAACCGTTGGATATAGCTACTTTTTATGTGTAGGTATTCTTCTTGATAATCTTCTCTGTTTAGTGGAAAGTTGATCATCCGAAAGATTAAACTGTTGAAAATGACATGTTGGTGTTGTTTTGGGTTGAAACTGTTGTTCTTGATGTAATTATCTGTGTGTGTCGGTTTCCTGTTGTTCATTTTTTTTGATCTTGAAGTCCAAAGTCGAGTATCAGCTGATGATAGGAGCAAAAGCTCTTGAAACATGTCCTGTGAATAAACAGTGTGAGTGATGCAATGTGTCAATATCTTCTCGATTCACTTTTGTACATGTTTGACATTGTTTCCGCAAACAAAACATTAATGACTTCCAAAACAATATGAAAGGCTTGCGTTAACATTTCGACGAATTTATTTGGTCAAGGATAGAATCTGGTCAAGTTTGCTGCGAAACACTAATACCTTCAAAGACATCCAGACTGGATAAAGGAGAATATTACACACAATCATTGTATCGATGAATATTTAATGAGATTATAAATACGATACTTGGCAAATA
Organism: Mantis religiosa; assembly: GCA_030765055.1. Classification (NCBI taxonomy): domain Eukaryota; kingdom Metazoa; phylum Arthropoda; class Insecta; order Mantodea; family Mantidae; genus Mantis; species Mantis religiosa. The sequence goes on along the minus strand of CM060953.1, from coordinate 5,347,976 downwards.
GCCAACAAATTCTTATCATTGTTGGAGAGTGCTTCATACGCGCAATACGAGACTTTCCCAGAGAGTGCGTTAAGACTTCTTATTATGGGCAGTACTTCAACGTAAGATTAAAAACAACTCCAACGGCTGCATGTCATGGGACATGCTTTGCGGCAGGTGTATAAACTTTATGAATTAATTTTGACCTTTCCTGGCACGCATGCATCAGCAGAAAGATCCTTTTCAGCGTCCCGCAGAATACATACTTATCTAATTCAAACTCAAAATAGACTTTCATCTTTATCCTTGTTATCAGTGGAAAAGGATTTGTTTAATTAACTCCATAAACAGCACAAGCAGCATTTGAAAACTCTGTACCAAAGTTGCTCATCTTTGCATTAACGTTGTTAAGAACCTGTTGAACCTCTCTGCGATGAGAGGGCCATAACGGTGACGAATCATAGGCTTATGGTTATGATCATCCCAATGGATGCTGCTACACGAGCCAAGATCGAAAAAAGCGCGCCAAGTTCGGTCGAATGTGGAGGCGTTACTTACCATGAGCTATTGCTACAGTTTATAATGGTCAAAAAGGAATATTACCTGCAAGTTACGCGCAATTTGCGCGAAGCAATCCACTAAAAACGGATCCTCCGTCAGCATTTGTGACACTCACCTGGAAGATAGATCTTCATGCAGGATTATGTGCACAGATCCCACGGAAATGCCAATTTTGGAGGCGACGTCTGCAACTGTCTTGGTTTGTTGTCATTGAACTGTCGCACCGAAGAAGATACATTAGACACATCCATGGTACCATCACCACATGACTCACTCAACTGGCGATGAATTTCAATAGGTGTCACACCGCGAAAATGGAGAAAACGAATGATTACACGCTCTTCTTGCAATGAAAACACCGTCATTTTAAGTATCAAAAACAGTCCTAGCTCTCGTCGCTGCCACTAGAGTTATATGTACTGTACAGTGCTGTCATCTCTGTCACGCATTCACAAAGACTCCACATGAATTAAAAAAACCAGAAGTTCCTATCTGGTCCCAGTCCTAAAAAAATAGTTGTTATAAATTGAACGCACCTCGTACATTCCCCGAATTTCTATTATCTTTTCACATTATCTCTCATCTGGTGGTCTCTTTCAGGGTAGAAGTGTTGGTGGGTGTTTCGGCATTGCATGGCAGGATGATATATTCCTTATAAAACCGTCTCCATTTCAGGACCAAGGCGGTTAAGCTGCCGGAGAGTTTCCAACTTTTAAATAGTAGGGACCCTGCTCTCTACTGTCTTGGCTCCTTGGGTCGGTAGCTCTCTCTCCCCTGCCACCCAATCCTTCCTCCCGGGGCTTAAAAACCTTATAATCCTAAAGGGTACGCTGGGGTTTATCACACACTTTGGTATTCAATGTTGTTTTGTAAAGATCATATTCTTTATTTACGGAGTCTTGGTATCGATTATCTTGTAGTTCGATATCCAGATGCCCAGATGCAGTTGTAAGTTTGTAGAACACAGAAAAGTTTGTCGTGTTGCGAGTCCGTCTGGATTTGACGTAAAATATTTACTGCTACAGACGGAGTAAACACGTTGTTATTGATGATCAAACCAGATACCACCAGGGAATAAACTTTGTTTGATTTTCTCACGCTCTTCTCCACACTTGTCCATGATGGGTGTACCTGCCAGCACTTTTCTGCAATTAAAATCATTTGATTTTCTTGCAAATACTAATGTTATTTCTCTCAGTTTTGATATTAGAGCATACTGAAGTCAGCAAGAACTAATTTAAAAAAATATATCGTTTTATTGTTTTTCAAAACATTCCTATTTAAAATACAATTTTGAAACCAGTTTTTAAAGTAGTGATGCCATTCTTCCCAAGGCAATTTAGAAACAACGATTTTATTAGGTATGGTTCCTTAATACTTGCGATATCTCGATACTAAAAATACTTGCGTAGTAGTCACATCGAACCATACTTCAGATAATTCGCTCGATCCTTTTTCGATACTTCGGTTGTGATTCTAAAATTTGTATTTTATTTTAAGATTATTATTGCCGCAAGTAGAAGATTTTAAAGAACATATACCTAATCAGAGCTAAATGTTAACCACTTAGAAGACGATAAATGTATGGCACTCTCTCCTCGAAAGTGCTCTGTCTGTTGCTCGCAGTTACAACAGGTACAAGCATTGGTTGAACATCAACTTCCTCTTCTCCCCTCTCACATACCCTTAGAAATCTATCCTTCAGAGACTTTATTTCATTTTAGATGCCACCTACTGCAAAGACCTAGATATTGTCAGGAATGTGGTAGCTGTACAGTAACATTATACAAGAAAATAATCGTGTGTCAACTGTCAGTTAACAGTTCCCAAGAGGAAATCACTACATATCTCCTGTCACCTCCTCTTTCTAGTACACTGCATTACTGGACAACAAATTCAACATTTCCAAAACTAAATATTTGTGTATTCTACCTACAACAGTTTTCTCTGAAAGACTATTTAGTACAGCAGGACTCATATGTGACATAAAAAGAAGTAGACTTGACTCCGAAAGAGTGCGAATGCTAGTATTTTTGAACAAAAACTTATAAAAGCGGATTGTTTTTCTTTTAAATGTCTAATGTAGAGTTTAAAAATAACAACACTGATGGTTTTAAGTTTTGTCTCATTAAATATGTGCAGCTATTTAATTGTATTGCCATCACACCGTTCTCCCAACATTCTGTTTTGTATTCAAACTACAATTAGAAATGAGGATCGAGTATCAAAGTTTCAGGTATCCTGTATTGATCCAACCCCATTTCTTATAATGTTCTACTGATTCACTGCATGTAAGGGTGACGCCGCGAATTTTACCTTTAGGTTATCCAAATACTCAGTAGTTAGTTTTATTGTATGTAAATGTGATTTATACATTTGGTTTTCTTTTGAAGATATTTTCAGAATGTAATTAATATTCCCAGGTGTCAAACAGTGACCCGATGAAACCTCCGAAAAAACCATTGGTTACGAATTTGCGAGTCGCACACGTTATTTCCTTAAGGTGATACCTGCAGTCTGCTTTTGCGAGGGCAGAAGTGGATTCGATACTCCGGAGCGGAAGCCGGTACAATCGTCAGCGAACTTTGTACCAATTGTTCAGTCTGCCACCGGAGAACATTGAGGTGTCCCACGTGTCCAACTGCCACGCTCAAACAAGCCTCTTGCTGGACATATTCAGATGTTCTTCTTGTAACATCAATTTACTACGGAAACTAGGACTTCACACAACAGCTCACACCGCGACCCTACCTAGACACGAGGGTAAATGACATGTGTAGTGTTTAACGCCCGCTTTTACTACATACGGCACCGCAGGCAGTGACACTGATGATACATGAGATGAAGATGGAGCACCGGTGGAATGAGATGGCGGGGGAAACCGGAGGTCCCGGAGAAAACCCGCCCCAGCGCCGTGTTGTCCACCACAAATCTCACTTTGTGGTCGCCTGGGATCGAAACCGGCCCGCCTTGGTGAGAGCCAAGCGGTCTAACCACTGAGCCACGGCGCGGCCTTAGACACGAGGGTGACTTACTAAATATTTCCCATACACCATTTGTAAATTAAGCGCTCATTTTGTGCCAGTATCCAGCAGCATGTACATGTTGACTCATACCTCTCCGGCATGAGGTCAGTCAGTGGCAGAACAGCGTGCGGTCCACAGAAGAAGTGTAACACGCAGTGTTTTCCGTGGGTGGCGAGCAGTATATCTCACAGAAAACAGTATTCAATTAGATGCAGCAGATGAAACAGGGAAAGCAAAGATTTCCGAGATTAGGAATGATTTGGGTTAATCACTCTCAACGAGATTCAAAAACATCCTCCATGGATTGGAAATATCCTCCCAAACCGACAACAACGAGGTGGTTCCATCTGCCCACATGATGACCAGTGTTCTGTGACACACACTCGGCAGCTCTCTCATTCTCTCTCCAACTTCCCGAAAATTGCGCTCTTCATAATAACTTCATTCGTCTCTGCTAACTTGTTTCGTATCAGAGAAGTAAGGCAAGCGCAAGAATACTGTTTCCGTTGTTTTGGAAAAAAAATAATTCCAGTAGTTAATTCTATCTTAATTTAGGTCCTCCTACGATAAGTCATAGATAAGACAAAACCTCCAATGTTAAGTCATATCGGACGATGAATGAAATGATGTTCAAATGAGTACAGGATACATAGAGCTTAGAGTTACCGGACATTCATCTTTCAGGATAAGAGAAAACCTCCAACGCTAAGTTATATCAGGCGATGAATGAAATGATGTTCAAATGAGTACAGGGTACATAGAGCTTAGAGTTACCAGACATTCATCTTTCAGGGTAAGAAAAAACCTCCAACGCTAAGTTATATCGGACGATGAATGAAATGATGTTCAAATGAGTACAGGGTATATAGAGCTTAGTGTTACCAGACATTCATCTTTCAGGATAAGAGAAAACCTCCAACGCTAAGTTATATCGGACGATGATTGAAATGATGTTCAAATGAGTACAGGGTACATAGAGCTTAGAGTTACCAGACATTCATCTTTCAGGATAAGAAAAAACCTCCATATTCAAGTCATATCGGACGATAAATGAAATGATGTTCAAATGAGTACAGGGTACATAGAGCTTAGAGTTACCGGACATTCATCTTTCAGGATAAGAGAAAACCTCCAACGTTAAGTCATATTGGACGATGAATGAAATGATGTTCAAATGAGTACAGGTGTATAGAGCTTAGAGTTACCAGACATTCATCTTTCAGGATAAGAGAAAACCTCAAACGTTAAGTTATATCGGACGATGAATGAAATGATGTTCAAATAAGTACAGGGTACATAGAGCTTAGAGTTACCAGACATTCATCTTTCAGGGTAAGAGAAAACCTCCAACGTTAAGTTATATCGGACGATGAATGAAATGATGTTCAAATAAGCACAGGGTCCATGGAGCTTAGAGTTACCAGACATTCATCTTTCAGGATAAGAGAAAACCTACAACGTTAAGTCATATCGGACGATAAATGAAATGATGTTCTAATGAGTACAGAGTACATAGAGCTTAGAGATACCAGACATTCATCTTTCAGGATAAGAGAAAACCTCCAACGTTAAGTCATATCGGACGATAAATGAAATGATGTTCAAATGAGTACAGGGTACATAGAGCTTAGAGTTACCGGACATTCATCTTTCAGGATAAGAGTAAACCTCCAACGTTAATTCATATCGGACGATAAATGAAATGATGTTCAAATGAGTACAGGGTACATAGAGCTTAGAGTTACCAGACATTCATCTTTCAGGATAAGAGAAAACCTCCAAAGTTAAGTCATATCGGACGATAAATGAAATGATGTTCAAATGAGTACAGGGTACTTAGAGCTTAGTGTTACCAGACATTCATCTTTCAGGATAAGAGAAAACCTCCAAAGTTAATTCATATCGGACGATAAATGAAATGATGTTCAAATGAGTACAGGGTACATAGAGCCTAGAGTTACCAGACATTCATCTTTCAGGATAAGAGAAAACCTCCAACGTTAAGTCATATTGGACGATGAATGAAATGATGTTCAAATGAGTACAGGGTACTTAGAGCTTAGTGTTACCAGACATTCATCTTTCAGGATAAGAGAAAACCTCCAAAGTTAAGTCATATCGGACGATAAATGAAATGATGTTCAAATGAGTACAGGGTAATTAGAGCTTAGTGTTACCAGACATTCATCTTTCAGGATAAGAGAAAACTTCCAACGTTAAGTCATATCGGACGATGAATGAAATGATGTTCAAATGAGTACAGAGTACATAGAGCTTAGAGTTATCAGACATTCATCTGTCAGGATAAGAGAAAACCTCCAACGTTAAGTCATATCGGACGATGAATGAAATGATGTTCAAATGAGTACAGAGTACATAGAGCTTAGAGTTATCAGACATTCATCTGTCAGGATAAGAGAAAACCTCCAACGTTAAGTCATATCGGACGATGAATGAAATGATGTTCAAATGAGTACAGAGTACATAGAGCTTAGAGTTACCAGACATTCATCTTTCAGGATAAGAGAAAACCTCCAACGTTAAGTCATATCGGACAATGAATGAAATGATGTTTAAATAAGTACAGGATACATAGAGCTTAGAGTTACCAGACATTCATCTTTCAGGATAAGGGAAAACCTCCAACGTTAAGTCATATCGGACGATGAATGAAATGATGTTTAAATAAGTACAGGGTACATAGAGCTTAGAGTTATCATTCATCTGTCAGGATAAGAGAAAACCTCCAACGTTAAGTCATATCGGACGATGAATGAAATGATGTTCAAATAAGTACAGGGTACATAGAGCTTAGAGTTACCAGACATTCATCTTTCAGGGTAAGAGAAAACCTCCAACGTTAAGTCATATCGGACGATGAATGAAATGATGTTCAAATAAGTACAGAGTCCATAGAGCTTGGAGTCATCAGACAGGATAAGAGAAATCCTCGGATAAGACTTTATCCAGATAACTCAACCTCATCGAGATTAGAACTCGAGGCAGATATGCTTGCACTTAACGCAACGCCTGTAAGTTGTTTTGACACACTAGCGTCGCGTCAGTACCACTTACTACATCCCGAGATGTCGGCAACCCGCATGCACGCGCGATAGAGAAGTTGCCGAATCACACGGGGAAGAGATAGCAATACTGCTTCCGTGGCATTTGACGCATGGAAATCACGATTAAAGCAATGTTGCTTTTAGACCATGACTTTACTAAATGTTTATCCTTACAGCCTTAAGAATTGACTTAAAATGCTCTGTGTTTAAGATATTTACGTTATAACTCTTAAATTTTCTGGGAATTATCTCTGAAGTCGCCTTCAACATGAATAACCTTTGTACAACTGGTAACCCGTAAAAGAAGATAAATTGACGATGATGATGATGATGATGATGATGATGATGATGATGATGATGATGATGATGATGTTGATGATGATGATGATGATGATGATGATGATGATGATGATGATGATGATGATGATGATGATGATGATGATGATGATGATGATGAGTATAAGGGCGCTCAACTGCAGAGGTCATCAGCGCGCTTTTTAAAAAAAAAACTGGTCATGGCAAAAGCCAGTTATAAATTCCTCTAAAACACTATAAATATGTCAATAGACTTACAAAAAATACATACACGTAAAAAACTATAAAAACAATAGAAATATAATCTAAAAAGCCATAAATTTTATTCGCCAAATCCTAAAATCTAATCTAGAAAAGAATCTAAAGACCTTCTCCACTACTACGTTATCGTCCGCTAGCATTTCTGCAAAGCTGGCCGACAGCTGCAGAGATCTCCTAAGGTCTGCTAGAAAAAAAAAACACTCTAGCAGCACGTGTCGTACAGACAACGCTTCATTGCAAAACGGACACAGTGGAGAAGGCTCCTTTTTAAAAAGAAAACTATGAGTAAAAAAGCATTCGTAACCGAGCCAAACTCACCTCCTCACGACAGGAGGTAACCCAGGGAATCGGAAGTTCTTTGACAGATCTAAGTTTATTATTGCGGAGAGCGGACTACTCTTCCTGCCAGCAGGTCTGCATAGCTCTCTGCAATACGGCCCTAAAATCTTCCGATGTCACACATGGTACTCGAACCCTGGGCTTCATGGTAGCCGTCTTGGCTGCCGAATCCGCCATTTCATTCCCCCGCAAGCCTACGTGACCAGCGATCCATGCACACACCACGTTTACGCCAGAAGCGTATAAAACGTGGAGAGCATCCTGCATACGCTGCACAATAGGGTGGTAGTTGTACAGCTGCCGTAGACTTTGAAGTGCACTGAGGGAATCACTTAGGATTAAGCAGTCCCCCAACTTTCGTCGACGTGCGTGTAAAACGGCCCGGTATATTGCATAAAGCTCTGCAGTAAAAATGGAAGTGCCAGTGTGGAATCCGAATGTATACGGTTCGGTTCCACACACGTAAGCACAACCAACACCATTTGAGTTCTTGGAGCCATTAGTATAAATTACAAAATGGTCCTCATATCGCGATAAAAATTCTGAAAAAACATGTGCGGATACTAGACATAGACATGGTAGATTTATCATATTTTGTCATGCCCAGATCAACGTGGGACGCTCTGCACAACCAAAGAGGGTATGTCCTCTCCCCCCTAGGATACATCTTGGGCATTTCAGTATCAAGATGTCTAAGGAGCTCCCGGAAACGAAAACCAGGTGGCTTTGGTTTAATAGAAGTGTTCCTATAACAATTGTCACTCAATAAGTATATTTGAGATGAAAATAAAACTGCACGATTAGAACTTATTCTTTCTCATAAGAAGAAAATAATATTTATGAGAGTTGTGAAGTAAGTTGATGTTCATCAACGAGTAAATAAGTTCAACGCCCGAGGCGCCAGCTCCAAACCTCGCTAGTCCAATACGTAATTTTATCCGTTACCCAAGAAAAAATCGACTTGTATTATAATTTATAAAAATATTAAAAGTTGTTTTACAAAAGATTTAGACTCGACGAAATTGACTACAGTGGCCAATCGGCGGTTGTTCTGTGGAATATATCTATAGTGTTAACTCGTATACGTTGGCTTGCTTGTACTTTAATCATTACATCACGCACACATTTACACTCTCATTCATACTTCCAGACTCTGGGGAAAATGGGGAATCATCTTGGTTGGAGAAAAATCCCCAACCCAACCAGGAATCGAACTCGGGAGTCCTAGCACGGGAGGCAGCTGCTCTACCGTCTGAGCTACGGGGCCAGCCAAAGATAATACTGAGGGCTTTAAACAGCGAAGAATCGTAGCTATGGTGATGCAAAAATAACAAATGTCCGAATGAGTGATTCAGGGACCAAAGTTTTATATCTGAAGAAATTCGAAAAGAAGCTCTAAATTGCTAAACTTAGTTTTCTGCAATTTTTGACAAAGGATATTTATGTTTTAAGAAATGGTGAATTTCAAAAAGCGTTACGTATATTTGCGAGGAAGTGTTTTTAGCAGGTTACTAAAGAAAAATTGAACATCGGAATAAGCGATCTACGAGGTAATCGATAGTCAAATGTCCCTGACACTATATTAGAGTAGACGTTCCTGAAGAAGAATGTGTTTTGTTTCGCAAATCTTAAATTTATTCTTCTGTTTGACCTGCTATATTGACTCTGGTAGAGACTACTCGACTCTTTGCAGAGACTATTCATGTCTAACAGTAAAAGGTCCACTTTTTAGTAACAAAAGTATCGCGTAATGATGTTTTCTTTTCTTATGGTAGCGGAGAAATATAATTACAGCGATAAAATAAATGATTGATCACATAGACACAAAGATGTAGATTGGTTGAAGGACTAATTTGAATATTTCAACATTTATTTGTGTTTAAATAGAAATAGGTTATTGGTTTTCTATCTCTTGGTCAGACCAGCTTTAACATCCCACAAGGAAATTAGCAAAAGGGTATTATTTTTGTTGAAATCATAGTATCAATTTTTGATTAGAATACAATAGTTAAGAGCGCGGTCGTTGTTTGAGTGGTCATGTCCGTAAACATTACGTTCCTTTACCCTACATATAAAAGGAAAAACAAATGAAGTGATGAGTTGCCACCGCACCCTGAATGCGCGGCGGCGCCTCCATTGATCCGTCACTCCCACCCTGGTGACGTCATGGGATGATGCTGCGCTCAGCTGAGCAGCTTGTAGCCTAGCACGGGATTACAAGGGCTGGACTCGGAGCAATGGCGTCGTCGTGAAGTAGGCGGGCAAGTAATGCGCCAGCCTCAACGCGCACAAACAACACAGTAGTGGTTAGTCCTCATCGTGTGCAGTGTAGTGAACGTGAAAAAAAAATCATGCCACGTGAACCTCCTCTTTCGTTAACCTTATTCTTGTGCCTACTTCCAAGTAAATAGTGTCACGTGTTTAAATTTCTATATTCGGCGTTTTTCTAAAGGCTTTACTCACTTTAATGTGCCTTTACCTCTGGTTTATCTGAGGTGCCTTTGCTTTGGCCGTCACTATAGAAAGCATAGAGTTAATGACAATACTAGCAGGAAGATGGTGGAATGGTCCTCGTCAACTCTGCCACGCTACAGTCGTCGTGGTGATGGAGGAAGTCGCGACCTGGTGGCTGCAGCTACCGGACTTGGTGGCGTTCACCACATCTCCAAGTCCGTCATGTCGGCGGCCGCCAACGTGTTGCTCACACGACGTCGTAGGAACAAGACCGTCCACTTCGGCAGCACCACTGGAGACAGTGAGTACACGTACGTGACGTCGGTGCCTCCGCCACCACCACCTAGACGGCGTAGTAGTGTGGTCAGCTTACCCGGACAACTCGAACCAAATGTACAGCAACTGTTTAGCTTTATCGAGACCGTGCTCAGCGCTTGGGTCGACGAAGACACCGGCAGGCGTACCAAGATATATGGAACCACCCCACGGCCCAGGAAGCCGCAGCCGAAGAGGACACCTTCCGATGTGGTCGCGCTCATCGGAAACAACCTGCATGCTGACCGCGTCGGCAGTCCCAGATACAAGCATGTTCACTGGAAGATAAGACCGGAGCAATGCAACGCTATATTCCTCAGCAAGGTAACTTGTACAACAATGCTAAGCGGGACCACACTTTACAACGTATTCCAGGAATTACATTATATGACTTTCCCTACTCTCGTACAAACTTGTTTATTCCTTTATATGTTTCGTGTTATTAGAGATAAAAATTTGCAAAATATTAACTCATTTTTGTAGGTGCAGGACGAATGTCGTAACACTGTAGAGTTATGTGATAGTCAAATATTTTAACAGCTGATCGCTATGTAATGACGTTGACATTCCATTTTATTTGAATGACCATATATGAAAACCAATAGAGATGGAAAATAGAAAATCTACTCATATCGATAATTACATAAAAGTTAAAAGTTTTAACGCTTTTCACAAATATTTGCTGTTGTTAATATTGATTTATAAGTTAGTAAATGTACCCCTAAACAAAGAGGAATTTAACAAAGACTATAAAAACATTAGTAGACTGCTTTAAGTAACGGTTATAATGGTTTTACATTCTGCATCCATTTAAGTCTAGGTCAACCACGTCTTCCTCTTCCAGGTTCCAGGTAGATTCCATTCTAAATCTTGTTTTGGTAATCTTATCTCAGGACATGGTCATACTGGACTGTATATCTTATAAAATATAAAACTGAATTTTGAGCTTTCATGGTTTGTGTTATGACTTTTTAGAGTGCCTAGTGGATCTCCTGAAACACTCAATTTCGATAAATAATAATTATAATTTCAAATTCATTTTCAATGTCCAAATTTGTGCTCTAAAAGTTAATGAACTTCTGATTATTGATTTTTATATTTGTAATTTAGCTTCTAAAGTTATATTATTTGATTTCTATATTTAGTCTTCTTGATTACCGCTTGAATTTATGTTCACTCGTAGGTACATAATCTCTTCACTTCCTTTGATGCATCCCTTGCCGGATATTTCTCCCCGTCTCCACATGGCCAATAACTTTTCTTCAAATTAATTTTTAATCTCCATCTGTTATATTCATCAATAAGTTTTCTACTAATATTCTAAATCCTCACAGTCTTGGGTTATATCTAGTTGATAACCTGTGAAACGTAAGGTTTTAATTGTAGAATTTTCGATGGTAATTCCCATATATCTGCAGTTACTTTTACAGTTTTGTAGTGTTTGTCTTATATATGTTAAAATGGTTGGTGATAAACTACAACCCTAACGTAAACATTTAGTAACTAAGAATTTGTCTGATACAGTTTTCCCGAATCTAATTCTAGACTGCGCATTTACATATAGCATTCAAAATAGCTGTTTTCAATAGTTTGTTCTAAAATTTCCCATTATTTCTTCAGAGGTACAGAAGCACATGCACGATACCCAATTCTTCGATACTCGATACTGTCATTTCTACTTCCAGTTTCAATACAAAATAGAATGTTGGTAGAATTATGTGTCAATAAAATTAATTAGGTACACATTTATTGACACAAAACTTAAAACCATCATTGTTCTTATTTTTAAACACATTAGACTTTTAAAACAAAACAGTCCACTTTTATAAGTTTTTTTTTCTCCAAAAATATTAGCATTCTGATTTTTTTCGTGGTCAAGTCTACTTCTTTTTCTGTCACATATGAATCCTGTTGTACTAAATATTGTTTCAGAGAAAACTGTTGTAGGTGAAATACACAAATATTTAGTTTTGGAAATGTTGAATTTGTTTTCCAGTAATGCAGTGTACTAGAAAGAGGAGGTGACAGGAGATATGTAGTGATTTCTTCTTGGGAACTGTTAACTGACAGTTGACACACGATTATTTTCTTGTATAACGCTACTGTACAGCTACCGCATTACTAATAATTTTTCAGGCTTTGTAATGTTCTACTTGCGATAATAATATTTTGTGATTTTAAAATAAAATAAAAAAAGCAAAATACCAGCGAAGTATCGAAAAAGTATCGGGTCGTGAGTATCGAGGTATCGCAACTATGGAGCACCACCCCTAATACATTTGTATGAGAGCGACGCACCTCGTTAAACTTTGTGTGATATTACGTACTCACAGACTTGTAAACAAATGATGTATATACGACGGCAAGCGTATTTGTGACGGAATTATAACGTTACGTCGTCAATATGTGATAAATAATTCTGTATCTTTATTTACTTCTGTAATTATCTTATTTCTTGATTTATAGGATTAGATTTCAACATTTTGAAGATGTAATGAATTTCTTCCCCTGAACTATCTTTCAGACGTGTCGCAATTTACTGAAATGATGATTTTGAAGCTTCTTTGTTGATAATTAGTTACCTGGCGAGAATTAAATACAACATAAGGCTTGCGCAATTATCAGTTTTCTTGTCTCAGCGTCGTCTCGGAAGTTGTTTCTGTCCCCATAGCAACCATTGATTCCTTTATAGACTCGTCACCCATACAAAAAGTAAAACCTGCCTCAAACAGACTCCTTATATGCCGGAAACCTGGAAAAACGGAACCTACGTTTCCGAACGAAGCTATTTCCCATACTACTCTTTTCTAATTTAACTCCTCCAACGTTAAGCCATATCGGATAATGAATGGAATTGGTGAAATGATACTCAAATGAGCCCAGGGTCCATAGAGCTTAGTTACCCGACATTTGTCTTTCAGGATCAGGGAAAACCCCGAAAAAAATTATCCAGGTAACTCACCCTGAATGAGATTAGAACTCGCGAATACTACTCTTTACATGCAACATATCTCGCATATTTTTATTTTCTCTAAATGTTTGACGATTTTGATTAAATAATAATAATACTCGTTTAAAATATTTTCATAATAAATGAAGTCTATGTTTGAATGTTTTGGGAATGTTCTCAGAAGTTCGATTGAAACCATAAGAGATACAAAACTCTCCGTACAAAAAAAGTAATTTCGCTAAAGCACACAAATGTATTTATTTTCTTTCTATTTATTTATTCATTTATTTATTTGCGTTTTATTTATTTACTTTTATTTATTTAATTTTAAAATATTTGTTTCTTTATTTGTTAAGTGAACTATTTCGGGCATGTTCCCTATTAGAAAGGTGGAGTAAGACCGATAAATTTAATGCCATAGCTGTGATTTGATACACGGATCTCTCGGTCTCCGACCGACTGCTCTTGAGCTACCATGGCAACATGCCAGCATGACATTAAAATCTCCAACTGACTCATGTATTTCCCGGTAAACAATCTTTCACACTAATCGTGTGTAGGCCAAAGTATAGAAAGACAGAGTCAGACTGACCTTCATGGCTAGTGTGAAAGAACAACTATTTTCCATGTTCCATATTCTTTGTCTGAAACTGGCAGTATCTAATGCGGAGTCGTTATTCATATTTTTAAGTATTGGTATGCAAAAGTACGCAATTACGAACACATCGCACAGTGACCAAGTGTTTAAAACATTTGATTATCACTTAAACTCTACTGTCTTCCCTTGTAACTACAATAAGATAATGTTTATCTTGTTTGTACAAGAATAGAGAAAGTCATGTATATATCACATAACGACCAAAACATTTGACTATCACTTAAAGTCTACTGTATTCCCTTGTAACTACAATAAGATAATGTTTGTCTTGAAGTAGATAGAGCAATAAGTGTTTGTACAAGAGTAGAGAAAGGCATGTATACATCACATAACGACCAAAACATTTGACTATCACTTAAAGTCTACTGTATTCCCTTGTGACTACAATAAGATAATGTTTATCTTGAAGTAGATAGAGCAATAAGTGTTTGTACAAGAGTAGAGAAAGTCATGTATACATCACATAACGACCAAAACATTTCATTATCACTTAAAGTCTACTGTATTCCCTTGTAACTAAAATAAGATAATGTTTATCTTGAAGTAGATAGAGCAATAAGTGTTTGTACAAGAGTAGAGAAAGTCATGTATACATCACATAACGATCAAAACATTTGAGTATCACTTAAAGTCTACTGTATTCCCTTGTAACTAAAATAAGATAATGTTTATCTTGAAGTAGATAGAGCAATGAGTGTTTGTACAAGAGTAGAGAAAGTCATGTATACATCACATAACGACCAAAACATTTGACTATCACTTAAAGTCTACTGTATTCCCTTGTAACTAAAATAGGATAATGTTTATCTTGAAGTAGATAGAGCAATAAGTGTTTGTACAAGAGTAGAGAAAGTCATGTATACATCACATAACGACCAAAACATTTGACTATCACTTAAAGTCTACTGTATTCCCTTGTAACTACAATAAGATAATGTTTATCTTGAAGTAGATAGAGCAGTAAGCATTTGTAGGAATAGTTGATAAACGATCGTTTATTATAGGAATATTATTGTAGGAATTTGTAGGAATAGTTGATAATCTAGCCACAGGAGGACTGAGTTGACATGGAGGTGAATATTTTAGAATTAAGTTAGTAGTTTGAGAGCTCGCGGCGCTGCATGCGGTCGATATTTTCTTGCATTAATTATGATGTTGTTGGTGACAACAGGTTTTATCGTGACCTCGATTTCTCCCTCTGGATGAATAATGCACCTCATTGATTCCTATCAAGCCTATGCTTAAAGTGAATTCCCCGTTCCTTTGATTACAATATTTCAAAGAACTGCAGAGTAATGCACAATTTTGTGGCTCTGTTCAACTTTTTCGGCTTCAGCTCTATTTCATGTACACGAGTGAAAATATAGCAAAAGCTAGGTATAACCAAGCGGGTTGGCTCAGGCGGGGTCCTCTAAGTCCGTCATTCGGGAGGCCCAGGTTTCATTCTCCTACCTGAACCATAGGTGTTCTTCCCAGGTGAAGGGGGGGGGGGGTTCCGGGCTGCCAGGTAAATGCTGGGTACGTTAATTACATCCCCCGAATTTCCTGTCCCACCAATTCATCTCCATTATCACTTGTCATCTCGTGTTCTCTTTCAGGGTGGTGATGTCTGCAGGAGTCTCAGTGTTGCATGGCAGGATGATATGCTCCTGGTAAACACTTCCTCCTTCGGTTGGACGATTTCTGGTCTCCCGGCCGACCGACGGGCCGTTTGCAAATAGTGGGCGGCATACCGACTGTACTGGCCTGCCGGGTCAGTTTCAAACTTTAAATAGTAGTGAATCCTTGCGACAGCCCATCTGTCTCCTCTCACCTCATCCTTTATCCCAGGAATTCCGCATTTGGGGACATAGAACAAGGGATCCCATGTTCTAATCTCGGTCCGGGTGAGTTATCTGGATAAGGAGTTCCCTTTATCCTGAAAGATGAATGTCTAGTAACTCTAAGCTCTATGTACTCTGTACTCATTTCAACAGCATTTCATTCATCGTCCGATATGACTTAACGTTGGAGGTTTTCTCTTATCCTGAAAGATGAATGTCTGGTAACTCTAAGCTCTATGTACTCTGTATTCATTTGAACATTATTTCATTCATCGTCCGATATCACTTAACGTTGTAGGTTTTCTCTTATCCTGAAAGATGAATGTCTAGTAACTCTAAGCTCTATGTACTCTGTACTCATTTGAACATCATTTCATTCATCGTCCGATATGACTTAACGTTGGAGGTTTTCTCTTATCCTGAAGATGAATGTCTGGTAACTCTAAGCTCTATGTACCCCGTACTTATTTGAACATCATTTCATTTATCTTCCGATACGACCTAACGTTGGAGGTTTTCTCTTATCCTGAAAGATGAATGTCTAGTAACTCTAAGCTCTATGTATTCTGTACTTATTTGAACATCATTTCATTCATCGTCCGATATGACTTAACGTTGTAGGTTTTCTCTTATCCTGAAAGATGAATGTCTAGTAGCTCTAAGCTCTATGAACTCTGTACTCATTTGAACATCATTTCATTCATCGTCCGATATGACTTAACGTTGGAGGTTTTCTCTTATCCTGAAAGATGAATGTCTAGTAACTCTAAGCTCTATGTACTCTGTACTCATTTGAACATAATTTCAATCATCGTCCGATATCACTTAACGTTAGTGAATGTGAAATAAAAATAGACACCATTTGCGACAATCACGTGTGTGCTACTATCATTTATCTCAGATTATATGGAGATGTCTAGAATTTTAGGAGATGAATGAAAGATCAAAGTGCCCCCGCGGAACACAACAATGAAGGTTTTGATAACAAGACAGACGTAAGTTGAAAGAAGGTAGAAGAGGTGATTAAGTTACCCGTCGATCACCTATTACAGCTAAGAATTTGTGGATAAAACAGGGATTTCGTTTTCAATATTGTATCATATCCCCATTCTGATATGTATAAACATGTAAATACTGCGTGTTTCTGTTTTTTGTATTTGACTGGTTGTCCACGTAGAGGAGTGCTGATGAGTGCACTAACGTGCCTTTACCTATGACTTTGTAGCAAGCAGTTCGCCTTGGTTTACAGTACATTGTGTGTATGTAGCAGCGTGTTTCTGTACCTGATTACCTCCTAATGGGACGAAAGGATATAGGAACTGAAGAACCTGCTGTTATTGTAGCTCTGCATCAAGAAGGCTATTCCAGTTGGACAATAGCAAGAAAAGTTAGCATAGCCTGATCTACAGAGATGTTTACATTGCAGTGTTTCAAACAAACTGGTTGCCAATGCAAGTGTTTCTCGACCTGGAAGACCCCGAATAATATCATGTAGGGAAGAGCAGTTCATGTGTGTACAGAGTAAACGTCATAGAACTCTTACAGTACCTGAAATTCGAGAGGAAGTTACTAGTATGGGAACAAGTCCAATCTCTGTCTCAGCCGTGCAACATCGCCTTCGTGAACCAGGTTTAAAGGGGTTCATCGCAGCCGGAAAACCTGTATTACGTAATCAAAATAAGGTAAAAAATTAGAATGACACAGCAACATAAAATCTGGAGTGTTGAGCAATGGTCCAAGCTGTTGTTCATGGACGAGTTTCGTAGAAGGTTTGTTCGTCGACTTCGTGGAGAACGTACGAAGAGTCAATATATGATGACAACGGTGAAGCGTGGTGGAGGGTCGGTTATGTTATGAAGATGTTTTGTATGTGATAAAGTTGGTGATCTAGTGAGAATTAAGGAAACATTATAGACAGAAGTATATCGCAGGATACTGTTCTACCTGGCAAGAGACTTATTGTCACAGGACAGTGATCCGAAACATGCTTCTGAGTTGTCTTGGGGTATGGCAATTCGGGCCACTGAAAATGTGATTTAGCCAATTAAGTCATTTGATTGAAATTCCATTGAAGTCTTATGGGACGAGCTTGACAGGGAAGTGAGAAAACTGAGGTCATCTGATGTTGAAACTCTGTGTAACATCTGCAAAAACACTACGCAATCTTATCTCCAGAATGCCAAGATTTTTGCAGCGGTTCTGACGGCAAAGGATGGATGCTTTGAAGAGCCTGAAATTTACGCCATATGGTGTTGTATGTACTTAATACTACAGAAAGATAATATCAATTTTGTTGCTCTTTTAATTTTTACGTCGTATTTGTACATTGAGATAACATATTTAGCTTTTTTCATACGTGACGGAAATCTTTTGACCGGTAGTGTACTTGGTAAAGGTAAAGATTTTTTTTTATAAAATATTACATACAAGTTTAAGTTTTACCCGGTATATGAGGCACAAGCAAGTCGCTTAGCTTGCTGTTCTGTTGGGTAACAAAAGCGCAACGCTTTGAAATACTCGCTTTTGTATCTTGTGGTGCTCGCAATATCGAACAAAGTGTATACACAACTTCGATTATGAAAGTCAGAGAGATTTTATATGCTTTGATTTCACAAAGCGGTTTTCGCCCTCTTCATCGCTGTTCTTCCGTTGTACACGTACGTTCAAAAAAGCTTCTTACATTTTACAAAAGCTAGAGTGTTCTGTAGAACATATCTTCACATGAACTTTTTCAAATTGACGGTTTGATTTACTGTGTTCTCTTAGACTGAGAGTAAAGGGATACTTACTGCCACATGAGACGACGATATTATGGAATACCACTTACATTTCTAAAAATAACTTAACTGGTTTAATCATCACCACTACATTCTATAACTAATTGTAATGAAATGTCACTTGAGAAAAACTGTTATTCATTTTGTTGATATAAAACAATATATTTAGAAAAAATGTTACAATTGTAGGTTAAATGAAACCGTTGTGTATTATAGAGTATGTGGTTTAAAACATTCAAACATTAGATTTAGTAAAACATTAAACATGATTGGTTTAAAATACACCAAACATCTATAAACAAATGTTTACAGGTCTAGACCATAGACCAAGTCTAGAATAACGGGAAAAAAGTTTTGTTTCCATTTTATTTAATTTAGTTTGTTTTTTTAAATATTCTTTGAATTTAAATTAAGCTATATTTCTATTTACATAACTAATAATAATTATTTACCTACTAATATTATACTCATAACCCATTTTAACTTTATTTCTATTTAGTATATTTTGTACGCTTATATGGAACATTATACTTTTACGTCAGTATTAAGAAATACCTGGTATTCCATAATACCCGACACAGCATCTTGGACAATGAACCTTTAAAGTAATGTACAAAACATTGACAGCTAAACACGATTACAATATAACAAACTACAATTCTTTTACTGTATGTTACCTTACTAGTGAGTTAAAATGCTTAAAATTTGTCTGCAAAAACTTTTGAATATCACTAAACACAGTTTATTCTGTAGCAACAAGCTGTCAACTGTCGCTGCAGTGCATCATGGGAGTCTTCCTTGAGTTCTTCATGGCAGTCCCACATGATAGCAGCAGCAAAGAGAGCCGAAATCTTTGTATTCCATATTTCCCGGCTATTCCAGGAGGAAAGGATGAATTGAGGACATAAAAGTCGCTAACATTTCCATCCCACCTGTCGATCTCACACGCCCATAGTCTACATGGAACATGAAGTGAAATAACAGCAAATAAAGAAAAGAAAATTCGTTGTAAAAGAAAAACTAATGCGGGAATCAAACCCGAACCTCTGGGATGAAAGTCCTACAGGTTACAATAGCAAGTCTGCTCAATACATACATACAAATACATACTTCAAATTAAGCAATCTTCCAAGGATGCGGACCTCCGACTTAGAACCCTTTTCGAAAGCTATGATTTTCTGAAAATTATCGAATGGTGTTGATTCAGATTACCATTTTATTTAAGATATTTTCTAATATGTATAGATTTATTTTTTAAGAATGTTTTCAGAACTACTCTTCATTCTGAATGACTTTTTGTATAATTGATAAACTGTAAGAAGTAGACAACCAAGCTGGATGTCAAGCGGTTTCGTCTGTGGGGGGGGGGGGGTCCGGTTTGGATTCCCGTGGTCAATCTGCTTGACCTATGGCTTTTTCTAGGGTCGCCAGGAGGTTCATTGAAGACATGCCTTTCGTAAGTGTACAAGCCCAGTCAACAAAACCTTCATAACTTCTAAAAATGATGTGCCGATATTATGATTTTTGTAACACATGAACTTTGGCTCATTAAATTTCTTTTACTGTTCAGTAATGTCAGTTACCATTGGTACCTTTTTATAATATTTATAATGAATTTGTTGGACTTTTGCACTTATTAAGCTCATCTGAGTGTACAAATGCATGGAGGAATTACTTCTAAATATGCAAGGAATGGTGAAAATATTTTATAGTAGTCATATGTGTGTTAAACCACGTTTTATTTGTAGCATAATAACAAAAATAGACATTACATTCATTCAGTTATCACCTCACTTTCTCATTCTTCCCCATTAGATATCTGTTCTTTGCTATATTTATCACAGAGTTTGGAAATACGATTGTTTTTCAGGAAGAACTGAAGCAAGATACTTTGAAATGTCCTTGGCTTTCGCAGCTTTCAGAGTAGTTTCTTTATCGTAAGCTTTCTTCAGCATATTTTCAGCAAACTTTGTGTTTAATTTGATTATGAATGTCTGCCATTAAACCACTAGTTTTTTCTAGCAGTAACAATGTAGTCACTTTCCACTTGTCTTGCTTTTTGGCCACCTTGATCATAGATTGTTGAACATCATATAATTTAATGTTGTTGGACAAGTCCCTTATTACGCTGATACGCACGATGCCTGTCTGAGTTGCAGAACAGCACAAGCCCCTGTAACTCACTAACTCAGTAGCAAGTGGAAATGCTGTCATACGATACAGCTCAGTGAGACCATTACAACGATAAACTCATATAGTGCCCAAAAAGTAGACTTTTGCACTTATGAAAGTCATCTTTTCAATTATATCCCCTAAATTTCAATTGCCATTTCACATCATCTCTCATATGGTGGCCTCTCTCAGGGTAGAAGTGCCGGAGGGAGTCTGGCGTTACATGGCAGCATGATTTGCTCTGGGTAAAACTTCCTCCTTCGGAAGGTCGGCCGTTTGAGGACCACGGCGGGTGGGATACCAGAGTTGTAGTGGCCTGTCGGGGAGTTTCCAACTGGTAAAGTGCACAACCCTGCCCTCTGCACTGTGTAGCTCCTTGGGACGCCCGCACTCTGACTCATCCTTCCTCCCGGGGGTGCCCCACTTGGGACATAAGTACAACAGTTCAAGTTCGGACTGCGTGCCGAATCCCCTCAGTGCAGTTCAAGCGATAGATAACATCTTGCTAAACAAAAAATGTAGATGTTGTTAAAGAGCTTGGAGTCAATCATTTTCGACATATTACTTGTTTATGGTTTTGATTTTCTCTGCAGTAATACGTCGTTTTTTGTTTGACGTCCTGGAACGTAGAAGTGAATGAGATGGCTGAAGTGAAGCTCAAATGACTACAGTTCGTTATCTTATACCCAGTCATGCAAACAGAATAGAATTTCAAAGACAGCTTAGTTGTTAAAGGATTTCTCTATCACTTATTCCTATCCTATTTCTACATCCGTTTATCATGATTAACATAAAGTAGATGGAATGCTAAGAGCGAGTGAATGTCCACAGATTCTCTATTCACATGAACACACTGGCTCAAAAGTTTATGTAGAATGCTAAGCTCTATGGAAAAGCCTAACCGACAGAGAAAACAAAACAAAAATGCAAAGTAAAAGCTATTAGCTCCCAGTTTATGAGAACCTAAGGGTAGATTGGAAGCACAAGAGCGGAAAATCAAAAAGCAAAAAGGTTGTATAACGTGATAAAGTGGTAATTTCGGTGTCCATCCTATCGTTCTGCAAATTCATCATTACAACTTTTAAAGCAGTATCCGAAGGACTTTCTGCGTCGAGTTGTCACCGTCAATGAGACATGATTCATCATTATACTTCGGGAACCGAGAAACAACAATGAAAATGGGTTGGGACCTTCTAAAATTTCGAGTATGTTAAGCATTTATGGTGTTTATTGTTGTTTTGCTGCATTTGCTATCTGTAAATATAGTTGCAGTCTTCGACGTGTCCGGCATGTGCTGCGTTCAGAACAGTTGCTCTGTTTGGTTGTTGGAGCACCTTCCTCTAGTCTGAATGTGTTGTGCTTGTACAGAACTATGCCGTCTGATTTACTCCCATGCGTCATCCTCAACTGCTTTAATGTGAAGCTTTTCGTCTGAATGGTTCCAGACTTTTGGTGGCATCATAGTCGCCTTCGCTGTGTATATCATTGTAAGGTTTTATTTTCCTTTGTATTGCTAGATCAATAGGTTGGATGCTGGAGATAAAAACTGCTGTCACTAAAATACCTCAGAACATAATCAACTAACCGTTTACACAAGTGCAGCACTTGGATACAGCTCTACAATGTTTCTTTATGTCCCTTTAGCACGTACCTTTCTTTCCTACTGCCAATAATTTCTCTGACATACACACAGGTCCACCTCTTGCACGTCGATTCTGAATACAAATCTTATATTTGCACATAAATTGCTTCGCTGGCTGTTGCATAGCCCACCGATTCCTTACTACGGAGCCTCAATTACTAATCCTAAACTGCTATATGTCGTTCCACGGATTGTCGGCTCCTTCCCACGGAGTTGGTTACGTGCACTGTTCACTGCCCAACTGATTCATGAACTGGTCCACGGCGCCGAATTCTCCGCCACAGATCCGCATTCAGCTAGCTCTAAGAACCAAACGCGCTGCTACTCTGATTAATGGATTACTACTCTCTACTGACCTGCTCTGGATATTCCATCGACTTTTATATACCTGCTGGGCGCAGGAGAAGCTTCTGGAACTGGAAGCATCTAGAACTACAGTTGCGGAAGCTTGTTTTAATTAACGTCCTGTAATGATAACTCATATCGAAAATGAATGAAATGCGTTAAACAACGTTAAAATAAGTACAGGGTCCACAGAGCTTATAGTTACCAGACATTCATCTTTCAGAATAAGGGAAAAATCCCCAATGTTAATGAAATGATCCTGAAATGAGTACAGGGTACATAGAGCTTAGTTACCTGACATTCATCTTTTAGGATAAGGGAAAGCCCGGGAAGAAAACGTATCCAGATAATTCACTGTGAGCTAAATTAGAACTCTGCAAGCTCTTGAACGTGAGGCAGACATGCTACCAACACGCTACAGAAGTGGCCACATATATATATATATATATATATCAAGGTAAGAGAATGAGGAATACTGGTAGAGTTCTGGGGCGGCCAGCTTCATCATGAGGTTTTCGCAGTTAACCATGGTTTGCGATAGTGGTAAGCACAAAAGGGTGAATTGAGTGCAGCCCCTTTCAGATCTCACTGAGGAGCCCGGAACTCGACTATCGTCCCCGTCACATATAGCACGTCTCGTCAACGCTTACATCCCTCGTGAAGTGGACGGATAGGCAATGCTGGGAGTTAATTAACGTTCCTATCATTCACCTAGCGACCCTGGGTTAGGAACGCGGTCTGCAGGAATCGAACCGCTGACCCCCTGCGAATCACACAGTTACGTCGTCTCATTTCCTTTAACTGGGACTGAGACGTACCTGTCTAAACCTTCCTGCTAACATAGAGTTAACCACAACAAAGGGAGCGCCATTGCTAACTTAACCCACTTAATTATTTATACTTGGAATACTCCGAGAGCAGAAACCTTGAACATTCCTTTGATGTGAAACAGACATTTCTCGCTTGTGAGTACATTCAACCCTTCTTGCGATATCACTAATTAAAATTCACAAGTTTTACAGCGAGCGGTTGATAGTTCATTTTATATTAATGTATTTCCTGCTGAAGAAAGCATTGTCCCGATCTACGTGTTGGTCAGCAAGTTTGGTGATGGCGAGGTTCACTGATACATATCGGCTAAAGTGATAAAATGATATGTTGTAATATTCCATTACTTTTATTTATCAGGCAATGCGATTTCTTATACTGCATGGCAAAGCGAGAAAGCGTATCGACAAAAATTCGCAATACAGAGATGTTAACCTCAGCTTATCGCACATACACGGCGAGTCCAGTGTATGTATAGTCTGTTCAGATGTAATCATGTCTTCTGTACAGCAATGTGTCATACATCGACAGGCGCAACACAGAGATGTTTACCTGAGCTTATCGCACATACACGGCGAGTCCAGTGTATGTATAGTCTGTTCAGATGTAATCATGTCTTCTGGACAGCAATGTGTCATACATCGTCAGGCGCGAGAAAACTTATCATATAGACACACGCAGCTTCCAATCCCTCTATATGTGTTTCGTAGCTTACTGTCCATCAACTTACTAATATTTCACTCTTCTGATCGACCAGATAAGATCCGATAGGAGACGATCATAGCGCTGGTCACCTGAAGGTCGATACGCCTCAATGTTCTGGCGAGTAATACTGTGGCATGTTAGCCGCTAAAGCGATCATCTCATTCCTTTTTTCCTATTTTAATTAATTCTTATAAACTTTTATAGATATAAATAAGCGTTCGTATTAAGCAACTCTGATAATACAACAACGATAGTGAACAATCAGATATATCCGAAAAGCTGAGTTGTAGAATCAGCAATGATTGAGAAATAATAGGGTCCTTCCTGAAGACATTCTTTAAATGCACTCAACCTCTTTTCTCTTGCATTTGTGGAGGCTGAAATTAGTAAATTAATCAATTTGTCAGACTTTTGTAGACTTAGGTTCTGTACCAAATACCCACTGAGTCCACTGGCTTTTGTTTTCAGGATCATAACAATAAATCCAAGATTCATCAACAGTAACGATATTCCAAATCAAATTTGAATTGTCACCTTGGAATTTTTCCAGAGTTTTTCTCTAGCAATCAATGTTATTGTTTTTGAACGGTAGTCAGTTTATGACAACAAAGTTTTCTCACGTCTAACTGTTGATGTATTTGACCCATACCAATATCCAACATGTCCGTCAGTAACAATAGTTCCTGGGCTTAGTCCTTCACGAAATTCATTACTAAGAAAAAGCGATCTCTCTTTAAGACGCTGCACCAATTTTAAATTCTTACCTTTTTTCTAAACCGATCTTTGTATTCCCTAATCGTAAAGGACGTTTTAAAATGTTAAGAATATCTGAACCCGGCAGCGTTCTCTAGTCAAATTTATTTTTGGGTGAACGCGAAGTATTTTAATGATATTTCAACCTGAATCAAACAAACTACAAGCATTTAGCTCGCAAAACATTAGAAAGTGGGTTCTAAATGCAAGGAAATTTCATTCTAAAACTTGTGAAAAAAATAACTTAATATTAAATTGTGTATATTTGGAGTTGTGTAGTTTATGACAGTTGTGGAGAGGTTAAGGTATTGTAATTAGAGATAGGCTGGCAGGCAGGCAGGCGTCTTCAAAGATCTTGTTTTAATGGTGTTGATGAGCGAGTACTCCCTTAAAAGGGATCGATATAATGCCACAAAACCTACAGCGAACAAATGCTGAGCAAAGGTCAAAGTTAATGAGACTGAATTCTGTTGAATAGGTGACCCCTTCATTAAGGGAGGTAATCTGTTCACAATAAATGTGGACCTTCCCTCGACTTTAATGACTATCATTTAATATAAGTGGAATATTTAACGAACGTCTGAGCTAGTTTCATTCATGCAGTAGATAGTGATGAATTAACGTTTTCCGCTAAATATAATGCTAACCATTCCCGTTAAAACACTCTAAATATTAATAGAATTTGCATTTCAAAACTTCCAAGGAATTAGCTGCTTTAAAATTAATTTAGTCTAAATAAAACTGGTGTACTGCATTCCCTACTCAGTACATCATCTACGGATCAAATGTTTAACATTGTTAAGTGCGATTTCTCTGCCAGGAACATACGGTCAGCGCGGGTAAATCGGACCATTATTTTGAAAATCTTTTACAAAAACCCTATTGTCACATAAAAAGCTTTTACCTTATATTGAAGCTCGGATATTCTAGATTGCGTTAAATGCTAAGTTATTTTGGATGAAGTATTTTCTGCATACTTCCGTCTTTAATTTATTCCAAGCGGAAATTAATCCTAATCGCCTGTAATTGGACGATGTATAGGATTGGCATGGTTTTCAAAATCTGCTCCCTAGGTGACGATAGTGTATTGTTTTGTTTCAACGAAGAAGTTAACTACCTGAGACAGTTGACTGTGTAATACGATTGTGTTTTGTCAGTCTAAGTGGCAAATCGAGCTTCTTTAACAGAAATCTCCATATCTGGCATTTTGTTATTTTTTAAGATCGTTTAAGGTAGATTTATAACGAATGTACATTGAAATTGCTCCAGAAACTTGTGTAGTAAGAAAATACCTCCTTGTGGTTATGATAGTTACTTAAAAATCAATGCTGCAAAGAGCCAAAACAAAATACAGCTACAACAGTGGGAGAAGTAGATTAAGGTAAGGCGGGGGATTTAAAATGTTTTATCCCCTGCAGCGTTAAGACATATCTGACGATGAATAAAATGTGCGAAATGATGCTGAAATGAGGACAGAGGTATCACGAAATCTGTGTGGGCTGGCGCTGTAGGAAAGAAGCAATTCATATGTGAGATACATAAAGATATGAATATATAAGTGTAGAAATGTGTTATTTTGTTCTCATGATTACATTATGTACTCAAATTGAATGTTCCATTCCGATTTGTCCGCTATGACAATTCTATTGCGGACGATTAGGATTTGTTTGCGCTCGGAATAAAAATGAAAACGGAAGTATACACAAAATTCTTGATCGAAAAACTTAGATCTAACAAAATCTATAATGTCGAATATCAATATAAGGCAAAAGCTTTCATATTTACGTTACAAATAGGATTTTTAAAAACGATTTTCAAAATATAGATCCGATTCACCCGCGGTTACCTTACATTTATAAACCATACTCAATACAATAACTGAAAGACACAACTTTATCTGCATTGCCGAAGTAAAACTGACAACAGCTAAACAAAACTGTCGCGGAACGTGTAGAATTATTTATGTACGAAAAAGGTGGTATTTTTTCCTAAACCGGTTTGTTCAAAAAGTAACCCACGCAACTGGTTTACTCTCTCAGAGATATCAAAATATGTAAACGCGGCGTTAAATTAGTTTGATGTAGCAAAGCTAACGATAGACAGAATTATGTGGAGGGTCGTATAGACCACAAAGGCTAAACCCATTGCGACAGTAGATCTGTGGTGAGTATTCTTCTCCTTCTTATCGGTCTAAGTGACAAGGTTATCCTTTGTGCCACTAAGGCAATTTCATACGCTCCATATGCCAAATTCTTTTGTAAGCCACAGCTTCGTATTTCCAAAGTTTGCTTTTCTTCTTGTCAGACGCGACAAATATTCACATCAGCTTTACCCAGTTTTTAGAGATGGAAAATATCCAGTGGGGAGACCAATTATGACTCTCAGCTCCTGCTTACTGAATGTGAGAATTTATGTGAATCTTTTAGGCTCAATCCCTTGGAAGGGTTTTTCAATACTTGGCTTTAGTTTTCCGTTCCCAATTTGTTAACTTTTTCTTTAAGGTAGAGTTCTGGAGCTCCACCGAAATATTCAGAGCTTATAAAAGGGAAAAAGTTCCTTTTTTGCAAGGCGATCGACAGTGGCGAAGCGTCCAATGAAGCTTTGGAAGTGGCGATTCACCAAGAATTTTAGGAGAAAAACAACAAAAAGAAAAAAAATTATGCCAAACAATATTTTATTCGCCCTGGATAAATCTTCAAAATTTATTCGTGAATATCTTGGTTCTGCGGATAGTTTGTCAGCTGCTTAAAGTCTTGTGACCGGTTCCGTGAGCTCATTCAACACTGAATATTTGTGTATCCACACATTCGTAACCTTGAATACCATGCTTCGTAGGTTACCGGAAACAATTGCGCCTCTTTGATAATTAGAAACCGCTGACAGATTTTCTCACGTGAAGTCTCTTTAACGTTTGAAGAAAGGTTTACCTTTTGTTTTATACTGCGCTTTTAAAAATTATTCCAATAGCATTAGAATTACTATTTTATGTAGATTGGTATTTAGTGGCGACAAAGAGGAAATTCTTGTTAAGTTTTAAACTATTAACCGAAGTGTGTGAATTTCATGCTTTCTCCATGTTAAATTAGCATTTCACGCAGTGTGGGCCATCTCTAGGAAAAATAGCAAGCTTGTAGAGATCCCAGTCTTGCAAGGCATAAAGGGCCTACGTGTGGTGTACTAGAGTATGGGAGAGTCGCTTTAGTTCTTTGAGTCATTATTCTCTCTTATTTTAATGAACAATTATCATTTGGAGCTTCCCTCGCTTTGAAAGTCACACCTCGCTACTGGACCTACGTGTGACTGTACAACAGAAAGACTACTAAAGAGTAGCCTTAGTTCTTTGAGTCACTATTCTCTCTTATTTTAATGAACAATTATTATGTGGAGCTTCCCTCACTTTGAAAGTCACGCCTCGCTACTGGAACTACGTCTGACTGTACTAGAGTATGGGAGAGTCGCCTTAGTTCATTGAGTCATTATTCTCTCTTATTTTAATGAACAATTATTATTTGGAGCTTCCCTCGCTTTGAAAGTGACACCTCGCTACTGGACCTACGTGTGACTGTACAACAGAAAGACTACTAAAGAGTAGCCTTAGTTCATTGAGTCATTATTCTCTCTTATTTTAATGAACAATTATTATGTGGAGCTTCCCTCACTTTGAAAGTCACGCCTCGCTACTGGAACTACGTGTGACTGTACTAGAGTATGGGAGAGTCGCCTTAGTTCATTGAGTCATTATTCTCTCTTATTTTAATGAACAAATATTATTTGGAGCTTCCCTCACTTTGAAAGTCACGCCTCGCTATTGGACCGACGTGTGACTGTACAATAGAAAGAGTACTAAAGAGTAGCCTTAGTTCTTTGAGTCATAATTCTCTCTTATTTTAATGAAAATTATTATTTGGAGCTTCCCTCGCTTTGAAAGTCACGCCTCGCTATTGGACCGACGTGTGACTGTACAACAGAAAGAGTACTAAAGAGTAGCCTTAGTTCTTTGAGTCATTATTCTCTCTTATTTTAATGAACAATTATTATTTGGAGCGTACCTCAATTTGAAAGTCACGCCTCGCTGCTGGACCTACGTGTGACTGTACAATAGAAAGAGTACTGAAGAGCAGCCTTACTTCTTTGAGTCATTATTCTCTCTTATTTTAATGAACAATTATTATTTGGAGCGTACCTCACTTTGAATGTCACACCTCGCTACTGGACCTACGTGTGACTGTACAATAGAAAGAGTACTGAAGAGCAGCCTTATTTCTTTGAGTCATTATTCTCTCTTATTTTAATGAACAATTATTATTTGGAGCGTACCTCAATTTGAAAGACACGCCTCGCTGCTGGACCTACGTGTGACTGTACAGTTGAAAGGGTACTAAAGAGTAGATTTAGTTTATTGAGTCATTATTCTCTCTTATTTTAATGAACAATTATTATTTGGAGCTTCCCTCGCTTTGAAAGTCGCGCCTCGCTACTGGACCTACGTGTGACTGTACAATAGAAAGAGTACTGAAGAGTAGCCTTAGTTCTTTGAGTCATTAATCTCTCTTATTTTAATGAACAATTATTATTTGGAGCGTACCTCAATTTGAAAGTCACGCCTCGCTACTGGACCTACGTGTGACTGTACAACAGAAAGAGTAATGAAGAGTAGCCTTAGTTCTTTGAATCATTATTCTCTCTTATTTTAATGAACAATTATTATTTGGAGCGTACCTCAATTTGAAAGTCACGCCTCGCTACTGGACCTACGTGTGACTGTACAATAGAAGGAGTATTGAAGAGCAGCCTTATTTCTATAAGTCATTATTCTCTCTTATTTTAATGAACAATTATTATTTGTAGCTTCTCTCACTTTGAATGTCACACCTCGCTACAGGACCTACGTGTGACTGTACAATAGAAAGAGTACTAAAGAGTAGCCTTATCTCTTTGAGTCATTATTCTCTCTTATTTTAATGAACAATTATTATTTGGAGCATACCGCAATTTGAAAGTCACATCTTGCCACTGCCTATACCTGGCACTCTCGTCAAAGTTATTCGGTTGTCCCTATGTTTTACAAATATTGAGAAAAATATGAATCTCGAAGTGCGGGAATGTTGTGAACAAGCTTATGCAAATATACTCTGCAGCATCCCGTTGTGTTAACAGATTTGGGAGCAACGACGGCCAATAAATTGCCGGCTTCAGAGCCCTAATGGGCAACGCTCTCTCGCTGGGGATTGCTGTTCTGTGAAATCGCATGGAAAACTTCGTATTAGAAAAATCGTTTATGGCTCGCGGAAAAGCTGTTTCGAGTCAACTGTGATTCAGCTGGACCCAAATGGATATGAACCAACATATTTGCGGTTCCCCACGGTAAATTTGAAGAGCAAAGCAAATACTTGTAGAGTTTATTCAGCCTCAAAGGCTGAAGGGTAGTTTGCTTTCTAGCGGCGTTTAAAAGCAGTTAACAACAGATTATGTAAATTTGTTTTTCCCTCCGGTCTTTTCAAAACGTGTTTTCCTATTACAAATGGTAATTGTTTTTAATCACTTTTACCAGAAGATAATATTAATAAAAATGTTTTAATTAGCTTCTACATTAGCTTCTACCTTGTATAGTCAGCTAGTTGGTTAGAGGGCCGATGGTACATGTCAGTGGTTAATACGGTACTTCTAGTGCCTACCGGGTAAACTATGAGAATGTACGGTCGGCAGGAATCGAGTTCGGCTTTGTAGTGTACGTATTTATGCAAGCGCTGCAGTCGGTCCACTAAACTGCAACATAGCCACATGTTCTATGTCCGTATCTGAGGCGTGTCTGCCTCACGTTCAACAGATCCCGTGTTCTAATCTCGGCCAGGATAGCTTATCTGGATAAGGATTTCCCTTATTCTAAGACATTAATGTCTGGTAGCTCTAAGTACACTGTGCTCATTTAAACAACGTTTCTTCGTCTGATATGACTTAACGTTGGAGATTTACTCTTATCCTGGAAGACGAATATGTGGTAACTCTAAGCTCTATGTACCCTGTACTCATTTGAACATAATTTCATTCATCGTCCGATATGACTTAACGTTGGAGGTTTACTCTTATCCTGAAAGATGAATGTCTGGTAACTCTAAGCTCTATGTACACCGTACTCATTTAAACAGCGGTTCTTCGTCTGATATGACTTAACGTTGGAGGTTTTCTCTTATCCTGGAAGACGAATATGTGGTAACTCTAAGCTCTATGTACCCTGTACTTATTTGAACATCATTTCATTCATCGTCCGATATGACTTAACGTTGGAGGTTTTCTCTTATCCTGAAAGATGAATGTCTGATAACTCTAAGCTCTATGTACCCTGTACTTATTTGAACATCATTTCATTCATCGTCCGATATGACTTAATGTTGGAGGTTTTCTCTTATCCTGAAAGATGAATGTCTGGTAACTCTAAGCTCTATGTACCCTGTACTTATTTGAACATTTCATTCATCGTCCGATATGACTTAACGTTGGAGGTTTTCTCTTATCCTGAAAGATGAATGTCTTGTAACTCTAAGCTCTATGTACCCTGTACTTATTTGAACATCATTTCATTTATCGTCCGATATGACTTAACGTTGGAGGTTTTCTCTTATCCTGAAAGATGAATGTCTGGTAACTCTAAGCTCTATGTACACCGTACTCATTTAAACAGCGGTTCTTCGTCTGATATGACTTAACGTTGGAGGTTTTCTCTTATCCTGGAAGACGAATATGTGGTAACTCTAAGCTCTATGTACCCTGTACTTATTTGAACATCATTTCATTCATCGTCCGATATGACTTAACGTTGGAGGTTTTCTCTTATCCTGAAAGATGAATGTCTGATAACTCTAAGCTCTATGTACCCTGTACTTATTTGAACATCATTTCATTCATCGTCCGATATGACTTAATGTTGGAGGTTTTCTCTTATCCTGAAAGATGAATGTCTGGTAACTCTAAGCTCTATGTACCCTGTACTTATTTGAACATTTCATTCATCGTCCGATATGACTTAACGTTGGAGGTTTTCTCTTATCCTGAAAGATGAATGTCTTGTAACTCTAAGCTCTATGTACCCTGTACTTATTTGAACATCATTTCATTTATCGTCCGATATGACTTAACGTTGGAGGTTTTCTCTTATCCTGAAAGATGAATGTCTGGTAACTCTAAGCTCTATGTACCCTGTACTTATTTGAACATCATTTCATTCATCGTCCGATATGACTTAACGTTGGAGGTTTTCTCTTATCCTGAAAGGTGAATGTCTGGCAACTCTAAGCTCTATGTACCCTGTACTCATTTGAACATCATTTCATTCATCGTCCGATATGACTTAACGTTGGAGGTTTTCTCTTATTTTGAAAGATGAATGGTAACTCTAAGCTCTATGCACCCTGGACTCCTTTGAACACCATTTCACTTATCGTCTGATATGACAACGTTGAAGGACGTAAATAAACAAATAACAGATTACATGAATTCTCCAACTTATATCCGTGAACTGGCATTCTACAATTTCTTTTTATTTACAAATTTGAAACATAAAATGAATGGAATCACATTTTCGTAATGAGATGAAACCCTAATTTCTGAGAAGTGGCATCACTGCTTTAACAACTGGTTTCATCGAATGTGTATTGATGTTAAAGCATTTGAATTTTTTAGAATTAATCTTTGTTTGGTTTTCTAAACGATTTTGGTACATAACAAGCACTCTAATAAAACAAAGAGTTGTGGGGAATGAATCCGTGCGTATAGAACCCTAGGTCATGTAAAAGCAGAGAATCGGGCATACATTAGCACTGGCTTCAAAGCCGGTTCGCTTCTCTTTTGCGGAGAGTGAAATCCCACCCTTTCAACCGCAGCAAAGGCAGAATAATTTTTGTTTCCTCTTTCTCTGCAGTGTTCGCCAACCTTTGAATCAGAGAATAATGTCGCAAGCCAACTCTATGCTGTGCATTCTTTTCGCTCGCTAATTGCTTGCTGTTTTGTTGTGAATTTCAGGATTCTGCTGGGCTGGCAGTATAGCTGACCTAAATATCAAACGTTTCTGTATCATGTTATTTTAATGTAATGTAAAGCTCCCATCATGCATTGCGATATCTTCTATGTGTGCCAGATTCACTACCAGGTACAGTCAAAGCTAAAGATAGTCTGACCGCATCTCGGGTTAACGTCACGTGGCCACGGACTTTTCATTGCTTGCTTTAGCCGGATACGCCCTCATTCTGCTAAACAATTGCACCAACAACCATAACAGGGATTACAAAATGGCGTACAAACGACATATACGATTGTCGGCTGATAGGTCTCGGGCCTCACAATTCTTTTCTCTATTTCTCAACATAATTTACAGAAAGGCTAATATATTTGTCATCTCGCTGTTCTAATTTAAACCATCTCTGTAGTGTGATTTATCACGGTCCTCAAAATAGCTGTTTCCACATCAATAATCTCCTCATTGTTGTGAAATCTTCACTCTCCAAGAAAGGTTTTGAGGTTCGGGAACAGGTGGTAGTCACTGGGTGCTAGATCTGGCGAATAGGGTGGATGGTCAAGCAATTAACCAGAAGATCCGTGGTTCAAATCCCGGCTATGGCATTGAATTTTTCAGTCTGACTCAACGTTTCCACAATTTAGCCTACACACGGCCAGTGTGAAAGAATAATTAATTTCCATTAATTAACCTAATAGTGGTTTACTATAAAGCCCGGGCCTTAAAGTACTTACAGCATAGTAAGTCGTCATTAAGGTAGTTGTCTCATGTGTCTATGAGAACTCCTAAGTGGTTTACCGAGAAAATACGAGTCAGTTGGAGAATTTAATGTCATATCGGCACGTTGGCCATAGTAGCACAATGGTAGTGCGGCTGGACGGAAACCAGAAGATCCGTGGTTCAAATCTCGGCTATGGCATTGAATTTTTCAGTCTGACTCAACGTTTCCACAATTAAAGCTTAAATTCGCACATTTTCCCAATTGCAACGGCTGAAAAATGGGCCAGAGAGTTTTCGTGGAGAAGCAAGATTTGTTCTTTACCAAATGAGGCCTTTTTCTTTTTACCTCATCACTCAAACGTTGTAGTAAGCTTGCGTAGTGGTCACTAGTGATACTTTTAGCCGTTTCCAAGTAATCAATAAAAATAATTCCTTGTGTATCTGAGAAAACACTCGTCATAACCTCTTTAGCTGACAAAATTGACTTTGCCTTTTTTGAAATTGGTTTACTCGGCGGTATCTGCTGTTTTGACTGTGATTTGCTTTCAGGAGTGTAGTGATGTAATCAGCTTTCATCCATAGTAATAAGCCGCCTCAAAAATTCACTGGGAGTTTTAACGTAGAGCTCCAAATTCATAACATAAACAGTTTTCCTTTGCAACTCTTGACCAGGTGTCAACAAACGTTGCACAGACCTTGTGAGAGCCCGAAACATTACTTAAAATATTACCTGCATGTTCCTTTGATATGGTTACAGCCTCTGCTATCTCAAACTATTTTAATCTGAGGTCGTCCAACAACGATGACCTTTTTCTCAATGATCTCTGGAGTTGTGACTTCTACAGGACATCCAGAGCGAGACTCATCACTAGTGCTAGTACGTCACATTTTAAACTCTACAACCAACCATTTAATTGTTGTATATGAATGGACAGAGCGAGCCTCATCACTAGTACTAGTACGTCCCATTTTAAACTCTACAACCAACCATTTAATTATTGTATATGAAGAGACAGAGCGAGGCTCATCACTAGTACTCATACGTCCCATTTTAAACTCTACAACCAGTCTTTTAATTATTGTATATGAAGGGACAGACCGAGCCTCATCACTAGTACTAGTACGTCCCATTTTAAACTCTACAACCAACCATTTAATTATTGTATATGAAGAGACAGAGCGAGGCTCATCACTAGTACTCATACGTCCCATTTTAAACTCTACAACCAACCTTTTAATTATTGTATATGAAGGGACAGACCGAGCCTCATCACTAGTACTCATACGTCCCATTTTAAACTCTACAACCAGTCTTTTAATTATTGTATATGAAGGGACAGAGCGAGACTCATCACTAGTGCTCGTACGTCCCATTTTAAACTCTACAACCAACCTTTTAATTATTGTATATGAAGGGACAGAGCGAGGCTCATCACTAGTACCCGTACGTCTCATTCTAACCTCTACAACCAACCTTTTAATTATTGTATATGAAGGGACAGAGCGAGACTCATCACTAGTACTCGTGCGTCCCATTTTAAACTCTACAACCAACCTTTTAATTATTGTATATGAAGGGACAGAGCGAGGCTCATCACTAGTACCCGTACGTCTCATTCTAACCTCTACAACCAACCTTGTAATTATTGTATATGAAGGGACAGAGCGAGGCTCATCACTAGTACTCGTACGTCCCATTTTAAACTCTACAACCAACCTTTTAATTATTGTATATGAAGGGACAGAGCGAGGCTCATCACTAGTACCCGTACGTCTCATTCTAACCTCTACAACCAACCTTTTAATTGTTGTATATGAAGGGACAGAGCGAGGCTCATCACTAGTGCTCGTACGTCCCATTTTAAACTCTACAACCAACCTTTTAATTATTGTATATGAAGGGACAGAGCGAGGCTCATCACTAGTACTCGTACGTCCCATTTTAAACTGTACAACCAACCTTTTAATTATTGTATATGAAGGGACAGAGCGAGATTCATCACTAGTGCTCGTACGTCCCATTTTAAACTCTACAACCAACCTTTTAATTATTGTATATGAAGGGACAGAGCGAGGCTCATCACTAGTACTAGTACGTCCCATTTTAAACTCTACAACCAACCTTTTAATTATTGTATATGAAGGGACAGAGCGAGGCTCATCACTAGTGCTCTACGTCCCATTTTAAACTCTACAACCAACCTTTTAATTATTGTATATGAAGGGACAGAGCGAGGCTCATCACTAGTACTCGTACGTCCCATTTTAAACTCTACAACCAACCTTTTAATTATTGTATATGAAGGGACAGAGCGAGGCTCATCACTAGTACTCGCACGTCCCATTTTAAACTCTACAACCAACCTTTTAATTATTGTATATGAAGGGACAGAGCGAGGCTCATCACTAGTACTTGTACGTCCCATTTTAAACTATACAACCAACCTTTTAATTATTGTATATGAAGGGACAGAGTCTTTCAATGTACTGTCCATTTCCTCCTTGATTTTTTAGGCGTTAAGACTTTCAAATGTAAATATTTAATCGCTGCTCATTTTTCCAAAAATCCCATTTTCGTGAAACCTGTACACTTGTCTTGTTTAAAATGCTGTCATTCAAAAACTAAACAAGCTACTGATCTGTAACTATGGATAGAAGCTAGTCTAGAGTTAAGCTATATGACGCTATCCGTCAAATTAGCCCAGTGGCACCATTTCTGTGTGAGTCCCGGGACTTATCAGCCAATCAGGCAACCCTCGTATGTTGTGGCTGTGGATCGTATAAGCTAAAGGAGAAAGAGATGGAGGATGTGCATTGAAGTTGTCAGTCTTCGTATCAAGATTTGTAGCCATACCTTACCGGCTATTGCAGGGCACGCCTTTTGAAGTGGAACACGTAATGAGCGCCCAGGTTAGCTAAAGTGTAAATATGTATGTGTAAAAACTTACAGGAGATTAAAATTAAAGCTTGAGTGGCAAATAAAGAGTAAGGCAGTACTTTGAAAGAAAAACATAAACAGTACATAGACCGCCTTCCGCACTTTAATGACATCATTTTATCGAATATTTTACTATAAAAAGAAGCCATTGCAATTTTTAATAGTGCGACCAGCCTCCCACGATATTTTCACGAGTAATTTCGCTAGTATGCAGCAAAGCTGATTCGGAGATAATAAACATGTTGTGCCTGAAACGGAAAAGACATCAATCTCTCTTTGCTGTGTTATCAAGCCACCACGCTCCGTGATAGGTTGCGCCTCAAAACAACCCGGAAAACGTTACAAAATCGGCCGAACATTTTCTTAGCCGTTGTGTATGCGTACCGAACGAGGTATAGCAGTAGCTTCAACAATCCAAAAATAGCGATCAGGCATCCTGTGTAAAATGCAAGCTTTCACACCTGGAGGAGAGCCACACACTCAGAGGTACAAACTCCACCAGCTAACTGCTCAACAGCATGGTTGAACAGCGCATACAAAAGCAGGCGGACATCTCTACCGTCTCCCTACGGGAACATGTACAAAGACAACACGGATTCGCCAACAACTCCCTGCAATACAGATTACTCCTAAACAATGTCTGACCATTCCCCTTCGAGCCATGCCCAGGGCCTCGGTCATGGCCATGGCCAAGGATTCCAACCCTTACGCGCTCCCGCACACTGTGCGGCAGCTTATAATGACGCCAATGACGAAGGTGCTCAAGCGGGACTCCGTAACTGCCATCCTAATGTCGAGTCCCATGCTGATCTTCCTCACTTCCCCGGTTCATCAGGTAAATCAGGTGAAGAATACTTTTATAGTTTAAACTTCTATATCGTTTCGCTTCAGCCTTTATCCGTCTGAATCTGTTAGCGTTGCAAGTATCTTGGCGCCGCATGCCTTGTGTGAAACTTACTCCTCGGGTGTGCGGTCTCTGCTCTCATCCTACCCCTCCATCCTGTGGCAACACTTAGCTTACCTTACTTTCTCTCCGAAGTAGCTACTTAAGGCCTTATGTTGCAAACAAAACTTCAGTGTTTATATTTGACTGCAAATACAAGTTTTTAAATCAGCTGTATCCAATAAAGTGTTCACATTTGTGTGAATTTCGAACTGTGTGTTACGTGTGTCACATTTTGTTCAGTGTTGCAGAAGTTTGGCGTTTGTACAAGAGTAAGTACAGACACATTGCCTTAAGCTTGTGATACTGAAGAGCCTCGTCTGAGGTTGATTTACTGCCAATTGGCTATGTAATCGATTTGCACTGTGATAAATTTGCCATTAACACACATTTCTCAGAGATTTGAGGTTTCCTAGCAGTACAATTTAACTAATGGATCAAAGCGAGTTGTGGTTACAGAGTTGGGCAAACTTGCGCAAGGCATTTCAACCTCAACATTAAGTTTCTTTAGCGTACCTATTTCACATTATCTATATATGTCTGCAAATCTCTAAAACGGTTATCTGCACACAAAGAATATCCTTCAACGAGATGTACAGATGTAGTTTTTAGACGTGGTGCATGACCTTGCTCGAATGTGCGCGAGTGACGTCATATGAATCAAAGATATCTGCTTTCACGAGCAGGTGCTGATAAAGCTGGTGGGTTAGATGACTAACCTGACACTTCTTTTTCTTCCAAATAAACAAGTAGACTCGACCATAAACTTCTCCGCAACATTACGTCATACACCACGTCTAAAAATACATCTGTAATCCTTTTATTATGTAAACATCTCTAACGGTTTATTAGTTATATAAAACTCATCCATATTGAAGAACTTTTAAATGTACATAATTTGTTATGAAATTATCTTAAACTTCAGGAGTTTAATTACAATACTTAGAACCATTTCTGAGAAAATAAACATTTTTTAAAAGATGTTTACCTTAAAAGCTAGCTTGTAGTGCAGGGATATTCATCTCACATTCTTGGAGAATGTTCAACTATGTCACGTTCTTTCGAAGGTCTGTTGGCTCTTCGGTTGTCGAAGCGATGTTTTGTCGCCCTTCGATCATGTTGTGACTGAGGAGAGTCATGATCTGAGGGTCCACCTTGACGAGTATGTTCAACTATGTCGCGTTCTCTCGAAGGTCTGTTGGCTCTTCGGTCGCCGAAGCGATGATTCGTTGTCCTTTGACGTACTCGTCGATGTTGTGACTGAGGACACTCATGATCTCAGGATCCACCTCGACGAGTATCTGCTTCGCCTGCTAATTGCTATGGAGTTAGTGCTGTGGCAGGAGAGGGAATTGAGGTTTTTCTCAGACTTCTTCGTAAAGTTGTGTCGCCGTTTCTAGTTACACGGATGACTAAATTAGGAACCACTCGCGGAATGTAAATATGTATATTTTATCGAAGCTTTAAAATATTTAAATAAATAGATAAATATCAAAATAACATAAGATGCACTTCGAGCTTAACTTCATGCAAATTATATATCGCCGATTGGAGCTGCTACGGGATACTAGACTGGCACGAGACTTCGCCAGACTGCCCCGATTTCACTCCAACACTGACTTCTCTATAACTATGGGATTATCTTGACCCAAGCCAGTATTTGTCTTCCCATTGGTTGTTTCATTGATATATTTGCTTTAATTGGTTCCCTCTTTGAACTTGAATATTCTAAGGACATCCAAATAAATGTGGGAGAAGCTTCTACCCCAGAAAAACGGTAAACGCTTTTCCTCGGTATACAAATGGAAGGCCATTAAGCTTTAGTCCCCATTCTAAGGGTAACAAAAGATTTGAGGAAATCGTCGCGTTATTTGTACCCAGACTTACTTAGTAACTACGCCTATATTTATTGGTAACCGAGGTGTATACCATTTTATACATCTTTTCAAGGACTTTCCCCGTGATACAGTTTTACAAATACTAGTATAAAACACATACACATTTGCTATTGAATAATAATTAACTCCTCAGAGTGCGCGACGCACACATACAAACAGATACACATAAAGCGAGTGCATGGTACTTTTCCCAAAATGCTCTGTTTACATTCAGGAGACCCCCAAAAATTTACTTTTTTAAAATGAAATTTTTGGGGTGAATACGATGCTTTCGCTAATTACCAGCTATAATTGGCAGGCAGACAGAATTAAAAACTAAAAGGGGCTGAGCGCGAAATCCCTTAAAATTCTCTTTATATGGAAGATTTTCTACATTTTTTACTTTCATAGAACTGGCCCCTTAACACAAAATAGTACCTACTAAATATATTTACATGGCAAATTCCTGTATATCTGCACTTTTAGGAAATGTTCTCTGAAATTCTCTTCATTTTAAAGGAATTTTGTATGATCTGAGAGGACAGAAAGCTCGCTCATTTTGATTATTCGAAAGGGCAAGAGGGAACGCAAATAAGAACATTTTCACCGCAGGTTTTATTGATTTTAGAGCAAGCGATCATGGAACAATTTGGTTAGCGGGGTGTAAAATATTTGTTCCATTGTGAAGCTGCGGTAAACAGATCGTTGCTCTCGTTTCCTGGTAGGGTATTGGCTTACATCCATCTGGTCTGTCATACGATATGGTCGGGTACAAATATACTGCTCTCACATGACTTTCTCTAACGCCCTCTCTGTTGTAGTTACAAGGGAATAAAGCAGACATTCAGTGATAGTCAAATGTTTTGGTCGTTATGTGATGTATACATGACTTTCTCTACTCTTGTACAAACACTTATTGCTCTATCTACTTCAAGATAAACAATATCTTATTGTAGTCACAAGGGAATACAGTAGATTTTAAGTGATAGTCAAATGTTTTGTTCGCTATGTGATGTATACATGACTTTCTCTACTCTTGTACAAACACTTATTACAAACTAGGGGCGTCATATTTGAGAAACGTGCAGTAGTTGATCAAGATAACAAGGAAGTTTTGGAAAATGGGTTTTCACCACAGTGAAATTGCATTTAACAAAATTTGTGGGCCAAGACGAAATCTACATTTGTTATGTTGCAAGGTTTTCTCTTTCTTATGGCTGTAAGGCGATTTAGAGTAAGGAAATCTTCAGAAACTACTCCCAGAAAACTGCAGATATATTTATTTGTCATGAAAGTGTGTTATTCACTCAAAATGGGTAGTAAACGTTTTTATAAAATTTAATGTCGCGTACAAGCTTACTTTGGGCTGGAAGCGATTTCTTAAAAACCTTTTTGGAAGATGTTTATCTGAATTTTGTTTCTGGAGTATGTTGACTGATAATGTCTCACCTCACACTTAAGATAAGCGCGGGTATACCCTATCAATGTTTTAAGAAAACTTTGAAGGTCTTATTTGTCGCGTAAGTATGAAAGTTTTTACCTTATATTGAAGCCTGGACATTCTAGATTATGTTAAATGCTAAGAATGTTCTGTATATTTCCGTTTTCATTTTTATTCCGAGCGGAAACTAATCCCCACCGTCCGCAATAGGATTGTCATAGCGGACGAATCGGAATGTAACATTCAATTTGAGTACATAATGTAATGATGAGAACAAAATAACAAATTTCTACACTTGCATATTCATATCTTTATGTATCTCACACACATTTTACATATATGATGAATTGATTCTTTACCATAACTCCAGCACACACAGATTTCGTGGTACCATTCTCCATTTGAACATCATTTCACATATTTCATTCATCGTCCAGTATGACGTAACGCTGGAGGATGTTAACCCATCAGGTCGGCCAGGCTGGAGGAGGAAGTGTTTACCAAGAGCATATGCTCCTGCCAGGAACTGCTATAATAGCCACCGACACTTCTACCCTGAAAGAGACTATGAGATGAGGAATGACTGAAATGATAATGGAGATGAAATGGGGGGACAGGGAATGGGGGGGATGGAATTACCCTATCCAGCATTCACCGTACGAACCGAGAAAACCCCAAAACAACCGAATATACTCATGGTTTAGATAGGTAGGCCACGGGAATCGAACCCGAGCAGGAGAACCATCCTGTTGTATGAGTTAGGTACATGAATATTGTGATTCCTCGTAACCACCATATGAGGCGGAGCTAGGGAGGGCTCACCTAGAACGGCTGTCCTATCACTTCCTAGTTCGGAGCAACAGAAATTTCTCTTTTTCATGTACCCAAAATTACTACTGGAAATTCGACATTCATTATGGCAAGAATCATTGAGGCAGCCTGTACAAAGGCCACTTTTCTAGGACGTAAGGTTCTCGAGACCTATGCTTATGATATGCTTCAACTTCCAGGCTTGCCCTTGTGTTATTCCTTTTCATTACGCAGTACTGAGTCATTGTCATTAGGAACTGCATACATTTAGTTCATAAATTAACTGACCACAGAATATTGTGGTAGAGGAGCGCGCTGGTAGTCTTTGGAGTTCCGTTCACGACCAGTGCATAACGCAAATTAAGTGTAAGGTGCTTTGTGTAACAGTGACATAAGCAGATAATTCACATGTTTACATTGTGTTTTGTGAATTGTCGCTTTCAAAGCCTGGTACCGTAGCGCAGGTACTAAGGGTAAAGTACTCCACTTCCAGGACAGAAATATTAGGTTTAAAGTGCACAGCTTTTTTCAATAAATTTCATCTGAGAAAGTGCATGAAAGGATCTATTTTTCACAAAGCCAGGAACTCATGACCTGAGCGTGCAGTTTGAATGTGCATACGGTGTCACGTATTACCCTATTGTGAAATAGGTTAAAAGTTTTATCAAAGAAATTGGTGAACCTTTATTTTATTTAAGTTAGGAACTCCTCTATAGTAAGTCGTTTCAGAACTCCAGGTACGTTATTTTCAGTAAATAAGCATGTTAATATTGAATGTTACAATTTATAATGTTATAGTTATCCTTTGATGCGTAGGTTTAGATTCTGACAATTTATCAGACGACAAATATTATTTTCCTAGATCCTTCTATTTTCCGCTCTCTGGCGCATCAGATGGCAACAGGACAGCCACCGAGTGCACGCATTGGCTCCTGATATACCTTCTAAAACCGCGACGACGTATAAACCTCCACTCAAAGTAGATGTATAATACTGACACAACAAGAAACTAACATTAGCAGGTTCCTGTCACACGTATCTCTACATAATCCAAACAATAATTGGATTTTGAAACTTCATTGGAAATACGTGACTTGAAGCTCATTCAATCCCAAATGGATGGTAATAATGTTGTTTTTTCTGTGAATAGCAAGGCTCAAAGACCTATGTACGTGAAACGACAAAGAAGTTCAGCACCTTGTAAGAAGATGTATCTGTGTAGGGAGTAATTGTGAATAGTGTAAATCAGGAGTAGCAGTGACTAAACAGTGTAAAGTGTACATATAGAATATTAACGGCTAAATAGTAAATAGTAAAAATACTGGCCAATAGTGACTAAAGAGGAAATAGTATAAGCACTAAATAGCGTTACAACAAGGCAATAACTAAATACTAGTATACCGCATAATCAGACAAAAGTGACAATAAGCATGTCCAACGTCTAACGTGTAATAGGTCATCATGAGCTTCCTTATCTGTTAGAGGCCTTTGCCCTTCACGGGACATTTTAGGCTATTTTCATTTCATTTTCATTTCATCTTGAAAGAATGATACACATAAATGTTCAAGGAAACCTCCTTTCACTCTTTACATGAACTATTTTTCGAAATTTTGTATTATTGGGAAATTGTTTGAGAAAATGCCATAAAATTAAAAGTGTATCTTGAATTTTCTCTGTTATCAAAAGTTCTCTTATTTTGAATGGCTTTACAATGTACGACATACACAGAATTATATTACACTTAAAATGTAGAACTTGTTTAAGCACGCAGTTTATGTCAAGTCTTTGTATTAATTTCTGGAGTGACCTTTTTACTTTTTATTATGATGCATTTAATATCCTCCAACGTTAATTCATGTCGGACGATGAATAAAATGATGTTCAAATGACTCCAAG
Organism: Mantis religiosa; assembly: GCA_030765055.1. NCBI lineage: Eukaryota > Metazoa > Arthropoda > Insecta > Mantodea > Mantidae > Mantis > Mantis religiosa. The sequence continues at coordinate 5,304,374 of CM060953.1, read as the reverse complement.
GTACACAGAGCTTAAAGTTACCAGACATTCATCTTTCAGGATAAGAGAAAACCTGCAACGTTAAGTCATATCGGACGATGAATGAAATGATGTTCAAATAAGTACAGGGTACATAGAGCTTAGAGTTATCAGACATTCATCTTTCAGAATAAGAGAAAACCTCCAACGTTAAGTCACATCGGACAATGAATGAAATGATGTTGAAATGAGTACAGGGTACATAGAGCTTAAAGTTACCAGGCATTCATCTTTCAGGATAAGAGAAAACCTGCAACGTTAAGTCATATCGGACAATGAATGAAATGATGTTGAAATGAGTACAGGGTACACAGAGCTTAAAGTTACCAGACATTCATCTTTCAGGATAAGAGAAAACCTCCAACGTTAAGTCATATCGGACGATAAATGAAATGATGTTCAAATAAGTACAGTGTACATAGAGCTTAGAGTTACCAGACATTCATCTTTCAGGATAAGAGAAAACCTCCAACGTTAAGTCATATCGGACGATAAATGAAATGATGTTCAAATAAGTACAGGGTACATAGAGCTTAGAGTTACCAGGCATTCATCTTTCAGGATAAGAGAAAACCTCCAACGTTAAGTCATATCAGACGATGAATGAAATGATGTTCAAATAAGTACAGTGTACATAGAGCTTAGAGTTACCAGACATTCATCTTTCAGGATAAGAGAAAACCTCCAACGTTAAGTCATATCGGACGATAAATGAAATGATGTTCAAATAAGTACAGGGTACATAGAGCTTAGAGTTACCAGGCATTCATCTTTCAGGATAAGAGAAAACCTCCAACGTTAAGTCATATCGGACGATAAATGAAATGATGTTCAAATAAGTACAGAGTACATAGAGCTTAGAGTTACCAGACATTCATCTTTCAGGATAAGAGAAAACCTCCAACGTTAAGTCATATCGGACGATAAATGAAATGATGTTCAAATAAGTACAGGGTACATAGAGCTTAGAGTTACCAGGCATTCATCTTTCAGGATAAGAGAAAACCTCCAACGTTAAGTCATATCGGACGATAAATGAAATGATGTTCAAATAAGTACAGTGTACATAGAGCTTAGAGTTACCAGACATTTATCTTTCAGGATAAGAGAAAACCTCCAACATCAAGTCATATCGGATGATGAATGAAATGATGTTCAAATAAGTACAGTGTATATAGAGCTTAGAGTTACCAGGCATTCATCTTTCAGGATAAGAGAAAACCTCCAACATCAAGTCATATCGGATGATGAATGAAATGATGTTCAAATAAGTACAGTGTACATAGAGCTTAGAGTTACCAGACATTTATCTTTCAGGATAAGAGAAAACCTCCAACATCAAGTCATATCGGATGATGAATGAAATGATGTTCAAATAAGTACAGGGTACATAGAGCTTAGAGTTACCAGACATTCATCTTTCAGGATAAGAGAAAACCTCCAACATCAAGTCATATCGGATGATGAATGAAATGATGTTCAAATAAGTACAGGGTACATAGAGCTTAGAGTTACCAGACATTCATCTTTCAGGATAAGAGAAAACCTCCAACATCAAGTCATATCGGATGATGAATGAAATGATGTTCAAATAAGTACAGTGTACATAGAGCTTAGAGTTACCAGACATTCATCTTTCAGGATAAGAGAAAACCTCCAACATCAAGTCATATCGGATGATGAATGAAATGATGTTCAAATAAGTACAGTGTACATAGAGCTTAGAGTTACCAGACATTTATCTTTCAGGATAAGAGAAAACCTCCAACATCAAGTCATATCGGATGATGAATGAAATGATGTTCAAATAAGTACAGTGTACATAGAGCTTAGAGTTACCAGACATTTATCTTTCAGGATAAGAGAAAACCTCCAACATCAAGTCATATCGGATGATGAATGAAATGATGTTCAAATAAGTACAGGGTGCATAGAGCTTAGAGTTACCAGACATTCATCTTTCAGGATAAGAGAAAACCTCCAACATCAAGTCATATCGGATGATGAATGAAATGATGTTCAAATAAGTACAGTGTACATAGAGCTTAGAGTTACCAGACATTTATCTTTCAGGATAAGAGAAAACCTCCAACATCAAGTCATATCGGATGATGAATGAAATGATGTTCAAATAAGTACAGGGTACATAGAGCTTAGAGTTACCAGACATTCATCTTTCAGGATAAGAGAAAACCTCCAACATCAAGTCATATCGGATGATGAATGAAATGATGTTCAAATAAGTACAGTGTACATAGAGCTTAGAGTTACCAGACATTTATCTTTCAGGATAAGAGAAAACCTCCAACATCAAGTCATATCGGATGATGAATGAAATGATGTTCAAATAAGTACAGGGTACATAGAGCTTAGAGTTACCAGACATTCATCTTTCAGGATAAGAGAAAACCTCCAACATCAAGTCATATCGGATGATGAATGAAATGATGTTCAAATAAGTACAGGGTACATAGAGCTTAGAGTTACCAGACATTCATCTTTCAGGATAAGAGAAAACCTCCAACATCAAGTCATATCGGATGATGAATGAAATGATGTTCAAATAAGTACAGTGTACATAGAGCTTAGAGTTACCAGACATTTATCTTTCAGGATAAGAGAAAACCTCCAACATCAAGTCATATCGGATGATGAATGAAATGATGTTCAAATAAGTACAGTGTACATAGAGCTTAGAGTTACCAGACATTTATCTTTCAGGATAAGAGAAAACCTCCAACATCAAGTCATATCGGATGATGAATGAAATGATGTTCAAATAAGTACAGGGTGCATAGAGCTTAGAGTTACCAGACATTCATCTTTCAGGATAAGAGAAAACCTCCAACATCAAGTCATATCGGATGATGAATGAAATGATGTTCAAATAAGTACAGTGTACATAGAGCTTAGAGTTACCAGACATTTATCTTTCAGGATAAGAGAAAACCTCCAACATCAAGTCATATCGGATGATGAATGAAATGATGTTCAAATAAGTACAGGGTACATAGAGCTTAGAGTTACCAGACATTCATCTTTCAGGATAAGAGAAAACCTCCAACATCAAGTCATATCGGATGATGAATGAAATGATGTTCAAATAAGTACAGTGTACATAGAGCTTAGAGTTACCAGACATTTATCTTTCAGGATAAGAGAAAACCTCCAACATCAAGTCATATCGGATGATGAATGAAATGATGTTCAAATAAGTACAGGGTACATAGAGCTTAGAGTTACCAGACATTCATCTTTCAGGATAAGAGAAAACCTCCAACATCAAGTCATATCGGATGATGAATGAAATGATGTTCAAATAAGTACAGTGTACATAGAGCTTAGAGTTACCAGACATTTATCTTTCAGGATAAGAGAAAACCTCCAACATCAAGTCATATCGGACGATGAATGAAATGATGTTTAAATGAGTACAGGGTACATAGAGCTTAGAGTTACCAGACATTCATCTTTCAGGATAAGAGAAAACCTCCAACATCAAGTCATATCGGATGATGAATGAAATGATGTTCAAATAAGTACAGGGTACATAGAGCTTAGAGTTACCAGACATTCATCTTTCAGGATAAGAGAAAACCTCCAACGTTAAGTCATATCGGACGATGAATGAAATGATGTTCAAATAAGTACAGGGTACATAGAGCTTAGAGTTACCAGACATTCATCTTTCAGGATAAGAGAAAACCTCCAACATCAAGTCATATCGGACGATGAATGAAATGATGTTCAAATAAGTACAGGGTACATAGAGCTTAGAGTTACCAGACATTCATCTTTCAGGATAAGAGAAAACCTCCAACGTTAAGTCATATCGGACGATGAATGAAATGATGTTCAAATAAGTACAGGGTACATAGAGCTTAGAGTTACCAGACATTCATCTTTCAGGATAAGAGAAAACCTCCAACGTTAAGTCATATCGGACGATGAATGAAATGATGTTTAAATGAGTACAGGGTACATAGAGCTTAAAGTTACCAGACATTTATCTTTCATGATAATGGAAAACCACGGTTAAATCCTTATCCAGATAACTCAGGTTGATCGAGGTTCGAACTCCCTATGCCTTGAACGTGAGGCAGAGAGGCACCCACCCTCAAGGCACGCGTAGCGCGTGTGTGTGTGTAACTAAGGTATTTAGAAAATTTTCTTATCACTTTCAATTTGTAATACCTGCAATCTTTTCAAATGGGAAGTTGTTATTCGTTTTCTGGCTATTCAAAAAGACTTGTGCGTTACTTTCCTATTCTCATTGTACTGACTGTAATTCAATCACTTCTACATTTATCTCATTTAGCATTAAACAAGAGAAGAATTAGGGTTTTTACGAAAGTTGTGTGAGTGCAAACACCACGAGCTGTAATGCCCAGATTATACAACCCGCATGCCTTGCTAAAGGCGCGGGCTTTATCTCCACACTGCAGAGTTTTGTTAACGATTTTACCTGCAGTGAAGATTAATTCTGAGAGAAAAAAGCGCCAAACAATGGATGCTGAGAGAAGGGAACCAACAGTCTTATTACACTCAGCTTAGGCGAATTTATTCAAGATACCGCATATGCATAGTGCACAATACACAAGAGAGTTCATTAAAATCTTTTGGTAGAGATTTAACTATGGAATACGCCTTGATTGATCAAGTCCTACAGTCATTAAACTGCCAAAATGAGCAATCATTTGCCTATCACGTTCTTTATGAATATAATAAATAAAAATTAAGCAAAACACGTGAGTAGACGCCCGCCTCGGAAGCTTAGATGTTGACGTGTCTGCCTCAGTACAAGAGGTCCCGAGTTCGAATCTCGGTCAGGGTGACTTTCCTAAATAAGGTTTTTCCGGGGTTTTCCCTTATCCTGAAAGACGAATGTGAGGTAACTCTAAGCTCCATGGACCCCGGACTCATTAAGCATCATTTCATCCATTTCATTCATCGTCCGATATGACTAAAAATGTTGGAGGACGTATTTTACAAAGAAAAAAACGTGAGTAGACACTTAGAATTTTCTGTAAATAACCTCAGAACTCCTCTTCAATTTGAATGACCTTTGTGTATGGTCCCTCAACAAGCGTGTTCTACAATTGAGTTAAATAAAACACGTTCTATACATTATAGAAGTTTACTTTTTTTACTTTGGAACATAATTAATGTCATTACGTGTGGAAGAGAACATCAGTGAAGTGACCGGCGCGACTTCGTTGGGTTCCCCGTATACGGTTGACCCAATTTTCAATGACAGAAGAACGTGAGTTAGGCCAACTTCACGTATAACACGCGTGATGTTATTTATATAAGATCATTTACTGTTTCTAACTTGTTGGCATAAACTCGAGATTTAACATAACCCCAAAAGAAGTAATTCAAGGTCGTTAAATCACACGATCTCGGGGGCCAGTTAACATCACCACCACGGCAAATAATGAAACCCCTGAACTTCTCCTTCAAATGACCACTATGACATGTGGCACCATCTTGCTGGAACCAGATGTTTCTGAGATCCATATCATCGAACTGAGGTCAAAAATAGTCTCTTATAAAAGCTCGTTATGTTTCTCCATTGACAGAGCGAAGAGATGATCCACTTTGATAATACATTTTCACAATTTCTACACGTTGCTGAATGATGTAACGTTCCATGGCTATTTGTCAATAATAACTGTAACCACATGAACAATAATGACAACTATCACGCGTTAAAAATAGCACACTCCTGTTGAAAGACGCTAGAAATTGTTTGTGAAGCTAATCATTTTTATTGGTTTAAATTTCCTTTTCTCAAATACGAAATTGTTATGTGCTGGTCATGCGATCATACCTTAAAGGATTTGACTATCGCTGAAGTCTACCATTTCTTTATTTCCCCATTTGCCGACATTGCCAATAAGATCATTTGTGCAAATATTTACCTATAGTAGAATAAATGTTTGTAGTATTTTGTATGAGGATAGAGTGTAACATATCAGAGCTTTCATGTGAACTATGTTAAGATGAGTACAGCAGTGTCGATGCTTCTATTGGAAGGCATTTTCCGTTCGTGGGATAGAATTTGTAATCACATAAGAAGAGTCAGGGCTCATCAAGTGAAGCTGAGTGTTATAGTTGCCCGGAGTTGTATTGTGACCTCAATAAAGGTCAACGTCAGGATCGTGGTTCATCGCCGCAGGGAAATAAACCGTAACTTCCTATAATTTTATCTAAAATATTTAATTGCCCATCGCCCAGCTAATTACTCTGTGGTAAATGAGTTATATCCATAAATAAACGTCCTCATCGGGCAACGAGCAGTTCAGCAGTGTCGTATCCAACAGTTGGACTTTCCTCACTTCTTTGTCGCCGACGTTGAAGCACTTGTAAACAGATGGGATAAGTGACTGGATATATACGTTGATTATGTCGAAAAGTAAAGTAAATTGTAGATAGTTATTTTGATTATTGTTGTTCCTTATCCAGTTTTGCGACTTATTTATTGACTTACCGTCGTAGCACCCCTCCATACAGAAAGTGAGGAATCACAAGCAGAGTTGAGTTGTGTGTCTGATGTGAAAAATTAGCCCCTAATTATTATATACACAAATGTAAATTACGATTGCAGCCGCCCTTTGCACAAAGGTTTTTTTTTTATTCTCTCTTCTTTCTCGTTGTTACAATATTTGATCACATTGCCCGCCTCAGTAGCGTGTCTGCCTCAGGTTCAAGAGGTCCCGAGTTCGAATCTCGTTCAGAGTAAGTTACCTGGATAAGGATTTTCCGGGGTTTTCCCTTATCCTGAAAGACGAATGTCGGGTAACTCTAAGCTTTATGGACCCTGAGCTCATTTGAGAATCATTTCACCCATTCCATTCATCGTCCGGTATGACTTAACGTTGGAGAACGTAAATTACAACAGAAATTTGATTACATTACCAGGAATGAAAGAAATACTGGAGTCTCAAGTTAATTCTGGAAGATAGGTTCCAAAAGCAAAGTATAAAAAAGAGTCGGCGAAACCTAGATACTACATTGTTATTATATGGGTGTCAAACTTGGACCTTAACAAAACAAGAAAACACCATGCTACAAATCTGTCAGCGTAAAATATTGTGGAAGATATTACACATGACAAGGACGAAGAGGATGAAAAACGAGGAAAACAGGCATGACCGACGTGGCTTCACGGACGCAACAGCTGAAAGTAAATGGGGAGGGCTTGTCATCAGAATGCGCCAACTTCGATAGACATAACGAATGACAATGTGGGACCCCAGAATAGGACGTCGAACGGCAGGAAGGACAAAGATGAAACAGTGGTCAGCACAAGCTAAGAACAGAGCCGACACGTTACCCAGGTGCTAGAAGTATGTGTTAAGTGTTAGAAGTAGACAGTGACACTTCTGATGACACGAAAGTACGCCGTTACTGGAGCGCAGCAGCTGCACAAGGCTCTTAGAAGTGGCAACCCTAATAAGGTTCTCAATTGCTACTCCCTGCGCAGCATAAGTCTTTTGCCCTCAAGGGATTTACAGGCTTTTTACTTCACATGACACGTTGGTGTCCAGAAGACATGACTGCCTCTGAATGGAGTGTGCGCTTGCTGTTTATGTGCGATAAGCTCACGTAAACAACTTCGTTGTTTCACTTTCTTTCCGATACGTCTCGGTGCTTGGCTATGCAGGTGTTCTGCATCAAAAACAGTGTCGTTCGTCTATTGTTTGTGCACTTTTTCGACAACGGATGTCCTCTCACGACCAGTGTTCGTCTTTTACTTACATTTATATCTCTACATATTATATTATTTAAAATACCTCCTATTGTTCTTTCCTAAATTTTTCTGGAGATTTTATTCGGTATGAATATTACTACCCTAGTATATTTTACAGTTTCTATATACAGTTTTATTTTATTATATATTTATGTTTTCCTTTGTTTCTTCTTTTCTTGAAGTGACTGGGTATAGTCGTTTTATTTATTTATTTATTTATTTATTTATTTTTGTATTTTTGGATCTACCACTTTAATGAATTGCTTAAATATATTTTGTTATTTCAGAGCGTCTTTTAAATTAGTTTGTATTTAGTTAATTTCAGCTTAGTTAGGTACTGTATGTTTCTCTGTGCTCTGTAAATATCTAGGTTAAAATCCTGGGAGTAGTAAAGAGTTTAAAATCTTGTATTTCGATAACTCGCTTTTGGTAGACTAAATTTCGCCGCTGAGGTATAATTAGCCACCGGCAGGTCGTAACTTTGAACTTTTTTCTGCATGCGTACGCTTGTAAGTGTTTAAAACGTTGCGTCAATATTCAGGAAACGTGGAGCCTTAAGAAGCAAAGCTGTGGCAAGTACCTCATCGAAAAGAAAACGGTAATAGCATTGAGCTTACGTCGCGTATATTTTAGCGGAAGCAATTTTCTACCACAATAAACTCTAGCGAAATTTAAACCTCAAACGCAGGGAAATATTTAGCCATAACTTTTCAGTGGATAATTCGCTGACTGAAGAGTCCCTATCTCGGCAATTTACTTTGCTAACTTATTTGGAAGTTATGCCCGATATTCCATAACTTTTGCTAATAGGTATACCCAGTGCACGTGACTTTCTCTACTATTATTCAAAATGGAAATTAATTGTTCCTTCTTGCTAACTGTGTGTAGGGCAAGATTAGGATAGGTAGAGTTAGTACTGAAAAATTCAATGGCATAGCCGCGATTTGAACCACGGACCTCCCGGTCTCCCTCCAACTCCTCTTAACCACTGAGCTACCATGGCAACATGCCAGCCTACCATTAAACTCTTCAACTGACTCGTGTGTTTTTTTTCTTCTGATAAACCATTAGGAGTTCTCATATATCATGCGACAACTTCCTTAATGGCGACTTACAACATATTAGCACATAGGTGTTGTGAAAACTTTCCGACCTAACTAAGATACAAGACATTTTTTCAAACATTTTTAATTTTTCAGCATAGTTTCCTTGTAACTCCACACACTTCTCCCAGCGATGCTCTCATCTCTGTAGCCCGTACAAATAGTACACGACGTTTTTCAACATAGTCACCTTGTAACTCTACACACTGCTCCCAGTGATGTTCCCATCTCTGTAGCCCGTCCAAATAGTACTCGGCGTTTTTCAACATAGTCTCCTTGTAACTCTACACACTGCTCCCAGTGATGTTCCCATCTCTGTAGCCCGTCCAAATAGTACTCGACGTTTTTCAACATAGTCTCCTTGTAACTCTACACACTTCTCCCAGCGATGTTCCCATCTCTGTAGCCCGTCCAAATAGTACTCGGCGTTTTTCAACATAGTCTCCTTGTAACTCTACACACTTCTCCCAGCGATGCTCCCATCTCTGTAACCCGTCCAAATAGTACTCGACGTTTTTCAACATAGTCTCCTTGTAACTCTACACACTTCTCCCAGCGATGTTCCCATCTCTGTAACCCGTCCAAATAGTACTCGACGTTTTTCAACATAGTCTCCTTGTAACTCTACACACTTCTCCCAGCGATGCTCTCATCTCTGTAATCCATCCAAATAGTACTCGGCGTTTTTCAACATAGTCTCCTTGTAACTCTACACACTTCTCCTAGCGATGCTCCCATCTCTATAACCCGTCCAAATAATTGTTCACGAAGGTGATTGCCTCTTCATTTGACGAAAATCTCTGTCCTCCGAGCGCAATTTTCAGATGAGAGAACAAAAAGAGGTCGCATGGGGCGAGATCTGGTGAGTCAAGCAGTGCAAAGCGTAATTCGTGGATTTTCTCCATTGCAACCGCTGAGGTATGAGACGGTGCGTGTCTTGATGAAACAGGATTTTCTTTTCTGCAAATATGGCCGTTTTTCCGCACGTTCTGCCTTCAGCTTGTCAAGCAATGATGCGTAGTATGCCACTGTAATGGTTTTTCCTTTTTGAAGATAATATATTAAAATAATTCTATGACTACCCCAAAAAAACAGTCGTCATCACTTGCCCAGCCGAAAAAACATTTTTATGCTTTTTTGTAGCCGGTTCCTCCTTTGCAGTCCACTGTTTTGGACTGTATTTTTGTTTCGGGCGTATAGTGGTGTATCCAAGTTTCATCTACAGTATTTAATCGGCGCCAAAACTCGGATTTATTGCGGCCTAAACCACGCCAACAGAGCGTTGGAAATGCTTATTCGATCAGGTTTTTGGTCTAACTTGAGCAAATGCTGCACACAACGCACGGACAGCTTTCTCATGTTTAAATGTTGATTTAGTATGTGACAAACACGTTCTTTTGACATGTTCATAGCCTCTGCTACCTCTCTCACTTTAATTCGGTGGTCGTCTAGCTCCATTTGGTGAACTTTGGTGATGTTTTCGTTGGTAGTTGTAGTTTTTGGACGTCCCGAACCTTCATCGTCTCCCAAACTCTTACGGCCACGTTTAAATTCAGTTGCGCAAACTTTCCCTGTGGTAAATGATGGTGCAGAATCTAACTCAACAAGGAAACTCCAAGTTGATTCCTCAAACTTTCAACGACTGCCCTTGCGATTTATTTATGATCATCGCTAAGGACAAACGCACGGGAAATTGTAGACGCTTAAAATCAAAAAGTAAATCGTTGGAGTCATCGGAATACGCGAGATCAAGGTGTCCTCTCCTTTGTATTTTCCCTTGATGATTATTGCCTCGATGACGTTATTCGTTAGCTTTTTTACAGTTAGTCTCATTCCATTGTACAGTCGTGGTTGGTTAATGTTTCGTAGCAAGATGACAACTGATCCAATTTTTAATTTTAAATTGTGAGGTGGCAGTCAGCTCACGCCGGTTTAAACTCAGATCATGTAAGATTTTTAAGGTCGAACAGACCTAGTTATTAAACAATTCTAATGAATTTAAAAACTCCATGGTATAGTTGACTAGCCATCCCGGCTTATAACCGTGTCAACTGATTTGTACAAAAACAACTCCCCCAGGAAGAAACACTTTCCAGAACGCAATCCTCACGTACCAACACAAACACAAGTTATAAAGAAGATATCCAAGGATTCCTCAATAATTGACATCAGTTGTCTGTGGTCAAATATTTATAGCGTTACAGTGCATTCAGAATTTAATTTTATGTCTAATCTTCGAAAGGTATATCATCATACTACATAAAATAATTTCAGTCGTGATAACAAACGATAAACGCTACTTAATAAAATATGGTAAGTGAAATATCTTTGAAGACTTTGACAAGGAGTGGAATATCTTTCTACTTTCTAATGCTTTTATTTGTCGAAAATAAAAGATGTATGTGTTCCGTAAAACTTTGAGTGTGTACTTTTATATTTAGTTAATAACTCGGTCCATTATGACTTCAGGTTTTTTGTCACCTTTGAAGCTTTCCTTGACTTAAATATTTCAAAACCATAATTAGGCAAATCGGTTCAGCTGTTCTCGAGTTTGTGAGATAACAACATATTTCGTATAAATGACAGTTTTGGATGGGGCATTCTTGGAAAACTCTACACCTAAATACCAAATTAGGTCACACACACACACACACTCATATTTCACTTTCTCTACTAGAGACACTAAGTAGAAGTATTGTGTACTTGAAGTCGAGACTTCATCAAGAACACTTTACCAAGATGTGTGATGCACCATCCGTTTTGTTCACTTTTACGCCGATTTGTAAAACTACGAATGGAATATTCTATCTGAGATTTATATAAGTAAAACAGAGAGTATTGAAGTAATTTTCAATGCTACATCCACCGTGGGACACACGGAATGCGCGGTTTTTAAAGCATCACTGTGAAATGTTTCCTGAACTTGCGAACCCCCAGTAATAAATTAATCCATTAGCATCGCCTGGCCTCCAGACTAATTTGGAACTGGTTCAAAATAAATCCGTTCCTCCTAAGTTTCCACCTCCTCTCAGATTTACTGCATTTTAAATAATTTATTTTCCTCAGCAATGCGAGAAGCCCTGAATGCTTAATGTGACAGAAAAATTCATGGGTGTCTCTTTACGCCAGAACGAATCTAATTAACATTTCAGAAGAGCAAATTGTTTTATTAGCATTATTATAATCCTAGGGCATTGTATTGCACGCGATTTTATGGAGTTTCTATTACAGAATTTTGATATTTGTATTTGACATTACGTTAATATACTTTAAGACAACATTACATGAGAGCGTTAATACATCTGTAATGTATCAACAAATAAAACTGCCTCATCTCAGAATGACGAACTTGCATTTCATTGACCTCATTGGAGCAAACATTAGTCAATCACGTGAAAGTGGAAGAGAAATAGAAGTCAGTGGAGAAGATAGTAAGAAACAGGATACAGTTAGTTTCATTTAAGGAAAATATGGCTTAAGTCAAGTAGAGAGCATATAGGGTTGGTTTCGCAGTTTAAGCGGAAATAGTATCAAACTGACATTTTGAAACTTCATATTGATGCAAATATGATTTTCAAATTTATATCGCAAATAAATCAGCAAATTATATACATGTATACAAAATTGTATTACTCTAACGCCTCTATTTGTCTAGTTACCAGTTTTAGTTTCTGGAACACGTAAACACGTCCGTGAACAAAGAAAATTTGATGTTTAAGTTCAGCATCTTCCAGGAATCTATCTTGAAGACTTTCTAAAAAAAAATTCCACATAGGAAACTATCCTTAACATTAAATGAATTGGAAATAATTTGCTGAAAAATACTTTTAGTGATTTTTATTAAAATAGGAAATGTCGTATGATATCGGATACCCAAGCTTTTTCTTATATTAGTAATTACTAGGCTGAGGATTTCGTATGCGCTAACGCCAGAACGAACTGCTAGAGCCGTCAGAGGTTCCTCCCCTACCCCCTCTCCCACATACATTGCACCTTGTCATTGACGTCAAATACTGTCGCGGGGAGAGCAGTTTTTCACGATATAAGGGATATCTTGTCGAAAATCGTAAAAGATTCACCTTCAGTGGTGATTTACTGCAATAGGTGCATGCACAGCAGCAACTAACAACAAAAATGTACAATCTTATAGACATACAAACTAAGATACTCTTGAAAATATATAGCATGCACATTAAAATGTATAAACACATTGTATGTTGAAATGACTGTACGAATTACTATTATACTAAAATTATATTATAAGTATTGTGTATATACATTTTTTATGGGAGGTTATGGGATATATATAGCCCATAACATCCCTTAAGAGCGAGGTGGGAGTCTACGAGTATTTCCTACCGCGCACAAAAGTAATTACTGACTGAAAAAAAATATCATTTTAGAAAATTTAATCCCGTATTAGAGCATTTACTAAATTATACTTTTGAAGTAAAATGTTATTAAAAGACATTTAAAATTACCCGTGATTCATGCATTACCTGAAATGTTATCGTAAAATGGGAGTGTGGTATCGGACAATCACGTAATACATGTCTGGATTACAGATTATGCTTACTTTTCTTTACAATGATCACATTTAATGGAGCACTTCCTTCAAAATAGGCGCAATTTTCGTAAGCGCAAACTTGGAATATACAACATTCCAACTGTTGCGCACAAATGATACATTTATTTGTCTTCTTGTACATCATTCTGGATACATTTCAGTGTTGTCTTTACAATTTTCGACTTCTTTGCAGTTTTACTGGTTTTCAGTTTTGGTTGTTTGTTCTTTTCTCTTTCTTCCAAACGTGTTCGCCTTTTCATAATTTGGATTCTATATGGGATTGAAGTCCGTTTTCGACGCCTATTTCGAAAGTCCAATTTGAGTGCTATTGCTGGGCAGTAGTGAGATATTTGCTTCTTGCATTATTTATTGCCAACATTCGTATTGCCATCTTCCCAATTTCTTCTCTTATATGGAACAAAGAGGCCTAATAGTTCCTCAATAATCCAATAAGAAAGTACACAGAAGGTTGATATATTTTTATTATTTTTATATTTTTATTCATTTATCTTTTTGTTAAAGTCTTCATTAAAAATGTTTTTATGGATCAAGTTTTGCCCGTCCAAAAGCGACCGCCAGATTATTGTCTGAACCCATCCAAAAATGCTTAAGAAGAAAATGATGTTCTAAATGTTGCGTTTTTTAATTAAAGTTACTTCAATCCCACAACTCAAACAATACAAGATAACGTATCTGTCACCTTAACTTTACTCCAGTAGAAAACTTAACTCCGTGCCGGTCTTCCTCACAATCAACGCTGATGTAGAGGGACCTGATAGGTGCTACCACATGTTTTCAGTGCGGACAAATAAACTCTACGATACCATACGACCTTCCCCTACCCTAATATTGCTTATAAAAATGAAATATAAATCTTAAATTTTCTGGAAATATGCTACAAACTCCTCATTATTATGAATAGCTTTTGTATAACTAAAAAACTGTTAAGAAATAGACACACATGTGGATCTTATTAAAACCACATTTTTTTTTAATAGTTCGCGTCCTCCAACGTTAGTCACATCGGACAATGAATGAAATTGATGAAATTATGCTCAAAGGAGCCCAGGGTCCTTAGAGCTTACAGTTACCCGACATTCTCCTTTCAGGATAAGGGAAAATCCCAGAAAAAAAACCTTATCCTTATCCTGACAGAGATTCTAAGTTCTACCATCTACGCTACTAAGGCGGGCTAACCAAAACTTATGTCTGGAGATAAGCACTTTAAGATATTTCTTCTTATTGGTTTAAACTTGTTTTTCATACGAAGGAGAAAACAATTGTCGTTTTTAAGACAAGTAGGTGTGAGTGTACATTAGCGTAAGCTCCCTCTCTCGACTCCAGGGCAGAAGGCTGTACCGCGTTTTTATATGCAAGCGTAATGCTCGACCGTTCCCATGTGGCATTTGAAACGCTTTCACAAAAGGAGCCTGTTTAAAATTTCCTTTTTTACTTGCTCTCCCTCTACCCATTAGCCTTCTTCACATTAGAGCTTATCGGGGGCTTAATTACACTCACATGACTTTCTCTACCTACTTCATGTTAAGGGACACTAGCACTGAATGTTTTATTTCGTACACTTTTTAAGCTATGGTGCACCTTATGCTATATCATTATTAACTACTGTACAACGTTTCAGCTCTAATAAACTTATTTGAAATGTTCTTTTGTAAATACATTCTAATCTTCAAAATAAGATGACCTCCATCATTGTAATTAAAGCAATTAGATACCGTTGCTATATTCCGAATTATTATTATTATTATGGCGATAATGGAATCTAATATAACTTTTACGCCATAAGCCTTACTTGCAGAGATATACTTTTTATGTGAGGAATTCATTTCTGAAATAATGAGGATATTAACATATAAAATATTAGTGATGCAACGAAATGCTACTGGAACTAGTTTGCAAGTATATTAGAGACATTCATACAAAGTTCCAATAAAATTTAATAAAAATTTATGCATAAACTAAGTTTTATAGTCTGAAGACTGTATATTTTAGAAAAATTGAGTTTCCTTCTAAAATATGCCTTAATATTTTCTGCAGATTACCTATGTCTTCAAAACTGTCCTGAAGCATAAGTTGTGCCTTCCTTTCTATGCTCTGAAGCTTACTTGGCTCTTTTGGTGAGCTTGGCACTGCCCCTAGATGCTATTTTCTTTTCAGATAGGTAACTACAAGAGATCTCGTAAATTCTCCTTTTGTCGCGCTTGTTGGCTGTTTTATATGTCACATTCAAAATGCATGCTTTAATTTGCAATTCAGTTCTTGATAAGCGCTACAACCCATACTGAATTCAGCTATAGCATTAGCTGCTACAGTATCAATTATCCTAGAAGAAAACAAATATTTTGGGCCACTTGCGCCATATAAGACAATGCAAAGGTTCATTTTGGTTTTGAATTGCACCACGTATTTCAACCTGAGAACAACTCAACAAATGCCAATGTCTACTACAGGAGCATAATTTTAACCACTGCTGTATGTAAAAACTTCATTTTTATTTTATTATGGCTTTCAGGAGGTTTGCCCTCTGCAGTGCTTCTGTTGTAAAAACAGTCTGCATTTATAAAAATGTACTCACTCTTTACACCTCTATTGTTTCCTTCCATACATTCCTCAAACATTTTAATTTTTCTTCACTCTTGCTGATTTCACTTCTATCTGTAGAATTACTAGCAGATGCAACAGAGAAATAAATCCCAGAGGTACATCACAGGAACGAGCAGTAGACAACGTGCCACACCAAATATTTTGCAAAAATACGTATATTCGATGATATTATGAGCAAAACTCTTGTTACTCAAAGATATGGGCGTGCTACTGCATACTGGGGTTTTAACCCTTAACCCTTTAATAGATGAATTATTTTGCTACTTATGCCGTGCTTGCTGTACTTGCTAAACCAGTTTTCAATCCGCTTTCTGTGGTGCCTCGACGCAATTGATTCGAATAGCCATGGTCGTTAAAGCGATAGATAATGGACAGGTCATCCATTCAAAGCTAAACGTTGTGAGTTCGAATCTCGGCAACTGCAGTCAAATGTGCCTGTGGTAAAGGACGGGGAGGCCCAAGTAAAACAATCGGTGTGATGGTACGCTTGGCTGTTGACGGGGTATTATTTGAATACAGTTGCTTGGAT
Source organism: Mantis religiosa (assembly GCA_030765055.1). Taxonomy (NCBI): domain Eukaryota; kingdom Metazoa; phylum Arthropoda; class Insecta; order Mantodea; family Mantidae; genus Mantis; species Mantis religiosa. Next base: position 5,287,779 of record CM060953.1, on the reverse strand, counting down.
TTTGCCTTTTTATAGTAAAAAACACTGCAATATAATTGTAAAAATAATATAATATTTGCAATTCAAAAAGCTAAACATTTTTTGTGTATAATTGACAAAGGCCAGTACAAATTATGACACAAGACTAGACTAAAGTATTTCTCAAACTGACTACAGTCTGATGTTGCATATCGGCTACACCATGCACATGAAAGGTACAGTAAGGTTTATGTATCATATATGGACGAGTGTTATGGCACAGGCGGCTTTTTCTGTGGCCCTCATTCAGGAAGCACGGGTTCCGTTACCCTACCTGACCCATGGGTTTTTTCAGGGGTTTTCCCGGGTCGCCAAGTGAATGCTGCGTAGGTTATTTACATCCCCCGAATTTCCTGACCCTTCATTTCATCTATAAAATCCCTCAAAATCAGGTGGTACTAAATTTCTTCATGGAATCTTTTAAGTCTGGACAGAAATCCACTTAAACTGAAGCTATGGTTGTTATTTGTGGATCACATATTCCAATACTTTCTTCTACAACTGCACCAATTCACTATGGAGACAAAAAGGTATGGACAGCTAGCGTTTCTGGACACCCTGCTCAGCAACATTGTCTACTCCACGTCCACTCACGCTATCCGTTATACAGACCATCGTCCCAGATATAGAAGAAGACTATAACCAACATTTGTTATAAGAACTCTGTCACCTACACAAGCTTTATTCTAGAATGATTATTCATTCCAAGAATCACATAAGCCAAGCCTCAATCTGGAATCCAGAAGCCAAAGCAACCCGAATTTTTCTGCCATACTTAAAAATTATTACGATAAGATTGAACAGATATGCCAAGGCTACAAAAGTATTGTGACTTTGTGGGTTCGTAGAATTCAAAGTCCAATTTTCAGAAATTCAAATCGTTCTTTATTTGCGTAGAAATACTCACAATACATCACAATCTACCAAGGTCGATGACCACAACAGCGTTCTGATTACACCTGTTTAAATCGGCTCTCGTTACAACATCTGTTCACGACTGACTCCTGGCATGTCACAATCTCTTATATACCTCTAAAACAAACGAGAAACCGAATAATGTCCATCAATCAAGATGTCACTAGAATGTTCCAATTACGTCACTTATCTGTGTCGGTAAGTCTTTTATCTCGCGCTATTGCAGGTTCTTTATTTCCACACTGTCTGTGCGTACGCCGCTAGTCGTAAAAAGGAATTCGCGACAGTATTAAAGAATTTCCTAAGCTCTACTTAAGATCTTCGGGTGTTTCTGTATACCATATTTACTATTCTTACGGTTCAGCTTACTTGAAATTACACAGGGCATCACCAGGCTTATTCAGAACAAATGAAGCTACCCCCTGGATCAAAAAGAAAAGCATGCAGCCGCCGAAAACACTGAAGTGGAGGGCGAACAGATCATTAAATTTCAGAACATCCTTTCATCCATGCTCCGCTACAGCGCCCAACTATTGAGATTTACAAATATCCATACAATTTCAATAAGAAAGGAGAGGCTCTAAAACTCAACAGGAATGCAGCAACATCCAGTAATGCCAGAACGCAACAAAAAAAAAATGAAGTTGATTTTTTTAGTGTCGCATTCTGGTAGAGAAATACCACCTAACTTTGCTGAGATGCTTCTTTATCATGACTGAGGTTCTGTTAGATGCCATAAATCTACGGTAACATCCAGTTACTTCCCTTCCGAAGGAAGCTATTCTAAGGACTTCTGTCGCCCTCCACGACTTCGTACCCCTATATCACGGAGGACTAGACTGGACTGCACTATGGAAGGGATTCGGCATGGAGGTCCAAACTTCGTCTATCGTATCAATTCCTCCAAGTGGGGCAACCTTGGAAAAAGCGATGATGCGAGAGGAGATAGAGGGTGGCCTATCCAAAGAGTCACGACAGTACAGAAGTCAGGTCCATACAACTGGCCAATTGGAAATTCCTCGGCAGGCCAGTACAACCAACATTCCATCCTAATGAGGAATTGAAACGGCCCCACGAGACCGGAGCATATCATCCTGCCATGCAACGCCAATCCACGTGCTTCTGCATATATGCGTAATATTTATTTATTTATTTATTTAAAGCTTCTTACAAATAAAGAATACAAGGAATATGTTTAATAGTTGTGCCCAGGCTGTTAACATTATACAACTTCCACTAGCTACACATTAATTTCCATTAAAATTATACTTTGTTTCACTTCTCTTTTTAATGCCATTTCTTTTTAATGTTATAAAGACTTGCCAGTTTTCAAGCATTCTTTATTAAAAATTTTAGTTAATACAATATTTCTATTCATTTTGAGCCATTTCTCATTTATACCCCCGTTAGATTACTTTGTGACTATATCTAGTATTTCCCATATAGTTGTTATTTAATGTCCGTCCCAACAGTGTTTGTACTTCTCTGTCTCCAAATCCTCTCCATTCTGAAAAACTCTTACAATCTTTTCACTCATCCTACTAATTTCTCCCAGGTTAAACTGTATACTCTGTCCTTTCTTGACATTCTAAGCATTGCGTTAACACATCGTTTTCATCTAAATCAAACTTAACTGATCTCTCCATGGTCATACCTTTCCTTCCAACTGTTGGGGTACTTGGTAGTCCTAGAACTTCTGTGTACTGCAGCCACAACTTCACGTTGCATCTACTCTTTCTAACCACCTGACGTTAAAATCCCATTCTGTATTTATAACCTCTGCACGAATCCTTGCTGGCGAATAGGGTTGTACCTTCGGCTTCGCTGGAATGGCACACCTTTTATATTAAAATTACAACTGCGGTGCCAAAGTACGAAACTCTGTCGGCAGATTGGCTTCTGATCCGAAATGTTGGTTTGTCTGAATATGACTCAAATCTCAAAGCACGCTGCGACGCATGTTTTAATATAATACCTTCACGCTGTTTTCATATGAATAATTAAATAAGCTAAGGAACATAATGGGTTTTTAATGAACGTGTTCCACAAACGGACAGAAAATGCTGTTTTGTGTAATAGTAGTTGTTAATTAGCATGGCAGTCTGCTGTACATCCAATGTGGGTCATGACCTCATTGTTAACCAGAGAGGGTACATACGATGCACGCTTCCTCCCCACAAAGCTTAAGGGCAGCTGTCATCACTTCCTTACCTTTCCTTGTTACAACTTCAGCAAGTTTGGATATACTTTACACTCTTACACATACGTTTGTATAATTCCAATTAAAATTAAACAAATGAATAAATATTCTTACCTCCTCTATCTATAAGGTAAGCGTGCAATTGGAGGATGAATAAGATTGGCATAGGGAGGAATCAGAGTGGAACATTCAATTTGAGTACATAATGTAATCATAAGAACAAAATAACACATTTCTACACTTGTATATTCATATCTTTATGTATCTCACACACATTTTACATATATGAATTGCTTTGGGGCCCACACATATTTTGTGGTACCATTCTTCATTTTTCTGGGTTCATTTCACCCATTTCATTCATCGTCAGACATGATTTAGTGCTGGAGGACGTAAATAAAAAATGGAATCTACTTCGTCCGCTGTTGTAGCGTTATTTATTTTTGCCCGTTGGTAGCACTTATTAAGTAAAAATGATAACGACAAGGAGGATTATGGATGTAAGGAAGTATGTATTTTCTTACTGTACAAGTTTTAGGAGCAATTTCAATGTCCATTAGTTATAAATTTATCCTAAACGAAGTTAAAAAATAACAAAATACCAGAAATGGAGCAATGACATACCTCGTTTATGTAAAAGAAGCTCGATTTGTCACTTAGACTGAACAAACACAATCGTATTACCAACACCAACTCCAATACTCAGACCATAATACGAGAATCGATTGTAGGAAAAATGGCGGCGCTCGTGGCCCAGCTTGTTATGTTGTGGTTATATCTACAGAGTAAAGTGTGTGTTTGTTTACTTTGATTGTGTGTTTGAAGAATTAATGTAATTCATATTACAGTGGCAATTAGTGACTAACGAGTTAGTTTATAGTTAAGTATTTAACATAAAGTGATAACGTTTACCTAAATATATACTGTGAAGTATTGTCGAAATGCATCGTTGTTGTGTTCCCAGCTGCAATCTAATTATGGTAGTGCACCTCACACGACATTTAAATTTCCGAAGGAAAAATCGTAATGGGATAAGTGGATCAGGATCATACATCGTAAAGATTTTAAAGTAAATGAGAAAACTGTAGTTTGTATTCATCATTTTGGACAGTGCTTTGAGGTTAAGGAAGACATATTTCCCGTAAATGATGGTGAACCAATTCGTGCCCTTCGAAAAGTACAAAAATTAATAGATGATGCCTACCCCACGATTTTTAAGAATCAGCCATCCTATCACACATTAAAGCTCAACGAGAAAATACGAAATCCTGAAGAATGCATCCAAGACATTTTACAGAGAGTGAGGATAATTTTAATATTTGGTGTGCACAAGATGTTATTAACAGTTTTGGGTCCTTAAAAACCCAAGTGGTGAGGAGATTTTAACCCATTGATAGGCATTATTAAAGACGATTAGTTACGTTCTTTTCAATAACATTCAAGATCCCAGCTTCACTGATGTTCCTTCACATAATGAGTTTCAAAGTATTTCATAACCTAGAAGCAATATTATGAGCCTACCAGTGAAAAATTTTAAATGGATCTTGCAGTGTGAGGGAACTGACACCTTCAAACGTGACAATTGGAGTAAACTGGACAATCTGGTGAGTTCTCTTAAATATTATAGTATAAGCAGTACCTATGTCCTTGCCAGAAAAGGTTACTATGTAAACAATATAACAGAAACTTTAGTACTTGCTACAGACGATAGGATGATACAGTCCAATAAGATAAAGTTTGCTGTGTTTAATGCTTATGAGTTGTCATGCCTTATAAATTAAATTTTGATTGGAAGTATAAGGTGGAAAATGCATAGTACTGGTCGTGTTACTATATAATGTGATAAGCTCTTAGAATTTGTCATGATGCTCTTTATTTATGTTATTGCACATTTTAGTTGAAAGTATAAAGTGATAAATGCTTAGGAGTTACCTCGCTGCTCCGTAATATGGATTATATTATGTCCATTGTGTATAGTTTCCTATTCTGCGTAACCAGAGTCGCTGGGCTTCGACGGGCGCCATCTTGGAATCTGTATTATGGTCTGAGTATTGGAGTTGGTGTTGGTATTACACAGTCAACTGTCTCAGATAGTTAACTTCTTCGTTCTAACAAAACAATACACTATCGTCATCTAGGGAGCAGATTTTCAAATACTAGTCTGTGTCGTGCGCCAATCGGAATCACCTGCGCTTACCTTACTTACTTGGTATTTTGGACACTTTATATTTCACTATAGAAAATAATTATTTAATCAGTATTTTTCGTATTTTATTTTATATAATCTTGTAATAATAACAATAATAAGAAGAAGAAGAATATGCAAAATAATATTTCTTCCCAAATGCACATTGCTGTCGTTTATGTAAGTTTGCAAGTTGAATCAAAATGTGGAGTATGGGTATTAGGTGGAAGCATGTAGGTCGTTCTCCAAGTTGACTTTTTGAAGAAGCAAACAAGACCCATCATAAATTCCATTAAAGTGAAGAGAGATTACCAACTGCGCTACGACGTTTTCGTAATTTGTGATATTTTTATGTTTAAAAAAGGAAAGGGGAGAAGAGGGCTTCGGCTCGAGTACATCGGTCTTTTGAAAACTGTGTCATTGTTTGACGTCTTTGTCATACGGGTACAGCAGCTGGGTTATAGCCAGGGTGACCTATACGAACGTGAATTGTGAAACATGTATATCCACCTTCGGAAGCAATAGTATCGTAGTAAACAGCAGATAAACAAAAATTTAATACAAAAATAAATTACTCTGTTCCATACAATTGACTTTCTCTATTATCTTTTAATAAACTTTTCTTACAAAAGCTTATTCATGCTTCATGGTTTCAATACACGTTTCCTTATTCAAAATACAGCAAAATAAAATAGCACAATACAATAGGCTTGAAGCGACAGTCGAAACTTTTAAGAATTGGCGGTTATTTCAGAAAAATGGAGACAAAATCCAGTAGAAAGATAACTGTCTTATGCAGAGTTGTAATAAAGTCACAAGCCTTTTCATATATTTATATATAAAGAAAGTTGTAAAAATAAAACGGCAAACAAGTTGGGAAAAGAAGTGGCAGACATACAATACAGTAAAACATCAAAATCCACAATTAAAAAAGAAATAACTGAAGCTGGAAGGTATCTGTGGCAAAACAGATGGAGATCAACAACAAAAGGACCCATAACTGTTATTGTTATTGGGAGAATGAAATTCTAAATACCTGTAACAATATGACAGGGGAAAACAAAAGCTAACTTCACAAATGTTAAATGTTAATAATAAAAAAAGGCTAAAAGTCAAAATATAGCAGTGTACAAGACTGTTGCAATCATTTCATAATTCAGACGAAACGTAATTTTGAGGTAAGAGTTGTTTACGCCGCAGAGAGTGAAGTTTGTACAAGCTACAGTGGCATGTCTATGAATGTGTAGTGTTTAACGCCCGCTTTTACTACATACGGCACCGCAGGCGGTGACACTGATGATGCATGAGATGAAGATGGAGCACCGGTGGAATGAGATGGCGGGGGAAACCGGAGGTCCCGGAGAAAACCCGCCCCAACGCCGTGTTGTCCACCACAAATCTCACTTTGCGGTCGCCTGGGATCGAACCCGGGCCGCCTTGGTGAGAGCCAAGCGGTCTAACCACTGAGCCACGGCGTGGCCGTGGCATGTCTATGGAACACCCATGGTTCTGTATATAAAAAATAACAATAGATTATAAACCAACATTAAGGTACAATGCATAAACATTTTTGTAAAACATCAACATTTTAACACAGGGATATGCACTCATTTGGGTAAAAGTAACACAATTCAAAAGCTACACAAAGTAGCTCTAAGCCCACACAACACCGAGCCGGAGGCTCAGGCGGTTTCGTCCATGACCCGCATTCGATTCCCGTGACCGACCTACCTACCTACCTGACCCATGGGTTTTTTCGGCGGTATTCCTGGGTCTCCAGGCGAATGCTACGTAGGTTAATTACATCCTGTATCTTCATTTCATCTCCATTATCATTTCACATCATCTCTCATCTGGTAGTCTCTCTCAGAGTAAAAGTGTCGGCGGGAGTCCTGGTAAAACTTCCTCCTCCGATAGGTCGATAGGTCGAACGGTGGGACCGTTTCCGGACCGGTTGTCCTAGAGTTTCCAAGTAGTAAAGCGTAGGGACCCTGCCGTCCTTGGAATGGCCACCTTATGTCTCCTCTCGCCTCATCCTTCCTCCCGGGATGCCAGACTTGAGGACATAGGTTCAATAGACAAGCTTGGACCTCCGTGCCGAATTCTCTCCGTCCAACTTCCATAACGGATGCTCTTGTGAAGATCTTCTTTGCATGTATACGTATACTCTCGATCCTGACAGTCTTTGTATGCAATTGGACCTCATTTATAACAAACATTATACAAAAGTGTAATATCTCAGTGCTAAACTTTCTTCCTTCCAGAAACATGTGTATTATGAAAACATCAAGATATTTAACGTTCTTCCTAATAATCTTGATAATTTCAGTACTTTAAAAATTGCTGCCATAGACTACCTATGTTAAAAGTCATTTCATTGTGTACAAGATTATCTGAATGACAAATTATCCTGATAATGTAACTGTTATAATGACAAATCAATGTCAATGTACCTCTGATATCTGTTCAAAAATTATTTTAATGTATGTGTATTGAAGAACTGACAATAAATGCTATCCATTGCAAATACACTACAAAATATTGAGACGTACTGACAAAAGACAAATGAAACTATCAAATTGTATTTGTATATAAACATTTGCTAGTGTTTTATTTTGTATCATATATAATTATCCCTGTCTTGTTTTTTATATTGCCTGTATCTAATCAGTCTTTTATGTTCAATATTCAAGTATATATACTATTAAACTGTACACTTCTTTGACATGTTCAATGCTCACGTGGCTATTACTGAACTCACTGAAAGCAGATGAATCAAATCTAATGTTAACATATCTTGTTACAAAAGCATACGACTCTGTTATCTGTTGGAAGTGTGTTTCCTTTCTGATTTTATGATTGCTAATAACTAGAACGGAATATTAAATGTCTTGTTGGCGCCGATCTGACCTTTGCTGAACTTTACAAAGGCCATGAAGCTCGTTTAAGCTATTGCCCACTCGTGCGACCAACTGGCGACCTCTGTCGTCACAAATCCAAGCTCATGGATAGACGTCAGCGCATTAGATCGCATTCCTCCGGAACGTTCAAGAAAATTAGCAAACAGATAATGTTTATCTTGATTAACATAAAGTAGGTAAGGGAATAAACGTTCTTGATAATAGTTTATACAAAAGTGAATATGCTTACAAACAAAACCCGAGTTAAAAGAATGACAATCGATCTGTGTTATGTTTGTGTCGTTCATTTCTAATTTATCTGCAGATGTGTTTGTAAAGAAAGTATGAAACTATAGATGTATGACCTAGTTACTTTCCTTTGTGTTTATGTTGTTAGCATAACATGCTGAATAACTACAAAAAGATCGAAAACTCCTAACATCATAAATGAGTGGACTGATATACATATATTAACAGTGGTCACACAATATGTCTTTTCCAAAGAGATGTGACCTGGTAGTGCTGTGTATGTTAACGGTTAATGCTTTACTGGATACTGTATAAGAGCTTCTAATAAATAAACCTTAGCACGACAGCCCTCACGCCCACTTACGCAAGGCAGAGTTAGAAGTGGTCAGCATCTCGTGACCAGGGCCGCTAACACCATGGGTAGGATCGAACCGAGCCGCTTGCCGTGGCCACGCAGGACATAAGAGCAAAGAGAAAGAAAGTTTAAAATGTGACGATCTACTTTAATATCCATAATTTGCAATACTATCTCATAGAGGTTAAAGCACACAATGTATATCATATTCCTTTTTGAGGAGATAAGATTTCTAGGATATGAACCGTTTGTTCCACCTCTCATGTTGTAAATAGAATGGGATTTTAATACGATGACAGCGATACACTACTGTCGCTCAATCCTGAGTTCATTTGCTGAAATCTTAAGCCGTGATATGTCGGCATACGAGAGAGTAGAGTTCTACGCCTGACTAGGTTACGTGTGAGAGCTGGTCCTAATTTTCACTCTGTAAAAGATTTCTATCCTGTACTACTTGGTAAGGTATGGCCGACCTTCCATCTGGAACCGTTAGGAACCCCATATATAGTCATCCCTCGCTAGAAGCACAAAGGACTCCAAGGATCCATGTTTAAACCGAGCGGTATGTCTCACGCGGTTTCGTCTGTGGTCCACTTTCTGAAGGTCCGGGTTAGATTACCGTGGCCGACCTACCTAAGCCATGGGTATTTTCAGGGTTTTCCCGGGTCGCCAGACGAATGCTGGGTAGGTTAATTACATCCCGCTCTTGATAAAACTTCCTCCTCCAGTAGGACGGTCTCCGGTCTGGTGGGGCCGTTTCAGGACATAGTAAGGTGGGATGCCGATTGTACTGGCCTGCCGAGGAGTTTCCAACTAGTCCATAGTATGTATCTTGCCCTCTTCACTATTGTGACTCCTTGGATACACCTCCCTGTGTCTTCTCTTGCCTCATCCTTCCTTCCGGGGATACCGCACAGACCAAGTTTGGACCTTCGTGTCCAGTCCAACGGTCCATAATGTACTCTGACCCAGTTCTATTGCTTTTCACACTACTGTGGCTGTAAGTGATATCAGCCATTTATTCATAATCTATGCATTTGTAGAACTTGAACCGTTTTGTCTCAAATTGCCTAGTAAAATGGTTAGTTTACCAGTTAGGAGTCCCTCCATGAGAGTTACTTTCTTACTGAGTTGCTAATCTTGAGGCCTGGCAATCGCAGCTAACAATGGAACAGCACTTATGTCCGCCATTGTTTCTGGCGATGACCTTTTCACAGTTTGTGGTGGTGCCACTTGCCGCTAGGCGCTCTTGCCACACTTGACCTCCCAATGCGTGTGTGCTTCATACAGAAAAAGGCTGCTCTTTTTACAAAACTCTTTGCTCCATACTTTTTATTCAACCTTAATGTACAAGAAAGAATTCTATAAAAACGTGGCATCACAGGCGGGCGGCCTTTATATTACGTTGAAGGTTACACGTAGAAATGTGTACATTTTATACTTCTTATCTAAATAGTTTTAAACGTACTATTATATATTTCCTTATAATCACAATGGCAATGGCAAAATACAGTCGACACAAAGAACTGTTCGCTCTGTGATTGTCTTGGAATTCCGGTCTCGATGCATGGCCAAAACATAAAACAAAAATGAAATGACTTCCCATTTCAGAAAACCCTAATGGGAAACTCAAACTACAAGGAATATCTCTAAAATTATTTACCACACAAAAAGATGTCCAATATGCGAGTTCTACACTTTTGCATCGCAAGATTTACTTTATCTATTACAGTTTCCTAGTTAAGGTAACCGAGGGTTATTCGGATTGGCGGGCGACTCGGATTAGATTTTCAAAATTTGTTCCCTAGGTGACGATAGTGTACTGTTTTGTTTGAACGAAGAAGTTAACTATCTGAGACAGTTGACTGTGTAATACGATTGTGTTTTGTCAGTCTAAGTGACAAATCGAGCTTCTTTTACGGAAACGAGGTATGCCATTGCTCCATTTCTGGTATTTTGTTATTTTTTAACTTCGTTTAACATAGATTTATAACGAATGTGCATTGAAATTGCTCCAGAAACTTGTACAATAAGAAAATACAGACTTTCTTACATTCGTAATCCTCCTTGTTATGATAGTTGCTCTATCAGTGTTGCCAACGGGCAAAAATAAATACCGCTACAACAGCGGGCGAAGTGGATTAGTTTCCGCTCGGAATAAAAATGAAAACGGAAGTATACAGAAAATTCTTCATCGAAAAAACTTAGCATTTCAAATAATCTAGAATGTCGAGGCTTCAATACAAGGTAAAAGCTTTCATATTTACCTAACAAATACAGCTTACGTTATATAAAAGTCATCCAGAATGAAGAGGATTTCTGATGAAAATTCAAGCTATATCTTTTGTTTTTCATAAAAAAAAAGAATTTAAAGATATCTACGACACAAACATTGAAGTCCTAAACTAATAGATTTTTAATATGTATGCCATGGATCATAGTACAAATATGATCAAGTTCAAATTTTATCAATTTCACCTTGACAGATTGGAAATTGTGATCAAATTTATTTATTTGGTGTTGTCACCAAAAAGTCTCTTGCGATAAAACAACTTTAATTTTTCTCTAATATTTTAACAACAGGTTCCCAACACATCCACTAGGTTTCTCTATGTCTCAATAATTTTAGGCTCTAGAAATATTTGAAGATACGGATTGATTGTAGATTATTTTCAACTCGCGAATTTGTAGTACTTCGAGGACATGAATTTAACATTTATGAGAATTTCTCCATAAGATGTTTAAGTAGTCAAAGTAGGATTGAATTAAAGCATAGCAGTTATTTCGTAAATGATTTACACTGAATCCTTTGAACTTCAACCTGTGAATTACAGCTAACACAGGAAGAATCTTACTTTTTACATGCTTAATGTGGTCCTTCCATGTAAGGGTATTGTGCGTTATCAACATGCACACTCTTATATAATATTGGTAAATATGATCTTTTACGGAAAAACATGATTTTTTGAAAATGTTCATGAAGTTTTAGTAATAATATCCTTAAATACACAGGCTAGTCTGGATGGAGGGAAATTTTCTTGAATACCAAGTTAGTTATTTAATAATTAAATTCCTTTTGGAGTTTTTGGGTTCAATGCGTTTCGAAATATATATTTTACGTGACATGTAATTTCTGGGTTGGATTTCAATCCTTCCCCAGCCTTACTATAGGTACAGACATCTAGCGCATGTAAACTGACAAGAACAGTGCATTAGTTATAGACACTTTCCCTAAGGTAGACTTAAGATCTGTTATTTGAGTAGAAGGGGGAGAAGCATTGTTACGATTACGCTCATTCCGAGATTGAAGGGTGAAACACATAAACTAGAGGTGCACGATCAATAGGCAACCCTCGCCATGACTGTTGTTACTTGTCTGTCGTAGATGTCAGACGATGATCGGATGTCCCTGACGACGGCGGTGAGCGACGAGGAGGATGCAGAGAGTGTGCACAACTCACCGTACCGCGCCAAGCAGACAGGCACGGCTGCGGCGTCCTTCAACTGTACCGGCGCCGTCAGGAAGGCAGGGTAAGTCTCATTAGAACACCTATCTTATTGACAGTTAAGTCGAACAATGCCTTAAGAGCTAACTTTGAAAACATAGAAACCATAGTTATAAACTATTAGGTATTATCAAATAATCACTACATTCTTTGAAAACACACCAATGCAAGCAGTTTGGTGACGGCACCCTATTCATTTGCGCATACAGAATAATAATAGGAACTGCAGTTGCGCCAAGTGTGAAAGAACAACTAATTTCCATTAATTGACCTAACAGTGGTAAGCAGTACAGTTTCACACCACCAAAGCCTCTGTAGACACCGGTCATCCAACATGATGGTACAGGGATGAGACCTAGAAGTTTAACTGTCTACCACACTCGAAACACGAGGTATTTCCTAACACTAAGGTCTCTGTATACACGTGATGAAGTAAGATGATATGGTACAGGGATGAGATCTACAAGTTTAACTGTCCGACACACACCGAGACACGAGGTATCTCCTAACACTAAGGTCTCTGTATACACGTGATGAAGTAAGATGATATGGTACAGGGATGAGATCTATAAGTTTAACTGTCTACCACACTCGAAACACGAGGTATCTCCTAACACTAAGGTCTCTGTATACACGTGATGAAGTAAGATGATATGGTACAGGGATGAGATCTAGAAGGTTATCTGTCCGACATACACCGAGACACGAGGTGTCTCCTAACACTAAGTTATGGGAGGTCACTCGGTTTAGAGAGACCAGAGAAGGCGGGAATCTGGTACACCCTTTTGGATGTGGGCGATGGTTATCAGGTTTTGTACCTTTTGAAGCCCTTTCACTATATTTTGCACAGCTCGATCACTTTCCTCCACTGTTGTTTCAGCATTTTATAATGAAATAATTAGACTTTTACGGTTGTCGTCTTTACAAAACCGTAACAACTTGAATATACATTTTCTACTTTGTGAACATATGACTTGGGGTGGTGATTTTTGTGTTTTGACTTGATTCAAACCCGTCCACTGTAAGAGCGTCAACTCATGTATTCAGTGACGATGCGTGACTTTCAAAGTGAGGGAAGCTTCATATAATAATTTCATTAAACCATACAATTTTTGTCAAATACATTTTTGTGGTGTGGATTATTTTTGAGATATTCCTTGTTATTGCTTTGCATTTTCCAATACTTATACTTTTCTTAAACAAATCGTTTTTATTAGCCTGGGCATACAAAGAGAATACAATATCCTGCCGTCATATTATGATCAACTGTTAAAACATCTGACTGTCACACTTCTTAGGGCATAATACGCTTAATTTTCATGAAAACATCTTAAACATAGAGCCATTTTCAACAAAGTCAATACTTTCGACCAAAAGTTTTAGGTAAAGGGTAGTTTGAGATGTGCGATCAATGTATTAGCTTAGGGCTACATGGTGCTGAACTTAGGGATATCAGTTTTCTATGAGACAAAGCGTTGTCATTATGTAAAATTATTTTTCCTTTGACGTTTTTCACAAGAATATTCAAAACTTTGCAGCGAACATACATTTGTTGACACGTCTATCTTGTAATGCTATAGTAACAATACAACAACCATCTTCTTACTAACTCTGTCAATTTGTCAGACTTTTGTAGACTTAGGTTGTGTTCCAGAAGCCCACTAAGCTGATTGACTTTTCTTTCCAGGATCATAATAAATCCGTGATTCATCAACAGTAACGATATTCCAAACCAAATTTGAAGTGTCACCTTGAAATTTTTCCAGAGGTTTTCTGTAGCAATCAATACGTTGTTGTTTTTGATCGGTAGTCAGTTTATGACAAAGTTTTCTCACGTCTAACGGTTGATGCATTTCACTCATACCAATGTTCAACATGTCCATCAGTAACAACAGTTCTTAGACTTAGTCCTTCACGAAATGTATCACTAAGAAAAAACCGATCTGTTTAGAATGATCTGTACTAATTAAAAATTGTTGCCTCATATGGGACTTCTTCACCAAATGCACTTCTAAGCACATCTTCGCATCGTTTAGGTGTTAATGAAAATTTAAAATCGTACAACATCATAGCCCGGAATGTTCTCGAATCATATTTTAACGCGAAGAAAAAATCTTAGGAAGGTAATATTAAGAAAATATTAGAAAAATGGAAGAAATTACAGGGAAAATAACTTTCAGACCATTATAAAATAGCTTTCAAATATAAAAAAAATTGATTCAGTGTCGTTCTATAACAAATCATTTACAGAATACTTCCGTAGATAATTGAAGTTGACAGGTCTAGGGTTGTAATTTGTTAACATTTTTGTCCAATTTCCAACGTTCTCAAACCTTTTATAAAAGGCATTTGAATGTTTGTGCGCAGGTTCCTAAGTGTGAAGAAATGGCTGTTGAGGAAGAAACACCAAATCGAGCTTGCACGAAAGAGAGGGTGGAAGGGCTACTGGGTGTGCCTCAAGGGCACCACGTTGCTGTTTTACCCTTGCGACTCCCGGGAAGGTCGCTCGGTCGAGGCAGCTCCTAAACATCTCATCATCGTCGACGGTGCCATCATGCAGCCCATTCCAGAACACCCTAAGAGGGACTACATCTTCTGCCTAAGCACGGCCTTCGGTGACGCTTATCTCTTCCAGGTATGTGGACAGTCCAAATGTCTGATTTGGTTTCTGTTTCTGTACTGTCTGCCCACAACAAGAAGGCAAATGGGACCTAAATAGGGAGACGGGCTTGTACTTTTTATCTGCTCTGTTAGTGGATCTGTTTACAACGAAATGATTAGAGATGAGTCACCCAAGTTACCACATCTAATGCTCATTTCAGTAACTGTAGTGATAAAGATAGATATTAGGAAGGGTGAGTTATATGACAGCACTGTGTATTTTACATGAACCAAGCGTCCTTCTTGTGGTGGGCAGACAGTACCTGAGGGCTCATCAGCAGTTACCCTTGACTTGTCAGTAAGGAAACGATAGGTCACAGGTCAAGTCACGCCCGTTTTTGGCTTAATGCAATACTCCACCTCATAGTCTGACATTACCATCATCAAAGTCAAAGTTCCAGGCAGCACCTTCAGTTCTGAAGCAGCACCCAAGAAAATTGAGGGTAGTTCTCCAGGAAGTGTGTTTGAGAACTTAGAGAGACCCTATAGAAGATACGAGGGAGTTACTTTGACAAAGATCATGCAAACATTTAAATTGTTTAACAAACGTTACTGAAAAAGTTCGTCTCAGTTTGGTAGATTTAAGGAACATCAGGGCTGAAGTTTTGGACCAACGTATTCAAAATCCAACAGTGAATCTTTCGCATCAAAACATGCCCTGAACCTAAAGGAAACAAAAACACTGATGTTGAGTTTAAAAGACTCCTTTTCTCATAATAACACGTTTATATACTTAAAATATCCCGTTGCATGATATTTTGCCATATTTTACATCAGTATATATACAAGACTCCGTTGAAAAAGTCATAGTAAAAAAATCACTACCTTTAAAATGAAGTAGGTAACATTTACTTTTATGGTAAAATGTGTATGTTTTCAAAACCTGTAGTAATATGGATAGGAGAGGAGATTGTTATGGAATAGCAAGATTTTGGCTCTGTTTGCTGCTGGTATCATTGCGGAGTGCCATGGAGTAGTCAAGAGTCAGGCACTAATACTAGCTGATCCGGCAAATAACATTTATCTCAACTTATCTATGTAAATAAAACAAATCCGGATTACTCATATAGTTATTTATTCTGCAATTGTGGATGAAGTTTAAATACAACACAGTTACAATTAAGGTAATAAATTTAAAACATTTTAATAAAAAATATTTTTGTTTTCTTTGTGGTGTGTCAATGTATAAAGATGATGATTTTGCGGCGCGGGAACACGCGACATATACCTAACTGTCCGTGAGAGAAACAGCGAAACTC
Organism: Mantis religiosa; assembly: GCA_030765055.1. Lineage (NCBI taxonomy): Eukaryota > Metazoa > Arthropoda > Insecta > Mantodea > Mantidae > Mantis > Mantis religiosa. The sequence goes on along the minus strand of CM060953.1, from coordinate 5,271,531 downwards.
CAATTAGATTGTGCAAACTTCCAACATGATCATTGCAAAGGCTAAACGTAAGGAAATTGTACACGCTTAAAATCAAAAGAAAAATCCGTCAGAATCATCGGAATACGCGGGATCAAGATATTCTCTCCTTTAACTTTTTCTTGACGATTGTTGATTCGTTAGCTTTTTCAGTTAGTCTCGTTCCATTGCACAGTCGTGGTTGGTTAATGTTACCCAGCATGATCACAAGTGATACTACTTTTAATTTTTAATTGTAAGATGGTAGTCCAGGCAACTTTAGTGAAGTTTACCGTTAAATGCTGTACAGAATGCATTTCAGCAAAACTAATAATAATACCCAACAATAACAATAGCTATAGCAATAATCGTAATGATGATGATGATGATGATTATAATAATACGTTTTGTACAGTTATCCAATTTTTATGCTTTTCTAAAGTAGAAGAGCGTTATTCAGCTTTTTTATCTCTCGAACATACAAGGAAAAGGATATCAAAGATAACACAGCAACAAAAACATTTGACTATCACTTAAAATCTACTGTATTCCCTAGTAACTACAGTAAGACAATGTTTATCTTGAACTAGATAGAGCAATAAGTATTTGTACAAGAGTAGAGAAAGTCAATTATCATTAGGCATGGGTGTTCGATATTCGCGATAGTTGCGTGGTATCCTATAGCTTTATGAGGAAATGTGCCGCTCGGCAAGAACGCTGGACACAATGCAGCACTAAGAAGTCTATATTTAAGTCGCTAACGCGCTTTGGGGAAGTTTAAAGCAACATTTACGGGTCATTGGGTTTTATTGCGGATAATACTGCAGCGACGTCGGTGTAAACACGTTCCTGCTAACAAAGAGGTCTGTTCCAGCTGGCAATCAATGTAGTCTAAAAACTTTACACGCAAATATGCTCCACTGTGTTATAAACAGCGACAACCCGCAAATAATAAAGTTGTTCATATAGCCAATTCTTTCCTAAAACTTTTTATAAAGTTGTTTTATTGTCTACCTCACTCTGCATTCCTTGTTGGCTGCACCATAGCGATTGAAAACATCCTATTGAGATCCAAACCATAAGGTACAGAGCGAGAATGAAGCGGCAACCTTAGAACTAGTACTCGACACAGTTACATAATATCAAATAGCATAAGTCCTCCAACGTTGTCATATAGTTTTTTTTTGGGGGGGGGGGGGTAATTTACGTCCTCCCAACATTTAGACATATCGGACGATGAATGAAATGGGTGAAATGATGCCCCAATGAGTCCGGGATCCATGGAGCTTAGAGTTACTCGACATTCGTCTTTCAGGATAAGGGAAAACCCCGGAAAAACCTTATCCAGGGAACTCGCCCTGACCAAGATTCGAACTCGGGACCTCTTGAACGTCACGCCGACACGCAACCCCTACGCTACCGAGGCGGGTTTTGTCATATAGTACGACGAATGAAATGATGTTCAAATGAGTACAGACTACCTAGAGCTTAGAGTTACCAGACACTCATCTTTCAGGATAAGAGGAAACCTCCAACGTTAAGTCATATCGGACGATGAATGAAATGATGTTCAAATGAGTACAGGGTACATAGAGCTTAGAGTTACCAGACACTCATCTTTCAGGATAAGAGGAAACCTCCAACGTTAAGTCATATCAAACGATGAGTGAAAAGATGTTCAAATGAGTACAGGGTACATAGAGCTTAGAGTCACCAGACATTCATCTTTCAGTATAAGAGAAAACCTCCAACGTTAAGTCATATCGGACGATGAATGAAATGATGTTCAAATGAGTACAGGGTACATAGAGCTTAGTTACCAGACATTCATATTTCAGGATAAGAGAAAACCTCCAACGTTAAGTCATATCGGACGATGAATGAAATGATGTCCAAATGAGTACAGGGTACATAGAGCTTAGAGTTACCAGACATTCATCTTTCAGGATAAAAGAAAACCTCCAACGTTAAGTCATATCGGACGATGAATGAAATGATGTTCAAATGAGTACAGGGTACATAGAGCTTAGAGTTACCAGACATTCATCTTTCAGGATAAGAGAAAACCTCCAACGTTAAGTCATATCGGACGATGAATGAAATGATGTTCAAATGAGTACAGGGTACATAGAGCTTAGAGTTACCAGACATTCATCTTTCAGGATAATAGAAAACCTCCAACGTTAAGTCATATCGGACGACGAATGAAATGATGTTCAAATGAGTACAGGCTACATAGAGCTTAGAGTTAACAGACATTCATCTTTCAGGATAAGAGAAACCCTCCAACGTTGTCATATCGGACGATGAATGAAATGATGTTCAAATGAGTACAGGCTACATAGAGCTTAGGGTTAGCAGACATTCATCTTTCAGGATAAGGGAAAACCTTCAACGTTAAGTCAAATCGGACGATGAATGAAATGATGTTCAAATGAGTACAGGCTACATAGAGCTTAGGGTTATCAGACATTCATCTTTCAGGATAAGGGAAAACCTTCAACGTTAAGTCAAATCGGACAATGAATGAAATGATGTTCAAATGAGTACAGGGTACATAGAGCTTAGAGTTACCAGACATTCATCATTCAGGATAAGGGAAAACCTCCAACGTTAAGTCATATCGGACGATGAATGAAATGATGTTCAAATGAGTACAGGCTACATAGAGCTTAGAGTTATCAGACATTCATCTTACAGGATAAGAGAAAACCTCCAACGTTAAGTCATATCGGACGATGAATGAAATTATGTTCAAATGAGTACAGGGTACATAGAGCTTAGGGTTATCAGACATTCATCTTTCAGGATAAGAGAAAACCTCCAACGTTAAGTCATATCGGACGATGAATGAAATGATGTTCAAATGAGTACAGGGTACATAGAGCTTAGGGTTATCAGACATTCATCATTCAGGATAAGAGAAAACCTCCAACGTTAAGTCATATTGGACGATGAATGAAATGATGTTCAAATAAGTACAGGGTACATGGAGCTTAGAGTTACCAGACATTCATCTTACAGGATAAGGGAAAACATTCAACGTTAAGTCAAATCGGACGATGAATGAAATGATGTTCACATGAACTAGGACCCTTTTGTATGTGAGGTAGACACGCTACCACTTAAGCTATGGAGGCTGGCGTGAAATATTCTGATTCATAATCTAATTAAATGTTCATCTTTGAGTAGTCAGTGGAATGAGTTACATTATTTACATTGAGAAAACGGTTTAGGCCCGACGTAGCTCCTCGTTTAGGGATTCGCCAAATGAGCTTCTAATGTTAAAGCGGATGTGAGATCACGCTGCTCGTAAGCGATACACTAAACTGAGACAACAGAAGCTCACTGTCTTGTTTACTACCGACTAGTTTGTTGCACAGTACGAATACACAGGCTACTACAGTACATACGGTGTATATGTTTTTAGGCGAAATTGTGCTGATATTAATTTCTAAAGTCCATTAAAAATATTTCGGTGCTGTACAGCTTTTTATCATTTTCCCGTTATTCCCTGAGTAACTCGGATGGGCTCTGGCCGAAGTTGATCCGGGTAAACGAGGTTCTACGTATATTGTTCACAGTCACACTCAGTTAAATGTATGTAACTTCTCTACCATGCAGGTAGGTGCTTTAAAAACCGTCCTGTGGCTAAAACTGTTATTTTATTTGGTGTCCAAAAATATTTGTACAAAGTCGCTTAGTGCAAGTCCAATGAAAACGTTGGCACCAGTCGATATTACTGATCATATAAAATATCCTGTGAACGCGTACAAGCGCTATCTGCATAATGGAACTCTTCCAGCATTCTATAAAACGCTTTCAGCTTGCGCTCAGTTCGGTTGAAAGAGAAATGAAAAGAGAAAAATGCCACGATCTTTTGATAAACATAACGCTACGATCTCTTTTCGCTTGGAGCCCGAAATATGGAGCTGGTGTTATTATAGGTAATTTGTCGGACTTTCATCGTCTGATGCAGGTATTCATACCATTTCTATACTCGCTCTTTTATAAACTATTCATTAAAACTCTTTATTATTCCATCTCCTTCACGTTTATCTAGATAGGGATTTATTACACATTTTGTTCTAGATGCAGTCGGAATATGAAGTAGGCTTCAGTGACAATCGAATCCTTAAGAGCTGGTTGCTTTGGATGGCTTTAAAATTCCATTCTCTTTCCTGGGCCAGGATATTCAAAAATATGTCACGACTTTCTATTTGAGGAAACTACGGGGGTTGTTTGATAAGTCTGTTAAATGTTCATGAAGAGATGAAACTTTTTTGTTGCAAATTTGTGTGTGGTAAGTTTGATTACTCAAAATATTGTGCACAAAATTTGAATGTTTTACAATATACAGTTCATTGTTGGCAGCCATCTGAACTGGTCAGTGTGATAGCTGCGATTATGGAAAAAACAGAGTTTCGTATTGTTATTAAACATTTTCATTTGAAGAGCTGGACTGGCGCACAAGTCAAAACTGAATTGGATAAAGTTTATATTGAAGACCATTTACTTTTGGATCAATGAATTTAAACGTGGTCGTAGATGAATCGCGCTCTGGTCACCCAATTGAGGTCACCATACAGCACAGCATTGAAAAAATCCACGATCTGGTTATGGAAGACAGACGAAACAAAATTCGTGAGATTGCTGAGGCTGTGTGCAAGATGGGTGCCGCGATTGCTCACAGTCGACCAAAAGGAGATTTGGATCCATCATTACACACCAGAGTCAAACCAGCAGTCAGAACGATGGAGAAAGGCTAGTGAAAAGAAGGCAAGGAGCATTTTGTCAGCTGGTAAGGTGATGGCCGCTATGTTTATTATTATCATCGAGGAATATTCCTCATACACTACTTGAAACAGGGCAGAACTATAACTGGAGCCTATTATGCTTTATAGCTAGATCGTTTGCAACACGAGTTGACTGAAAAGGGATCGGTGCTGTTTCACCAGGATAATGCTCCATCGCACACATCAGCAATCACAATGGCGAAAGTGTATGAGATGTTTCCTCGTCCACTTTATTCACCACACTTAGCCTCAAGTGACTTCTTCCGGTTCCCAAACTTGAAAATTTGGCAAGAAGTGATAGTCACCGTCACAGAGTGTTTTGCAGACCTTGACGTAACCTATTTTTACGAAAGAATGAAAAAGCTGTAACATCACTGGACCAAGTGTATAGTCATCATTAGAGACTATGTTCGAGAAATAAGGTGGCATTCACCAAAATAAATAAATATATATATATATATATATATATATATATATATATATATATATATATTCTTGGTTTTTTTTTTACCAGAGTTCTCAAATGACCTATGTAGATACATATTTATTGATTGGTGTTAGTATAGAGTGTACTGTGAATTACATTTCGTTAGCATCTATTATGAACTATATATAGCATCTATTTAGAGTTACATTACATTACCGAGCGGGATGGCTCAGGTGGTATCGTCTGTGACCCGCATTCGCGAGGCCCGGGTTCGATTCCCGTGGCCGACCTACCTGACCCATGGGTTTTTTCGGGGGTTTCCCCGGGTTGCTAGGCGAATGCTGGGTAGGTTAATTACATCCCCCGAATTTCCTGTCCCTCCATTTCATCTCCATTATCAGGGTAGAAGTGTCGGCGGGTGTCTCGGCGGTGCATGGCAGGATGATATGCTCTGAGGAAAACTACTTCCTCCTCCATTAGGACGGTTGCAGGTCTCCGCTCCTCTGCTGGGACCATTTCGGGATCAGCGGCCAGGGATCTTTGGGGCTCGGAACGCCTGCCAGAGACTCATTGTCGTCCCGCTGTAGGGGAGCGAGTTCGATGCCCTGGCCTGTCGGGGGAAGTCTGTATCCAAGTAAACTCTGCGGACCCTGCCCTCTGTACTGTCATGGTTCCTTGATTCGGCCGCCCTCTGTATCCTTCACCTCATCCCTCCTCCCGGAACAATGGACCCAGTATGGTGGCCTACGTACCGAATCCCCTCCGTAATGAAATCCTAATCCTACATTACATTTATTCAAACTTGAAGATAACATAGCCTTCATTCGCTTATGAGTTACAACTCTCAATTTGATAAATTTAAAGGGAGTCGATTAATGACACTAAACAACACTTACTTTTAAATGTTTCCGGAACATGTTTCAGAGACTTTGCCTCCATTGTCAAACGGACATTGACTGGTTCTCATTGGTGTAGTTGACGATATTGTCATAGGTCTCCTCTGGTGGCGGTTCAAGGAACTTGCTGAACTAATCTTTCTGGGGGATGTCGAAATTGAATACTTTGTTCCTATTTTTTGAAATGAAGATTTGTTCCCATGTGGATAGTTCTTGTTTTCCTTATGTATGTTTTAGTAGTTTTGGTTCTGGATTTATGTTGTGGTTTTTTCCCAATACATAAATCCAGAACCAAAACTACTAAAACATACATCAGGAAAACAAGAACTATCCACATGGGAACAAATCTTCATTTCAAAAAATAGGAACAAAGTATTCAATTTTGACATCCCCCGGAAAGATTAGTTCAGCAAGTTCCCTGAACCGCCACCAGCGGAGACCTATGACAAAATATCGTCAACTACACCAATGAGAACCAGTCGATGGCCGGTTGAGGATGGAGGCAAAGTCTCTGAAACATATTCCGGAAAAAATTTAAAAGTGTTGTTTAGTGTCATTCATTGACTGACTCCCTTTAAATTTAATTTATTATAACACTGTTTTCAACACTTCCAAGAAAGGAATCTCAATTTGTTGCTTGGCAACCAGGAAAATACGAAAATCTGAATCTGCTGATGCAATTAGCTAAAACAGAGAGACGAGTTGAGACAACAGTGTAATAAGCAGTAGCTGAATATCCGATACACGAGCATTTGCAAGTTATATCATCTTTATTGCAAATATATTGAGTTTAGAATAAAGCTCTAAAATCTGGATTTCCCCGACAGCGCCCCTAACATAAAGTAGCTACTTCATTTTGTTTCAAAGTCCTGTACAAAGTAGCTACACCAAGAGGATATGGATTTGAGTGTTTGGAGTTGGTTTTTTAGTTATACTAGAATCTATATGTAAACAACATCGGTTTGTTTGGACTTGAGGGTATTTCAAACTCATGATCATGAATCCGAAATAGAAAAAGGATTTGAGGCAAAAATTGATTCTTGAATCTCTCTACGCCGATATGATAAACAGTCTTCGTCTGCGAAGTGAAATCTTGCGTGCAATGCAAACAAACAGATCGCTTCCGGTCAGCTGCGTTTAGTTATTTGCATCGCTGCTTTCGAGAGATGCTTCGATGCTTGATGCGTACAACCGACTAATATGCAAATGTTTAGAAATTCCGGAACTTTCAATCATCAAGTAACATTTGCTGTAATTCACTAGCTCTACTATATTGGAACTGAATTACGTATAAGCTGCTGAAACATGCATGATAGACAAATAATAAGTAAAGTTTTCTGAATTTTACTTTTGACGAATACGATTTCTACTTTGTTTACAAGTGCAGGGTAGGTACAGGTACCAGGTTACACCGGAAATGCACGTTTTGAGACTCTGAGTAAGTAAGAAAAACAACAAACGATATATTGAGCACTATAACTCCAAACCTATCTTCCTCTTCTTCTGCCTAACCAGTATTAAACCATTTTGCCTGTTCCGGTCTCAACCAATCTTTGCCTAGGCCATCCCAGATCTCTTCGTCCTGTGAGTTTATTAAAATCTTACTTGGTATTCTTGTGCAGTCCATCATTTGAAGTTGTTATTCCCAGTTCTCTGTATGAAAAATTTGTCCTTTTCCAAGTATTCTTGAAAATCCCAAAAGACAGTGCCAATCACCTTACCAGCTGACAAAATTATCCCTGCCTTCTTTGGTCCACTTTCACCGGCTTTTATCCATTGTTTTCACTACTGTTTCGACTCTACAAAAAGTAGATATTTATAAACAAAATAGAGTCAGACTGAAAAATTCAATGACGTAGTCGGGATTTTAACCTCGGATCTTCCGGTCTCCGTCCGGCTGCTCTTAACCATTAAGCTACCATGGCAACATGCCAGCACGAATTAAATTCTCCAACTAACTCGTATTTTCCCGGCAAACCATTAGGAGCCCTCACATACAATGAGGTAAGCTCCTTTTGTGGCAACGTACTATGCTGCTGAGACAGCTGTTTCATTTCAAACCACTAAACATTGTTATTAATTTTATATTTGTCATTTTAAATTTATTTTTAAAATATATAAAAAGAACTCATCACAAATAGTTGACAGTGATAGTTAAGTGAGCGAGATTATGTAACGAGTGGAATGAAAATGTGTGATAGTTATGAAGAGGAGAAAATCAATAACGTTAAGATGTTTTAACGATGTTATTAGAAGTTTAAAATTATTTACAGTTATAATTAAGTACTGGATTGTTTAAATTAAGTTTTAAAAAGAAAGATTATAAAAATAACCAAATATGTTGTGATTGTATTGGTCGTTAAGAATGACGTGGTCAATAGAAAATGTTCAATTGGCATAGCGACGGTAAAAATCGATGAAAGGAAGCGTCATTCGAGTGTGGACACGACAGGTGCAAGTCCTCTTCAAAGTTTTATGTATTGAGATATGATCAAAGGTGGAAATTAAAATTAGTTAGTGTCGAGAAGCGATTGAAGATGGCGTAACGTTTTAAATTGTGAGTGTATTATAAAATGTGCTTAATCAAAAGACGTGGATAAAATGTATTTGTCGATCTACGTTACGACGAGTATTGTAAATCATTAAATATAATTAAAATGGTTCAACTATTTCATAATTGAATGGAAAATTAGATTCCTTAGATTTGTGTCCGAGCCCACGCCTGAAGTGAATCAACCAATTCCATGCTTCGACTGTAACAGGCACGGAGAACGTCGGGAAGAATTGAGACATCCGGAGGCTTAAACTTCAATCCATCCGACGAGGAGGAACAATCGTCATAGAACCTCTTAATGCCTAAGATTATGATTACTACGGACGGGACTCGGTACCTATTGTACCTAAGCATCAAGTGGGGCACGCCCAGGATTAAGGATGAGGCGAGAGGAGACAGAGTCCTTACAACGGCCAGTACAACTGGTACTATCCCACCCTACAGTCGCTCGGAGGAAGCTTTACTCAGGGCATATCTTCCTGCCATGCATGAATTGATTCTTTCCCACTGCGCCAGCCCACACAGATTTCGTGGTACCATTCCCCAGTTCTCTGGGCTCATTTGAGTATCATTTCACCCATTTCATTAATCATCTGATATGACTTAACGTTGGGGGACGTAAATAAAATATTTTAAACAATCCCTAACCGGTTTGGCACGCTATTGTAGTCGTATTTATTTTTGCCCGTTGGCAGCACTGATTAAGTAACCACCATAACAATAAGGAGAATTATAAATATAAGAAAGTCTGTATTTTCATACTATACAAGTTTGTGAAGCAATTACAATGCACATTCGTTATAAATCTATCCTAAACGAAGTTAAAAAATAACAAAATGTCAGAAATGGAGCAATGGCATATCCGAATTACCCGCGCTTATCTTATATCCCCGGTGAACTGTCCACGACACTTTTACTTAGTATACGTAGTAATGCTTCAGATGGCCTCAAAACGTATACCTATGCAGTGAAATTTCGACATTACAATACAATATTTCCGCACCTCTGTATATAAAACATATCTTCTTTGAGGGGAAGGGGTCTCTAGTTAAATCTTTGATACAGATATTGTGATTCAGATGAATAGATTAATACTTATAATAAAGTTAAATGTGAATATTTTGTAAAGGTATGTTAAATGTTAAGAGGTTGTACGTTTTGCAACAGATAAGTACAGTTGGGCTTGTGGTAAGATGACATTAAGTACAATAATTAGCGATGGCTGGTTTTCATGTAAATTCGTAGAAGTAGTTCGGAGAGTTATGTGAGTGTCAGATTAGGTATGGCAGATTAGCTTGGGATTTTTGGAATATTTGACAGTAGTTCTTAGAAATTTTTAGAAATACTTTGGGTTGGAAAGAAGCAAATTTCAATAATGTAGAAATGGAGTGGCAACCTAGTAGTGGATCTTAGAGAGAGATAATGAGAATATTGACGCTGAGTAGGACATTGTGGGTATAATCGTTGAACAGTTGTGCTCGGATCTCCTGTAAAAACACTTGCCTCAAGTATAGAACCACGTGGTAGAGTATTCGGACAACTTCTCAGAGTGAATGCTCTTTATTAAAACGTTTCAAACTCAGATTCCGGTGCCTTCCTTCTTAGATTACACTCCCGCGCATACTATGCTCAAGTGTGAAACAGAAACAAACGGTTTCATCTTTGTACTGAGTTTTCTGCTACAAACGCAGTCGAGCAAAATACGATAAATATCAGAAAGATCCCGCTCGTCTCTTAACCTAATATTCTCAATTACAAAAATATATAAAAATGGGAAAGAAACACGAAGATAATAATGTTAAAAGGCGTAGGATCGATCCCTTTAAAGTGGAGAGCAGCAGGATGGAGAGGCTGGCTCCTGTTGCAGACGCTGATCGATGAAGATAGACCTTTCGCCGCCTTACCACAGGGGGGCTGCGAAACTCCGAAACTGCGTCACACCTCCAAAACTAACAACACCATTGGCATACCCGCTTATCAGCTTCCACGAATATTTTCAATTACTTAAAATATCACCTAGCTTAAATAAAATTGCCCATACATGTTGAATCTAAGTTGCCATTAGTGCATTATTTAAATATTAAATTTAAATATCACCATTACAATAAATTAGGTCCATGTTCTTTGCAGGAGAGAAAGTACTGTAGCTGTTATTCCATTGATGCCTGTTAATTGTACAAATCTGTGTACATACCTTAAGCCCAGTACCTAACCTCCGTTTGCTCTAATACGAGTATTAACCAAGGCCCGGCCCCTATTTACTTTGCTGTAAACTATCCTCTGACTTATTTGGCCTCAATATTCACAGACGATAAAACTCTCACACCAGCGTTACACAACGAAGATAGATTCTTCTGCGCATGCGCGAGTCCCATAGAGTAGTAAACAAACCACAGTTAATACCTACAAGTATGACAGTTTCACAGCTGTTTCTTAATCTTCAAGAGTACAAGTTCTGTGAACATGGAGTTAATGAAGAAGCTGCAGTCAATTAAGAAAGAGGAAAAGTGCTTGTTTTGTGTGGTTCAGGAAAGTATGGTTATTAAAGTAAATAAGTCAAAGAGAGAGAGAGAGAGAGAGAGAGAGAGAGAGAGAGAGAGAGAGAGAGAGAGAGAGAGAGAGAGAGAGAGAGAGAGAGAGAGAGAGAGAGAATGTGCACGTCTGAATTCGAGTGTTCACAAAGTGCAGTTTTTATTGCTACTTTAAACATGTACCCGTGTTGAATATATAATAATTAACTGGCTAAACTTTCATGTCAGACACACGTAGCTTCCAAGAGCTCTATTTGTTTCGTAACTTACTGTAGGCCAAGTTTTCACTCTTCAAATAAACAAGATAAGAAACGAACACAGCGCTGGTCACTGAAGGTAAATACGTCTCAACGCTCTGTCGTGCAGTACATCTGGCAGAATCCCCTCTACCCAAACAATTATGATTCCCGGATTTTGCCTGACGTTCGTAAAAATAATTCATTTTTCGCAGCTGACAGCTCCTCTTTCTGATATTTCAATTCCTCCTCAGATCATTTATAACAGTCATGCTGAGGAAGAAGGTACAGGGTTGTCCAAAATAACGGAAATATCGTTACAGAGATAATTATAGATGAGGTACTCTGCTGCTATGTTAACTGCATTCGTTGGTTTGTTTATTACTATGTAAACAAAGTGCAGTACCTTCTAACGTGGATATCACGATATTGAAGGGCCTTAAGAGCTCAACTTGTTGGCGGCAGACGGACAGGGGCTACAGTTACTGAAACTGCCTTTATTAAGATTATGTGAGAAGGTGAAATGTCGTCTGCAAATAACAACAGAAGCTAAACGAAAGAGATAGGCGAGCATAAAAGAAGATTGTACCAAGGTAGCATAAATCTATGTAAAGTAGAACCTCGTTTACCCGGATCGACTTCGACAGGACCGATCTGAGTTAACGAAAATCTGGGTTATCCAGACAATGATAGAAAAAATGATTTAAAAAACATGTACATCACCTTAATATTTTTATGGAGTTCAGAAATTACTGTCCACACACTTCAATCTAAAAACACACGCCACTGTGTGTATTGTAATAGACTATGTATTTGTACTGTACTACAAACTAGTCATTAGAAAAAAGGCAATGAGTTTCTGTTGTCTCACTTTAATGTATCGCTTATGAGCAGCGTGATCTCACATCCGCCTTAACACAAGAAGTTCATTTGACAATGTTTCGACTTGACTCTCGAAATAAAACATCAATTTCACTATGTTTGTTATTGCTTGTACATGGGTCATAACAGTAGTGAGCTTCTGTTGTCTCAGTTTAGTGTATCGCTTATGAGCCGCGTGATCTCACATCCGCCTTAACATTAGAAGTTCATTTGGCAATTTTTCGGCTTGACTCTCGAAATAAAACATAAATTTCTCTATGTTTGTTACTGCTTCTACGTGGGTCATAACTACAAATGGTTCATCAACACTTTCTGCATCCTCTTCATTTTCATTTTCAGTAACACTGCATGATGCAATAATGCCCCTCTTTGTAATCAGTTTATAACCTCCGTCATTGTCAATGTCTCCATCAACATCGGGACAGCCATTGATATTTTTAAAATGTCTATAAAAATCCTTCTCCCACACTTATTTGTTTTCTGGCAAGTCTCGCACACCAGACCACAACTTTATCAAAGTTTCTCTTCCAACCTGGTCTCAAGTTAGTGGGCTCAGTGCAATGAATTCGCTCACTGGCAAGAGAATTCTAGTAATCATAATAAAATAAACGGAATGAATAACATACAGTTAAACCTGTAGAAAAAAATACAAAATATATATATTTAAATTTCTTTAGCTACTGAAAATAGCAATTTACTGTCCGTAATTTTTTGTTAATATACCACGCTAAATAACTTTTTTTTTTTTTTTTTTCAAAACTGTCCGAGCGATCCGGACGTCCGGGTTGAGGTCCGGGTTAACCAGGTTTTACTGTGTATAAAATTTTCTCAAGTGGGAAGTAGTTAGTCGTCCTTTTTTATCTCTTGGTCATATAAAGAGAATATAACTTCAAGGAACATCATAAAGGAAACAGCTGTTTAAAGCATTTGACTGCCATTAAAGTCTACTGTATTCCCTTGTACCTACAATAATGTTTACCTTGAAGTAGATAGGGAAGTAATGCTACGACAACGCTGACCCCGTAGCTCAGCCTTCCGTGCTAGGGGTCCCGGGTTCGATTCCCTCCCTGCTGAGGGTGGGGATTTGTCTCCTCCAAGATGATTCCCCCATCTTCCCCAGAGTCTGGAAATATGAATGAAAGTGCGAATGTGTGCGTGATCTAATGATTAAAACCCAACGAATACGAGTTAACACCTCTGATATGTTCCAAAGGAGAACGGCCGCCTAAATGAACTCTGCAGTTAAATTTAAAAAAAAAATGCTACGATATGCTTAAGTTATTTAAGTTGGTATGTTTAATAACTCTAAAATCAATATGTTGGTGTTTTTGATTTGCAGGCGCCGTGCCAGGTGGAATTGGAGAATTGGGTCAACAGCATTCACTCCGCATGCGCCGCCGCTTTTGCTAGACATCGAGGAAAGACTGGTACGCTGCATCTGCTACAAGAAGAAATCTTCCGCCTTGAGAAGGCCATCGAATCGGTGAGTGCAGGCAAATTGGTATTATCAGTAATAAAAGTAGGCGCAATCACTTAACACATAAAAACGCAATTTGAGTACTATGGAAATATCAAGCAGCATGATTTCACTTAACTTGCTTTTTCCATTCTTCTCTTAATAAAATGTAAATTCACAACTTTATTAAGTGATTAATAAATCTTCATGGGTGATGAGCCATGTGAAAATAACTACGAGGGTCGTCTGAAAAATGTTCGACCTCAACATAAAGATGGCAGCACTCGTAAATAAAAGCTAGTAAATTTCGTTTTTCATCTGTTGACAGTTACTCAGCAAAGGTTTCAGCCATTTAGGACGCTCAGTTGTCATATAACAGTCGTTTGAGTCAGTTGATGTGAGTGTTTTTATGAAAATAGACAAAATCGAGTATCGAACTGTCATTAAATATTTGTTTTTGAAAGGCAATACGCCTACGCAAATGAAACAGGAGTTGAATTCTGTGTATGGGGACTCTGTACCATAATTTGCCACTGAATTTAAACGTGGCCGTAAGAGCTTAGGAGACGATGAATGTTCGGGACGTCCAAAAACTGCAACTACCCACGAAAACATCGACAAAGTTCACCAAATAGTGTTAGACGACCGCCGAATTAAATGAGAGAGATAGCAGAGGCTACGAACATGTCAAAAGAGCGCGTTCGTCACATTAAATCAACAGTTAGACATGAGAAATCTGTCCCCGCGTTGGGTGCCGCGTTTGCTCACATTAAACCAAAAACGTGTCCGAATGAACATTTCCAACACTCTGTTGGCGCAGTTTAGGCGCAGTTTAGGCGCAATAAATCCGAGTTTTGGCGCTGATTAAATACTGTACATAAAATTTGGATACACCATTATACGCCCGAAACAAAAATACAGTCCAAACAGTGGACTGCAGAGGGGGAACCGGCTCCAAAAAGAGCAAAAACTGTCGTTTTTTTTCGGCTGGGAAAGTGATGGCGACTGTTTTTTGGGATAGTATTCGAGTTATTTTAATCGATTACCTTCAAAAAGGAAAACCCACACAGGAGCATACTACGCATCATTACTTGACAAGCTGAAGGCAGAACTTGCGGTAAAACGGCTCCATTTGCAGAAAAAGTAAATCTTGTTTCACCAAGACAACACACCTCAACGGTTGTAATGGCGAAAATCCACGAATTACGATTTGAAGTGCTTAACTCACCAGATCTAGCCCCAAGCAACTTCTTTTTGTTCCCTCATCTGAAAATTGCGCTCGGAGGACAGAGATTTTCCTCAAATGAAGAGACAATCACCTTCGTGAACAATTATTTTGCAGAGAAAAACTCCGAGCACTATTTGGACAGGTTACAGAGATAGGAACATCGCTGGGAGGAGTGTGTAGAGTTACAAGGAGACTATGTTGGAAAAAAAATCTAAAAAACTGTCTTGTATCTTTATTAGGTGGGAAACTTTTCAGACCACCCTCGTAAATTCAAGCTTTCGGCCATTTCAAGCCCCATGGCCTTCTTCAGATACTGAATGAAAAACTGATCTACCATTCCCATATATACAGGAGATCTTGAAACTGGCCACATGTTTGATACCTCTATCATTTGCCGTAATTCACAGTGAGAAATTCTGCCATTTTCGTGGCTTATATTTTGTTTTAATTCATCCAGGGTGTGTGGGTTTGTCTGTGTTTTAAGTTACCCCAGAGATATTTCATGGACGAGGCTTGATTCCACCTTCCTGGATATGTATATACACAAATCAATCATTAATCATGACGAAAACATTGGTGTATGGTGTGCAATTAGCGGAGAAAGGAAGGCTCAATTCTTGTCGAGTCAACAGTTGACTTTCGTAAATGCGTAAGTACAATTTGCCCCGCTCTTTTAGAGAATTAACAGACAAGGAGCGTGTTTTTGCCACCTTTTTTTTTCAACAAGGCTCTGCAATAGTTCACAGAGCCAATCGTTCGATGAGAACAATTGAAAATGTCTTTCAGGACAAAATTATTGGTACAGACCTGTAGCCCCCTCAATCCCCTGACGTAACTCCCTGCGACTTCTAACTCTGGGGTAACAAAGTGTACAAGACAAGCCCCCCACATACTAGAAGGATTAAAACAAAATATTGCTCAACGCGAACTAAGGCGAGTGATGGATAGTTTGACAAATATGTATGGACAACGACGGTTCTTCAATAAATTAAAGTCGTTAAAAGTAGTTTTAAAATGTAGTATGGTTTCATGCGAGCCTTTCTATGATAGTGGTAGTCGGCAAAGAGCGCCGAAAACGAGGACAGACAAAATGCGTCGCAGCCGGTTCGGAGGTATCTGACTCTCCAGTTACTTATGTATACTTCTTTCCAACAGCAAAGTATTATTTTTATGTCCTGGACATAATAAAGCAGTAAAGCCATGACCTCTCTTTAAGGCTAATGTATTCACATGTTCCGGAAGTACACATAACGCCAAAGAGAACCTTCGACAGATTTTGTATCGTTTTTGGGGGCCTTTTGAGGCGTTCTCCATAGTAATTTTAAACGAGTTTGCAAACTTTTATTCATTAATGTACAATCACACACACACACACACACACACACACACACACACACACACACACACACACACCTTTGAACACGCCCCTGAAGGAACAACCTATCACATGCATCAATTGACAATAACATTGGAACACAAAGCAGATCTACACAAGGGACCAACTGGATTTAAATTTTAGCCAACAAATGCTGTCGTTGTACAGCCATGTCCAAAATGCTAAGGATTACGTAGCTTGTTTTCGCTTGTGTCATAAATTACGGCAATTTTTAGCTCATACAGTAATTTTAATGGCTGATGCAGTATTTTATTTGCGTTAAAACTGCCAAAACGAGCTCGAAACACTATATAAAGCTGAATAAAGCGTGTAAAGATCCGAGGGGCGGCTCTGAGGTCTGCGGTTACTTACTCGTATAGAAACCTTCCCTTGGAAGGTAGCGTTGGCTAAATGCTATTATATAGGTTAGTTCACCAATCTGCCCCCCCCCCTTCAACTTGGGTTCAAATCCTCGTGTTCAGCTACAAAATGTTATTGCCTTTGTTTTACCTCTTGTGCTCTATAATTTGATATTATTATACAAATAACATTTTATAACATTATATGTGTTTACAAAATACAATAATCACCATGTTTTCTGTTTAATCGAGAACTTAACACATTTACAACTACTTTGTCAGTAGAAGAAGTGAAACATAAGATTTAAGCATGAAACAAAAACTAGTAGCTTTAAGGTCGTCGACATGCTCTTACGAAATGAAAGCTAACTACGTAACATGGTTTACAACACCAGAGACGGTAGGTACAACTTATAAGGGTCACAAAGTTAAACATGATCCCTAATTACCGGATTGTAATTCTTGTGCATTTGGCTCACAAGAGAACCAATAGCAACAATAAATAAACTAGTAACTAAAATACAGAGAATAAAGACTAGGAGAAAGGAAAAAACAAAACAATGTGCTTTCGTTTGGAACCTACCCCTTGCATCACCATATTCGAGAAGCTAACCCACTCGGCCAGCTGCCATGTATTCTATGTCGCGCTTTGGGAAAGCATTCGTTTATCATCTTGCTGTCGTTTATTTAAGCTTTTCGCAGTTTCTTGGATCCATTTAGGACTGTAAGTATTAATGCTGGTTGCGTATATTACGGAATAGGACAGAGCTGCAATAACGGTTTTGTGCTAAAAGTGCCATTGTTTTCACATTAGAATGTAAACTGCAGGTTGCAGAGATAAGAACAAATAGGGGCAACTGACACACCTGTAATAATATTATGTTGTACTTTTGTTGCATATCCTTTTTGGAATTCTATAATCAGCAATATGTTAATAAAAGTAAACTAGCCAATTATAGATTTATAGTTGCTGCTTTAGTTATTTATTTATTTATAGTTAGTTGTTTTTTGTTTCTATGGAGCAACAAGCATTGGTATCACTGTGGAGTACAGATCTGTTTATGATTTTCTTATAAAGTGCTGCCTTTCTCAGTATTTAATGAATACCACTCAAGCTTTAATTTGCAACCCCTGGAAAGTGTTCTCACACGTACATATTACACATTTTGCTAACCTGGTTTTCTATTACCTATCATCCTTCAAAAACCGTGTGCTGCAATAGCTGATAAGGTATAGCTACCAAGCTCAATGCACACACTTAACCTCGTTCTCGTCTAGCCAATACGATTCAGCCGTTTCTACGCCATTTTGTAACCCTTGTTGTGGTTCTTGGTGGAGGGCGAATCCCGGCCAAACCAAGCAATGATAAACCCATGGCTTCGCAAGGCCACGAACGTGAGTGCGAGGTGCGGTGACACTATCTTTGGTGTTGGCTGTACCTATAAGGATATATCCAATAAAATAATTTCTACATATGTTTGTCTCGATTAGTTTAAAGGAAATAAAAGATAAATGCTCTTAACAATAGTTTCTATAAGAGAAAGTCATGAGAGGGAAAACATAAGACATTTTCCTGGAGTTTGTGTAGCAACCAGAATTGTTTGTTTAAAAACAGAATTTGTAGAGACTAACTGTTAGTGTTCAAGACGTTAGATCTCAGACTTCCGACAGAGGAACCTGAGAAACGTCACAGCATTTTCCGGAAGCTCCTGAGTCATTCAGATTTATGACCCAGTTTCCTCAACGCCCCTTTCACGGTATAACCACAGCCATTTCCTTTCAAGGCTGAATGGGCGAGGTTTAGACATCTAACATCCAACATTTTAATGCTCTCCCTAAGAGAGAGAGAGAGAGAGAGAGAGAGAGAGAGAGAGAGAGAGAGAGAGAGAGAGAGAGAGAGAGAGAGAGAGAGAGAGAGAATTGTGCAAAGTTGCACTTTGCTAGGCAATACACGTGCGAGAAATACAACTGCGCTTCCTTTTCTACTCTACAATACTGCACTCCACTCAAAACCACAGGTGATTTCATCGGGAGGTCCGGGTTCGATTATCGTGGACGACCTACCTGACCTATGGCTTTTTCAGCGGTTTTCCCGAACGCTGGGTAGATTGCATTCCCCGAATTTCCTGTCCCTCCATTTCATCTCCATTATCATTTCACATCATCTCTCATCTGATGGTCTATTGTAGGGTAGAAGTGTCGGCAAGTTCTCGGCGGTGCATGGCAGGATGATATGCTCTTGGTAAAACTTCCTCCTCCGGTGGAACTGTCTCAGTCGTGTTGGGACAGTTTCAGGACCACGGTAGGTGGGATGCCATGTACTGGCCTGCCGGGGAGTTTCCAACTGGTCAATTCATATTCATTCATATTTATTGCAACTTAATGCAGTGTTTGAACACAATTAAACCACGTCATTTGCAATACATACTCTCTTAAAAATTGCCATTCATCTTCTCTCTCTCTCTCTCTCTCTCACACACACACACACACACACACACACACACACACACACACACACACACACACACACACACACACAAAACATAATTATTCAAAATCATCGAAGTTGTCATCAAAATATTCATCTATAGTGTAATGGGCTCTGCTTAACAATAATTTGGTCAGTTTAGATTTAAACTTAGCAGCTGATACAGTATTTTTTAGGCTTTCCGGAAGCTTATTAAGTAGTTTGGGACCAAAGTATTGGGGCTTATGTTCAAAAAGTTTTAGCCTGTGACCTGTAACTATATAGTTATTCTTTCCCCTTGTTTTATATGTGTGGACATCGGAATTTGTGGAGGTTATGTTCCTGTTATGTACAAAAAGTATTGTTCGCAGAATAAATATGCAGGGAAGAGTAAGTATGTTTAATTTTTTAAAATACGGCCTGCATGAACTCGTACGTGTTATTGTTGCTAGGTACCTGTTAGCTCTTTTCTGTAGGAGAAAAATTCTGTTAAAGTTTAATTTGAAAGTGTGTCCCCACAGCTCGATGCCATAAGAAATATGTGAATATATTAATGCAAAATATACTAACATACTAGTATCTACTGAGAGAAAATTGGCTAAATATCGCAACACAAAAAATCCTGAGCTTAATTTACTTTCTAGTTTTTCAATGTGGTTGTTCTAAGTTAACTTGTCATCAAGGATTAAACCTAAAATATTTGCACATTTTACACACTGGACTAAACTATCGCCTATATTAAGCTGAGGTTCAAAAGGACGTCTCTTAAAATCAAATAGAATTAATTCACTTTTTTGTGCATTATCATTAATATATATCATTAAAATACTGTGCCACGATATTGCAGGTCAAATTTGCATCGATTTCTAGATTTAGTAAGTTGCTGTTCCTGAAACCCAGTGTGGCATAGTCTGCAAACAAACATGAAGCTACATTACCCTGTACCACAGTTTTATGTCGTTAATATACAGAATAAACAATAAAGATCCCAAAATAAACCCCTGGGGCACACCAGACTGCACCTCTACAGGTTTTCAAATAGTCACATTGATTACATTTCAGTTGTACATATTGTGTTCTGTTAGTCATTTAGGATTGTATCAGCTTATTACTTAGACTTCTGAGTCCAATACGCTCAAGTTTATTTAATCGAAAGCTTTTGATAGATCCAATAAAACCCCAGCTGCAAAATTACCTGCATCAATGCTATCAATTATGTACTCAAGAAATGTTGAAGCTGCGGATATGGTAGATTTTCTATGGACAAATCCATTTTGGCAGTCTGATATGAGGTGAAAGCTGTCAAGGAAAGTAACAATTCTAGAATGAATTACTTTTTCCACACCTTAGCGAAAGAGGGTAATACGGAAATAGGCTTACAATTGTCCATCTCTACTTTATTTCCTTTCTTGAATACTGGAATAACTTTAGCTACTTTGAGACTATGAGGGAATATTACATTTGCTAGTATTGAGTTTAATAATGTCCACTAGAGGACTAGCTATGGATTCTTTGCAAACTTTTATTAGTTTTATTGGCATGTTGTCGTAGCCAACACTTTTTGTAGTTTTGATGCTTCCTATAATGTTTATTATTTCTTTTTTGTTGGTTGGATATAGGAATAATGTATGAGTAGTTAAACTATTGAATTTCACTGGTACCGTTATGCTGCCTCAGTTGTGTTTTGGACATACTTTGACCTACTGAAACAAAAAAGTTATTAAACATGTTTGCCAACTCTGAAGGATCCCTTGTACGTTCCCATTGGACTTGATTTCAAAGTGAGTTTCTTTTTTCGGGTTTATGTTACCTCTGAAATTATTAATAATGTCCCAACTTGGTCTGCTTTTGTTATCCGAGTCAGATATTCTTTACTAAAGAAGTCTTGTTTAGCTTTAACAACCTTTTTATCATATATATTTTTGAAATTACTGGTTTTCGCGTTTCAAATTACCTGATAACATTCTGTCCTTAGCAATGTGTAAGAGAGTACGGAGTTGTTTTTTTATTTCGGGTGTGATCCAATCACCAATTTTATTATTGTTTTGAACAGTGTTATTTCTAGTTCTTGTTTTCGGACAGTATAAATCAAAATAATGTATTAATGTACTGTGAAAAGTATAGAATTTCCTGATGGTATCTGATTCACTATATATTTCATTCCAGTCCGGCTCACTTAGGGCTTTATTTAGGGTAATTGTAGGGACCCTGCCCTGTGCAGTGCCATAGCTACTTGGGTGGGTCGCCCTCTGCCTCCTCTCGTCTCATCCTTCTTCCCGGGGATGCCCCACTTGGTGGCATAGGTACACGTTTGGACCTCCGTGTCGTAGTCTAGTCCACTCAAAACCCACATGTGTTTGTACACCCCTGAACCAGAAAGGCCATTTTCAGAAATGTGTACGCGTGTTTGTGAACAGCATAACTCAAAAACCAAAACTCGCTTAAATGCCAGTCCTGCTATTAATTCTAAGGATGAGTGAAGAGGAAAAAAATCTTCTATTCTAAGCCGCACTTTATGTGGAAAATTTGTTTGACAAACGTTTTCTCAAGAAATGGTTCTAGCGGTTTTGATTAAAAATGCCACATGTTTAACATTTGTTCATGACAAATAAAATCTATATCTTGAATTTTCGGGGAATGTTCTGAGTAGTGCTCTTCATCCTGAATGACTTTTACATAACGATAAACTGCAAGAGATGCTCAAAATATTACTAAACAAAAAATCTTAGATCTCATTAACAACAATGTAATGCACTCATATTACATTCTCCACGACTTCTTCAACAAATATTCTAGCGAAAAGTTTATTCTTTACAATTTATGTTAATTTGGGAATGTTTCGGCTGGTTCTCGAAATAAAACATTAATGTCTCTAGTTCTCTATGAACAGCCATCGATATTTTTAAAAAGTCTATAAAATCTTCTTTCACGCTTTTCTTCAATCTTGTTTTCTGTCAAGTCATACATAGCAGGCCAGGACTTTATAAAAGTTTCTCTTCCAACCTGGTCCAATCAGGTAGGCTGAGTGCGATGGCAACAGAATTTATCGTCTGTAAAACAAGTCTTCATTTACTACGCTAAACAACTTTTTTCTTTCAAAACTGGTCCGGGTTAGCCGCACGTCTGCCTTAACGAGGTTTTAGTGTATTTAAGAAATTTTCATGAATTCAGAACTTCCATAAATTTAAAAACAATCACTCCATTCTTTACTGAAAAATTGCTCGTTATTCTTTATTTTCTAAAAACCGGTCTAACAATTATTATAAAGCATTGTATATTTAAGATATTTGATTACCATTGGGCTAAGAGGCTTAGAAATCGGAGATGAAGGTTTTACAGGAAGCCTTGCACTACCTGGCTCTCGCCTGAACCCACGACCTCCTGGTTCACGCTGCGTAGAACCAATTTGTTTGGTATGTTCACTTTAAGGAATGGCTGGGAAGCAGGCACGATTCAACTTGACTTCTCAATTATTAAACTCGCCGAGCTGTGTGTACTTACAACCGCCACGAATTCCCAAGCACTTCCTCCAGTAAATGTACAACGCTCCAGTTTTTACTGCAGCAAACACTTTTATTACATTCGTCTGCTACACCACCTCCATTTCATATTCTTATAATCCCTTTTATTTACCCATTGAAAACTTCTCTAATAAATATATCCTACAGAACATTACACAGCCCTCCTTGTATCACATCAACGTGTAGCAGAATTTACGGCAATAAAATGCTGTAAAATCATTTTGATGGATTTTGAACATTTCAAGAAGAAAATAATATAACCCAAAATGTTTAAAGCGTATCAAAATGTATATGTAAGACAAAACAGTTTGATTTGAAAAGAGATTGAGAACTACTCAACTCAATAATAAAACAGAAAAATTAGAGTCCTCAAAGATGATACGAAAACATTGTGAATGTTTCTGTAATAAAATACGAGTACAACTTAATTTGTGTATCTCCAATTGTGTTGCAATTATTACTTATGTTTAACATTAATATTATTTTTAAAATTTATAATCAGCAGAAAATGCACAAATATACGCACTGTTCGTTTAGCATGAAGAATAAACAAACACACAACAATGTCATTAAAATATACTTAAAATGGCAAAAACATCACAAATCGAAAATACGAGAGTCAGCTGATAAGTCTCAGGCCTCGCAAAGAGATGGCACCACTGGACCAACTTGATTTTATAAGGGTCGGCTGATAAATTCCGGGCGTGGATATATCGTGCCTGACTCAGGTTCAAGACGTCCAAAGTTCGAAAATCCGTTAGGTGAGATATCTGGATAGGTTTTCATTGTCATCTGAAAGATGAATGTTTGGTAACTCTAACTTCTATGTACGCTGTACTCATTTGAACATCATTTCATTCATCATCCGATATGACTTAACGTTTGGGGACGTTAATTGCAACAAACAAATAATTACATTCCTATTAGGTTTTATGTCGACGAGAAAATATTTAGATAAATGACATCAGTTAGACGGGAAGGTGTACTTAGACAAAACTTTAGAAAGAAGTTCTTATAGTTAATAAGTGCAATTAGCAGCTGAAATTTACAATATACGTGGTGGGACTAGAAATGTGTAGGCACTCCTTAGAATGGTTAAGTCCTTTGCTTTTATATAGAGACCAATGACCAAACCACGGACGACGCTAGTAACAGACAAATGCAAGACCATCCTAAGGCTAAATGTTAAACCGTCAAATAACGGACAGCGTCGTGTGGTATATCCGGTAATGTTATTGGGGAAGCGCAACCTAAGGCTAAATGGCAACAACAGGTATTTCAGCTAATGGAGTTGACAAATATTGAATGTATGTACATTATCTGCAAATATATGGCAAGATATTTTGGTTTAAACAAAAGCACGTTTATCTATCATGATTGTTTGTAACACCTTGATAGCCTATCTTGTATTGATAATTCGAAGGTACACATTAAGTAAATGCAACTGGTAAAATACATAACAGCAAGGCAAATTTATAAGAAACACCTTGTGTTGCTAGAATGACTTCCCTGCACAGCAGTGAAAAACAACTTTTCTCAAGGGAAATTGACCTATGTCTTTGATGACAACTTGAGAGTTGAAGTTTAGTAGGTAATCCGGTCAGGTACGAGCTGGGAGTTGTCCCTTGGGAGTGAGATGTCTCTCAGAAGCCCATCGATCTGTCTCCCTATGCGGAGCTTTCTCCCTGGTGCAAATATCTCTTTCCCACACTTCGTTACACAAAGCTCATCATATTTACCCGCTCTTACTGTAGCAATGATCTAACCACGTTATAAGAAGGGAACGATTTGTACATGATAAAAAGTTAAATTAATTTATTTTATGCATTAAAAATCAAGAATATATTTGTTAAAAAGTTCAGAAGATTTAGTAATAGACTTTCCATAAGGCTACAGTATAGAATTTATCCATTTGTTTTTAAGGTATGTGAGAATATTTTAACGTACTGCTGCAACACCTCCTTTTCCCTTCGGCATTTTCGTATATACACGAACTACATCTAAAAATCCGCTCCCTCTTTATAAGTTCCCTTAACACTAAAACCTCATGAATAAGTATTTATAGTGCATTATTTCATACTAATATTATTCTGGTTAAATATTCCTGCCACTAGTTTGTTAACTAAACAATTTAGGGAGGTTATCGTTCCGTTTCAATGACATTTTTAATATTAGTCTTGGTGAGTTTTGCTCCAGAATATTTCCTCTCCAGGTGTAGTCTGTTAATTCCTGAAGCACTGTGTCACCTCAATTCTGAGGATCGTAAACTATTAATCAAGTCTAATTAGGTGTATCTTTCTCCACTTTTAACATCATTGCCCTCGTGCTTCCCATATTTCCGGAATGCCCTCACTCATAGTTTCCCTAATATTTTGTATTCGGTTTTTCAATGCAGATGCCACAGTGGCCCTGAAACAGGCCACTAAGTCAGCCCGGTGGCCGGAAACCGTCCTACCGAATAAGTATATCATCCTGTCATGCAGCACCGAGACACCCGCCGACACGGAAACAGACCACCAGATGAGAGACGATATGAAATAATAATGGAGATGAAATTGAGCGACAGAAATTTCGGGGGATGTAATTAACCAGCATTCATCTGGCGACCCGGGAACACTCCGGAAAACCCACGGGTCAGGTAGCGGCCACGGGAATCGAAGCCGGAACTTCCGAGTGCGGGCCACTATCGTGGTTGCTCGTAGCTATTCATATCTCTCTTCAGCAACTATTTGCACAATAGATAAAGTGACATACTCTGAGCTCCTATTTATACAGTGAATTCACATTAAATAGCTTCATTGAAGTTTCCGAGCATAGGGTTAAGTAAAGAGTTTTTATTATTATTATTATTATTATTATTATTATTATTATTATTATTATTATTATTATTATTATTATTATTATTATTATTATTATTATTATTATTATTATTATTATTATTATTATTATTATTATTATTATTATTATTATTATTATTATTATTATTATTATTATTATTATTATTATTATTATTATTATTATTATTATTATTATTATTATTATTATTATTATTATTATTATTATTATTATTATTATTATTATTATTATTATTATTATTATTATTATTATTATTATTATTATTATTATTATTATTATTATTATTATTATTATTATTATTATTATTATTATTATTATTATTATTATTATTATTATTATTATTATTATTATTATTATTATTATTATTATTATTATTATTATTATTATTATTATTATTATTATTATTATTATTATTATTACTATTCAATAAGATTCCAAACATGTTCCTATTTCCAATGACAGTTCTAGGTGAAAGTATAGGAAGTAATATGTGAATGTTTGATTTAGCAGAGTACGTAGATTTGCTTGAGACTAATTGCAGACAACGTGAGACGTAGCGCTCTCATATTAAGTATCACTAGAGTAAAACTTGAATTTGTCCCTCTCTCCAGTCTCCTCTTGTTAGATGAGATGCTACTCGAGTTGGGTATAGGGCACTTTTGCCTTGTAGCTTCAGTCTCACGACATTCTACCAAGTACTTCGGCTCAAATTCGCATTCGGTTTATCATCAAGAAATACTAAATATCAATATATTTATAACAAGTTCAGTATTTGGGATGTTATTTATTTATTGTTAATTTCCTTCTAGATGCAAGGTGAATATGAGAATACAGTAAGGTAAACGCTAGTGACTCGGATTACTGTTTCAAACTGCGCTCCCTAGTTGACGATAGTGTATTGTTTTGTTAGAACGAAGAAGTTAACTACCTGAGACAGTTCAGTGTGTAATACGATTGTGTTTCTTTTGTCTAAGTGACAAATCGAGCTTCTTTTACGGAAACGAGGTATGTCATTGCTCCATTTCTGGTATTTTGTTATTTTTTAACTTCGTTTAACATAGATTTATAACGAATGTGCATTGAAATTGCTCCAGAAACTTGTACAATAAGAAAATACCAAGTTTCTTATATCCATAATTCTCCTTGTTGTTATGATAGTTACTTAATCAGTGCTGCCAACGGACAAAAATAAATACGGCTACAACAGCGCGCAAAGCGGATTAAGGCAAGGCGGGGTATTCAATTTTTCTTTTATTTACTTCCTCCAAAGTTCAGTCAAAGGTAGGTGAAATGATACTCAAATGAGCCCAGAAAACTGGAGAATGGTACCACGAAATCTGTGTGAGCTGGCGTTGAAGGAAAGAAGCAATTCATATATGCAAAATGTGTGTGAGATACATAAAGATATGAATATACAAGTGTAGAAATGTGTTATTTTGTTCTCATCATTACACTATGTACTCAAATTGAATGTTCCATTCCGATACGTCCGCTATGACAATCCTATTACGGACAATTAGGATTTGCTTCCGCTCGGAATAAAAATGAAAACAGAAGTATACAGAAAATTCTTCATTAGTATTTAACATAATCTAGAATGTCCAGGCTTCAATATAAGGCAAAAGCTTTCTCATTTACGTAACAAATAGAACTTTTCAAAGAAAATATTTTCAAAATATTGATCCAATTCGCCCAGAGTTGGCTTAGATTTTAAGTGACAGTTAAATCTTTCAAAGCCCTGGACTCTATGTAATGGCTGTCGAGAGTAGAAAAACGAATAGTTTCCCGTTTGAGAATACTACACGTGTTTAAATGAGACATACCTAGAAAATATTATCTATACACAAAAAAAAAAAAATATTTGACCTAAATAAATTGTATGTTTTATATTTGTTGTGAAGTCACATTTTTTCTATCGCTTACAGTTAACCAGTTAGGTAAAAGTTATTCAGAATAAAGATAACTTCTGAGGATATTCCCAAAAATGTTTATATATATTTACATTAAAATCTCGTTAACCCGGAAGTCAAGATAACCGGAACCTGTTGTTGTTTAACATTTTTACAGACGATAAATTGCTGTTCTCAGTACCTACATTCCTCGAATTCTCTTGCTAGACAAAAAGTTTTGGCTTTCCAGTTATAGACATATCCATGGCTGATCCGAAGTTGATGAAGGAGACATCTACAATGACGGAGGTTATAAACAATTACAGAGGAAGGCATCATTGCATCATGTAGTGTTACTGAAATGAAAATGAAGAGTTGTTTTATTTATTTGTTCATTTATTCGTTCGTTCATTCGTTTATTTATTTATTTATTTATTTATTTATTTATTTATTTATTTATTTATTTATTTATTTATTTATTTATTTATTTATTTATTTATTTATTTATTTATTTATTTATTTATTTATTTATTTATTTATTTATTTATTTATTTATTTATTTATTTATTTATTTATTTATTTATTTATTTATTTATTTATTTATTTATTTATTTATTTATTTATTTATTTATTTATTTATTTATTTATTTATTTATTTATTTATTTATTTATTTATTTATTTATTTATTTATTTATTTATTTATTTATTTATTTATTTATTTATTTATTTATTTATTTATTTATTTATTTATTTATTTATTTATTTATTTATTTATTTATTTATTGTAATTTACATCCTCCAACGTTAAGTCATATCGGACGATGAATGGAATGGGTGAAATGATGCTCAAATGAGCCCGGGGTCCATAGAGCTTAGAGTTACCCGACATTCTTTTTTTAGGATAAGGGAAAACCCCGGAAAAGACCTTATCAAGGGGATCTCTTGAACCTGAGGCAGACATGCTACCACCACGCTACCGGGGCGGCCTAAAATGAGTATTGAGATTCAGACAGTGTTGATGAACCAGCTGTTATGACCCACACAAGTAGTAACAAACATAGAGAATTTGATGTTTTATCTCGAGAGTCAAATGAACTTATTATGTTAAAGCGGATGTGAGATAAGGCTACTCGTAAGTGATACACTAAACTGAGACAACAGAAGCTCACTGCTGTTATGACCCACGTACAAACAGTAACAAACATGGAGAAATTGATGTTTTATTTCAAGAGTGAAGTCGAAACATTGCCAGATGAGGATGTGAGATCACGCTACTCGTGATACACTAAACTGAGACAACAGAAGCTCACTGCTGTTATGACCCACGTACAAGCAGTAACAAACATAGAGAAATTGATGTTTTATTTCGAGAGTTAAGTCGAAACATTGTCAAATGAACTTCTTATGTTAAAGCGGATGTGAGATCACCCTACTCGTAAGTGATACACTAAACTGAGACAACAGAAGCTCAATGCTGTTATGACCCACGTACAAGCAGTAACAAACATAGAGAAATTGATGTTTTATTTCGAGAGTCAAGCCGAAACATTGTCAAATGAACTTCTTATGTTAAAGCGGATGTGAGATCACGCTACTCGTAAGTGATACACTAAACTGAGACAACAGAAGCTCACTGCTGTTATGACCCACGTACAAGCAGTAACAAACATGGAGAAATTGATGTTTTATTTCGAGAGTCAAGCGGAAACATTGTCAAATGAACTTCTTATGTTAAAGCGGATGTGAGATCACGCTACTCGTAAGTGATACACTAAACTGAGACAACAGAAGCTCACTGCTGTTATGACCCACGTACAAGCAGTAACAAACATGGAGAAATTGATGTTTTATTTCGAGAGTCAAGCCGAAACATTGTCAAATGAACTTATTATGTTAAAGCGGATGTGAGATCACGCTGCTCGTAAGTGATACACTAAACTGAGACAACAGAAGCTCACTACTGTTATGACCCACGTACAAGCAGTAACAAACATGGAGAAATTGATGTTTTATTTCGAGAGTCAAGCCAAAACATTGTCCAATGAACTTCTAATGTTAAAGCGGATGCGAGATCACGCTACTCGTAAGTGATACACTAAACTGAGACAACAGAAGCTCACTGCTGTTATGACCCATGTACAAGCAGTAACAAACATAGAGAAATTGATGTTTTATTTCGAGAGTCAAGTCGAAACATTGTCAAATGAACTTCTAATGTTAAAGCCGATGTGAGATCACGCTGCTCGTGATACAGTAAACTGAGACAACAGAAGCTCACTGTCTTTTTTTACTACGGACTGTAATCTGTTCGCTGTAAGAATAAAGTAAATGTCAAAGAAGCACGTGGCGGAAATTAACCACATTGGCTGATGGGTTTTAATACTCCCATGTTCTTCCACAATATAGTTTAGCGGTTTATTAAGGTTCTTGCTTTACCTGCTTCCAATGAACCATTCATGTTATTGTTATAGTATATAACTAACATTATAAAGTACTTTCAGTAAGAAGAATGACTCTCAAAGGTTCAAAAATGCAGTGGTTGAGTAACAACAAAGATGGCAGTTAAATTCCGGTGACGTCATTGCTGTTTAGGTGCGCATTCGCAGAAGTTACGTATAACCAATGACGCACTAATAGGCGGAGCTCATGGAACAGATTATAGTTTGTAGTACAGTATAATCCGGTCTTACTGGCCGTGGTCTAGTAGCAAAAACTGAATGTGTACTACATGTTCTATGTAAAGAGTAGTTTAGAATGGGCGGGGGTATCTTTGCAAGATATTAAGTTAAGTTACAGAACATTCTTCTTAAAATTATTTATTTTTATTGAGGAGCCCTGAAAACATGTATTTCCAGTGAAATCCCGCCATGTACTAGTGTTAACAAAGATATTTGTATTCTTCATTTGTTACTTCGCAAAGTACGCAGTTCGTTCCTAATACAATTTGCCTCGTTCCCTCTTGTGATTTGAAAGGCTATAGAAACAAGGAGCTGTGGATGTTTCTGACAGAGCTCTTACATTGTACTTGTCAAGTACTCATGTGGGAGGTGCATGTGAAGGGGTAGTACATCAAAACCACTTGAGCCACTTCCCTGATGAAGAAAGGCACAAATCTAAGTACCATCTCGCAAAGAGATACTATTGTTGTTAACCATGGAACACTCTCAATTAATATAAAAAATGTGAGTTTGATATTTTTACGGGTTTACTACTACTAGACTCGGTTCACACCTTGAGGGAGCCCCTAACAGCTATAGACTAAAGTCAGTCTTCTACTTCCGTTGGACTAACCGGGATTTCGGATAGATAGACGAAGGAAAACTTATCCATCAAGACTGGAAATTATTGTCAAGTATGACGATAGTAAAGCTGTAAATTGAAAACGAAACATGAACTTAGATTATATGATAGAACTGGTACCTGATTCCTTTCCATCAGTCACAGTTAACCTACATGTCTATTAGCATCTGCTGTAGGATAACGCCCGGTTAATGCATTAGGTTTATCTATTGAAGCTTCTTAAATAGTTAAATATTGCTCGACCTTCAGGTGACCAGCGCTGCGATTCTCTCTTATCAGGTCTTATCTGGTCAATTAGAAGAGTGAAATATTAGTAAGTTACGAAACACAAATAGAGCGATTGGAATCTACGTGTGTGTATGATATTGTGACTTTGTGATATTAAAAG
This sequence comes from Mantis religiosa, assembly GCA_030765055.1. NCBI lineage: Eukaryota > Metazoa > Arthropoda > Insecta > Mantodea > Mantidae > Mantis > Mantis religiosa. Next base: position 5,240,372 of record CM060953.1, on the reverse strand, counting down.
TCTAGATTACAAACACTGACAACCTGACAGTCCAGAATTACGTCACATACAAAATACAACTTGCAGGGTCATCAACCACAAACAAAGTCCACTTTTACAGTAGTTCACGCACACGCGTCCAATTACCGACTGACTGATGGCGCTAGAAGAAATACGAATTCTCCAGAAATGCGTCTCCTTCCCCCCACCCTTTCGGCAGGCCTTTATCTCCGCACTGCACTGCCCGTCTCTTTGAACTCGTCCCTCGCGCCACCTCACCTCAACAATGCGTTTCCGACAATGTTTTCTCGCGCCTGGCGATGTATGTCCAGAAGACATGATTATATCTGAACACACTATACATACACTGGACTCGCCGTGTAAGCGCGATAAGCTGAGGTAAACATCTCTGTGTTGCGAATTTTTCCCGATACGCTTTCTCGCTTTGACGATGACTTTTTGCAGTTAAAATAAAATTCCATATTAACCTAACCTAATAATTTAAATACAAAGACGTCACACAGCGATTAGTTTTAAAATATTTGAGTATCACGTGGAGCCTAATGTTTTCTCCTATTCCCGTTGTACCTATAGGAAAATATATAATAAAATTTACAGGACTTGCGAGGTATCTTGTTGTTTATTAGGGAGTGAAAAAAAAATTTAACGCCTTAGGCGTTATCGCCAAACCTCGCTAGTCCTATACGTAATTTTATCCGTTACCTAAGAAACAATCGACTTTATAAATTATAAAAATTTTAAAATTTGTTTTACAAAAGATTTGAAATCTATGTTTTACTAGGTGTAAGGTCATATTGCAGGCTTTGAATAGCGAAGAACTGTAACTATGATGATGCAGAAATAACAAATGGTAAACTGTATGTCAAAATGAGTTATTCTGGGAACGAAAGTTTTATATCTGAAGAAACTGGAGAAGAAGCTCGAATTGCTAATTTTAGTTTGCTGCCACAAAAGTCATCTGCAATTTATGGCAAGAATATTTGTGTTTTAAGAAATGATGCAGTTCAGAAAGTGTTACGAATATTTGCGAGGAAGTTATTTTAGCATATTTTTCAGAGAAGTCAGAGGTAGTGAAATCGTCTAGTTTGCACATTGTAGATGTATGTTTGATTCTTGTTTTTCAGATAACTAAAGAAAAATTGACTTTGGACTAAGCCATATACGAGGTAATCGATAGTGAAAGAGTTTGTAATATAATATCTTTGTTCCTGTAGTATAACGCAGAGATAATTGGGCTCTTTGCGGGGATTATTCAAGTCTAACAGTAACAAAAGTGTCGCGTAAAGATGTGCTTTTTCTTATGGTGGTGGATAAAAAATTTAAACAAACGTTTATTTGGTTTAGCATGATTAACTTCTGCATGAATATTTTGCTCAAAAGTCAACAGAAAAAGTCATTTGAGTTTAACACACTGGAATATGTTCCGGCGAATTGTTTAATAGACTTGGAAAATATCTAATGGAATAAGATAAATATGATGTTTCGGGTAGGATATTGTGGATATTTGGTCTTCTTTAGAACTCAGCTTCTTTGTTAAGTCATATGACGTCCATTCTGCTTTAATTCTGGTGAAGTCATTAATAACGTCCGCAGTTGCGGACCATTCCACTAATGATGGCGTCATTTACGCTCGCTTTGTGAAACGTAGTCAGTATTTTGTGGATTGTCGGTCTACAATTAAAATGCCATTCTGCGTATCAAAAAAGTACTTGAAAGTAGAAGTAGAAGAGTAACAGAAATCAAGATTAAAGTCTTTGTTTGTGTCTGAGGCTGTTAACTATTCTAGCGTGCCCAGAGAATGCATTAAAATGAGAAAGTTACTTCTGTTACTGCAAAGAAATTTATCAGACGATAAAAATATCTGATGCTTCTTTTTCTTTGTATGCAAACTACTGTTAAAGTGCTTATTATATCTACTTCATGGTACCTGTGATAAGCACCTCGATACTTACGATACGTGCATGGGATCGACATCGAAAGTTACTTCAGAAAATTTGCTCGTTGCTTATTCGAGAATTCTGGTCATTCTGAAAGTTGTATTTTATTTTAAAAACACAAAATATTATTGCCGTAAGTAGAACATTACAAAGTCCGAAAAATTGTCAGGAATGTGGTAGCTGTACAGTAACATTATACAAGAAAATAATCGTGTGTCAACTGTCAGTTAACAGTTGCCAAGAAGAAATCACTACATATCTCCTGTCACCTCCTCTTTCTAGTACACTACATTACTGCAAAACAAATTCAACATTTCCAAAACTAAATATTTGTGTATTCCACCTACAACAGTTTTCTCTGGGAGACTATTTAGTACAGCAGGACTCATATGTGATAGAAACAGAAGTAGACTTGGCCCCGAAGGAGTGAAAATGCTAGTATTTTTTAACATAAACATATAAATGTGGACTGTTTTGGTTTTAATATTTAATATTACCTTTGATTTGCTTTAAAGTTGTAAGTGCTGTGTGTACCTGAGTGCGATAAAGTAGGCCGTAACGATGTTTGTTTTTATTTTGTAATGTTCCGCTTTAGACAATCAAAGGATGTGGAATTTCAAAGAAGAAAGGTGCAGTCAGTTCCAATTTAATTGGAAGTAGCTAACATTCATCAACAGAACTTTTGAGTTGCCTGCATAGTATTATCGCTGAGTTTCAAATTACATTGCTCAGATATATTGAACTGGCATACTCACCTTGATTCACCATGTACTCGCTTAGACACAACGTTTGTTCTTATTTATTTTTACTTATTGTTTATTTATTTAGTTATTTACTTATTTATTTTGTTTTGTTTGCGAATGACCCCATGCAGGAATATACAAAGTACTTAGAGATGTTTCTACAAATCCAAAGTTGTCTCATTGTTTGGCCGTGGACTTTCTTTCTCTTGTCCACGTTGTTTAGTTAACTTGCCACTTATGTACCTTCATTCTAAAGACGTCCCTGTCCAGGATATCGTCTTGAGGGATTCATGACAATTCTACTTTTTTTTTTTTACTTCACCAATCCATTTCATAGCATCTGCTTGTGCTTTAATTCTATTTTCGTAAAATTCCATAATTTGTTTTGTGAGCCTATTTGAAGATTATCGTTTAATATGTTCATAAAATTTTAATCTTCGTTTGCTAATATCACTATGAATTGATTAAAGCTTCACGGGTGAAGTGTGCAGTCCATGGCCGAAAACTTGATGGCTGATCACCCATGAAGCCTTAATCAATAACCCTCACCACGAAAGCTTTCAATCACTATGGATGTCTGTATTTTTTTATTTCCTATTCACTTATAAGTCTTCAGTCACTCACGACGTGTGGATCTCTAATTTTTCCAATAGTTTTACTTTCTTGTTTTTCTGTATTTTCGATGTCTGTTTTTTTGCTCAAAATAATGTTTCTGCTCCATAGAGCTTTTGTTTGAAGTATTTGAAGCTACAATATTCAGCTTCTATAGGCACTCTGTTAAACATTTCGTTCGACTGATACATTGTTAAATCACTGCTTGGATTTCGTCAATCTTAGAGAAACAACGACCAGAACTGTTTGTTCCTCGTACAATAATTGTGGATTTCAACATGACCCATAACTTGAGTTTGGTTAAAACTAGACAGTAATTATACTGAAGTATTTCCTTCTGTATAAACAAATGGTGAAAATGCTGCACCTGTAAAAATATGTATTGCCTACTTTTGTATTAAGAATGGTGTGCATTCCATGAGATAACATACCACGAATATTTAAGGAAGCAGTCAGAAATCAATGGCTTATGTTGAGATTACTTGAGATAGCCTGGTAAATGAATGATTAATATGATTAGACCAAGATAACTTCGGAATCAAGTCCTATTCTACCAAAACTGTTGAATTCAGATCCTTGGTTAATTGAGGTTTCGCTCAGTGACGGATTTTATCAATGTTCAACCCAAAACCATTAGATTCGAACCAAATTACAGCATCATGAAATACACTCTCCATAAATGAACTTAATTCCAGTCCATTCTTCATTTTAGAAAGTAATGACGTATTGTCATCGAATAAAACTGTGTCCCAACCAAGAATGCAGGACAGATCATTAATCATTATTTGAAAGAAGAATGCACCAATTTCCGAGCTTTGATGACACTGGATTAATAAAACAGCTCCATATGAAGTAACTTGAGTTCGATTACATAGGTAAGGCATTAAATTGACTTCTTTAGCTCTTACACGATGATAATATATTTTGTTATTTCTTTCTCTTTAACTGAGGATATTTTCAATTTGTTTTCCAGTAATGTAGTGTACTAGAAAGAGGAAGTAGTGATTTCTTCTTGGGAACTGTTAACTGACAGTTGACACACGATTATTTTCTTGTATAATGTTACTTTACATTCCTGGCAATTTCTCGAGTCACAAAAACCACAGTACTTTGTGATTTTAAAATAAAATAAAAATTTCAGAATCACCTCCGAGGTATCGAAGAAGTGTCGAGCTAATTTGCGATGCCGATACCGTGTAAGTATCGTGAGTATCGAGGACTCGTCCCTAGTTATAATATAAACTAGAATAGAATGTTTTACATTGAAATATCGCTTTCTTGGAAACAAGGCAGAAGTAGAGCGAAGAAGACGAAAGGGAGGTGGGAGAGAGATATACGATGTTGGCGCTTGTGTGGGGGTGGGTGACTTTAGTAAATGGAGAAACGTTTCTTTTCAACTAGCGTGCTTTATTTATACAACAAAATAACTACTTAATGAAATGCGTTACTTTCTCTACCTCTTTAATTTATTACTCACTGCATAAATTATTTTTCTCTGCCTACTTCATTATAATTAACTTAAACCTTACACAAATGTTAGAATACAGATTTCATTAGAAATAAGGGTATAACGATAGTCAAATGTTTAACTACTGGAATGCGGTCTTAAGAAACAACTGAATATCGATACAAATTTAAATGAATGACAACGTGCTGAATAAGGGAACTATATCTCGAAAATGGTTTAGGCTACAAAAACGTTTAGTAAAATAAAGTGTTTCGAAGAGACCTGCATGTTTTATGTAATAAGTGCGGATGATTCGGATTGGTGAGCGACTCTGATTAGTATTTCAAAATCTGTTCCCTAGATGACGATAGTGTATTGTTTTATTGGAACGAAGAAGTTAACTACGATTGTGTTTCTTCAGTGTAAGTGACAAATCGAGCTTGATAGAGTCGACATGAAAACTCCAATGCCACGGCCGGGATATGAACCCACGGATCTACTGGTTTCCGTCCAGTCGCTCTTACCCATTGAGCTACCATTGCCGTCATTACATTAAATTATCCGAGTGTCTCATATATTTTCCCGGTAAACCATAGTTTAGGCGCTCTAATATTTGAGATACACCGTTTGTGGCGACTTACTATTGTAAGTACTCGAGTCCCGGGCTTCATCATTTAACTCTTATTATTTAAGTTAATTGATGGAAATTAATCATTTCTTCACACTAGCCGTATATGCGCTAAGGTATTGGATTGATATAGTCGACATAAAAAATTCAATGCCAAGGCCGGGATATGAACTACGGATCTACTGGTTTCCGTCCAATCGACTTAATGCCATGCCATGGTAGCTCAATGGGTAAATCCGTGGTTCAAATCCCGGCCATGGCATTGAATTTTTCATACCGACCATATCAATCCAATACCTCAGCCTGTATACGGCTAGTGTGAAGAAATGAATAATTTCCATTAATTAACTTAAATCGAGCTTCTTTTACAGAAACGAGGTATGTCATTGCTCCATTTCTGGCATTTTGTTCTTTTTTAACTTCGTTTAAGGTAGATTCATAACGAATGTACATTGAAATCGCTCCAGAAACTTGTACAATAAGAAAATAGAGACTTTCTTACATCCATAATCCTCCCAGTCGTAAGGATAGTTACTTAACCAGTGCGGCCAACGGGCAAAAATAAATGCCGCTAAAACAGCGGGCAACGTGGATTAAGGTAAGGAGGTGATATAAATTTTTTATTTTTGCTTTTATTTACATCCTCCAACGTTAAGACGTATCTCACGATGAATGTAATGGGTGAAATGATAATCAAATGAGTCCAGAAAAATGGAGAATGGTACCACGAGATCTGTGTGGACTGGCGCTGTAGGAAATGTGTGTGAGTTACATACATATATGAATATACAAGTGTAGAAATGATTACATTTAGTACTGACAAGAAATTCGGGGGATGTAATTAACGTAGCCAGCATTTGCCTGGCGACCCGGGAAAACCCATGGGTCAGACCTGGCCCTCCCAAATGCCTGAGCCATTCCGCTTGCTCACGTTGTGCTATAAGAAAATGTGTTAAAGAGGAGGACAGAAACGTTTCTACAAATACATATCTCGAGTAACATGAAGTAAACAGACGAATAAAATGTGTATTAAAACGTCAGATTTAATAGTTCCTTTTTTCCGTCAGGTAGCAACTGTATTCTCAGAGCCGTTTATATGTTTTTTGTGTTTTAGGACCATAAGCTGAAGCACATGGCAGACCTGCAGCAGAGCGTGGTGTCAGATCCAGAAACCAAACAACAAATAAATAACCAGATAGTGCAATGGGAGGAGAACCTAGAACGTCTCCACTGTGAACAGTTCAGACTGCGATGTTACATGGCGAGTCTGCAAAGTGGCGAGCTTCCAAATCCAAAGGTACTTTCACATTTCCTATTAAAGTTGAAATATTATGTAGAATGCATGCAACATATCTGAAAATCTTAATGAAGCAAGTTAGTTACCACATCCGCAGAGAGCACATGGATATACACCGAACCATTCCTTGCTTCACCAAGTGGAATTATTACTCTGTTTTGGCTGTACAACACCTTTCTAAACGGAGTTATAAATATCCAGTGGCGAAGCGTGTAATGAAGCGTTGCAAGCGCCGCTTCCCCAAGAATATCACAAGAAAAAGCACAATAACACAAAATTCACGACAGACAATATTTTACTTGCTCTGGAAACATCTTCAAAATTTATTTGCAAACATCCGCGGTGCTACGAACATTTTGACAGCTGCTCAATCCTCGAGTGACCCGTTCCGCGAGCTCATTCAATACTGAATATATTTGTGTATTTACGCATTTGTAACCTTGAACACCATGCTTCGTAGGTTTCCGGAAGTAATCGCCATCTTTAATAATCAGGAAGCACTGAAAGATTTTGTCCCATGAAGTCTCTATAGTGTCTGAAGAAAAGTTTGTTTTTGTTTGATGTGGCGCTTCTAAGTACAACTGAACGTTTATTTCAATAGCATTAGCACCAGTAATTTACATATATTGATATTGAAATGTGACAAATAGAAAAGTCTTGTAAAGTTTTAAGTTATAAGGAAAAGTGTGTGAATTGCATACTTTCCACATCTTAGGCCACCAGTTCACGCGGTGTGGACCAGGGAACATCTGAGTGGAGAGGGCAAGTTTGTAGAGTGAGCAGGACCTACGTGTGACTGTACAATAGAAAGAGTACTGAAGAGTAGCCTTAGTTCTTTGAGTCATTATTCTGTCTTATATTAATGACAATTATAATTTGGAACTTCCCTCGCTTTGAAAGTCACGCCTCGCTACTGGACCTTCGTGTGACTGTACAATAGAAAGAGTACTAAGGAGTAGCCTTAGTTCTTTGAGTCATTATTCTCTCTTATTTTAATGAAAATTATTACTTGTAGTTTCCCTCGCTTTGGAAGTTGCGCCTCACTACTGCACCTATGTGTGACTGTACAATAGAAAGACTAAAGAGTAGCCTTAGTTCTTTGAGTCATTATTCTCTCTTATTTTAATGAAAATTATTACTTGTAGTTTCCCTCGCTTTGAAAGTCACGCCCCGGCACTGGACCTGTGTGTGACTGTACAATAGAAAGAGCACTGAAGAGTAGCCTTAGTTCTTTGAGACATTATTCTCTCTTATTTTAATGAAAATTATTACTTGTAGTTTCCCTCGCTTTGGAAGTTGCGCCTCACTACTGCACCTATGTGTGACTGTACAATAGAAAGAGCACTGAAGAGTAGCCTTAGTTCTTTGAGTCATTATTCTCTCTTAGTTTAATGAAAATTATTACTTGTAGTTTCCCTCGCTTTGGAAGTCGCGCCTCTCTACTGCACCTATGTGTGACTGTACAATAGAAAGCGTACTAACGAGTAGCCTTGGTTCTTTGAGTCATTATTCTCTCTTGTTTTAATGAAAATTATTATTTGTAGTTTCCCTCGCTTTGGAAGTTGCGCCTCACTACTGGACCTATGTGTGACTGTACAATAGAAAGCGTACTAACGAGTAGCCTTGGTTCTTTGAGTCATTATTCTCTCTTATTTTAATGAAAATTATTACTTGGAGTTTCCCTCGCTTTGAAAGTCACGCCTCACTACTGGACCTATGTGTGACTGTACAATAGAAAGAGTACTAAAGAGTAGCCTTGGTTCTTTGAGTCATTATTCTCTCTTATTTTAATGACAGTTATTACTTGGAGCTTCCCTCACTTTGAAAGTCTCACCTGGTCACTGGAGAGGTATCATCCAAGTAACCTAAACAAAACAATTTATAGGTTAGACAGCTGTAGATTACCATCAGGATCACAAGTCCACAAGTTTCGTCCTAACTGAATATGTTCACAGCAAATAAGAGCAAAATAGTGTGGCGAGCCCAGGCAGGACTTAAACGCTTTTCTCAAGCCTGGCGAGAATACAAGGGTCTGAAAGTTCATTGACGCGTTAGGGACGAATTGGTGTAGTTTGCTCTCTTTATTTTGAAGCAGTGTGTGCTTGTGCCGAAATGCTTCCTGGTTACTCTCTCTGATACAGAGTCCGACAGGCATCTGGCACCCACTTAGAGGAATTTGTACGATGAGGGTTATCCCTTCTACATCCAAATCCTACAACACATGAGATCCTTTCGAGCACCCTTAATGAGAAGGGGAGTATTTGCTTGTTTTTACAGAGCCTGTTGACGCACGTGTCGCGTGCCACCAAGAATACCCTCAACAAGCTGGGAGTGTTCACGGTGTCCTCGTTCCACGCCTTTATCTGCGCCAGAAGCCCATCTCTCCTCAACAACCTGCTCGCAGGTCGGGGTGCCACCAAGAGAAGACCTCCTATGTTATCACGCTCCAACTCCGGCTCGAGCCGCCGATCGCTTCAGATGACCTCCCGCGAAGAGAACGAGAAGACGGTTAAGGTTTCTCTGCCGGACAATCAGGTACCTCAGCTAAAATAACTAATTTGCCTGCCTCACTTCACCAGAATCTAACCACACAAGCATTGGTCTTTTTGTTTCTAAATAAGGAAACTAAAATTAACTCATTTCATATTTCATGTTTGAAGGGAAAGCTTACATTTTTACTTGCTGTGCATGCACCCTTAGATGTTACACCTGTCCACATGTCCCACTCTGACCTTCTTGTTGCACACTTCGATGTATTCTTCTCCTCTGTAGTTATGATTTATTGTTTTCCCAGGCAGGATTAGCTTAGCTGAGTGTGGTTGGATTCTGATGTGTTCATGAAGTAAACGGTGTATAAGTATTATCATTCAGAAATTACCTTGTGATTGGCATTCATGCTGCTACCCTCACAACATCCACGAGGTATAATGGACATACATTTTTTGAATGTGATATAGAATGATTAAATCCCTACCGAATCACTGTGTATAACACTTCACTAAACGAAATGCTTGCAAAGCATCAGATTAGTACACCCTCTGAACCTGTAGCTACTGCAGCGCTAATGACGTCATGCCCTGACGGCTACTACTGACTTGACGAGCCCATGTCGTCTGCTAACTCATGCAACAACTGTCAATCACAAGGTAATTTTTCGCACACATCAGCAATCGCAATGGCGAACATGCATGAGTTGGGCTTTGAATTGATTCCTCATCCACTTTATTCACCAGATATAGCACCAAGTGACTTCTTTTTGTTCCCAAACTTGAAAATTTGGTTTGGTGGTAAGAATTTTTCATCTAATGAAGAAGCGATAGTCACCGTCAATGAGGTTTTTGCAAACCATGACGGAACCTACTTTTCCGACGGAATGAAAAAGCTGGAACATCGCTGGACCAAGTGTATAGTCATCAATGGAGACTTTGTCGAGAAATAAGGTGAGATGTTCAGGAAAAAAGAAATTATTCTTGGTTTTTTGCCAGATTTATCAAACGACCTATGTATTGATGCATTTGATAGATCAACCATTCTTGGCAAGTGGCTGGCAAAAATGTTTGCTCTTAGATGAACAAAGCTAGACAGTCACATAACATATGAGTAATTGATTCATCTCCTTGACTACATCTAATACAGAAGTCCCATTCTGTGTAGGTTGTACTTCAGAGCACAGTGTCCTGTTACACAGGAAAGCTTCCTTCTATTCAGCCTTAGCAGGTGTTTAGTTCTGCTTTTGTCCAGGTCTGCAATAAGTGCCTTGGCATTCCTGCAATCATCTACTCAGTTCTGGTATTAAGTTGTCATTTTGAGCCCAGTTACTAATTGCTTGCCTAACTGGTCTGTATGATACTCCTGGCGCAAGCTCTGCTCGCAAAACTGGAATTTCGCTACCTTTTATGGCTGAAGATGGTGGTAGTGAATAAGGTCCAATATCTACCCTTACAAGACTAGTTTGTAACTTCTCTCTGGTGAGTGTCTTAAGTCGTCTTTTCTTGAGCTCCATCCTCTTCTCAGACGCTAAAATGTGTTTGGGTTTCCGAATTCTCTTTTGAACGTATTCTAGTTCACATTTCGAACCGGTCGTTACAAAATGAGTTTTATCTACAAATCTTCCCAAAGTTTCCAAACAGAACGGACAGACTGAGGCAGTAACGTCTGACCCGTATTTGGGAGATCGCGGATTGCATCTCCGCTCTTTATCTAGGGATTCCTCCTTGTCACTTAGTGTCGATCCCATACAACTTTCCTATCCGTTTCCTTCTCATCCAGTTTAGGTTTGAAGGTCCAAGTGCTTTGGGGTTCTATTTTGGTGTCGTAGCGGCACTGGGTAGGATGCGAGCGACGTCTAAGGGACCCGTGCATGCTTTCGTCTTTCATCATTGGGGTCTGGATCGGTCTGGATGCCTCAATTAGTCTATGCTACCAAATTCATGATTCAGACCGATAGTGTTTAAAAGCGACAGCCCCAGATTTACAGGTAGTAAAAGTACTACTGAATGGTCAAAATTCTGGTGGCATTGATGTTATTCTGGCAATTGACAGCGTCATCAACAAACAAAATAATGTAATTCTGACCGTCGTTTCTCATCCCTCATTTCTCCTTCTCAGGGTTCACGTTAGAAACACAAAGGACACTTTTAGCTTTAAGAACCCATTGGAGCATCCTTCATGCCTTTCATTTTCCTTTCTGGTGCATCACTTGTATTCTGTTTAGTTTATTTGTATTTGGTGGCTTTTAACAATTATAATGAACATAATTCAAACCGCAGCAATAGCCTACTAAAGCAACACCTACTGTGAAGTTTTTTTGTTTTTGTATATGCTAAACTGTAAATGTTAAAATCGCTACTCAATATTGCCGTCTGAAGTTACGCCATTTAGTTCACATTACAAAGACAGCGTCCACTACATTTTACTCTCATTTTTTGTTATGAAATGTCTTAAAAATGAACTAAAAATTCAGTGGAATGAATATTTCTCAAGTATATTTACACACAATTCCACCGAGCTTCTTCAACGTTTCATAGCAACTGAATGAACACCTCACGACATGCGGCAGTCCACACAAAGTGCACCAAAAACGTATTTTGGGATTCTCATGTACTACCTCCACAAGGATGAGGATAAACTGAAAGATGCTACTCCATCACGATAATGCTGCTGCAACACTGCATGACCTTCGCTTCAAAACGCTTCCACATTCGCCATTTTGACCCAAACCTGAAAATTCACATCAAATGACATTAACTTTGAAGACTAAGAGACTTCACACAACTCTAATGGTGGACTAGACTAGACTCGCTGTGTGGGGGGGATTCGGAATGAAGTCAAACTTGGTCTATTGTACCTACGCCGGCAAGTGAGGCACCCCCGGGAGGAAGGATGAGGCGAGAGAAGACACAGGGTGGCCGACCCAAGGAGCAACAGCAGTATAGAGGGCAGGATGACTACACTTGACCCGGCAGGTCAGTGCAACCGGCATCCCACCCTACTGTGGTCCCGAAACGACCCTACCAGACCGGATTTAAGACCGGAGACGTCCTAGCAGAGGAGAAAGTTTTTCAAAGAGCATATCATTCTTTCGTGCAGCACCGAGACACCCACCGACACTTCCACCCTGAAAGGGACCACATGATGAGAGATAATGTGAAATGATAATGGAGATGAAATGGGACAGGAAATTCAGCATTAACCTACCCAGCATTCACCTGGAGACTTTGAGAAAACCCTGGGTCAGGTGGGTTGGCGACGGGCATCGAACTCAGGCCTTCGGAATGTGAGCCAAGGACGAAACCGCCTGAGTCAACCGCTCCGTGGAATAAGGTATGCGTGTATAACATCTTACTGTTGTTTAGGGTATATTGTGCCTGACTGAATACTATACATATGCATGCATGTATCTACGAATCGGAGATAGCAGGCTCTACTGAATTAAATGTTGCCTTAAATCCAGTCTCTTATGAAACAAAATAAAAATGCGTGTATTTCGGAAACATCAGGATACTACCGAATGGCCAATGTTTTCTGCTTACTCCTATATAATTATAGGTATCAGTAGTAAATGTATTTCCGTACAAAAAGCACAAAAATTCTATTTGAATGCTTTCTCTATTGCTTACCTTATATAAAGTAGATTAGCATTGCAAATAAATTGTCTGTAATTCTGGAATAAAAAATAAGCAAATAAAAGCATTCAGACACAAGAAAAGTTGCTCTAAAATATTAAGAAATAAAATCATTCAAAAAATTACAAATCCTTGCTACAAAGTATCATTTTCCTACGTTGTGATGACTATGGGCCGAGCTTATCGGAAGTTGACGCCGACCGACCGGTCTTTGAAGAGATAGCCGATTGATAGCGTTCTCATCCAACATATACACCAGAAGCGTTTCAGGACATAATGGGGTTGTTCTATAACCTTCTTTCTTTTCACCTCCCGAAAATTCTAGAACTGTGTGGAAAATTCCAGCTTCTGTATAGAAAGTGGACTTCTTGAATGTGAGGTGTACAGCACAATGGACATACAATAGATGTTATCCACGAAAAAGCTGTCACACCTGTGGAGCTTATTGAGGGAGATCTTTTCAGCAGATGTTGATCATCATTATCACGCTATCAAAGGGACGGGACTGGATGGCTTTGAACACGATGTGACCCAGAGAGGGATGAACTGTGCGGAGGATAATCCAAGAAAGAGTGTCCAACTACAGTAACTCAAGCCAATGTTGTGCTTTTGCTCTTACAGTTTATATTTTCAGCAGTCTCCTATGGCATGAGGTTTTGGGACATCTGGAAATGTGTGCTAAAAAGAACTGTCAATGGATTCCACATAAACCGACTCCCGCTTTGAATGGTACAGAGAAAGCTTTGGAAACATTTCCAATGTGGCAATTCAGTTTGTTTAGAATATCGTTACTGGTGTTGAATCCTGAATAGAAATAACCCTGCAAAGCAAGGTATATTGGTTCACTGAACCCTAGCCTACAAACGTGCGACAAATTGACAGTGTTGTTAAGAAGATGTTGTCATATTGCTACCACAGCACTAGAAGATAGCCATACGGTTACTGTGGACCGGTAAGAAATGTTTGTTTACCGAAATATTTTGAAAATTTAATTGAAAGTGCCAAAAAGGAAAAATTAGTTCACATCATCACAACACATACAGGATGTCCTAAAGGTGAGCAGAATACAGCCCTGAGCTACCAGTGATTTCTCTTTGTTTCCAAAAATTAAAAATAAAACGTGTGGAATTACGGTTTCGTCATCAGATGAAGTAGTGGAATACTATAAAAACCTGGTTATTGAATGCCTCGTTGCTTTAAAGACTGGTTTTAAAAATATATTGATATTAATGGGGAAAATGGAAAGGTACAGTCACACTGAAAAATTCAATGCCATAGCCGGGATTTGAACCACATCTTCGGAATTACGTCCGCCGGACACTCTTAACCATTGAGCTACCATGGCCAATGTGTCAGCATGGAGATCAACGGTTAACAGCAACCGGACGGAGACCAGAGATCCGTGGTTCAATTGCGACTATGACATTGAATTTTTCAGTTTGACCCTACCTATCCAAACCTTGACATATAGAGCTAGTGTGAAAGAACAATTGATTTCCATTAAAGGAAAAATGTTGAGTGTATGCTATCGGTTTGAATTATGTTCAGGAGGGTAGTTTATGCATGTTGTTGCCATTTTGACGAGAGATTATCCCACTCCATGTGAATAATTGCTTGGACATACTGATCCCGGCAGACTGCTCACGTTTACCTACGGGATGCTATGTCCGTGGAGGAGTTCCTTGCAAGTGCTTGTGGTCGCAAGAATTTAAACCCCATGGAGCATTTTGTCCGTGTCAAGAAGAGACGAGACATGGAAGACCACAACTATTTCGTTCCGCATCGGACGGACCTCATCGAGACATACGTAAGTAACACTTTTGACTATTACTCCGAGTTTGTTGTTCTAAAGTACGAGGGCTGTTCAATAAAGATTCATCATAATTTTTTACGGTCATAATTTTTCGCACTAAAATTCAATCTTATAATATTCTGTTAGCTTAATGTGAAACAAACACGCAGTAGTAGTTTCATTGTTGATACTCCTGGTTCCCGCCTGTGAGAACCAGGCAAGTTCAGACATGTTCAGTATGGTCTACCACTGTAATGGAGGTAACACGCTAGGAACAATATGCGGCTTTGAAATTCTGCTTTCGTCTCAACAAATCTTCAGTTGAGGCCTATACAATGTTACAGGAGGCATATGGAGAGTCTGTTCTTCCCTACAGCACAGCTCGAAGGTGGTTTAAAATGTTTAATGAAGGGAGACAATCAATTTCAAAGGAAGGTGGACCCGGTGCTCCAGTTACTGCTCTTACGAAAGAAAACATCAACAGTGCTGCTGCCATTGTGAGTGAAGATCGACGAATTACCTTAAGATCACTTTCTGAAATACTGAACATTTCATCCGTGAAGCAGGCTGGATGCTGCACCACGATAATGCGCGGCCGCATATTGCCAATGTTGTTGCTGAATATCTTGCAAAAATCAACGTGAAGTACATCCCTCACACTCCCTATAATCCGGATTTAGCCCCATGTGACTTTTTTCTTTTCCCTAACTTGAAGAAACGCCTTCGTGGGAAGCATTAACCATCATCAGAAGCAGTGGTGAAGGCTGCAAAAGCGATTTTGAAGGATCTATAAAAATTGTTTCCAGCATGTCTTTGAAGACTGGCACACACGCTGAGAAAATGCATAGCATTCAGGGAAGACTATTTTGAGAAGTAGCATCAAAATTATGAGGATGAGTAAAGGTACGTTGTCAAAAAAAAAAAAAAAAAAAAAAAAAAAAAAAAACGGTGATCATTCTTTGTTGAATAGTCCTCGTAGTTGTAATGAAGCAACTGTTACCATAGCAGCATTCGGTGGGGATCATTAAAAATTTGGTTAGACTAGGAATGGGTCGATACCATATTTCCCATAGTACCCGATACTTCGATACTCGATACCGTCATTTGTACTTCTAGTTTCAATACAAAATAGAATGTTGGGAGAGCTGTGTAATGGTAATAAAATTAATTAGGTATACAAATTTAATGAGACAAATTTAAAACCATCGGTATTCTTATCTTTAAACTCTACATTAGACATTTAAAAGCAAACAGTCCACTTTTATAAGTTTGTATTAAAAATACTAGCATTCTCACTGTTTCGGGGTCAAGTCTACTTCTTTGTCTGTCACATATGAGTCCTGCTGCACTAAATAGTCTTTCAGAGAAAACTCTTACAGGTGAAATACATCCAGTAATGCAGTGTACTAGAAAGAGGAGGTGACAGGAGATATGTAGTGATTTCTCCTTGGCAACTGTTAACTGGCAGTTGACACACGATTATTTTCTTGTATAACGCTACTGTACAGTTACCACATTACTGACGATTTATCGGACTTTGTAATGTTCTATTTTCGGCAATAATATTTTGTTATTTTAAAATAAAAATTGCAGAATCACCACCGAAGTATTGAAAAAGTACCCAACGAATTTTTTGAAGTATCGTTCGAAGTCGATACATGCAAGTATGTTGAGTATCGAGTTATCGAAGACCCATCCCTAGTTTAAGCGATGTTTGAAAATACAGTATGATGCGCGGCAGGAGTTAGAAAATGAAATGAAAAGCAGCTCTCTTTTGGAAGTGGGTATGAAAGGGAGGGAGAAGGTAACATGTGTGCAGAGATGTTTCTGTAGATGGACTTGAACAGCAAAACAGATAAAGTACTTGTGTAAATATTGTTTTAAAATATCACATGACAGAGCGTTCGCTTGTTACCTTATTTGCTAGAAGAGCGAAATGTTAGTAACCTGAGGTACAGTAAGTGACGAAACACAAATAAAGCTGCGTGTCTGATATGAAAGGTTAGCGAATTAATTATTATACACAAATGCAATCGCTTGACACAAAGTGATTTTGATTCTCTCTTCTTTCTTCTTGTCAAAATAGTCATTCAAGTTATATATGACTGCCAATGTATGACACGTTGTTGTGAGTTCATCTAAATAGTGTGTGCATAAACTGACTCACCGTGTGTGTCGATAAGCTGGCGTAAACAATTCTGTTGTTTCGAATATTTTCCGATACGCTTCCACCCTTTGTCATGTAGTACTTGGTATTGAACATTTATATATACCTGTGTGTAATTCAGAGTAGTTTACAGAATGTTGTTGGTCGATTCTGCAAGTTAAAGTTACAAAACTAAGTTCTTTTTTGAGAACTGTGAGGTCTTTCGATCCATGCAACTGTGTACTAGTAAGACCACTATGTGAGAGGGTGCGGCAAGGGCAGAGCGTCAACTCAATTTTCTTACATTTATGTGATACATCCCATCGAATTGAAAAACTGATAATTCTTTTCTTTCTTTTTCTTTCCATGCTTTCATGTTATCTTATGCAGTGTTTGGAGTTAACTAACTTCTTATGAAGTGAATGAAGATAGCAAGGTTTTGAAATTAACTTTTGGGGTGGTGATGGATGATGAACTAATATCTAAGTGAATATTTTTGTTCAGATATGTAGACCATTTATATGTTTTATTGCATTTTGTATACAATGTGCTATAACTAAAAAAATAATACTTTTAAATATAAGTCACCGTAATTTTCAGAAATTGTACAAAACGTATCAAGACTCACTTGCCCCTTTCATTTTCTGGTCTGCTTTTATAAATTACCAAATTACAAACAAAAATACGGCATTTAATTGCTCAATGTACTAGCTGTAATTTAACTTATTATGCAACTTGGACTTAAATATCACATACTTTGGAAGCAAAACAACGAAAGGTAGGACCTAACTGCCCCATCTTCTCCTACTACTACGCCTTAGTTAACGCTTTCTGCATACTTTTGCTTTATATGGGACTTGTTTGTGTTTTAAATTGTACAAAAACAGTAAATTGTTGGCATATAAGTAATAAAATAGAATTTAGTACCCATAATTTTCCCATAACCGAAGAACTGAATGTTTCTTAAACATTTGCAACGTCTGTTAGTAAAAGTAAAATACAGTGCTAAATATTTGTTGCACCCCAAATATACACTTTACGTTTACGGAAATTGATGTTCTGCAATTGACATTACATTTATACTTTCTACACTACTACATATTTGTTTATAAGTTAATAGTTAATAAAACAGAAGTGAAACATGAATAATACAATTAAACAATTCGTAGTAATAATATTTCTAATTATTCCTTTGTATTAACTTCAGAACATCCTTTAGATATTGTTGGTCTGTTCACATTATCTCACTGAGCCACAGCCTGCTTGCTTCCATAAGTTCCTTCTTATTTTTTCATATTTTCAATCATCCTCCTATGGGGTTCAGATTTGAACTTTTTCTGTCCATGAGATGATGAATATTCCAGGAGATTCCAAGAATGTTTTTAATCTAAGGAATAAAATTACAACATATTCCTAAAACACTAAAAATAAAAGGAGCAGAAAACCTTTCTGTTAAACATTGTGTTATTCGCTCTGTGGCATGACACAGAATCATCCCGGAAGTGTAAATCCCCAAGTATACATCTGTTCCTTCTATGCACATCTTCAAACTTCACTGTTAGCTTCACTTTTCTTACTGGACAAAGAATCCCATCGTTTCCGCTTACAATTAGATTCATCAGAGGATTCTCCATATTTCTTCGGAGAACAGAACGTATTCCTGTGCGCTTTCTTCATGTTTGACGTCAAAATGGGCTTTTCAACAGGTAATCGCATTGGTGATAGTCTGTTTCTAATAGTTCTGAAGAAAACCACCACCACACGAGCTTTTTCACAGATTTCTTCGACTGATATTTTCAAAATCGTATCGTTATAAATGTAGAAGCGCTTTTAGTACTGTAACGGCAATATTTTGTTATAGATTGCCTTCTGTTTAAGTGGTAGGATAGGAGATGGAGCGGTCTGGGGTTTGCGATCACGTTCATGTTCGTGTCGTTGCGAGGTCCTGAGGTTTGTCAGCTTTGGTGTGTATCACGTTCGTTTCACGAGATATAAACATGTAATGTGTCTACTCTTGTACAAACTTAACATAAATATTCCCAAAAATCCTTTTATTACAACTTTATAAGCTCAAAGAGAATAGAAGCATACAGCAAACTGATGAGAGCCATTTGCTATGTGGCGACATCGGTTTTCCATTAACTTTGCATGTCCAGGACATAGGAAACGAATAGCGACTTTCTATTTGAGAAAACTATAAATATTCAAAAATGCAAACAAATAACGAAGAATATCTCGAAATGGCTAACTCTACAAAAGATCTATTTGATTGAAATAAACTTGAGGATATTCCCAGAACTTTCAAGATATAAGTACATTTTTTGTCATAATATCTTAAATATATAATATTTTAATCAAAACTGTTAGTGCGATTTTGTAAAATGTCCGTTAAACCGTAGTTTAAACACACACGCACACACACCGATATTTAAAATGTTTTATTGATTTATTTCCGGCGAAACTCAACATAGCAATATGTGAAGTAGATAGAGTAGAAATTGGTATCCAAGTTAGTTACCATGACGGCATGTAATTAAATGTGACAGCAAAGTGAAATGTTCGCGGAATGTTCAATTAATAACCTTATGAACCGAGAGACAGTGTTGTGTAATTGCTTGCTTTACAGTTCACAGCGCCAACAATTCTACATAGATTCCACTACAAATACATGTTCTGATTATACAGTTTAACTGAGGATGAATGCAATATGCCTTCGAAATCGATTTTAAAAAGAAGAAAGAAGTATTAACATCAACTTCGTAAGATAAGTGGATAGTAATTAACAAATATTTTTATTTGTGTAAGATGTTTTGCATGGATACAAAAACGTCCGAACTCGGGACCTCTGCAAGTGAGACATACGCTACCAGCATGCTACAGAAGCTGGCTCTAATTACTACAGGGTTACTCTAAACGATTGTGGGAGTTACAGTGCTATTAACGTAGGAATATGAATATTGTTTTATTGTACACTGTAACTCACAAACCAACAAACGCTCAGTCATCTGTTCCCACACACGAGTCAACACGTCAATGGTTATGGTTTTGCAGGCGCTTCACTTCCTCCTGACGCAATTGTAGGCGATATGGCTACCTTTAGACGTTTGAGAAACCTGCACTTCCCTACTACATCTCGTAATTAATTTCTTAGGACTAAGGAGATCAACGTTCCTAATCCGATTGACATCCGCTTCTGACACAGCGGGACGTGTGCACAAACAACCCGCATTCACAAATTGTGCGTACCATCTGCAAATAGAGTTGTCGTTCCCGTATTTTGTCCGAAAATGGCGCTGGACTTTGGCAAGGGATCGGTGTACAAAAAGTGTTCTCCTTACGGCTAACCGTCATTTTGTTAAACACTGCTATTACTGCCATCTGATAGTAACGTATGTACTATAGTTGATGGAAAACAAAACTTTGAGAGTTTGTCTAACCGTTACATCAACAATAAAAATGTTATGTTTTCCAAGTTTTCAAAAAAAAAAAAAAAAATTACGAAACTCCGACAATCATTTAGAATAACTCTGTAGAGCACAGATGTAAATTGTGGAGGCCATCAGAAGAAAACTGTCGATGCTGAATGTTTACATGGACAGGAAACACAAACATTAAATTACCGACTGTTTGCCATTTCCGGTTTAACCACAAGTGACAAACTTTTTATTTTACCTAAATGGAAAACATCCTATGTCTTCATAACGTCCCAATAAATACGCAAATAGATCGTGCGGTGTAATTCGTTTCTATTAATGGTTCAAAATAGTAAGGATGTACATAAAACGTATTCTCTCTCTCTCTAGGTTTGATGGTACTTTGAAGAATGTTTATTTGACGTTCAGTGGATGGAGACATAAACTGAATGGTATTGTTGGTTCTTTCTTCTCTCGCTAAACGCTACCGTATCTGCATTCATTCAGTCAGCCATTCATCAAATGAAATCTTTTACACACCAGGGTTTTCCACAACGATGACTTGGTAGGAGAGCTCACATAGAGTAGCCAGCAACATCTCCAGATGTTACACTTGGACTTGATTTTATGATGATGTCTGAAGTCAGTAGTTAATCGAGACAGACTCGGCAACTTATAACACCTTGTGAATAATGGAAACGATAATATACATTTCTAAATCCTAGTTAAGTCATTCCCTAAATGGTTTCTATAACCATGGCTACCAGTTTCAACACACAATTTTCAAGGTCTCTCTCTCTCTCTCTCTCTCTCTCTCTCTCTCTCTCTCTCTCTCTCTCTCTCTCTCTCTCTCTCTCTCTCTCTCTCTCTCTCTCTCTCTCTCTCTCTCTCTCTCTCTCTCTCTCTCTCTCTCTCTCTGTTGTGGGCATTTGTTGTATAGCAATGTAAGTAAATATTTATGGTGTAATATTATTTTGGAGTTCAGTAAGTGACGTTTCGATCGTGTTGCAGCTTCATACGCACGAAATTGTAGAGGTATGCGCCAAAATTCTCTACCAAGTAGAACTACAACGTACGACTTTGGAGCAGATGTGGGGCTTCTCCGTGGAAGCGGAGCTGATAGAGAATGCAGACCGCCAGGACGAGCTGTGCTGCTATGTGAGTCGTGTCGAGGACAAGAGCGTGGCTATGCACAATGGTGAGTACCAATAGTTTTACTTTAATGTATTTATCATTATTATTCACTTCATTAGATATGCTTACTGCTTCCTTATTGTATCGTACTTAAACATTTTGCAGCTACCAACTGTTTCGTTGGTACCGTACATCAACATCCTATCGTCTGGTATGACACGACAGTTATCGACTTTTTGTGTGAAAAGAGACTCAGGTCGCGTCCACTGCATGGGATTATCGTCACTTTCGTGTTCGTGAATGTTCGACAGATTAGATTTTATGGACAACAATGTTATTCTAAGCATGCTGACATTGTCATATGGAACACTGATCTAATTAAAAAGTCTCGTAGACTTAATTCTTTCTAATGCCTTTTCTAATCAAAGGAACAATTAGTCACTCATAAACTTGTTCAAAATAAGATGGACACATAAAACAGAACACCTGGTGTGAAATGCTGCTTTTAGGCGAGGAAAATGTGGAATATTCGCGTGCGTAAGAAAACCAATTTCCCTGAAAAGTGTCCTTAGCTCTATGCTAATTATTCTTTAATTAATTTTCTGGAGAGAGCCCTTTCTTTCACAATATAAATCTCCTATCCATTAATAAGCGTCCTGCACTGTGACTTAGTGGGCTTTGGTTACCCACCACTGAATGTGCCCGGGATCGATTCCACCCTGGGTGTTCTTAGTTAAAAAAAATAAGGAATATCAGCGAAACGCTTTTTTTTCCTCCCAAAATTTGTTTTCTTTGTTTATTTTATTTCTTACAACTTTGCGGCTGGGAGTACCGAGACCTGTATCGGTTGGATCATCGCGCTGGCCCGCTAGGGGACTGTTACGCCATGGGTTACATGGTACATAGTACAAGTTGTATAATGAATACTGTCCTTCACAAGAGAGAAAGTCTCCGAGGCCTGAGACGCAGGGAGGTTGGCGAAGGTTCCTACATCCTCCCTGGACAGGTTTATGACACCCCATGTCAGTTCAGTTATAGACCATTCAAAAACATTCTGACGGCTTCTACTTTTGTGAATGAATTTTCTCGGTTTTAGTGTACAGACTGAATAGGGCTCATGTTTAACGGTCTGCTCCTTGTGTAGCATGCATTCCCTATCACACACATTCGCTGTCCTTGTCCCACTGTGTAAGGCAGCACATTCCTTTCAGGGACCTTTCTTGCGTTTCTGGACAGTAACCATGTCTCTTTTATGTTTTATTTGTAAAACAAGAAATATAACAATTTGGGGGGCACCATTTTGTTGATATTGCTTATTTGTAAAATAAGGAGACTGTGCTGTACAACAGTTTGACAATTACATTAGTTAACATTTATGGTATAACAAATTAACTAGAAACATGTGTCTGGGTTACTACCCACTGGTAACCCCAATGTATGTTTACGTTCATTACATTAGCTCTATTCAGCAGCTATAAGATTTACCAGATTTAAAAGTTTAATGTATATCTGAAGTATGAGTTGTACTATTGTACAGTAACAGCATTTTCTGTATCTAGGAAAGCAGATATCAAGTTGAAACAATTGTTTTTCTTTGGCCCCGAACATAATTCTTGTTCGTAGATTTTGTGATATTATTTTATATTGCCATTGAAGATTTGAAATGTTAAGAAGTGTTAAAAGTGTTTGTATTGTGAAAGTGGAAGTGTATAATCAGCGACTGAAGGATAAGCAAAATACATAGTGGGCTAAGGGTGTGTGGCAATACAAAATCAATAATCTTCAGGAGGAGAGAGAGAGAGAGAGAGAGAGAGAGAGAGAGAGAGAGAGAGAGAGAGAGAGAGAGAGAGAGAGAGAGAGAGACTGGGGGAGGAGAAGTTTGTTAGTCACAGTAGTAGACGTGTAGGAGAATTGTTTAAAAAGGAATTTGTGATTTGCTTCATTATTTTACTTATTACTGATCCTTAAGAACGCATCAATCCGAGACACCATCTTGAGATATGAATTTCACGCAGCGGCCGGGTCCAAACCCGGACAAAGAAAATTCGAATGGCTATAAATGAACTACATCTGCATCATTTAGAAAATTAATTATTGCTCTATACAAACAAAAGCAAAATTAATATATATATATATATATATATATATATATATATATATATCATCAGAAATGTTCTATCACTGAAAGTGTCTTGTCGCTACTATCAACCTCGAGCTTCTTGTTTCAGTAATCCATCCCTTTCAGCAATGATTATCAATTCTTTTGGTCTTCTAGTTTAAAAAATGTTATTAAGGAAAAGATTTTCGTATTAAATAATTGTTGTAATTATAGGTAGTATTTAGTAATACAAATAATTTTTGAAACATGATCAGTTTGTAGAAATAATATAAAACACGATTTAAAATGTTAAGCTGAACAAAATTATGTGTAGGTAATTTTAGATATTATTATTTCAGTTAATAATGAAACACAATCTCTTGTTAGTTTAATAATGATAAATCTGAATGAAAAATATAAATAAAAACGACATTCATAGTTTTGGTTTACCCGACATAGCTTTTGGTTCAATTTACCTGGAGGATTAACACTCCCAGACAGCTCATCAGCAGTATCTACTGAGAAATCACACCCTCATGTGGTACAAACACTATGCACATCTGTGTTTGGTACGCCTAATCGCCATCACTAGCAATCACTTAAAGTCCCTTGTGCCTACAAGAAGATAATGTCTACAAATTGTTATCTCGCCTTATATGAAGTAGAAAGACGAATAAATTTTTTAACAACAGTTTATACAAGAGCGTGCAGCATATTTTTAAAGCCACTTTTGAGTTGATTTTTCAAATAATTAAAGTTTTTCTCGGAGGAATCGAAAGTGTGTAGGTCTCTTAGTTACTGAAATGGATAACTTTAAAATTGAGACTGACGTGTTTTTTAAAGCAAATGAAGAGTAACGACTTCTCATTTGTGAAGAGATTTTTCTCACTCTCGCTTCACATTACTTTCCATTTAAGAAATGCACCGCAGGCAACACAATTTATCAAGCGTTATGACTCGAGTGCCCATTACGTATTACGTTCTAACGCACAAATCATCAGAATGTCAAGCACGAGTTAAATAAATGACACTTCTTTTTTAAGAGAAGCCACATGTCAAGTTTTGAAAAACCCAACGTGTTTTACATCTTATCTCTGTTAAGTCTGGTGCATGTGTCAACTCATGAATTTTAAACTAAAAACTCAAATCTTTTTTACAAATGTTGCTTATAATCCATTTTGCATAATTTGAAAACAATATTTAATACATATTTGCATTGCTTATTGAACCAGAAAAAGTTTTGCTCTTTTAAACTGTTAATTCAAAAAGGTATAAGTATATTAATTCAAAATGGAGACCATGATAGCATATCAATAATAATAATAATAATAATAATAATAATAATAATAATAATAATAATAATAATAATAATAATAATAATAATAATAATAATAATAATAATAATAATAATAATAATAATAATAATAATAATAATAATAATAATAATAATAATAATAATAATAATAATAATAATAATAATAATAATAATAATAATAATAATAATAATAATAATAATAATAATAATAATAATAATAATAATAATAATAATAATAATAATAATAATAATAATAATAATAATAATAATAATAATAATAATAATAATATGCAACACTTCCTCTACTTTTTGTATGCAACAGGGAAAGGAACAGATATGTTCACTCAATTGTGAGTTTATGCTTCACTCTGATAACCTAACAACTGTGTTTTAAGAAGCATTTTAAAAACCGCAAAAGACGCATCAAGAATTAGCTTAAACTCTGCTTGTATAGAGTGTAAATGTTACTAGTCTAAAAAGTGGTTAACAAAAAGCACCTATTATAATGTTTTTCGGAAATATACCAAATTTGCGATCATTTCCATGAAACAGTAATGTTTGATTTGCAGGCATCATCAAAGGGGACGAGATTATGGTGATCAATGGAGCCATAGTGAGCGACTTGGACATGATGTACCTCGAGAGCGTCCTTCAGGAGGAGCTCGCCCTTTGTATGATGATGCGATCTTCCCGCACGGAACCTCCGGACCTTGCCGGCATCATGAGAGCGACAGACGATATCATCGAGAGCCTTGTATGTCCCCCACCGCCTTCCGAACCCCCCATCATCAGCGAGGAGATGATCTCTGGTCTCATCGTACCTGCACCAGGATGGAGTAAGTGTTGTCAGTATTTAAGTTTTAAGTGTGATCATGTCAAATACAGGGGCGGTTCCTCCATAAGGTTGCAGGTTTGCGCTACACCCACTGATTCTGAATATACAACAGGTGCATTTTGCACATTAAAGCTGTACTTGTTTGCATTGTTTTATATACAAACATGTTTCAATTACGCTTATCGTCTGTAGCTGCCCATGACCGCAGAAGTCGAAATAAACAGTGTTTAGCTGTAGCAGCCGCAGGTTTGCAGTGAAGAGTTAACCTAAGATTTCGCCCAAATGTAGGCTCTCTGAGGGGGTTGCGGGAAGGTGAAGAGATGGGAGGGGCTTCTTATACTTTGCTTAAATGGAGGTTTATAAACCTAGCTCCTCCTACTCTTAGCAACGGCTATAGCGTTACCTTCAGGCTTAGCTTCTGTGTGCTCTGCTTTTCGAACACAGGGAGAATTTAATTAAATGCATGGAGGTTATTCAGAAGAGAGCTCTGTTAAACAACAACGCCACACTTGTTTAGGCTTCTGGGTTTATGGCCACTTTGAAAGATTATAATTTTGTATTCTGGCTGTCTTTCTTCTACAAGATCATGCCACATGTGGACATTTTGTACAATCAACTGCAGAAACGAGACTGCAATGCAACGTTTGCCATCGCCCAGCTAAAAGTATTTAAAAGGGAAGTGCAAAGGGTAAGAAATAGCGTGGATATCGAGGAACACGAAGAAACTGCAATTAAGAGGAGAAGAATAGAAGATCATGATGTGAAAAGAAGAGCAGCTCTTGAAGTATGTGACATTCTTAGAGAAGCAAAGAACAGATTTAGCTTCACGGGGCATCTGGTAGCTTCAACTTTGTTTCATCAAGAAAATTTCTAAGACATTTCCAGAGGATTCCCTTAGAGAAACAATAAGGTTCTATCCTTTTATCATTGGAACAAAAATTCGTAGAGAACTGGCCGTAATTTACATTCGAGAGGAATTTCGTGGACTGTCCGGCGCTTTGTGCTTGATGGACTTCAATAAGGAAAACAATTTATGTACTAAATTCAGCGAATATGTCAAACTCCTCCGAGTACTGTTAACTATGCCAATGTCTACCGCTGAAGCAGAATGCTGTTTCTCAACTTTAAAAAGAATAAAAACTTTCCTTAGGAACACAATGTCACAGGACCGATTGACAGCATTAGCAATGCTTTCAATTGAGAGAGATTTTGTTATGAAGATCAGCGACTTCAGCGCAAAAGTTATCGATAGATTCGCCAGGTCTAAGGAGAGTGCAGCAGAGAATCTGTATGAATAGGTGAGTCATTACTACTCTGTATTTTATTTTTCATTTGTGCACCACCAATAATTTAACCCACCAGCCGCCACTGGTCGAATAGTTACGTCACGCTACGTTAAGGTCACTTAGAACTCATTAAGGAAAAACGATTATTAAAATGACGTATTTTATCTATCTCTGTGAGGGTTCAATCACCACTATCTCCCATCCGCTTGTCCTCCATTTCAGGACCACGTGCCCCACCCTAAGTGACGTCGAGACCCCGTTCCATACCTACGTACAAGTTAATGCTCTATTGCCTTTAGCTTATCTGTTGCTCGATTCTTACTAATAATAAAGATGTATATAGCTACCAGATCTTTTTTGCAACATAGATTTAGAAGTACATACATAAGTAAGTACTAAGTTAATGTGTAGTAAGCTTGTGAAATGATGGTTATATCTTGACTCCATGACGACGTTCGGAGTTAGTTCTTAGCACCTCGATTTATGAAACATCTTTTACACCTAGTATGAATGAATAAGTGTATCTTTATTTCCATTTTACATAATTTACAATATTTCACAATATTTTTATTGCTTACCTGATCCTAAGTACAAACTGAGTCTAGCCCTTCATTGTTCCCTTGGTTCCCGTGGTTGATTGGCTCCCTGGTCTTTGGTTCGCCTTGGGATGCCCTCTGTCTACTTGATCCCTATTCTTCCCGCTACTTCTCTCTTTTTCTCCTACTCCACTTCTCTTTCATTTTCATTAAAGAGTGTCCCATGCTCTGATTCTTCATTTCCCCTTTTACTATCAGCATTCTCATGTTACTATTTTTGTCCATTTTATCTCATTTTGCCTCCCATATCTTATATCTCCACTCTGCTATTTCCCTGCACTCTACATATAATGCTATATGCTATCTTCTCCCCCACATAGATCCCACAGCCCTTTTATCACCCACCCCTTATTCCCTTCAGAAACAGTGTTCCTATTCTCATCCATGCCAGTCCTTCTCTTTCCCCCTTATTGCAACAATCTTATTCCTATTTCTCTCCCCCCCTAACCTCTTTTTATTAGTCTATAGAAACCCAATGATTTTTTTTTTACTTTCTAAGCTCCCCCATATCTCTTGTCTTCCTATGTCCTCCATCATATTTCGCACCACCTTTCAAAATGCTTCTCCATTTCCCTCTCCCTTCTCCCAAATGTTTCCCATTCCTATTTCTACCCCTATCCACCAACTGCTCTTACTTTTCATACCATTTTACTGTTCCATTCTTTTCTCAGATATCTATACCAAAATTTCAAGGCCTTTTCTATTATTATTCCTTTTCTTTTCAGCGTGCCTAACTCAGCTAGATACTTCCCCTGATGTCGAGTGTGATAGCCCTAGTACTTCTTTACAGAACATCCTATGTCTCTGTTCTACTTTCTCACCCCATATTTCTGCTCCATATAACATTTTAGATTCCACTACTGTCTTGTATACTCTCTCAAGCCTTTGGTTGACCTTTCCAAATTTTATTTACACACTGGCATGTAGGTCAGAGGATACTAAAAAGAGAAAACAAAGGGCAGGATCCCTTGCAGCTGCAGATATAAACTTGTGGCTCATAACCCCATCCAGGACTCGGAGACCTCCCCTGATCCGAAGGATGAGCATTTACAGAGAGCAAATTCTCTGCTGTGCAACACTGAACACTGAAACCAAACAAGATGAAAGGTGAAGTGAAGTAGAGGATCAGGAAATTCAGAGATGTAATTATGCTTCCCAGTGATCCAGGAAACCTCTGTAAAACCCCATTATTCAGAAAGATCAGCCACGGGAATAGATCCAACGACCTCCGAAATGTGGGCTCAGACATTATCCTCTAAGCCATTCTTCTCGGTTGATCAGACCTTGCGAGAATAGTGTTAGGCAATAAAGAAACTTATTTTAGGATAAGCTATAAACAGTTTAAAGCAGACAGAGCAAAAGAAAAATACTCTAAATAAGGGGAAACAAGACATGAAAGCAGAGTCTGTTTAAAAGCACTTTTAAGAGTAATCAAAGTGGTTAGTCCAAGCAAAGAATATAAAACAAGAAATTGGACATAATCATTGGGCAACGAGTGTGGAATAAACAGAAAATAAGGACTGACACTATCAAAAAACATTAAAGTTATGATGGGTTATGGAAAATTATGTATATGGATATTTGAGGGAATTTGAAAATTCAGAACTAGGGACAATATAGTCAAACAGATCAAATGCCATAAAGCAATTGTTACCAATACATAGAACCAAATAAAAGTTGCATTTCAAAACTGTTAGCAAGTACTGAGAATGTAGAATTTATTAACTTGATCAAAGATGGCATACAACTTACATAATATGTTACTCTCTCTTGGCATTGCTTCCTTGTTGCATAAATATACAAACAGCAAAGTCTGTTGTATTGCCTATTTTTTTTTTTTTTTTAAATTTGTATCCTCCAACGTTAAGTGATATCGGATGATGAATGAAATGATGCTCAAATGAACCCGAGGTCCATGGAGCGTAGAATTACCCGACATTCATCTCTCAGGATAAGGGAAAACCCTGGAAAAAACCTTATCCAGGTAAGTCAGCCTGACCAAGATTGGAACTCGGGACCTCTTGAACGTGAGGCAGACACGCTACCGTCTACGCTACCAAGGCGAGTGTATTGCCTATTTTCTTTTATACTTCATTATTCTCTTTTCTGCATTTTCTCCAATTTGCTTAACATTTCTCAAACATTTTGCCTTATTTTTGCATAAATATTCCCAGTTTTCTCCATACATTCATTTCATCTTGAGTTAAAAATCTTCCTAACTTTCAGCTCTATTCAAAAATTTCCCATTTTTTAATCATGAAATTATCCCTCCCATATCTTTGCATTACAGAAAGTAATGCCACTGTAATACAATACACCTGCACTTACCCATGCACTCCCCATTCTGGCTCATTGTTGCATGTTTTGATGGACTTTTCTGCTTCCCATTCCACTTTGAAATATCTATAATCTATGAATGACCTTCTTTCCTTGTTCCAAAAACCATTACCTTCTGCCCAAATTTCCCCCTCCACCAAATTCCTATTTCTTCCCATGTTGTTTGTATCTTGTGCGTCCATGTTTTGTTTTTCCACATTTTCTCCAGTATAACCATGCATTGTTTTATGTAAGAATTGTTTAAATGATTTTTTAACCATGTAAGGCCTCATTAAAGTACACCTCTTCATTAAAGTATTGGTATTTGACCAATCAGAAGTTGCCACAAAACATTGTGAAAGCGCAAGTATCAATTATTCTCATTTTGATAATAATGGTACAAGCGCCAGTTTATAAAAAAGTCAAAATGTTTGACACTAGCAACAGTGACATTAAACTTACATCCCCAGAAATGATGACAAAAGCACTCAATATTACCAATAACTTGTTGCTACAAAAGTCAAGAATGATGTACGAGAAATTCTATTCTCAATTCATGGATTGAAGAATATCAAAAGGTATAAATTTGTAAATTTGTTCTCAGAAAATGTATTCCTAGTGTATTTCAAAGACTACTAAAATTAGGCAAATGAGTCAACCTTGTATACACTTTTCCCCACTTACAAGTTTTTACTTACAAGTGTATACCTACAAGGTTGACTCATTTACCTAATTTTTACTAACAATGGCACTCACTTTCTGAAATACTTCTTTTTATTCTATATGTATTTCAAAGAACTGTCTTAAAATATGAAATCAACGACCTTGTGAACTCACTATTCTATTTTGGAATCAACACACAACATTAGGCACCAAATTGACTTATCTAGATACTCAGAACTAAACAGGTTCTAAAGCGCAAATCAGAAGGATATAAAGGTAAAAAGCCAAAACATTTACATCTGATGAGCTGAAAACATTTATAAATGAAGCACCAGATTTTAAATAGTAAATTTCTTTTTTTAATGTTACCATTTTTAGGGTAAACTGTGTCACAGGTTAACAATTGTTTATAAGGAAGTAATCAATGTTTCTACACCTGCGTACTACGTCTAACTTTAGACAAAACTATAATACATTAATACATATCACTCAAACCAGAAATGAATACTTTGAAATGAAACCTTTAATTTAGATACATGATCGAGCATAAACAGTTGTATGAAACTTGACTATAATGGTAATTAAAATGCTTGCTTCGCTTTGCATGATTAATTACCAGCATTATATACTACTACAAGTAACAGTCACACACATTAGTAAATTTATTAGCATGTAAAAGATTTCCGTTGGGACAAAATGTGATCCTGACAATCAGCAATGTGCTTAAACAACATATTTTCTCTGTAACATCTGGTTACAGTTTAACAATTTGTTAAAGCTGCTAAAGAGTTACTATGTACTTTCTATAGCATAACAATTTCTTGTTGAGAGAAAAACAAGAGGAAAGACTGTTGTTAATGCTAGCAATACTGTACTACTACTGATAAGGTTAAAAGCACCAAATTTTTAGGAGTCTGGATCCAGAGTGATTTAAAATGATATATACATATTGATGGTTATATTTTCATAAAATTGGCAGAAAGGATTGGTATAGAAATGAAGAGAAGTACATACTTTGCATCCTTGATGTTGAAGTCTTCTGGGGAAGTTCACAACACTGTAAGAAATTGTTTGTAATTAGTAAGAGTAAATCAGAAACACTCTATTCAAGAAGCTGAACATCTTAACACTCAAGCATTTGTATATATTAATCCATTGTTTTTACAAAAAGACATCTTGACAGCAATTGCAACATACTAACCATAAATGAACATAACACTTGTAACAACTCACACATGATAAAGACAAATACCTTCTGGTTCCAAATTTTACAAGATTACCAGACAAAAATAAAAAGCACAAAGAAAGTAGCATCTTTCAGGTCAAAACTACTTCCTGTTTGATTGTTCACAGCCATTACTCCATTGAAGAACTTTTAAATCAATGAGTATAGTTTCATCATTTACACAGTATGTGATAAAAAGTATTAAATGTTAACCTGTGGTAATTCGAGCTTAAATGCTACGCTTAATCATGTGTAACCCTTATATATGTAAATTTGTATATACTTAAAATGTACTATAGTTATGAAGACAATTGCACCATTTGAGCAATTGCATTATTTAGTTAGTAAGTTAATTTTAATTGACTTGCCCAACATCTTTCGCACACAAGTACCTATACTTTATGATTTACTGGATCCATAAATTACCTTACTTTACTTTACTGGCTGAAAATGGATGTACTTCTTCAGCTTAAAGAGTAACTTAACCACAAAGTTACATAATTTGGAAAAGAACATAAATTATGTTAGATAGAGTCAGCATGAAAAATTCAATGCCATGGCTGAGATTTGAACCATGCATTTCCTGGTTTCCATTCAGTCGCCCTTAACCATTGAGCTACCATGCCCAATTTGCAGTCATGACATTAAATTCTATAAATATAATGAATTTAATGTTGGCCATGGTAGCTCAATGGGTAAGAGCGACTGGATGGAAACCAGGAGATCCGTAGTTCAAATCCTGGCCATGGCATTGAATTTTTCATGTCGACTCTATCTATCAAAAACCTTAGCCTATATACAGCTAGTGTGAAGAAATTATTCATTTCCATCAATTAACTAAAACAAAAGTTATGTGTTTCAAATTACAAACTGAAAGTTTAATTTTATTGAAGTTATAGATTTATATAGACAGCAGTGGTACAAATATCTTATAATATGTTGTTATTTTTAGGTAAAGAACTGTACTCCCCTGAAACAGAAAGT
This sequence comes from Mantis religiosa, assembly GCA_030765055.1. Taxonomy (NCBI): domain Eukaryota; kingdom Metazoa; phylum Arthropoda; class Insecta; order Mantodea; family Mantidae; genus Mantis; species Mantis religiosa. The sequence goes on along the minus strand of CM060953.1, from coordinate 5,207,780 downwards.
TCTCCAGCACCTTCTAGTGATACTGGGAAGCAGACTTCACGAACTAATTCTTTTGAAATTGAAAATCTACTGAAGGTAAGTCTCAGTAAAGTTTATGTATCTCAGAGCTGTTGTCACTGGATGCTGTAAACTTTAGTAGTTGCAGCTTCTCTACTGCTTGCTTACCTAAGCAAATAGATGAGGTATTGCATTCCACATAACAAATTCAGAACCCTTGAGAGTGTCTGTTGTGTATCCGATAACAGCATAGCTCAAAATTAAAATGTCTTCTAAATACAGAACTTGGTACTTAAGTATACAAGGATGTGACACAAAACGTTCAAGAAAATCCCCCCACTCCAGACTATGCTTTACATGGAACATTTTTCAAACCTTTTAATTTTCCCAAAATGTTAATGATTTTAATTAAAATACCACATGTTTAAGACATTTTCATGAGAAAATATATATCTTGAAATTTCTGTGAATGTACTCAGAGGTTCTCTTTATTCTGAATGACTTTTGTATAACTGATAAACTGTAAGAGATAGACAAAATATTACTACACAACAAATGAAGATCTTGTTAAAACATATAATTTATGTCAAATATACTTTCTGGGAGCAAACCATTTCTGAGATATTTCTTATTTGTCTGAATTTTTAAAATCTTATATTTGTGTCAAATAGTAAGTTGCAATTCTTCTTTCTTTTTCCTTAGCCTTGCATAGAAAGCAGAATGTCAAAGACATCATATAATGACCAGCTCTTAAAACATCTGATTTATCACTTAAAGTCTACTTATTTCCATACTCCCCTCTACAAGAAAATGAAAAGTTTCCGACCTCAAAATAAAGATGGCAGCACTCGTAAATAAAAACTATTGAATTTTGTTGTTCATCTATTGGCAGTCACTCACCAAAGTTTCAGACATTTTGGACGCTGTTGTTATGTAACATTCGTTTGAGTGAGTTGATGTGAGTGTTTATGAAAATGGACAAAATCGAGTATCGAGCTATCATTAAATATTTGTTTTTGAAAGGCAATACGCCTACGAAAATCAAAGATGAGTTGGATTCTGTGTATGGGGACTCCGCACCATCATTTACCACAGTGAAATTTTGGGCAGCTGAATTTAAATGTGGCTGTAAGAGTTTAGGAGATGATGAATGTTCAGGACGTTCAAAAACTGCAACTACCGACGAAAATATGCCAACGTTCACCAAATTGTGCTAGACGACCGCCGAATTAAACTGAGAGAGATAGCAGAGGCTATGAACATGTCAAAAGAACGTGTTTGTCACATTAAATCAACATTTAGCATGATAAAGCTGTCCGCATGTTGGGAGCCATGTTTGCTCACGTTAGATCAAAAACGTGTTCAAATGAACATTTCCAACGATCTGTTGGTGCAATAAATCGGAGTTCTGGCGCCGATTAATTACTGTAGAGTCAGACTGAAAAATTCAATGTCATAGGTGGGATTTGAACCACATATCATCCAGTCTCCATCCGACCACTCTTAACCATTGAGCTACTATGGCAACATGTCAGCATGACATTAAATTCTCCAACTGACTCGTGTTTTTTCCTTTAAACCACTAGGAGTTCTCATAAACACATGAGACAACTATCTTAATGGTGTCTTACAACGTGTAAGCACTTTAAGGCCCGGGCTTTATAGTTCGGACCATTTATGTTCAATTAATGGAAATTAATTGTTCTTTCACACTAGTCACATGTAAGCAAAGGTTTGGGAAGATATAGGATACTGGAAAATTTAATGCTATAGCCAGGACTGAACCACGAATCTCCCAGTTTACATCTGGTTGCTCTTAACATTGAGCTACCATGACCAACATGTCAGCATGACATTAAGTTCTCCACTAACTCATGTTTTTCCCAGTACACCACTAACAGATCTCATATACATATAAGAGAATTACCTGAATAGCAACTTACTATGTTTAAGTACTTTAAGGCCCGGGCTTTATAGTTCAAGCACTATTAGAACAATTAGTGGAAATTAATTGTTCTTTCACACTAGCCGTGTGTAGGGCAAGGCTTGGAACAGTATAGTTAGACTGAAAAATTCAGTTCCTTAGCCGGGATTTGAACCACAGATTTTGTAGTCTCATCCAGTTGCTCTAACTATTCACATTACATTTTTGAGTGGAATGCATGCTTCCTCGCTTTACTTATTGTAAGTATGCAGTAGAGAAATTAAATGCAACCTAATATATTTTGTGATTATTTGTCATTATGTCAAGGTTTAGTTGTTATGTTACTTCAGGTGTGAATATGTTTTGCTGTTTTAACAGACTGCAGAACAAGTTACGGGATTCTGTCGGTCACCAGTAGAAACTCGAAAATCAAGTCCTACTGGAAGTGTAGCAAGTAGCCAATCACAAGCACTGCTCACTCCTAGTCGCCAGCTCACTGATGCTGAGAAACTTCGTAAAGTGATCCTTGAGCTGGTCGATACAGAAAGGACTTATGTAAAGGTAAGAAATGTTTATTCATAACATAATACTTCTGATTATCAAGAAACTGCAGCCATTGTCAATTACAAGCATAACTCTTCATTGATTAGATGCTCTCAATACTGATACTTAGCATTTCAAGAGTAATATATAGTTTCCTCCACCAAGTTACTTACTCTCGTTCACAGCTTCCTGAGGCCAGCCAGAACAAGGCTACCTATGATCATTGTGAACAGCTAGCAAGCTCTTGTGTTTTCTTTTGTTCTTTTTTGCTCTGGTAGCATGTGAAAATGTCGAATGTAAAGATTTATTTTGAAAAATCCATTACTTTTCATCAGGAAAGTACTAACACTGTATAATTGTGAACATTTAAGTTTAAACTCACACTTATGTATATTTTGTAGCCTTAAAGTCTATTATTAGTTGTATTTTTGTATCCATTGTTGTCCAAGTATGGATAGGCTGGCTGTAAAACTTTTTGAATGCCATTGTATAAATAAAAAATGTCTTCTTTTCTTTTTCTTTCAGCATTTAAATAATTTGTTGGAGAACTATCTAGAACCCCTTAAAAAGGAAACTTTCCTTTCCAACGCTGAGATTAATGCTCTTTTTGGAAATATTCAAGAAATAGTTACTTTTCAACGACAGTTCCTTCAAAATCTGGATGAAGCTTTGGAATTGGAGCCTGATTTTCATAAGTTTGAACACCCTAGTCAATTCAAAGTAAGTGTCTAATTTTATGTGTTATACATAGTGATGTATTGCTAAAGTAAAGCAGTAGGTCCAGGTTTGATTCCCAGTGGGAATTTTCTCCTGCTGGCAGATGTGGTCCAGGGAGGTCTCTGAGGTCCTGGCAGGTAGAGGCCTGGGGCATTAACCACAACCTACCCATACTTATCATGCCCAGAGATCAGGTGGTAGGCCTTGGCCCCTCTCAGACTGTTGCATGCAGAGTAGTTTATTGTTATTAGGTAATAATTGTCAAAGCAATGCATTGTGAAAATCCATAAATTTATGTTTTATTCTGATTGCTTTAACCTTTTTACTATACTCAGAATATAAAATATACAGTGCACACATTTTAATGAGCTATTAACCACCTTTTGGTATGGCAATATGAAGTGTTCTCAGGATGCTCTGGTACATTGTTTTGCTCCCAAATTTTTCATTTGGTTTTAATGCATAAATATAAAGAAACTGGTGTACAGAGATGTCTTAATTTGAATTATTTTAGAGCTGCAAGCCTTTGTATAAATGTTATTATAATTTTAAACATTTTTTATGTGAATTATTGAAAATAATTAATTTTAATGAAACAGTAAAAATTGATTGTGGAGGAAACATAAAGAAAAGACATTTAGTACACATGGTGGTAGCTCAGTGATTCCATTAGTGTTTCATGAGACAGAAGAAGTTTGTGAAAATGGGACGAGGTTAATACCATAACGATGCATTTTATTTTAGACAAGTTTTACCGTATGTGAATTTACAAGTTTCCTTGCAGCAAATAAAGAAGACATGTGCATTGCAACAATATTTAGACATGTGTCACTCTTGTTACAGAATGTTCTCTTCTCTGTGGGAAGTGCTTTCCTGTATTATGTTAACCACTTCAAATTATATAGTTCATTCTGCGCAAGTCATTCAAAAGCTCAGAAGGTGCTACACCCTAGTAAGTACTTCCAACTGTAGCCCACTTTATACCAATTTTTATTATCATCAGTAATTATAGTTCAGTAATAATATTGTATATTATTTTTTTATGTTATTTATAAAGTTAACTCCTGAATGGAGTATTATGTTAATATCTCAATGATAGAGAAGCTAGAAAATAGACAAGATTTCTAGTGCATATAAAATACTATATTAGTATAATTTTTACCTTTTTGTGCTTATGTATTTAGCAAATCTATTTCCTTCTTCCAAACTATCTTTTCCATTTGTTTCCTCATTAGCCTTGATTAGTACATTAAGATTATAACAGATAGTTTTCTATATCGAAATTTTACTGTATTGAAACACCACAGTGAAGTGAAACAATTATTAAATTATAGATGAGTCGTATTTATTACACATTAGCTTCACTTACATACCTGTATTGAGGACATGTTTTGCTAACTATTGTTCGCATCATCAGCTCTAATGTGACTTCTAATGCACTGCATTAGAGCTGATGATGCGAACAATAGTTCACAAAACATGTCCTCAATATAGGTATGTAAGTTAAGCTAATGTGTAACAAATAGGACTCATCTATAATTTAATAATAGATGGTTTTCTGTTGCAGCACATGCTTTTCATTATGTGTGAATTAGTTTATAAAACAATTGTATTTTTATTCTAAACAAATAAAACTGCACCTTCAGCATAATTAACTCTGTACCAAAACCGTCACTTCACTTTAGGGTTGCCACATTGAAGACAAAAGTCAGGCACTTAAAGGGAATGGCACTCCATTTTGCAAATTAAACTTGAAATTAAAAGAATAATAAATATTCTTAATAATGAGTATGCACTATGATAAAATAAAGCACAAAATTAATTTAATGTTTGGTCAAACTAGACTCCATGCTCCATATATTGCTAATGTTTACCTAGAACACATTTTGTTAACACCTTCCTGACATTCTCTACTTAAGTCAACTGTTGAACACCTTGGTAGTGATTAGGGCATTTCTATTGCTGTCCTGATGAACTTGAAGTTTGGGTGTCGAAATTGAAGAGTTTTCCTTCCTATATCTTTATGAACGAATTTATGAAAGGAATTTGAATGTTAGGCCTAAAGAGCATTTTACGCACATCAAGTACAAAGAACTAGATAAATTGGCAGTAATGTACCATTTTTGGAATGAGAACAAGAAATTCATTTATTAAAAAGTGTTCAGGGTCCAACTGCATTAACCACATAGGAAAAGATCTTCATAAAGAAATATGAAGAAAACTTCAATTTTGACACCCCTTTGATAAGAACCCAAACTTCAAGTTCATCAGGACACAAACAGAGACTCCTCTATCACACCCAAGGAGTTCACCAAATCAAAATTCAACAGTTGACATTAGCTGAGGATGTTAGGAAGGTCCTAACAAAACACTAGCAATATATGGAGCATGTAGTACTAGTTAACTCACAATTATATTAATTAAATATCTAATATTCATTAAAATGTTATATTACATATTTGTAAATAAATAACCCAGCTGAAGATGTAAATTATAAATTTGTGAAACTAGTTTCATTTAGTCTTAGGAATGTTATATTCATTTACAGTTAAGGTCAATTAAGAACTATATTCAACAACTCTTTAGAGACATGTGCAAATCAAAAACATGAATCCTTTATTCCTTTCATTCCTTAGCTAGCACAAAATTAAATAGAAAAACTTTCAATAATATAAGTACAATTTACAAATTTAAAAGTACTGAAGATTTATCTCAAAGTATTAGACGTAGTTCATTACTACCAGGTACCAAGAGTATTGAGGTTCGTTTTAAGCACAAACTCACTTTCCACAGATTTTACATGAAGTTTGTCTGCTTCTGGTGTCCACAAGTATTTCATTAAAGAAAACCAATCCTTTCACTTTTGCATTACTAATAGGATGAAAAATGTAAATTTCACTTGTTTAGTAAGTTAGACACTGTAAATTTATCAAAAAGCACCCATTTTTTGCCATTTGGTACATCTAGACTTAAACTGCTATCAACTCTACAACTTCAAAGAAAAAGAAAATAGATATTACTCATATTATCTGATGTAAAATCTCCAAAACATTCGATAATAAACTTAGAGAATAATCTAAAAAGTAGGAACATTTGGACATCCTTCACACTCTTTTCAGGTTTCGTGACAGTTACTTAACAATAGGGGTCATCCCAACATAATCAAGAAAGATGGCAATCCCACTTCATTCTAAGCATCTTTTATATTGTAATGGGCGTGGTAGGAATCAAACCTCCACCGGCCAGATTATGACATTTGACAAAAAGTGTTGAAAGTAGTTCAAGCCTGGAATTCTGAATAATAGAACACTTACGTTTCAAGAATAAAGTATTTAAGCTGACCTGATGTAGGTTAATGGGGCAGTTGATAGGCAGTCTATAGAGAGTCAATAAGGTCCATGGTCAGTTAACAGAGCCATCATACATTGTCATGAGCATGACCCGAAGACTCTCACACATCTGAGAGTCTACTAAGAACTATAAGGTAAGTTTAGGTGTGTTCCGTTAGACCAAGGCTACCTTCAGATCTTATGTACTTATTTAATTAATAAACCTGGCTTATATACGAACTTTGGGTTAATAAACTTTTCTCGTCCAGATGGTGGTTACATTCCCTACCCTCTCCAAGTAGCCTATCTCTGAAAGCTAACCCCCTAGTATCGAGCTTCTTTCCAGGGTTTGCTACAGTATTATAGCAGTGACAACAACTAATTGATGATACATCATTGATCTTTTGGGATGCATTAGAAATTGGTCTATAAAAATAATACAAAAGGACAATCAAATTCATTAGTAAAGTATTTTAAGAAAAGTAATATTAATCTTAATATATGAAAAAGTAAAGTTATTTGAACATAGAAATAATAATGAAAATATTAATCTGACTAGCAATAATAAAGCAACTGAGCAAGTAAAACATATAAACTTTTAAGGTTTACAACTGCATAAATAAGAAATAAGGATAATTTCTTTAGAATATCTATTACAAAAAAAAGATGCTGAAAAGTATGGTGCTATAAGTGGTGGAATGCTGTACAATAAACTTCCACCAGTTTTAAAAATACTACAAACTAAGTAGTTTAAATGCACACTAAAGATCTTTTTGTAGAACAGACGAGCTATAAAATTAAGGTTTTACTCAGCAACTGAATTTCTTGTACATGTGTAAAAAAAGTTGATAGGTTGTATAGGACTTGACAAGGCTTGAAACGTTGTATGATGTCTATAAGTGAATAAATAAATAAGCAATATTAATAGTACATGAGTGCATTAAAACAAGTAAGTGCAGTTACTAATAAAAGTTGTAACTAGTAGGATATATCATCATTATCTACCAGAGAGACAGACTTTATGTCATGATAAAACAGTAATATTCAATGAGGAATATTCCAATAAAATATAATAATTTGTGACAAATTTCACTTACCTTTTCTTCTTCTTCTTTAACTGCCCTCTTATATCACTACATGGTGTCAGGACATTCTTGTTAGTCTTAACCCTTATACGGGTTCAGGAATGAAATCTCTGGATCAGTGAGAGAGAGAATCCAGGATGGGTGATCAGCCCAATGCCTGGTATGAGAGTGAGGCAAGTGGATGATAGAACGAGGACAAGATGAAGTGATAGGACACATGATGATGGAGCAATTAGTGGAATGCTGGCAGGGGAAACCAGAGCACCTGGAGAAAACCTGCCCCAGTACCATGTTGTCCACCACCAATCTCACTTTGCAGTCATCTGGGATTGAACCCAGGCTGCGCTGGTGAGAGCCAAGCAGTCTAACCACTCAAACACGGCACGACACCACTTATCTTTTCAAGATATTATAAATTGCTCACAGTACTCAAGCCTTGTTTCGCAAATATATTATTTACATCTTCAGCCTAGGGGTTTATTTCTGTTGTCATCATTACAGCTGCTGGGTGACACATTATTTTTTAATTATTCCCAAACTCTGGAAGTAAAACCAACTTAAACATAAGAAAAAAATTAAATATATAGTTATTTCTTTTTGTTTTATTTGTTTCATTTACACCCTGCCTTTAACTGCAATGGTCATATTGGCAGCCGTTCTCCTTTGGAACATATTAAAGGTGTTAACTCGTATTCGTTGGGTTTTAATTATTAGATCACGTACACATTTATACCTCGCCTTTAACTACAATGGTCATATCGGCGGTCGTTCTCCTTTGGAACATATCGAAGGTGTTAACTCGTATTCGTTGGGTTTTAATCATTAGATCACGTACACATTTATACCCCACCTTTAACTGCAATGGTCACATCGGCGGCCGTTCTCCTTTGGTACATATCGAAGGTGTTAACTCATATTCGTTGGGTATTAATCATTAGATCACGTACACATTTATACCCCGCCTTTAACTGCAATGGTCATTTCGGCAGCCGTTCTCCTTTGGAACATATCAAAGGTGTTAACTCATATTTGTTGGGTTTTAATCATTAGATCACGTACACATTTATACCCCACCTTTAACTCCAATGATCATATCGACGGCCGTTCTCCTTTGGAACATATCGAAGGTGTTAACTCGTATGTGTTAGGTTTTAATCATTAGATCACGCACACATTTATACCCCGCCTATAACTACAATAGTCATATCAGTGGCCATTCTCCTTTGGAACATATCAAAGGTGTTAACTTGTATGCGTTGGGTTTTAATCATTAGATCACGCATATATTCTCACTCTCATTCATATTTCCAGACTCTGAGGAAGATGGGAAATCATCTTGGTTGGAGAAAAATCCCAATCCCCAGCCGAGAATCGAACCCGGGTCCCCTCACAGGGCAGGCACGTGCTCCACTGACTGAGCTACGGGGCCAGCCAAAAAAAAAAAAATATTAAAACAATTTTGAGATACCATGAGTCATTTCTGTCAATAAGTTTGTTTTACTTTTAGAGTTTGGTAATAAATAAGAAAGTAATCCATCACCAAGCGGCAGTAACAATAAAAGCAGAAATGTACACCTTAGTTGAAGATGCAGGTAATATGTATATTTGCAAAACTAGTCCTGAGTACTGTGAGAAATTCATAATTTCTTGAAAAGATAATGAAGTCTGTAACAAATTATTATATTTTATTGTACTGGGGTGAGTCAATAAATAAGTCACAAACTCTGTTTCCCTTGTACCATTTGTAAATTACACATGCTTTTCTTTTTTCATTTATACTCCGCTTTTAACTTCAATGGTCATATCGGCGGCCATTCTCCTTTGAAACATATCGAAGGTGTTAACTCGTACTTGTTGGGTTTTATATCATTAGATCACACACATTCACACTCTCATTCATACTTCCAGATTCTGGGGAAGATGAGGAATTATCTTGGTCAGAGAAAAATCCACACCCCCACCGCTAGAAATCAAACCCGGGACCCCTAGCATGGCAGGCAGGTGCTCTACCGACCGAGCTACGGGAATTTTGTGCCAACAGCTAGCAGCCTATCTATGTTTGTTATAGAGGTTGGGTCATATATTTTCGGCATGCAATCAGTCAGTGACAGCCAGTGCAAGATGATGGTTTGTTGTATGATTGCACCCGAGCAGAAAAGTGTGCGGTTGTGGACTGATCACAGAAGTAGATTGAGAAATGCGTCCCATGTATGGTAACCAGTATTTCTCCCGAAAAGTTGTATTCAACTGGATACAGCAGTTTAACAAGAGAAAGCAAAGCATCCAGATTGGAATGTTTTGGGTTCAGCACTTTCAACCAGAATCAAAAAGATCGTCCACAGAATGGAAACATCCCACCTCATCAACAACAAAAAGCTTCAAGGTGGTTCCATCAGCCCGCAAGGCTATGGTCACCATGTTTTGAGACATGCAAGGCGTCATGCTGCAGAAATTCTAGCCCCACTGTGCAATTGTGTATGCCACGACATAATGCACCATACTGTGGGAACTCTGACAGGTCATTCGCCTCAAGCAACCTGGTGTCCTGACAAAGGGAGCGATTCTCCAGCAAGATTAACCAGGGAGCTGCTATGAACGTTTCACTGGGAACTGTTGGAACATTCATCTCGCAGTTCCAACTTAGCAGCTAGTATAAAAATTATTTGTGGTTGGTTTATTGACACTCGTCACTTACTTTTTCATATATTTATGAGAGACTAGTTTCAAAGGCCCTGGCCTCCATTTTCAATCTCTTCCCAACAGTTGAGAAGAGATTGAAAATGGAGGCCAGGGCCTTTGAAACTAGTCTCTCATAAATATATGAAAAAGTAAGTGACGAGTGTCAATAAACCAACCACAAATAATTTTTATATTAATTTTGACGTCACTGTTACTAAATTCCTCCAAACACACATTAGCAGCTAGTGTTCGGGACTCTAAAAGTTCCTTTGGGTGGCCGAAACTTCCAAACTGATGATGCCGTAATGCAAGAGGTTACCTGCTGGCTGCAACAGCAAAAAGAAAGACATATTTACTGCCGATGTTCAAGGACTCGTAAAGAGATGGGATAAGTGTCTCAATGTATAGGTTGATTATGCCAAAAGTAAAATAAATTTCAGGTAGTTACTTTAATATTATTATCTCTATCCAGTTTTGCAACTTACTTATTGAATCACCATCATAATATTTGTATTGTGTCACTGCTATTAGCTTTAGTTTTACATACTATTTAATGATGATGTTTAGTTACACAAATCAATTATAAAATTAAATATGCAAAAGATATATTCTGAGGCTATCCAGTAAAAATGAAAGAAAAGACTTATCTTAGATCTTCAAAGTTTGGTATAGATATGTTGACGACATCTTTGCAATTGTACTGAATAAACATTTAGAAGATGCATTAAAATTACTCAATCTGCAAGAAAGGAATATAAAATTCACTATAGAAAAGGAAATCAATGGACAACTCTCTTTCTCGGATCCAAATATCATCAGGAATGACACAAAAATAAAATTTGGAATTTACAGGAAACCAACACATTCAGAAAATGACATAAAAGATAATAGCCACAACATAATTACACATAAACATGCATTAATAAACAGCCTTACACACAGACTAGTCAACATACCCATGGAAAAATAAGAATATTTCAAAGAACAAAAAACAATACTACACATAGCAGAAGAAAGTGGATACAACAAAAGTTTGGTGTTGAAGAAAATTAGAAAAGCTAAACTAAAGAAAACCATTAAGGAAGCAACCACATTTACAAAAGAAAAAGAAAGCAACAGCATATTCAGTTCATTCACATATCACCCAAAAACATTTAATAAATTTAAAAAGATCTTCAAGGAACAAAATATCATCTTGGCACCTACTAATAGACACTCAATTTTAAAATTGCTAAATTCAAAAACAAAAGATGAAATCCCATCAGTTAACAGATGCGGAATATACCAGATAAGTTGTAAGAATTGTGAAAAATGCTACATAGGTCAAACTAAAAGAAATCTAAAAACCAGAGTCAAAGAGCACTTTAGAAACATCAGATTGAAACAAGAAGATAAGTCAGCAGTAGCATTTCACTTTTGGAATGAAAACCATGACATTGATCCAAATCCAAAATTATTAAAAGGAGTGATAAACCAAAATAAATTGACAACATGGGAGAACATATTCATATGAAAAAATAAGGACCGCGTAATGAACTTTGAAATCCCACCAGTAGATAATTTGACAAAGAAGTTCATAGTTCCACCACCAGAGAGAGAGAGCAGACAACAACCGATGCTAGTTGGAAAGAGATTGAAAATGGAGGTGAATGCCTTTGAAACTAGTCTCTCATAAATATAAACAAGTAAGTGACGAGTATTAATAAACCAACTACAAATAGTTTCTAAGATTAATTTTGATGTCACTGTTACTAAATTCCTCCAAACACATATAAGAAAAGACTAATTTTTGTCTGCCTCTGTGGTGTGGGGTTAGCATGTTTGCCTCACATTAATGATGTTCCGAGTTTATATCTTATCTTGGTTAGGGTGAGTTATCTAAATAAGGTATTTTTCCAAAGGTTTTCCCTTATCATGAAAGATGAATGACTATGGTCTATGGACCCTGGGCTCATTTGAGTATCTTTTACCCATTTCATTCATCGTCTAATGCCATATATGTGGTTAAAGGATGTTAAAGCTTAAAAAAGAAAGACTAATTTTCTGGAAAAAATAACAAAAATAAATTAAAAGTGCAATAGATGAAACAGTTATTAAACATTCATATTTCTTAATGAGTATGGAATATGATACAATGAAGCACAAAATTAATATAATTTTGAGTCAAACCAGTAATCTATACTCATTATATTGCTAGTGTTTACCTAGAACAAGTTTCATTAGGACGTTGTTAACATACTCAGCTAATGTAGACTGCTGAATTTTGATTGGATGAACTCCTTGGAGGCAATTGGGAGTCTCTGTTGGTGTCCTAATGAACTTGAAGTTTGGGTTCTCATCAAAGGTGGTGTCAAAATTGAAGAGTTTTCCTTCATATTTCTTTATGAAGATCTTTTCCTATATAGTTAATGCAGTTGGACCCTGAACACTTTTTAATAAATGGATTTCTTGTTCTATATCATGATTCTCATTCCAAAAATGGTATGTTACTGCCAATTTCTCTATTTCTTTATTCTTGATATTCCTAAAATGCTCTTTAAGCCTAAAGTTCAAATTTCTTTTTGTTTTGCCAATGTTCAAGTTGTGACAGCCTTTGCAATTTACCTGATACACATATGTATGCATTTTACGTAAAGACTAGCAATATATGGAACATGAAGTACTAGTTCAACTCAGAATTATATTAATTTTTAAATACACTTAGGATCTCCAATACTGATCTGAATTCAAAGGCGCTATGAAAGAAAGAAATAAAATAAGGATATAATAAATTATGTTAACCTACGAAAAGAAATGTTAATCAAAGTATAAACTTGAAAGAAGTGTAGGGACAGTGAAGCATAAATTAGCATAAAAGTAGATTGAGAAGATATTGACAGCTGATGAATCGAGTACCAGCTGATGATAGGAGCAAGAGCTCTTGAAACATGTCCTGTGAATAAACAGTGTGAGTGAAGCAATGTGTCAATATCTTCTCGATTCACTTTTGTGCCAGAAATGTTAATGTTTAAATAAGAGTACCATTAACACTACAAGTGTAGGAAACTGCACTCTTACATGAAAATATCTTATTTAGGAGGAGCATTGATAGAGTAAGTTTCCCATTCATCCCATAGCTAGTAGATTGTATGCTGTATGAAATGACAAAGTAATTAAATGCATGGAGAGGAACTTCCCGAGGTCTCTATGGGCCTAACGTCATGAACAAGCAAATGGTACCTCACTGGTGCAGAGTCTTTGCAGCAGGTCACCAAGATGTTCATAATGAGGAGCAATATCCATTATCACTGGCGACCTTGTGAAGACTGTACAGGAATTCACTACGGAGAATCATGAAATTCAGCAGTCATTTTCGGGAGATGCACCACTTCTGCTGTGCACCAGGTAGGTGTCTGACTCTAGAACACAAAGCAACATACATACGGAGCTCTGACATTTCTGCAGCAGTACCATGATGACAGCAATGAGTTTCTGGACCAGATTATTACAGATGGCGAAACATGTGCTGCACACAATACTCCAAAAACCAAGTTAGCAGTCAATGCATTTGCATCACAGTTCCTCTCGCTGCAAGACAAAATTCAAGCAGACTGTGCTGGTACGGAAAGTGCTGTGTTCAGTGTTTTGAGAGAGATCAAGAGTTCTCATCAAATTCCTGAATACAGGTGAATGCTGAGCATTACTGGGAAACAATGTGGAAATTGCAATGGACCAATCAGAACAAGAGACACAGTAAGCTTAGTGCCCAAGTTATCTTTCTGCAGAATAGTGCTTGACCAAAAACAAGCTTATCAGATAATAGAGTTCTGCAAAAATTTGACTGGAAGTTGTTTAACCATCCATCCTACAGCCCAGATGTTACTTGCAGTGATTTCATCTGTTCTGGAACCTCAAGAAATTTCAGTCCAGAGTCAGCATTTTCATGCTGATAGAGGTTGTCATACAGTGGTTCCAATTCCAGCAGACTTATATGACACATGGATACAAAAGTGTCTCTGTCTTACAGTATGAAAAAAGTCTAAATTCCAGTGGTGACTATATTCAAAAATATTCCAACACTTCCTGTATCTGTTCCAGTAAAGGTTTCAATTAAACTTTGTTTTGTGTAAGGAAAACTTATTTTATGGATGTACCTCGTAAAATTACTAAGTGCCATATAAAAAGACATTCAGATTTGGTTCTATACTCTTAAAATATTGATTGTGAAGTGCAGATATTACTTTTGTTGACTTATTTGAAGCTTAATTAGATGTGGCAAATGAACATATCTCAACTTAGCAAATGTAATAGTAGCTCCGTAGTAGTGGAAGAAGAGGAATGTTCATTTAGTCACCAAACAGCTGAGGATGAGATCGAATGATCTTGTAAACATTTCAATTATACAACAAGTAAGTGAAGTTTGAGTGTAAACATAGTGACTCATAAATCAAACTCAAAAATGTAATAGTGCTAAAAAACTTAATGAACAAAAAATCAATATTTTACAAAAAATGGGCCAAGGTGTTCTCTTAAAGCTAAAATTCTGTATGCAATAGCTGCAGCTATTTATTTCATTATGGACCAATAGCCCATAAGCATTAATGTAGCAATAGTGCATTTAATGATAGAAAATTGTTGGCATATTCAGTTCTCACTACATGATAATTCAAGGTGGTTTTATCTGTTGTATAAATATAGAGCAGCCCTGATTGCATGTATGTGTACTCTACACGCAGTCCTCACCAAGCACTATCCTTGTAAGTGATGTTCATCTCCACGTGTAATGAAGTTGCAATTCATATCACATGATAGGGTTTTAATTTCAAAAGTTTGACAACTGTATCAACAGAGGTTATTGAAACACTCACTTGCTGTGCAACATGTATTATAAGAAATCTATTTGAAGAATTTCAAATTGGGCAATTTTTTCCTCTATTACAACATCTGTTTTTCACTTCTTAGATTTAGAATTTAATCATTTTGTTGCCCTAAACATACTAACCATACATTTGAATACCAGGAACTGGAATACCAAGAAATTCCAAGTTATATAATATGAGTTTTATTTTAATATCTAGCATTAATCTTTAAAAAATCATGTTCGTACTGAATGTTAATGCTTGTTTGTAGTTCATATTTTTATAGAATGTTCACTGAGATGCTACAGCTGACATGTTCTATGGATATTTCATTTCTCATGATATCAATTTCTGTATGTAACTGACATGATAATTTACCAACTATTTAACAAACAATAGTAGAAGTTATGTGTGATTGGAGGAATTTAGTAACAGTGACATCAAAATTAATCTGAAAAACTATTTGTAGTCGGTTTATTGACACTTCGTCACTTATTGAGGGACTAGTTTCGGAAGCCTATGCCTTTGACCTTTCTTCAGCTAGTAAGTGATAAAGTGTCAATAAACCGACTACAAATAGTTTTTCAGATTAATAGTAGAAGTTCTAGAAACAGTATGATCCAGGATTGTGAGCCATGGTCTACTGGGCTACTTCTTCATCTTCCCAGACATTTCATCTGCGACTTTGGTAGATATCTTCAGTGGTAGTAATTGAGGTCAAAGTATTCTGACAGAAGTTTCATCAGTGACTGTACTGGTTGTTCTGTGGACTGCAGAATTTATATCGGTGGCTGGAGGGGGAGGTGTGCTGTGACTGACCTGAATGGGTGTTGGGTTGGACTTGTGTCGGCGGATTGCTACAACCTGCTGGTGTCTGATTGGCTCTGGTGGACTTCTTGACTTTGATTTTGTCAGTGTTGTTTGCCATATTCTGTTCAGAGTAAGGCCTTCCCCTTTGCGGTTGATGTAGTTTTTATGCTACTATGTGTCAACGGTTTCACGGAATAAGCTTGAATAGTAATGAGATGCCGGAATATCTGTGTTTTCATTCTGGATTATGCGGTTCCCTTCTTCAAGTATGACATGTTTTGCAATTGCTGATTTTTCTGTCTGACAATTTCTTCTGTGCTCGTCAGATATGAGTTATTATACAATTCCTTTCTTGGAAGTGTTGGAAATAGTGTTGTAATAAATTGAACTTAAAGGGAGTTGATTAATGACACTAAACAACACTTACTTTTAAATTTTTACAGAACATGTTTCAGAGACTTTGCCTCCATCATCAACCAGATATCGATATCCAGTCAATATCTGGTTGAAGATGGAGGCGAAGTCTCTGAAACATGTTCTAGGAAAATTTAAAAGTAAGTGTTGTTTAGTGTCATTAATCCACTCCCTTTAAATTCAATGAGTTATTATGCTTCATTGTGTGGTTCCAATGTACACTTTCACTTTGCCACATGAATACAGTATTCTGTGTACTCCCCTATGAGTAGAGGATATCTGGGATCTTTGGCTGACTGGAGTACATTCCAGATGTGCATTGTTCAAAAGTTGCTGTTGAAATGTCCATCAGAGTACTTCAATCTCGGCCCTACCACTGAAGATGTCTGCTGCAGCTAAAAACAAAACATCTGTAAAGATGAAAAAGGAGCCCAGTAGACTGCAGCCCACAAGTCTGGATTATAGTGTATCCAGTATTGATAGAGACTGTGAAACTCTTAAAACTTTAAATAGTAGAGGTTGTTCATTTGTAATATTACAGTTAGCACAAAAATACAACATCCCCATTAAGTACCACATCAACTGTTTAAGTAACTTCAGTAAAATCTTTTTAACCTTTCCCAAGAACTCGACAAATTTTCTGAAAGTGCAAAAATGTATTTATAAAAAAGACTTGCACTACAAGTTGGCTTTGTGCAAAGCTGGCTTGGGAGGTCCTGCCCATGCATTTGTGTTTGTGGTTGGCAAACAAGATGAATGTTCAGGGGTTTCAATTCTACCATGAACTTCTATTCCCTCATATCCTATCATTTAATTTCCAGTTTTAGATAGGGTTAGAACCATGCAGCATCAGTTGGTGTTGGACAGATAGCACAGATGCTTGCTGGTTGAAAAGTTCTGCATGGTCCTGCCAGATGGAAGCCTTCCCTGAATTACCTCAGGTGGATCAAATTCTCCCCTGTTCTACCAAATGGTAGCCTTCCCTGAGCTACCTCAGGTAGATCGAATTCCTCCCAGAACTACCAGATGGCAACCTTCCCTGAACCATCTCGGTGGATCAAATTCTTCCTGTTCTGTCAGATGACAGTCTTCCCTGAACCAACTCAGGCGGATCAAATTCTTCCCAGTTCTATCAGATGACAACACAGTTCTGCCAGATAGCAGTCTTCCCTGAGCTGCCACAGGTGGGTCAAGTTCTCCGCATTTCTACCAGAAGACAGTCTTCTCTGAACCATCTCAGATGGATTAATTATCCCTGTTCCACTAGATAAGAATCCTCTCTGAGTCACCTCAAGTGGATCAAATTCTCTCCAGCTCCATCAGGGAGCTTTCTCTAAACTGGTGATAAGGTCATCAACTTTGGAATTGTTACGGAGCCCTGCACAGCATTGTCAGCCAGCCTATGATTCTATACAGTTCCTTCACTGTTCATTTCTCCTGGGAGTGGTAAGCACAAAAGATCCACATTGGGTCCATTTGCAATGTGTCCCCTCTATTCTGTGCTTGACTTTCTTAAGAAAGAAAATTAAATTGATAATTTGTTTTGCTCTTATTAATAGCGCATGCTGATAGCCATTTCATAAGGAATGATTGCAATATTATGTTTTGTCCAGTTTAGAATGAAGTAGTTTGTTTTGTTAACATTTACATTTTGTCCAGATGAAGGTAACCAGGCCCTACAAGAATTCCTTGCAGCACGTAATCCTCGTCAGCAGCATTCCTCCACTCTAGAGTCGTACCTCATCAAACCTATACAGAGGATACTTAAGTATCCACTTCTCCTGCAGCAGCTGAGAAATCTTACTGATCCTCAGTCAGATGAACATCAACACCTAGTTGGTAAGTTTTGTGTATTCACATGTCTGTTGTTTCACAGTTTCAACTAACAATGCTGCACATTAGTGGCAAAGTGCTAATTACATCAGTCTCAACTGTGAAATGCATGACACAAATCATGCAAATACTTGCACTAAATTTTCTTTAAAATATAAGTTGAAATACCTAAAAATAGTTATCTCTACAAAAAAATGTATTTTACTTCAATTGTATATTTTAACAAGATCAACATTTTTTGTGTGTTAAGATTTTGTCTATTACTATTTACCATTTAGTAAAAGTCATTCAGAATGAAGAGAACGTCTGATGACATTCCCAAAAAATTCAAGGAAGAAATTTCATTTGTCATGAAAGTATCAAAACTGGTATTTGAAACAAAATTGTTAGAGTATTTTTAAAAAATCAAAATTTTCAAAATATTTTTCATACAAAACTTTAAAAAAAATGTTTTGTAAAATGCTGTCAATTGCCAGATCATATCAAAGTGCTAGTGTGTCAGAATTTCATCCCACAAGAGTTTTTTTACATGCCAGTAAATCTACTTACATCGGGTGTCACTTCTAAGCAACTTAAAATGTATGGCCAGGGTAAGGTTTGAACCCACGACTTCTGGATCAGTAGACATGTAAAGGGAAGGAAGGTAGAGTCAGACTGAAAACTTCAATGGCATAATTGGTATTTGCACCACAGATCTTCCAGTCTCCATCTGGTTGCTCTTAACCATTGAGCTACTATGGCCAATGTGTCGACATGACATTAAATTCTCCAGTTGACCCGTATGTTCCCCGGCAAACCACTAGGGGTTCTCATATACAATGAGATACCTATGCATCTTTTGTGACAACTTACTACTGTAAGTGATTATGTCCTAGACTTCCTAGTTATACCACTATAAGGTTAATTGATGGAGATTAATCATTCTTCCACAATAGCCGTGTGTAGGCTAAGGTTTGGACGGAGACTGGAAGATCCATGGTTCAAATGCCAGCTATGGCATTGAATTTTTCAGTCTGACTCTATCTAACCAAACCTTACCCTACAAACGGCTAGTGTGGAAGAACAATTAATTTCCATCACTTAACCTAATGTAAAGAGCAGTTTGGGATTGGGAGTATTTTCTTGAAAACTTTTGTGTTGCTCAACTTAAATACCAAATTTTAATTCTACATTTCAAAGTCTGCCTTCACACAGTTTGTGTGTGATAAAACAATTATCATTGATTGCCCTTATAAATGGAAACTAGATGTGGTATTTGAACAACTTTTCATTTTTAAGTTATGCTGTTCATAAACACAGACCTTTCTCTAAAAATGCTTTGCTTTTTTTGTGGGGGGGGGGGGGGTTCAGAGAATCTCAAAATGTGCATTTCCATAAAATCTTTGTATCAGATTTTTTAATAGAGTGCAATACATTCTTTGCCTATGTGGCATTAAAAAAACAGCTGATGATGCAACTGTAATATGATAAAATGTGCCCTACTTTTAATTCTATCAAAAAGACAAATTTTATTATGATTTTACATGTTCAATAATATTAAATTTTAGGGATTAAGTGCATTTTCCAACAAAGTATAACCTGCATTTGACACCCTAGGATTACAGTGAATGTATCCACATTACAGAGGCACTTAAGGGAATGGAGAAAGTTGCTGAGCACATCAATGAAATGCAGAGGATACATGAAGAATATGGTGCAATCTTTGACCACCTTTTCCGTCAGCACCAAAAATCATGCAAGCAGGTATGTCTGTTGTATCACCTACCATACCCTGATGCTTCCTTGAGTAGTTATCTACTGAATAATTCCTTTTTAAAGAAAATCAAACAGTTACTTATTAATGGACTGGAAGACTTTTGTATCTTTTGTCAGAGGGTTTTGGCGGGGAATGATGTCAAGAATGGATGGGAAAACTTGATTTGATCAGAAAACTTCAGCAGTACTATAAGGAATTGGAACAAGAGCCAAAAAGAAGAAATATATTTGGATATGATAAAGAAGAAATAGTATGAACTATCAACAACAATTATGGGCCTGGGTTAGTTCCAGACCATATCAACTCAGTAAAATCAAACCATCTTAATGTTACCTCTGACTCTCAAGGTCAAAGATTCAAATTCAGTGTAAAAATCCCATCCTCCCAAAGGGAAACAAAACTGTTTGTCCCCTATAATATTTATTTGTACGTAAAAGAAACTCACACCTTAAAAGGGAAGGTACCTTAGTAAAATGTCAGTCTTTCCATGTCCCAGTATCCTGCTTCTCTGTTGTGGCACCACATCTGGATAGCAAGCCAATTACCTGCCATCATATGCACCTAGTGGCAGAATTAATGAATGTAAAACTCACTTGATTATAGAAGGCACTGCAATGGCATGAGAGGAATATAACCTTAATGCTAATGGTAACACAACTACTTGACGATTATCTATATTAATTTTTAATAATGTCTGAGCAAATGAAATTAACAAGATATTTAACTTACTAATTCTATGTACAGTGGTTCAATAAATACCTGTGTTTCAACATGGATGCTATTACTAAGGCATGTACTGTACCATCCCCCAAAAAATCTGGTACTGATTTATAGATTAGTTTGAATTTGGCAGGTATTTGAGTTAGTGATTCAACGTGTCTTCACTAAAATGGAGAAAGTCAGTATAATTCAGTGATCTGTTGTAAATGGAACTTGACAGGAAATAAAAGTGAAATTAGATGGTGTTTGTAGGGACCTTTTGACAACATTACATTGGTTTGACTTTAAATATGATGAAATATGTCTTTTTAATGAGAACCACTCAGGATATCTGGAACGTGTGGTTATCGAGGAAATCTTTACCATAGACACAGCCTTATCTAACCATAAAGCTTTACTTACAAACCTTACAGAAACTAATGACATCAGGAGTAATAAAAGTTATAAAACAATTCATATATTTTGTGAACAAAGTATCTCTGAGTTCAAGGAGAAGATAGTGAACATAAACTGCCATTAACACAAAAACCATGGATGAAAATTACAATGATGTTTTAAAAGAATTTCTTTTAGTATATAACCACTCCTTTCCAAAGACAACAGTAAGCAAATATTAAAATCTTTCATTTAAGCTGGTGTACTCATGGAATACAGATTTCAAGTAACTGAAGGATAATCTTACATAGAAACCTAAAAACGACCATTAGTGTAGAACTACATCAATATTACAGTAAGTACAATAAAATATACAAAAGTATTATTAGAAGGGACAAATACATAACAATAGAAATATTTGCCTGCCTCTGTAGCATGGTGGTAGTGTGTCTGCCTCATGTTCAAGAGGTCCTGAGTTTGAATCTCGGTCAGGGTGAGTTGCCTGGATAAAGTTTTTCCAGGGTTTTCCCGTATACTGAAAGACGAATGTCGGGTAACTGTAAGCTTTATGGATCCTGGGCTCATTTGAGCATCATTTCACCCATTTCATTCATCGTCCGATATTACTTAACATTGGAGTATGTAAATTACAAACGAAATAAAAAAGAAAGTTTACAAAGTGCCAGAGGCCATAAATAATTATGTTCATGGGACTGACCATTCACATTTTACATTATAAATTGGAGATAAAGCAGTTGTGACCCTGATGCATGCCATGATTGCCTACATTGGACAACAGAGAGGTGCAGCTGTGTTTGGAGCTATTTAAGCAAAATTCAAACGACTTTTTCCATGAAGTTGTCACAATTGATGACACCTGGAAACCTAGCAATCATGGGTTGCTTCCAGTGAATGTCTGCTCCAAAGAAGGCAAACACAGTCCTAGTAGCCAGGACAGCGTTGGTAACAACTTTTTGAGATGTAAACGATGTCATACTCTTTGACTTCTTTGAAGCTATATAAACCATTAACTATCACCCACTTGGTCAACAATTTAGGTCACTAATCCCATGATAACTTTTAAGCCTTGTTACATTTGTTCAATTACTCACAAAACAAACTTCTATGATATGACCTGGATTTATACTTGCAGATGGTGTATATCAACAGATAGCTTCAGTACTCAGAAAACTCTTAATTGGAATACATTTTTAAAAAATCTGGTGTGTTGTGCTCAAACAACCTTCATTGATCTTATACAAACTAACCTTGTAAACTCTTAATATGCATATTTGGAGGAATTTAGTAATAGTGACATCCAAATTAATTGGAAAAGCTATTTGCAGTTAGTTTTTAACATTCTGTTGCTATTGCCTCTGAAACTGGTCCTTCAAAAAATAAAAATGTAAGTGATGGAATGTTGAAAGACAACTAAAAATGTTTTTTCCAACGTATTCTCATATCTGTTTCATGTTCATTGAAATAAATATTTATAAAAATTGTCTTACTACACATTTTATTGTAGCTCCACAGAAATAGTGGAATAAGAATAGTCACTGAGCCAGTCACTGCATGTTGACTCTGAAATTTTGTTTTCTTTTCATGGCAAGACATAAAAAAATTAAGGACTTTCTACTGCAAAAAACTAGAAATATTTTAAAATTGAAACCAATAAAAAGGAATGTTTAAAAAAACTATTATATCCATAAAAATATTTATTTGATGTAAATTGTGTGCTTTAGCAAAATCTACATTTTTTGTGTGTAGTGCGTCCTCATTTCTTACCTGCCAATATGTAAACAAATTAAGTAAATACAATAATTAATTAATTAATTAATTAAGAGATATTAGTAACAGCAAATACAGAGAAACTTAATATTCTGCAAAATCAAATTCTTCGCCTAGTAACTGGAGCTGTCATAACTACCTCAGTATTCCCTCTACAAATTTTAACAAATAATCCAAGACTTGATCTTGACTTTAAAAAGCAGTCATAATACAATTTGAAATTTTTTCAGACTACCTTATAATGACTGGGAAAGAAAAAAACATAAGTAAACTTAAAAACTCAACGAAATTTCCTTACTAAAGTTAAAGAAATCAAACAAAAATTACAACTTCCTTACTTAAGACTTACAAACAAGTATCAACCCTTTAGAACTGTTTGATATTGAACACCATCTACACTTAGCTGTACAAGTTACAAAATCTGAAACCCGAAACAAGTGACACTAGAAATAATAAATGTAAGATATCCTGTCAATAAATGACTACGTGTTTACACTGACAGTTCCAGCTTATCAAATAATGGTGGTACTGGCGCTGGTGCAATATGCCCACTCTTCTCTTTCTAGAAAAGTTTAAGTTTAAATTCTACAAATTTTGATGAAGAAATTTTGGCAATCCTTCAGAGCTCACAAAATCTTTTATATCATATTGTGACTTTGTGGGTTCGTGAAATTAAAAGTCCAATTCCACAAACTCAAAATGTTCTTTATTTCCACCGAATTACAGTTGGAACACTTGCCGATTACATAGAATTACGCAGCGTACACAATTACAATTCACCAGTTCGTCTGTCACAGGTCCACTCCACACTCGCAATTACGTACAACTCCTCAGATGCACGTACACAGTCTTCCAGTCCGTTCACTAGCACCGCGCTCCTCCGGCTGCTTGCCAAGAACTCCACTCTCTCGCCAACTGCAGCCCCTTTTTATAGAAAGATTGCTGTTTCTGGAAGTCTCCGGTCCAGTGAATCTTCCTGACTGTTCCAGGCGTCATGGAGGGGGAAAAAGATGGCTAGTGATGTTTTTCCAACCATCCCCCTCGTTACCGCTACAAGATAAATGGGTAGGCGTGGGCTGACTGCCTCCTGTCGCCTACCCGGCTGTTAGCTGTTCGGGCCTTCCGATAATTAGGTGACACTGCTCCCTCCTCAAAGCTGGTCATCCCGAACAGCACCATCGTAGCGGGCCAGGCGATCCAGGTGTACCACCAACATCTTTTCTCGGGGCACCTTCTGGATGCGGTAGACCACGTCGTTAATCCTCTTTACCACCCAGTAAGTCCTTGCCATGGCTGCTGAAGCTTCGGGCAGCGTCCCTTGGTCCGGGTAGAACAGTACAACCAGACCAGATCATCTTGCTGAAACCCTTGGCTGTTGGCTTGCCTGTCGTATAGGGTCTTCATGCGGTCGCTCGCCTTCTGGATGTTCAGGCGAGCCATCTCGTGCATGTCGTGGAGGTGGTCCACCAGGTTCTCCACATACTTGGTCGCTTGCTGTTTCGCCTCCGGAGGGCTACCAAAAGCCAGGTCACAAGGGAGGCGTAGCTCTCGGCCGAAAATTAAGCTGGCTGGCGTCATCCCAGTTGTGTCGTGTGTAGATGAGCGGTAGGCCAGCAAGAACAGTGGCACCTTGACGTCCCAGTCTCGCTGATGGCTGGCCACGACCTTCCTCAAGTGTTCCTCTAAGCTCTTGATGTACCTTTCAACCATGCCATCCGAATGGGGATGTAGAGGTGTTGTGCGGGTCTTGTTAACTCCAAGCCTTTGTAGTGCCTCCTTCATCAGTTTGGACTAAAAATTGGTGCCCTAGTCACTGTGCAGCTCTAACGGCACCCCAAATCGGCAGAACACTTGCTCCACAAGGCAGTCTGTGACTGTCCTTGACTCTTGGTTCGGGATGGCATACACCTCCGGCCACTTGGTGAAGTAGTCCACGACCACCATTAGGTACTTGTTGCCTCGGTCGGACACTGGGAATGGTCCAACTATGTCGACAGCGATCCGTTCGAATGGCGCTCCGACGTTGTACTGCTGCATGCGACCCTGGCTCCTAGTCTGGGGGCCGCGACTCGCCGCGCACACATGACATTGACGGCACCATCTCTCAGCGTCTGCTCGGAGCCTCAGCCAGTAGTAGCGCTGCCGAAGTTTGTCAATCGTTCGGTTCGCACCCAGGTGTACTCCTGAAGTACCGGCGTGCACTTCCTCCAAGACTTCCGGGACCTTACTTCGGGGAAGTACCAACTGTTCTCTCTGCGTCTTCCCATCGGGTGATTCCCATACACGGAACAGCACGCCCTCTCTGATCTTCAACGAGTCCCATTGGGCCCAGTACGACTTGTATGTGGCGCTTCTCGATGCGATGTCCTCCCAGGTTGATCTTGTCCCTGCCTCCACTTCCCTCAAGAGTGGCCCCAAGTCTGCGTCCGCCAGCTGCTCCCTCCTCAGGCCTGCGCTATTCCAGCCGTCCGCAGGCACTGCCGTGACTACTCGGACTGCTACGGCACGCTCCTTCTCTTCCACTCTTGTGCAATGGCCGCACTCTTCTGGACAGGGTCTTCGGGACATAGCGTCTGCGTTACCGTGGCTCTTCCCTCTGCGATGTTCCGAGGTGAAGTCGTACTCCTGCAGCCTCTGGACCCAACGTGCTGTCTGGCCTTCCAGGTTCTTAAAGTTCAATAGCCAGGCTAGGGCGGAATGGTCAGTCCTCAGGTGGAATGGCTGACCGTACAGGTACTTGTGCAAGTGCTCCAAGGTCTTTACTACCGCCAGTAACTCTCGTCGGGTGACAAAGTAGTTCTTCTCTACTTTGAACAGCGTCTTGCTGTAGTAGGCTATCACCCGCTCTTGGCCGTCCTGGATCTACGATAGGACACCTCCAATGCAATGGTCGCTGGTGGCGGTGTCCACAATGAAGGCGCCACCCGGTTGTGGGAAACCCAAAATTGGAGCACTGCACAGGGTCTTCAAGTGCTGGAAAGCGTCCTTGGCGTCCTCCGTCCACACATAAGGCCGGTGTTCCTCTGTTAGGCGGGTGAGGGGTTTGGCGATGTTGGAGAACCCCTTTATGAAGCGTCGGTAATAACTGCACAGCCCCAGGAAACTGCGCAACTCTTTGTTATCCTTTGGGCGAGTCCAGTCTCTCACAGCCTGTGTCTTCTCCGGGTCTGGGGCCACTCCGGTTGCTAAGACTATGTGGCCCAAGTAGTTCACTTCCTTGCGGAAGAGCTGGCACTTCTTCGCGTTTAGCTTCAGGTTGGTCGCCTGCAGTCGCTGTAGCACCTTGCTCAGATTCTCGAGATGGTCTTCAAAAGTCTTACCGACAATGATGATGTCGTCCAGGTATAGCAGGCAGGCGTCGTAAGTCAGTCCTCTCATCACTGACTCCATACGGCGTTGGAAGGTAGCTGGTGCGTTGCAGAGGCCAAAGGGCATAACTGTAAACTGCCAGAGGCCTTGGCCTGTCCAGAACGCAGTCTTCTCCTTGTCTTTCGGGTCTAGAGCTACCGGTCAGTAGCCAGACCTCAGGTCCAGGGTCGAGAACCACTGTGCACCAGCTAGCGTGCCCAGGGTGTCGTCAATCCGGGGAAAGGGAAAACAGTCCTTCCGGGTGACAGCGTTCATCTTCCTGTAGTCCACGCAGAAGCGTAGCTCGCCAAGACAACAGGGGAACACCAAGGGCTGTCAGACTCTTCAATCACTCCCCCGGATCTCATGTCCTCCAGCATGTCTCGTACCGCCCCTTGCTTCGCCAGCGGAACGCGTCTAGGTGGTTGCCGAATAGGCCGGGCGTCCCCGGTGTCGATGCGGTGAAGCACTTTGTCCGTGCGGCCGTAGTCACTGTTACCTTGGCTGAAGACCCGCTGGTATGGTCTCAGCAGTTGTCCAACTTTCTGCAGCTGCTCTGCGGTCAGGTGGTCGGCCACCCTCTCCAGTAGGCCTTCTAGCCGGGGCCCCAGGTGTTGTGTCGGCACCGGCTCCTGTGTCTTGTCGATTGCTGTTACGCTTACCACGGGCCCGCACGTTCCCAACTCCGTCCCGGCCTGGACATCGTGATCGGTGTCCGTTGGATTTAGCAGTCTCACTGGCACCTCCTCTCGGCACGGCAACAATGCTCTGGCTACATATAGTCCGCGTACAGGCATCTTCTGGTCCAGCATCATGTTCCTGGTTCTCTGGCCTTCCAGTCGCGCCGTCACCACTACCTCGCTTCTCACGGGAACAACCACGTCTTCGTTCAAGACGACCCTGAAGATTCCAAGGCGCTCTTAGGGTAGACCGAGTATAACCTCTTCACCGTTGAGCCTCAGGACCTTCCTGCCGACGTAGACCGTCGTCTCGTGGCTCCTGAGGGCATCCAGTCCCAGAATCGCCTCCTCAGCCACCTTCGCGACGAACACCCACAGACGCACGGCACTCCGTCCCAAGGTAAGCTTCAGCAGAGCCTCCTTCTCCACAGGCAAGGTGTCGCCCGATGCCGTCATCAGCTGGTATGGTCGGCTCGGCTTCCTGGATGGCAAACCCTTGGCTATATCGGGTCTGATGATGGTCACGGCTGCCCCGGTGTCCACCAGCACGCGGCACGGCTTCCCTCTTACCCAATCATCCGCGATGAGGCTGTCATCCATCCGCCGGCTGACGGCGCGCAGTGTCACTCGAGGGGATGGTGGTGATGGCGCCGACGTGCCCCTCGCCACGGCGGCCCTTACTCATTTCCCGGCTGCTCTTCCTGGTGTGGGCAGTCTCTCTCCCTAGGTGTCCCGACTGTCCACATCCCCAACACAGGCCACTAGGTCTTCGCCGGCGTCCCTCGGCTGGTCTTCTGTCTCCGGTGTAGCGGACGCTCCTCGTTCTCGACGTCGGGATAGCTGTCACCTTGGCTGCCTCCATCCTTAATGCTGCCGTTAGCGCCTCGTGGATGGTTTTGTAATTGCCGAGCATTAGGCGCTGACGAATCTCCGTATCTCGTACCCCGTCAACGAATGTATAGGCAGCTTCCCGGGACACGAACTCTGGTAGTAGGTCGACTAGGGCCTTGCTAGCCAGTTGCTCAACTGCCAGGGCGAACTCCTGCAGCGTCTCCCCTGGCTGCTGTGACCTTGCCTTTAGCTGGTTGCGGTACGCTACGGCTAAGCGGTGGTTTCCAAAACGATTCTCCAGATGTCCTTGGGCGCCGCCGTTATCTGTACTGCGTTCAGGACTTCCGCGGCCCGTCCCTGGAGGCTGGCTATTAACTGCGTGGCCTCTTGCTCTGGTGACCATTTGTTGTGCTTGGCCACTGCGTCGAACTGGCGGCGGAAGACTTCGAAAGTTGTCGCGCCGTCGTATTTAGGCGGTTTGACGCGCGCAGATGTTGTGTCGCATCCCGGCGCGTCGGCCTTCAGATCCTTCAGCCTCCTGCCGACGCGTCCTCTACCATGGCGTTCAGGCACTTGACGCTGCTGTCGGTCTTTCCTTCCAGGTCGTTAACGTGGCTCGCCAGGTCTTCCACACGCTCACCGAGCTCCGTGACGTCCTCCTTTACGTCGGCCAACTGCTCTTCAAATTTTGCGGCGAGGACCTTGTTTGCCGCTTTAATTTCCTTGGTCAATTCGGTCTTTATTTCCTGCAGTTCCGCGGCCAGGTTGTTATTCGCCGCTTCTGTTTTCGCAGCGAAGTTGTCATTTGCCGTCTTTGTTTCTTTCAGTTGCACTGCCAGGTTGTTATTTGCCGTCTCCAACTTTTCTAAAATCTGTGCCAATGCAGCCTCCATCGCTGTAATATCACACTTACTGACACCATTGTGACTTTGTGGGTTCGTGAAATTAAAAGTCCAATTGCACAAACTCAAAATGTTCTTTATTTCCACAGAATTACAGTTGGAACACTTGCCGATTACACAGAATTACGTAGCGTACACAATTACAATTCACCAGTTCGTCTGTCACAGGTCCACTCTACACTCGCAATTACGTACAACTCCTCAGATGCACGTACACAGTCTTCCAGTCCGTTCACTAGCACCGCGCTCCTCCGGCTGCTCGCCAACTGCAGCCCCTTTTTATAGGAAAATTGTTGTTTCTGGAAGTCTCCAGTTCAGTGAATCTCCCTGACTGTTCCAGACGTCATGGGAAAGAGATGGCTAGTGATGTTTTTCCAACCATCCACCTCGTTACCGCTACAAAATAAATGGGTAGGCGTGGCCTCAATACCTCCTATCGCCTACCCGGCTGCTAGCTGGTCGGGCCTTCCGATAATTAGGTGACAATATAAATAAATTTGAAAAAGCTGCCTTATTATCTGACTCTAAAGCAGCTATGATATCCATAACAATTGATATAACACCTAAAAACCTAAATATTGCAGAATGCCATAAACCATAAAACAGTTTAATTTAAATAAAAGAGTAATACTTCAATAGATATCAACACATTGTGGAATACATGGTAATTAAACAGCTGACTGTCTAGCCAAAAAAGACAGTAAAATTATGTCAAACTCATTTGAGCCATTAAGTTATCACTCTATCAAAATAATAATTATATCAAAACATAATCAAAAAATTAAAGAAGATAATATATTAAAAACAAAAGGAAAATATGGGAAAATTTATGTTATGTATTGTTGAAGGCTGATCTCGAGTTCAAGACAGCCCATAATATGCACAATTAGAACTTAATAAATCATTCATACATTTAGGTAGCTGCCAAGGATTATTGCACACACATTGTTTCTGAACTGCTCTGCTGAGAGACGGTTCAACCATTCGCCATGGATGGTGATTATGTTCTGGTAATAGTGGCTTCATTAGTGGAGCATGGTGGTGGCCTGCTATGAAAAGGTAGCAATAAAGTCTTTTCTGTGGAGCGAAATCTGTTGATGATAATCCCTGAATTTACTGCAGGTGATATGGATAATAGTGGTTAATCGGAAAAACTGTTTGTAATTTTGATGTCACTGTTACTAAATTCCTCCAATCATGCATAAATGATAATGGTTGTCACACAGATAAAAATAACCATCCTTTGGCTTATAAAGGTGATCTCAGTGCACTGTAGAATGCACATCTGCCCAAATGTTGAGTGATATACTTGTTGCTGTATGTCAGCATATAAAGACCTGTACTTCCTTACAAATGCTGGCCACACAAACACAATCAACTCATCCCTGTAATGAATACTGCACAATACTCTCCTCCAATCCCGCAACCTACAGCACACTGAAAATGATAGCAATATCCTACATCAGTGCCATTTACTGTGACAACAATGCATTTCTGGACACATGTTAATATTACTTTTTTTTTTCTTTCCATTTTCAGTCAGGAATCATTCCCTGCAGTTTGTTAGTGATTAAAATTCAATGAAGTCATTTACAGTTAATATTAACAACTGGTTTTTAAAATAATTATGTATTTTTCAGCCTATTGACCTCAGCCCTGGTGATCTTCTGTACTATGGTGGAGTAGAATGGCTCAATATATCAGATTTTCTTGGAAAAATAAAGAAAGGCCTTGAACTTCATGCTATGTGTTTTGTGTTCAAATCTGCTGTTGTGTTCTTGTGTAAGGAGCGACTAAGGCAGAAAAAGAAGCTCATGGTATGTATGAAAACACAGCTAATTTGCTTAGATTTACTAGTATTATAAAATTGTTGAAAAACATTGATTACGAAAGATGATTTCTCTTTTACTAATGATATCACTGATCAAAAAGTTGAGCTACAGATATTTAAATAACCTGATGTACTACATTCTCTTCTATTCTTGAATAACCTATTCGTGGAAATGCTCTGTGTACTTCTTGTTAAAATAGATAAACTTTGGAGACACAAATTGTTGCAGGTATAAGAAGTGTATGGTAAGTTGAAATAATAGATTTTTGAAAAACTGATGACTTGAAACTTGATTTTATTTGGATGATCACAAGAAAAAATAAATAGTGTCACATTGGCATTTGCATGGTGTGCCAAGAGATTATACTGCCATTGCTGTCTGTTGCAGAGAGGAAGTATAGAGTTGTCATTGCAGTCTCCCACAGGAGACACAAGAGTTAAAAGTACATTCTGAAAATGCTATCTTGGCATTTCTTGAGGTGTAAGAAAAGATGGAATTCACCGGAAATGAGGTCTTGACTGTAGGATGGATGATTAAACACCTCTCAATTGAGCTTCTACAGAAGATCTATTGTCTGTGTGATCAAGCCTTTCATGGAGCAAGACAACATTGGCATTAAATATCTTGTGTCGCTCATTCTGAACAAACTGTTGCAATTTTTTTAGCATTTCACAATAATGATCAGCATTCAATCTCTCCTCTGGTCAAGAATATAATGCACCTTCTCTCCAGAATACTGTGCACAGTACTTTCCATATTGACACAGTCTACTTGAATTTTGTCTTGCAGAGAGATTCACTGTCACACAAACACAATCACTGCTGCTTCATTTTTGGAGTACTATGTATGACCAACCCATGTTTCAACACCTCTGATGACTGATCTAGAAACTCTTCATGGAACTACTGCTTACTCCCGCTTTCCTTTGGCACGCATCTGGTGCACAATTTCCTCAGTAATAGAGTTCCATGACAATTTCACACAACAAGGAGTAGTATTTAAATTTGAATTTATGAGTCACTATGTTTACACTCAGTCTTCACTTACTTGTTGTTGTATAATTGAAACGTTTTCAAGATCATTCGATCTCATCATCAGCTGTTTGGTGACTAGATGAACCTTCCTCTTCTTCCACTACTACGGAGTTCCGATCACTCTGCCATCTGGTGTTAGGGGCACTAAGTTTTAATACTTCATTTAATGCCGGGATTTCAAAATTTATAACTTTATCACGGTTTTTGTTTATGAAAATTTTTTCCCAAATATCCAATTCTATGGGTGTACTTAAAGATTTTAACAGTTTAATGTTGTGGCCAATGTTGTGGTTTTCTGTCCAAAAATGGTGTGAAACTGCAGATTTTTCTGTTTGTTTCAACTTAATGTTCCTTTGGTGTTCTTTTTGCCTGGTTAACATGTTTCTCTTAGTTTTTCCTATGTAGCTTTTTTCACAGGTTTCACAATTAATCTGATATATTCCTGATTTCAAATTGTTGGGGATTGTATTTCAGATTAATTGTGAAACCTGTGAAAAAAGCTACATAGGAAAAACTAAGAGAAACATGTTAACCAGGCAAAAAGAACACCAAAGGAACATTAAGTTGAAACAAACAGAAAAATCTGCAGTTTCACACCATTTTTGGACAGAAAACCACAACATTGGCCACAACATTAAACTGTTAAAATCTTTAAGTACACCCATAGAATTGGATATTTGGGAAAAAATTTTCATAAACAAAAACCGTGATAAAGTTATAAATTTTGAAATCCCGGCATTAAATGAAGTATTAAAACTTAGTGCCCCTAACACCAGATGGCAGAGTGATCGGAACTCCGTAGTAGTGGAAGAAGAGGAAGGTTCATCTAGTCACCAAACAGCTGATGATGAGATCGAATGATCTTGAAAACGTTTCAATTATACAACAACAAGTAAGTGAAGACTGAGTGTAAACATAGTGACTCATAAATTCAAATTTAAATATGAAGAATACTTCACTGTTAATAATGCTTCTGCTTTTAATATTTAAGGAGTAGTATATCTGTGATTGTGAAGTCATGCTTCCTCATAATACACTCCCACACAAGCTCAACAAGATCTTGTATAATGCTGGATGGCCTCCCACTGTGCTTCTCATCATGCACATTTTGTCAACCTCTTTACAAGCAATGCATGGCGCAACTGACTAGATAGAATAAGAGTATTTGTCTTCAACTGCTACAACAATGCTACTGTGAGTTCCATTAGTACACACAAGCAGTTGTTACATACAGTACATGTTTTTCTTGCTGTGGAATGAGTGGGAAGCTTAATCTATCATTTTGAAAATTCAAACTCATAACAAACAATATCTTGGAAATGGTTAATGCTACAAAAAGTTTATTTGGCATAAATTGTGTACCTTAATGAGATCTACATTGTTTATATAGTAAGCTTTTGTCTATCTCTTAAGGTTTACTGATTACATCAAATTATACAAAGTTCATTTCAAATGAAGAGGTATACTGAGGCTAGTTTAGAAACTTCAACAATACACATTTTGTCAAATATCTCAAACATAGAGTATTTAATCAAACCAAATAAGAGAAATTTTGGGAAAAATAAAAATGAATGAATATTTTTCCCATTAAACAGAAATTTGTGATATGGAGATTTGTTAAAGTCTTCATGTTGTCTCCTTGGTAGATGCTGATTTTAAATAAAAATATAAAAGGTGTATTGACAAATATAATAAATTGTAAATCTTTTATCCTTTCTTTAAAGATAAGTGAAGTTTCTATTACAAATTACTATATTTGTGTAGTATTTGTTACTTCACTGTTACTAGCTTCATTTTTAATGTAATAAAGGATGTATTTTTGATGAAATGTCAATGTTGAGTATTTGAGAGGAATTCAGTGCCCCTTCTTGTTATAAAGAGGTGCTAGAGAAAGTCAAAGTCATAAAAATAATTTAAATGATGACAAATTGATATAAAAACTACCAAAGAAAGACAGTTTGTATGGTATTCTCAAAATTGTTCTTATTAGAAAACTTGAACTATATAACAGAAAATCCATTTGTTTCATATTATTCCCTCTGGAGAGTCCAAGATTCATGCAATGTTTCAAAAGATGTGATTTGTTGTGTAACTGTGACATTAAACAAGAGAACTTTCTGCATTAACATGCAAAGCTTGCATTCAGTTCCTACAGCTGTCACGCTGTAGTTGGCAAGACAAATGTTGTAGGTTTTATTTAAACACAAATTTCCTTTCTCTCATTTATTGTAATTTTCCTTTTTCTTTTGTGTTTTGGGAGGCCTTAAGAGCTGCATACTGTCAGTTGGTGTTGTACAGAAGACATAGATTTTTGCTAAAATTGCAAAGTTATTTTTGGTCTTGCCAGATACTAATTTATTTCATCCATAATAACACATGTTGTCGGATACATCAAGATAAACAGTTATATACATTTAATTACAATTCGTCCAGTTTATACAAACATTTTTGTATTAGAAACTTGTTTAGTTCATTTTTAAATAATTTACCTTATTTTGTTTTTACTGAATTTGGTAGTTTATTAAATAATATTATTCCCATGATTAAGGGATCTTTATCTGTTGACTTCTTATTTAAAGTTATTCTATGGTAATTATTTTGTGTCCTTGTTTTGTGTTGGTGACAATGTTTGTTTAAATTACCCATTTCCTCATTGCTAACTACAAACATGACTACTTTAAAAACATATGAAGATACTACTGTTAGGATTTTGTTTTCTACAAAGACATTTGAAGACATGCCCGGAAAAATGGGCTAACCCTCAAAATAAAAAAAATGTGATAAGTGCTGCCCTCTGTTGCCGCAACTGTTGCCTTTTCTTGTGTTGGTCTATCCTCCAGTAATCATATAACGCTAAACAGAGAGAGGTGAAGTTCTTGCGTTTCGTGATATCCTTTACATATAATGTCAAAAACGGGTTAACTTGTTCATGCTCTGTGCCTGTCATCTAGTGGCACTCATGGTAACTAACTTATAAACAGGATAACCAACAGAGCTACAAACGTTTTAAATGATTGTATCCTTTCAGTTTAATTATCATTATATTTTATGAAACCAGCATAGTTTTAGTTATAAGAATAAAGCGATACATGGAAAATAGACAAGTATTTAGTCCACTTCATACGTAATAACTACCACAAACCGCAGTGCTTCAACAGTGTGTTATGTTGGTAAACTCTACTGTGGATATTGTCACCCAATTAGCGGTAGGCATGAGGGCAACAGCTGTGAGGAAACCAGAGGCGGCCGAGCCACGCCTCCCATTAGTCTCTGTCACTAACTGAGGGGTGGTTAGGGAAGTGTCACCTGTCCCTGGGCGCTTCTCTCCCCTTCTCCTGCCCTCCGGAACTTTCGTGGTGATCGGCGGGAAACCAGAGACTTCTAGAAAAACAGTGACATTCCTATAAAAAGGGTTTCAGAGAGACAGTGAGTGAGTCGGTGTTTGACGTGCTAGCGAAGGAGCGCCGTGTTAATGAACGAGAAGACTGTGCGTAATTGTGTACGTGCATCTGAATGGTAACGGACGAACTGGTGAATCGTAATTGTGTGCATTACGTAATTTTGTGTAATTGGCAAGTGTTCAACTGTAAGTCGGTGGAAATAAAGAACATTGTTGAGTTTGTGTAATTGGACTTTTCATTTCACGAGCCCACAAAGTCACAATATAAACAAACAATGGCAGAACTAGTACCCGGTCATACATTTTTGCCTTGTGATCTTGACTTTGGCCTTATACAGAAAAAGAAGGGGCAAGCAGATTACATTTATGTTCCAGATCAGTGGATGGAGCTAGTGAGAGAAACCATTGTAAACAATCTTTTTCATGTTTTCAAAATGACAACTAACATGTTCATCTCTGCAAAGCCTTTTCTCGACAAAGTACAGAAAAGAACAGCTTCAGAATCTGGGCAAAAGGTACTCTTGAGCAAGGTGACATGCATGAAAGTATTTAAAGACCACCCCTTTAAGTTATATTTTAAATACACTTACGGTGGTATTGAGGATTACGACACTTTGGTCATTCGAAGGAAAATAATATCTGGCAAACAGTCCCTTACTTATGTGACATTTCCTCCAAAATACAATGGTCCAAGACCTATAAATCCTGAAAAATTAAAGGACTTACAGGATCTGATGTATTATATTCCACCAATTTATCATGAGTACTATAAAACTCTTAAATCTGAGACCACAGCTTCTGAGAATATTACTGATGAAGCATTTTTTTTTTTTTATCATCCTGACTGTAGCTGAAAAGCTTGTACCTAGTTTCCAAAATGATATACTTATTGAAAAGTGGAATAATCCAAAGTGTACCATGTATAAATATGCCATAAGACACACATATTAGTTTCAGAAAAAATTGTAAAATGTACATAGAATAAAACTTAAGTAAAAGCTGACACAGGTTTTCACTTTATTTTCATTATTTTATTTTTATTGTTATTAGATCAGTCATGTTTTGGGTTTTATTAAAGATAGCCCTGATAATATATACTGTATTCTTGAGAATCATATTCTCAGAAATGAAATAAAATAATGTTAACAGTTTCTTTCAGCCTCATTCACAAAATACTTGTTTTCTCCATTTTTAAAAAATGTGGGTTAACCCGTTTTTCCGGGTATGTCTTCATTTCTACATTTCAGATGGCAGTCTTCTCTGAGCATCTGAGATAAATCAAGTTCTCCCCAGTTCTACCAGCTGAAGCCTTCATTGAGCAGTTTGTCAATGTGATTGGAATCATGTGGGACCTCTTTCGGTCAACCTATAACCTCCTCACCTCAGCTATTCCTCCTAAATATAAAAGATTCATGTTGGGTCATGATAGAGGATGCTCCCTCTGTTCCCTGGTCATTGGTTAACTGTGGCATTAATGACTTCTTTTTTACTCTGCCAGACAGCAGCCTTCTCTGAGTCACCACAGGTGGGTCAACTTCTTCCTGGTACTATCAGAGGTAAGCTTTCTCTAAGCAGCCTCAGGTGAGTCAAATCTGTCCATGTTCCACCAGAAGGTAGTCAAGTTCTTCTGTGTTCCACCAGAGGAAAGTCTTCTCTACACAGGCTGCAGTATGATCATGTCATCAAGTTTGAAATCATTAGAGACCTCTGTGCACCTCTTTCTGTTGGCTATAGCTTCCTGCAGTTCCTTCACATTATCTGTTCCTTCTGGGCAGTTGGTTGTGTCAGGGCATGAGGTGCGCAATCCATTCCCTGGTCATATATAAATGTTACTAATGATTTCCTTTCAGCAGCGCTTAGTACTATTGAAACATAAATAAAGCAGAAGCACATGAATGCTATTTCCTTTTTTTTTTTTTTGTCACATTACAGGGTGTATCAAGTAAAGGAAGCTCAAGTGAGGTGGAGATAATCCGATATCAGGTGCTCATCCCAGTAACAGAAGTGCAAGTTAGAGCCAGTTCAGCAAAAGATATGGATTCGCACTTCCTATGGGAGCTTATACATTTGCGAAGTCAGCTTCAAAGGCGGTCTGAGAAAGTATATGTACTATCAAACAGGTACATACATCAAATAAGCTCTTACTTTATTCTAAAACGGTTCTTATTATATTTGTACTATTAGTCATATTAATATTAAAATGCATAAAAGTTTACATTTCCTGAATAACCAAGGAAGGTTTAAAAGGTGGAGGGAAAAAAAAACCTGAAGTGATAATTGACCTGGTTATTAATGAAATATAAAAGTACATACGTGAACTTTTACGTGACACATGCCTATACACATTCTTTTATTTTCAGCAACCAAAAGCATTAGAAAGTAGAAGGATATTCTACTCCTTGCCAAAATCTTAAAAGTAATAACGTTTATCATTTGTTATCAAGACTGAAAATTTTTTATGCAAGCATGATGATATACCTTTCAAAGATTAGACAAAAATTTAATTTCTGTACGCATTATAACTTCATAAACATTTGACCAAAGACCATTGCCAAATATTGTTGAATCTTTGGATACCTTCTTTATAATTTGTGTTCGTGAATTTGTGAATGTCAATTGAACTGACACAAAATTAATTGAATTCCTTTGTGACTTTGTGAAGTTTGAAGAAACGTTTTTACTATGCCAAGGAGAAAATAACCTGATTTAGGTTATAGAAGTCAGTCAAATGAGCGACGAGCTACATCATGTGCTGACTGCACTGATGAGCAGCGAGATGCAGTTAATGCTAATAGTTATGTTGGTATGTCGCAATTATGCTCTAGAGTGTCTGTTTCTTCCATGGGAGTTCTTTTCATACAAATCAGTTGACACAGTTATAAACTAGGATGACATAGTCAACTATACCACAGAGTTTTTAAATTCATTAAAATTGCCTCAACTCCCACCTCACAATTTAAAATTAAAAGTAGGATCAGTTATGATCATGCTGCGCAACATTAACCAACCATGACTGTGCAGTGTAACAAGACTAACTGTGAAAAAGCAAATGAATGTCATCGAGGCAAAGTACAAAGGAGAGGATATCTTGATCCCGCATATTCCAATGATTCCAAAGGATTTACCCTTCGAGTTTAAAAGTCTACAATTTCCCATGCGTTTTGCCTTTGCAATGACCATAAATAAATCCCAACAGGAATTTCCCTGTTTCTCTCATGGACAATTTACGTCGTGTTTCCGATTTGTAAAATCATCATCTTTATATATTTATACATCACCAAAAAAGACAAAAAATACTTTTTATCAGAAAACTTTAAGTTGATTAACTTAATTATAACTGAGTTCTATTTAAACTTCACCCCCAATTGCACAATAAATAATTAACTAATCTGAATTTGTTTTATTTATATTGATAAGTTCAGACAACTTTTATTGGCGATATGAACTTTTCCGGGTCAGCTAGTTAATTAATAAATATTAAAAGCAGAAGCATTATTAACAGTGAAGTATTCTTCATATTTGAGTTTGATTTATGAGTCACTATGTTTACACTCAAACTTCACTTACTTGTTGTATAATTGAAACGTTTTCAAGATCATTCGATCTCATCCTCAGCTGTTTAGTAACTAAATGAACTTTCCTCTTCTTCCACTACTACGGAGCTCCGATCACTCTGCCATCTAGTGTTAGGGGCACTAAGTTTTAATACTTCATTTAATGCCGGGATTTCAAAATTTATAACTTTATCACGGTTTTTGTGTATGAATATTTTTTCCCAAATATCCAATTCTATGGGTGTACTTTAAGATTTTAACAGTTTAATGTTGTGGCCAATGTTGTGGTTTTCTGTCCAAAAATGGTGTGAAACTGCAGATTTTTCTGTTTGTTTCAACTTAATGTTCCTCTGGTGTTCTTTTTGTCTGGTTAACAAGTTTCTCTTAGTTTTTCCTATGTAGCTTTTTTCACAGGTTTCACAATTAATCTGATAAATTCCTGATTTCAAATTGTTGGGGATTGTATTTTTTAGTGGTTTATTTAGCAGGTTCCTCAGACTGAATTTGTTTTGGGGTGCTAGTTTTAAGTTTAGTCTTTTGAAGATTTGTTCAAATTTTCTAAAAGCCCATGGATGGTAGGTGAATTTTCTATATTGCCAATTTGTGTTTTTTTAAGTGGTGTGAGACTGGTATTTTTTGATATTATCTTCAGTTTTTCCTTTCTCTTCATCATGGCCACAACATTAAACTGTTAAAATCTTTTAAGTACACCCATAGAATTGGATATTTGGGAAAAAATATTCATAAACAAAAACCGTGATAAAGTTATAAATTTTGAAATCCCAGCATTAAATGAAGTATTAAAACTTAGTGCCCCTAACACTAGATGGCAGAGTGATCGGAGCTCCATAGTAGTGGAAGAAGAGGAAGGTTCATTTAGTCACCAAACAGCTGAGGATGAGATCGAATGATCTTGAAAACGTTTCAATTATACAACAACAAGTAAGTGAAGTTTGAGTGTAAACATAGTAACTCATAAATTAAACTCAAATAGTTAATTAATATTTATTAGTCTTTTTTTTTTTTTTTTTTGTAATTTATGTCCTCCAACATTAAGTCATATTGGACGGTGAATGAATTGGGTGAAATGTGCTCAGATGAGTCCAGGGTTCGTGGAGCTTAGAGTTAGCTGACATTCGTCTTGAAAGATAGGAGAAACTGCATAAAAAACCTTACCCAGGTTAACTCACCCTGACCAAGATTCGAACTTGGGATCCCTTGAACATGAGGCAGACACGCTACCATCGATGCTACTGAGGCAGGCCAGTTTATTTCAATAAACACTTAATTTTTTTCCCCCATTTTCTGGAGAAAACAATTTTCTTCTGTCACTTAAAATATTTTTATATTTCTATGAGCAGCTGTTAGTAGATGTTGTGTAATTTACAATTTTTTCTTGCACGGCTCCTATAACAATATTACAAAAATAATATGGGTTTGTTTTAGTTAAATAAAACTAACAATCACTAACTTGAAAATTCCTTTCAATTAAAAGTACAAAAATAATACTTAATGTTTTAACACACTTGTACAGTACTTTATTAAGAGTAGGATTTCCACCAAACCAAAGAAGCTTTACTGCTCTTCTCCTTCGACATTTCCTACAGTTCACAGTTCAGGAGTACATTAATACAAGTTTAAAAGTTAAGTGAAAATGACATTTTTTTAATTCTTGGATATGTCATTGTGGCAGAAAGCTTCATTTGCAATAATAATACACACCATATCAAGTTTTATGATGCAATGTCCCAACGAACTTTAATGATTTACCACAAGATGGCTAAATTGCTGAACGGCATATTTTTATATAAAGAAGTGCTCATTGTTGATAGCTACGTTTACATTTTTGGCAACATTTTATGGATCTAGAAACATGATACCACAAGCAGAGCATTAAAAGAGATATTTTCTCATATCCGTGTCTTCTTCTTAAAATATCAAAAAGAAATATTTGTAAGAACCAGTGATGAAAAAGTAAACTATATGCATAAATATGCAAAAGATAGTTGTATTTTAAAACATAGAAGGGATATAGATGTGCATACTTCAAAAGGTAATTGTTAATGGTAAAATGAATAAAATATTGTAATGCAGTAGAAATCCAATTATGCAGGTCACTTCAATAAAAACGAAATCTGATATTCCTTTCTTGGAAGTGTTGAAAACAGTGTTTTTATGATAAATTAAATGTAAAGGGAGTCGATTAATGACACTAAACAACAATTTATAGTTCAATTCAATTCAGTTCAATAATTCAATTTAGAGCAATTTATGGTTTCTTGAAAAGATAAATGGGGCCGCACCATGGCCTAGCAGTTAGACTGCTTGGCTCTCACCAAGGCAGCGCGGGTTCCATCCCAGGCGACCGCAAAGTGAGATTTGTGGTGGACAACATGACGCTGGGGCGGATTTTCTCCGGGACCTCTGGTTTCCACCGTCATCTCATTCCACCAGTGCTCCATCTTCATCTCATGTATCACCAGTGTCACCACCTGCGGTGCCGTATGTAGTAAAAGCGGCCGTTAAACACTACACATTTCATTTCTTTAAATAGTTGACTATCATTTAAAGCCTAGCTACAAGAAAACTAGCAATTGATTAACATCATAGAGGAATGAGCATTTGTAGAATAATTTGAAAACAGCAGAGAAGATCATGTAAGTGCAACATATTATATTTCATTAAATTTAAAGGGAGTCAATTAATGACAGTAAACAACAACACAGTGATGCCTTTATAAATGGAAAACTATAACATGGTATTTTAATCAAAATAACTTATTAAGTCATTTAAATAACTTATAAATAATTATTCTTTTTCGGTGGTGTCCTAGTTGTTCATCATCATGATCATGATCATCATCAGCAGCATCATCTTCATCATCGTCGTCGTCGTCATCATCGTCATCGTCATCGTCGTCATCATCATCATCATCACTGCCACCGCCACCACCACCACCACTACTTTTTTTGTTGATTCTTATTATTTAATGCTGGATTTTCCAGCCTATATACCTAATTCTGTACAGGCTGCACATTTATGTCATAGAATTTAAATGTTTAACATAACTGTTAGTACGAATATCTATTTGATATATTTCAAAGTATAACCTGTTTCCTTTTGTTGTATATCCAAAAGATACTTATTTGCCACATTTGGATGTTGCATAAATAAATGTGAGAAGCAACTCATGAATGTTGATATTCCAATGAGATGGCAGGGGAGATCCTGGAGAAAACCTGCCCAGTGCCATGTGTCCACCAAGAAACTCACTTTGCGCTCGCCTGGGAACAAACCCAGGCCACCTTGGTGAGAGCCAAGCAGTCCAACTGCTAGGCCATGGTGCGGCCCCACTTATCTTTTCAAGAAACTATAAATTGCTCACAGTACTTAGGACTAGTTTTGCAAATATATTATTGCATCTTCATCCTAGGGGCTTATTTCTGTTGTCATCATTACAGCTGCTGGGTGACAGATTATTTTTGTATTTATTACCAAATTCTGAAAGTAAAACAAACTTTAACATAAAAAATAATTATTTGAAGCAAAAGGTTAGAAACAGTGATGTATATAACAATTGAAGTAATGAGTTGGTATTCAAACACAACATCACTTAAAATATCCTTACTTGAACAATTGTTTCGGAGACCGGCTCGTCCCCATCATCAGCAACTATCCAACTGGTTGGATCCGTGGTTGGAAACCACGGATCCAACCAGTTGGATAGTTGCTGATGATGGGGACGAGCCGGTCTCCGAAACAATTGTTCAAGTAAGGATATTTTAAGTGATGTTGTGTTTGAATACCAACTCATTACTTCAATAAAAAATAATATTAAAATAATTGGCATTGGCCACAACCTCAAACTCAGCTAAAAGTATAATACATTCATGCCATTATAAGTGCATGTAATCTTACATGCAATTACTTTCTCTGTTATAAGTCTTTCACTTATTATTATAATATGACATAATTTGTTTTGTTGTTTGCTATGAGCAGCACAGCTGACTTCAGAAATGCCTTCCTGAAGACAATCCGACAAATCATAAGAGAAAGTGTGCGCAACATGAGCATTCCTGCTACAAAACCTGCTGCATCCAGTTCTGGTAAAGGTAATGTCAAACTTTCATTATTTCACTTGTTGGCAAATCACAATGAAGTGCAGTCTAAATAGTCAGCTTCACTATTATGATGAATTACAAAAGAGAATCAATAAATAAGTTGCAAAACTAGATAGAGACAATAATAATCAAAATTTCTTTTAAAATATATTTTACTTTTCAACATAATTAACCTGTACATTGAGACTCTCATCCCATCTCTTTACAAATCCTTGAACACCAGCGACAAAGAAGTCTTTTCATTACCTTCGCAGCCAACAGGTAACCTTTCAGAATATGGCATCATCAGTTTCGAAATGTTGGCCTCCCAACAGAGCTTTTATGGGCCCAAACAGATGGAAATAACTAGCAGCTAAGTTGGGGTTGTAAGGTGAATGTTCCAACTGTTCCCAACAAAATGTTCATAACAGCTCCTGCATTAATCTTGCTGAGTGAGGGCAAACATTGCCATTCAGGAGAATCACTCCCTTTGTCAGGAGTTCAAGTCACTTGAAGCGAATGGCCTGTCAGAGTTTCAGAGAGTTTTTTGTAATTTATGTCCTCCAACGTTAAGTTATATCGGACAATGAATGGAATGGGTGAAATGATGCTCAAATGGGCCCAGGGTCCATAGAGCTTAGAGTTACCTGACATTCGTCTTTCAGGATAAGGGAAAATCCCGGATAAAACCTCATCCAGGTAACTCACCCTGACCGAGATTCGAACTCGGGACCTCTTGAACATGAGGCAGACATGCTACCATCTATGCTACAGAGGCGGGCTTTCAGAGAGTGGTGCAGTGTGTAGTGGCATTCATAATCCCACAGTGAGGCTGCAATTTCTGCATTATGATGCCTTGCATGTCCCGGAACATGATGAACATAACCTTGTGGGATGATGGAACCACTTTGAACTGTTTTGTTGTTGGTAAGGTGGGATGTTTTCATTCCATGGAAGATCTTCTGAAAGTGGTGATCCCAAATCATCCCGATCTCAGATGCTTTGCCTTCCCTTGTTAAACGCCAATTGAAACAGCTTTCCGGGAGAAACAATGTCAAGACACAATTTGTGATGCACTTCTTCTACGAACAGTCCTTTGGCCCACAGAAAACACACATCAGAACGCTGTTCTGCTCGGGTACAATCATGCAACACACTTGTCATCTTCCACCGGCTACCACTGACTGCATGCTGGAAAGATATGACCCAACCTCTACGACAAGCTTAGGTATGGTGCCAACTGCTGGCACAAAATGTGCATGCAATTTACAAATGGCATAAGGGAAGTTTGCAAGTTATTTATTGACTTTTGGTTTTATTGACCTTTTTGGCTTTCATATACTTATGGACTTATGATCTGCTCAAAAGATCCATTGAGCCAATTGATGTTTTATAGGATCATAATATAAATCCAAGATTCATCCCAGTAATAATCATACATAATGATAATAAATTTAACCCACAGACATCCCAGAAGGGCAAAGGCCTCCTTTATATACAGGGATGAGCTTGTACTTAGGCTCCAAAGGTGAGCAACTCCTTGGCAGCTTTGTCGTATTGTTACTGCTTCTTCTTTTCTCAGTTCCTATTTTCCATTCTTGTGTCATTTCCACTCTACTTATCCCCCAAGCACTTCTGCACTTATACTTTTCACATACTGCATTGTCTTTTTGTCCCACTTGGTACTTGTTGATTCTTGTTTGATGCCAGCTGTCTCCATATTTTTCAGTTTCTTGCCACTCTTGTCCACTGACTTCCTGCTTTGGTTATGAAGTAGTCCACCCATCTGGTTCTTTGGTGCCTCAAATTTCTTTGTCCTTCTCTTGGATCTCATATTAAGGTCCAGTGTGTCCACTTCTGAGATCCATGCATGATATCTGTCTACCCCAC
The DNA here is from genome assembly GCA_030765055.1 of Mantis religiosa. Taxonomy (NCBI): domain Eukaryota; kingdom Metazoa; phylum Arthropoda; class Insecta; order Mantodea; family Mantidae; genus Mantis; species Mantis religiosa. The sequence continues at coordinate 5,163,401 of CM060953.1, read as the reverse complement.
TTCCATTTTAGGCTTTCTGCTCTTTCTACATTGTACATTTTTGTTCTACTTCTTAATTCTTTATTCCTAATTCTGTCCCTTAGTAAAACTTTTTAGGATTTTATACTCCATTCTCCTTTAATACATCTGTAACTGCTTTTTCAGTTTTTCTGTCAAGAATCAAGCTTTACAACCATAGAGTGGCATTGGCATTACGCATTTATTTAGGATATCTTCCTTTTTTATTTTCTTTTATACCCCGCCTTTAACTTTAATGGTCATATCGACGGCCGTTTTCCTTTGGAACACATTGAAGGTGTTAAGTCATATTCATTGGGTTTTAATCATTAGATAACGCACACATTTGCACTCTCATTCATACTTCTAGACTCTGGGGAAGATGAAGAATTATCTTGGTTGGAGAAAAAACCCCACCCCCACCGCCCGGAATCGAACCCGGAACTCCTAGCATGGCAACCAGGTGTTCTCTTACTTTTTATCTCTTATCTGTGAGTAGGAACTTAAGTGACCAAAATTTGTTCCATGCTAGTCCTATTCTGCATTGGTTTTCACTCTTAGAGTTCTTGTTTAGGGAGATGTTTTGTCCTATGTACACATACTGCTTGTACATATTCAAATGTCATCCCAGTAATGATATTCAAATCAAGTTTTACGTGTCACTCTAGAATTCTTTCAGAGTCTGTCTGTGCCAATCAATGCATTATTGTTGGTTCAGAAGACACTTTATAATGAATCCACCAACAACACAGTTTTATTGATGTAAAATGCTGGATTTGACTCATATAAGTGCCCAATTTTGCCCAAATAAATTCATAATATATCTGTTGATCTTCTTCAAGCATTCCTTGAACAGCAGGAACATTAATATTAAAAGCAGAAGCATTATTAACAGTGAAGTATTCTTCATTTTTGAGTTTGATTTATGTCACCATGTTTACACTCAAACTTCACTTACTTGTTGTTGTATAATTGAAACGTTTTCAAGATCATTCGATCTCATCCTCAGCTGTTTGGTGACTAAATGAACATTCCTCTTCTTCCACTACTACGGTGCTCCGTCCCTCTGCCATCTGGTGTTAGGGGCACTAAGTTTTACTGTCAGTGTCATACCATTTTTGGACAGAAAACCACAACATTGGCCATAACATTAAACTGTTAAAATCTTTAAGTACACCCATAAAATTGGATATTTGGGAAAAAATATTCATAACCAAAAACCACGATAAATCCCGGCATTAAATGAAGTATTAAAACTTTAGTCTACAAACAGCTGAGGATGAGATCAAATGATCTTGAAAACATTTCAGTTATACAAGTAAGTGAAGTTTGAGTGTAAACATAGTGACTCATAAATCAAACTCAAAAAAAAAAAGAGCAGGGACATTTTCATCAGTAACAGTAGTTCTTGGGCATTCTTCACGAAATTCATCACTTAGAAAAAACTGATCTCTTTCAAACTCATTGTCCCAAATATCAGTTGACTTACGTGGAACTGCCAAATGTATTTCTTAACCAATCTTCACATTGTTTAAGTGTTAATGACAATTTAAAGATGTAAAAAATCAGAGCCTGAAAATATTCTCTAGCCAAATTCATTTTTATGCAGATATAAAATCTTTAAATGACGATAATTACAACAAACTGTTAAACCAAATGGAATTAAACATTTCATTTCCTTAAAAAAACTGGCATTCAAACATTTTCAGTGTTACCCTCTTAATTATTATGAACACAGCTGTTTCAATGTTCATTTAAAAATATGCACATTGAGATATTATCTCTAAAATTTGTTAATTGGCATAATTTTGGCCAACGGATAAGTTAGCAGCTTATACTAATTGTAATACAAAGCATTATTAGAAGTGTGTCTTCGTGTGAGTGTGTGAATGTGTGTGGGAGCTATGTATAAGAGCATGTGTGTGAGTGCTAGCATGCATGTGTGTATGTGTGTGTATGTGCAAGGGAGTATGTTTGCAAGTATGTGTCTGTGTAGGTGGGTGTGCATATATGAGTTTATATGGTGTGTGTGTGTGTGTGTGTGTGTGCGTGTGCGTGTGTGTGTGTGTTCACTTTTGTATGTATGTGCATTCAATTCCCATGACCAACCACTCTGATCATAGGGTTTTTATAGTTTCCCTATTTGGCTGGAGTGGGTATTCCCTTCATTTACTATCATTTTATTTGCACCTTCAAGTTTCAGGGAGGATTAGGGACTGTGTCAGACAGATAGTGTAGATGCTTGCTTGCTGGAATGTTCCCATCCTTCTCTGAGTTACCTCTATTGGGTTAATTTCTGCCCAGTTCCAACACAGAGAAATTTCTTTGAGCAGTCTGTCTTTGTTAGGAATTATTAGTATCTGTTGTATCTGTCCCATTCCTTCTGGGTGTGGTAAGCAGAGGTGCAATATGTCCTCTCCATTCCCTCAACATTTTTATTACTTGTAATTTTTTTGATACATAAACACAAATAAAGTTATGTAAATAATATTTTAAATTATAAAATGATACCATCTCATTTCACTGTTTAGGCACATTAATAGCATCTTCTTCAGCAACATCTGCTACAACTCCATCAACAACGGTCACAACAGTAAGCAAACCTGGCAACCCTGACAGTCCTGCCCCAACTACTAGCAAAGGTGTTGTAATCCTGCAAGGGTCCCATACTTTGGGAAAACCTAAGAAACCCCCCAAAGGACCCCAAAGGCATTCTGCTGGCAATATTGACTACGACAACTTGGATAGCAGCAGAGATTCCAGCGAAGATACTCCACAAATTACAGGAAATTTCAGATCAAGAAGCAAGACTGTGAGTGATGGAACAGGTAACTCATCAAAAGAGAAACCTTACTTTTATCAAGGTATACTGTTTTTAAGGTCAAACACTAAAGTACTTTTTTATTTAATTGTAGTAAGTATGCATTAAAGCAAGGAAGTGAAGGTATTCTCTTTGCAATTAACAAAAGTCTCTTATCTTCATTTACTGCAAGTTGATGATTACTTTCATGAAATAAAATGAAAAATAGAAAGTTAATGACACAAAGTTACACTCCTGGAGTATGTTTCAGAGACTAGTTTCCTCCATTATGGTTCTCCAGTTTCTTAAAAGTTTCCTATATTTTTCACTCTCTCCTCCTCTTTACTTGTTTGCTTGTTGCAAGTTTTGTGGCTATAACTGTCTCAGTTTTTTACCTATAACTTTTTTCTCCATTCTCCTACTTTTAATCATAATCTTTGTTCACTGTTAAGTTTAGAAGAAGCAATACATTTCATCAGATGAAAACAAGTATTTACAATGTGTGTTTGGAGGAATAAACCAACCACAAATAATTTTTATATTAAGTATTTACAAATTTATTTGCAAGTTTTTACAAAATTTACAGAAGTGTTTATGAAGCATTGTCTAAAGAAATTATGTGGGAACAAGTTGTATGTACATATTTACTTTTCATCTACTCTAAGTAGTCATAAAAAGTTAACAGTTATTGAATATGTTATCAAATAACATACAGACTTATGGGTTAAGGTACATTATACTTTAATAATGATATTGATACTCTGATTATTATCATTTTAACAATATATTTACATAAATTCAGAGGCATGAATATTAACATCTAGGTATTCTTGTACAGTATAAAATGCTTTTTGTTTCAACCTGTGTTTTGGCCTGCTTATACATCTGTTTTGCGGCAGTTCCTTTACCTCCAGGGGAAATCTGTTAAATAATTTTAGTTGTTGACAGCAATGGCTATTTAGGGATTTGCTAAGTCAATTGTGAGATGTATCCAAATCATGTTTGACTCAGGTATCATGACTATGTACAGAGCATCAATTTACACATAACTTTTGATTTTCTTTATATGAATATATTGGCATATATATTGTGACTTTGTGGGTTCGTAAAATTAAAAGTCCAATTTGCAGAAATTCTAAATGTTCTTTATTTCCATAGAAATACACTCTGCTCAGTCCTTATGTAACAGATTACAGTAGAATTATGTTACATACACAATCACAATCTATCAAGGTTGATGACCACCACAAACAGTGTTCTGATTACATCTGTTTACAACATCAACACTTCACAACTGTTTACTCCTACTTTTTACGACTGACTCTTGGCAAGTCATCGCTTCCTTAAATACCTCATTGATAATTCGAGACTGTTCTGTAACAATCAAGAAATCGAATGTTCTATCACCAGACGAAACCCCAAACCTTCCAGAAGCAGAACTTTATCTGTGCTGGCAAGTCCTTTATCTCTGAGTTGCCTATCAGTTCCTTTGTGAGCACAAGCCGCGTTATCGCGATCGGGTTCGCAACAATATATAGATTGAGGGTAATGTCATTTATCTTCATATCTATAAAGCTAGGCTTGTATGTATGCTGCTAGCTTAGTTCTAAACGTAGTCTGTTTGTTTCTTTCACCCTACATGTTATTCGAGGTAGTGCAATTACCCCATAGCCTTACCCATACAATATATATATAGATAGATAGATAAAAGAACACATAATAGGATTTCTTGACTTATGTATTTCTTCAATTTCTTTAAAGGTAGCAGATTCTAGCAAGCTTTTTACAAAGGTGATATGTTTATGTTTCCCATGTGAGTCTGGTGTCCTAGAAGATTTACTGAATTGTGAATACTGTTATGGAGTAGAGAAAATAAAATATTTTTAGTTTTCAACATATTTATTTATTTGTCAATAAACTGCAAAGCAGTTTCTGACATTGCCAATTACAATCTAAAAGTTTACAATTATAGGATATAGAGCAAAATATAAACAGTATAAAAACATATTTACAGATCATCAACTTTGTACAAATATTTATCCATTAAAAAGTATTTTAATTTGTTTTGAAATTGCTTCGTACCATTCAATGCTTTAATTGATGTTGGCAGTCTATTAAATAAAATCTGTCCCATTATAAAAACATCTCTATCAGTAGATCGTTTAGAAGTACAGTCTCTAAAATAGTCATTGTTGCGTCTGGTATTATAATTGTGTACATCAGCAGTCTTCAAATTTACCTTACTTACAATGAAAAGAATTGCTTTATATACATATAGTGAGTATAGTGTGAACATTTTGTTTTGTTTGAAAATATCTACACAAGAATCAGTTAGTGCTAAATGACAATTTAGTGCTTTGTCACAATGTTCTAAACTCTCCCTTGCCCCACACAAAATGCATATCTCTTCTTACTTGTTTCCTTAATATTTCCCCCTTTCCAGCTCATACATATACAAATGTCCACATATTTTTATCTGTTCCATTCCTTTTTTTATTTTCTAAGTCAAAAGTTCCAATATTTTTTCCCTTCACACACTTATCTTTCTATATCCTCTATGCTATTCCTTAATACTTTGAAAATATCCCCTACTAATTATGGCCATTAGCTCTTTTTCATCCATTTCATGTCTAAATTCACCAGTTTCATTAATCCTTTCCAACCAATTTAAGTAAACATAAACATCAGTAAAACACCAAATGTAGTCCATTAATATATTCAACAGCTTACCTGACAATATTAAGAAATAGCATGTATTAAAAGAGAGATTTGATTTGATTTGATTTATTGATTCATCCATTAAAACATGTACATGTTATAGGACACGTCAAATTAAAAACTAAGTACAATATTTATAATTAAGGTAGCTAACTAAATATTTACAAATTTAAAAATTCATCCACGCTGTAGAAGCTATTGGCTCTAAGGAAGTTTAATAACAATTTCTTAAATTGATGTTGTGATTCAATCTTTTTTATAGATTCAGGTAGCTTATTGTAAAGATGTAAGCCAGCATATGTGAAACTATTTTCTACATCTTTGTTTTGTGTGACTTCACAAATAAATTATTCTTTGTTCTAGTGTTGTGTATATGAATTTCAGAATTTGTTTTGAATAAACTTAGGCTTGCTTTCATATGTACAAGAGTTTCATATATGTATATATGTAAGATACCTAATTTACTGAAGTATGGCTTACAACTAGTTGTGCTTGAGACATCTGCTATGATTCTAATTATTTTCTTTTGGTATCTGAATACTTTTATACTGTCTTTAGAATTTCCCCAAAAAATTATACCATATGCCAACAAACTGTGTATATATGAAAAGTACACTATTCTCCGAACTTTCAAGCTTGACATGCCTGTAATCGCCCTCATTAAGAAACATATTTTACTAATAATAGTAATAATAATACTAAACAAGGTCCAAGAATATTATAATACAATTGAATATTGATGTTGCATTCAAGAAATTGCTGCTCATCGGGCAGACAGTGAAAAGAATAAGCATGACTGTGATCCTGGTACCAAGTCAGAAGGCGAAGAAGATTCGCAAGCAAGTGGTACCAAAGGAAAGGGCGGTTTGGGACGCACACCTAACCATCTGACACTCAGTACAACATCTACTTTATCGGCTGGCAGTACAGGCAGCCAAGCCAGACTCATCCAGTCTTCTCATCAACCTGAGAATTACCAGCCCCCCATGGTTAAGGACTTAGGTAAGCCATCCAAACCAACCTGCATGCAGTGCTATCTGTCAGGCAATTACAAGACTGTGTGAACAACAAGGCATTCCAAATGTTAAGCAAATTTTGTGTATGAGTGCTTAATGTAGCTACAGCTCAAGAGACATTCATACTTCCTAAATAACAACATTATATAGCCAATTACATATATATATTTTAGACAAAATAAATATGCCTCATGGTCTTATTTTAATGACCTCAAACATATGTAGCTAAAACCATAATAGGCATTTAAAAGTGCTCTGCCCATTTTAATTACAAAACATTTTGATTAAAATTTGAGCTAATATAGCATCAAAATGGAAAAAGATAAAAGGTGAATTAATTGGATATAAAATGGTAACCAAGTTCACATTTTCGTTTCAAATAGTACCAAATTTTATAAAATGAATTTAACTGCTTCTACAATACTCATGTTATGTAAAATCTCAAAGCAAAAATCAGTCAACTTCAGCCAAAAGTCTGCACACACAATAAGCCTATATTGGACAAAAAAGAAGCACAGTACACAAATATTTGCTTGCCTTTCAAACTTTTATCTGATAAACATGAATACAATAAATAATTAATTTTCTAACCACAATTGCAAGGTATAAATAGCTTTAGTAAAAAACAAAATAAAATACAATATATCTGGAAACAGCAAAGAAATGCAGCTAATAAACTTATTTCAAAACATATGTGATTACCTTTCCTATTTCAGTAGAATGAAGTAAAAAATAATTATGTAAACAATGTTAACTCTTTGTTATAAAATAAAATATCTGAAAATAATTGTTATCTATAGCTCTCTTCTAGTTCAGTATTAAACATAAGTATTGTTAGCATTCTAGCTGCACTAGAACAAATAATATACCATTGCAAAGACAAGGGTATGTTTCAATAAAAATTCTCATTCAAAAAGGGGAAGTTATAAAGAGTTTGTCATGTAATTTCATCTCCTCTTTTCATTATGATTCATATCTATTTCTTCTTGTTGCACCTTTAGCATTAAGATTATATTGTTTGGTGGAATCAACACGTTTTATATACCTATTTTAATGATTTTAAGCTGCAACTTATTTTGCTACTTTTACCAAATCCTTCTTAACATCTACTTTTATTTGCTTTACTACTTACAGTAAACAGAGGAGTATTATATTCCACCTAAAAGTTTCATATCAAAATTTCATTGGAAATATCGAGATTTAACTGTATTGGAACACCACAGTGAAGCAAAATAATTATTAAGTTTTAGATTAGTCGTATTTATTACACATCTGCTTCACTTTCATACCTATTTTGAGGACATGTTTCGCAAATCATCATTTGCATCTTTGCGTCGCATAAGAGCCGAAGATGCAAACGATGATTTGCGAAACATGTCCTCAAAATAGGTACGAAAGTGAAGCAGATGTGTAATAAATACGACTCATCTAAAAATTAATAATTCATTGGAAATGCTTGTTCGAGTTCCTTAAATAAACAAAAAAGCATCTTAGAAAAAAATAATCTCTGTGTGCACACGCATATACGTGCATGTGCATGTAGCGCGTCTGTCTCACATTCAAGAGAAACCAAGTTCGAATCTTGATCAGGAGAGTTATCTGGGTAAGCTTCTTTCCAGCGTATTTAACCTAAAAGATGAATGTCAGGTAACTCTAAGCTCTAAGGACCTTGGACTCATTTGAGCATTATTTCACCCATTTCATTCATCATTCAATAGACATAACTTGGAGGAAAATAAATTTAAAAAAGAAAAAAATCCACACCCACATCATCATGAGGATGTAATTCATATGACTCTGTAGGGTTTCAATTTTAAAAGTTTAGCAGCTGTATGAACAGAGCCTTTTGAAATACGCATTTGCTGTACAACATGGCTTAGAGAGAACGTTCAAATGATGCAGCAATATTGCTAACCCTTTTCTTCATTGGAACATGTGTTTCTCGCTTCTTAAGATTAACGTTTAGTGAATAATTGCCCTAAATTTATAAACCAAACATCTGACCACAGCATTTGTAGTTGGAACTGGAGTACTAAGAAACATCCCCTGAAACTGTCTGCTTGATTTAGCTTATATGTATGTATCATGCATAACAATTCTTTGTTCAAGTGTGAGTGTTTTGGTATGTCAGTCAACTAATGAACAAGAGAAGAGCAACAATAACAAGAATTACTCTAAAGTAATTCACGGATGTTTGAATAAACATTCAGTTTTAAAATGCACAATTAAAATGTAATCTTTACAAGTGACATACACAGCTTGAGCATGTCATGCACTTATGTGTGACTGGAGGACTTTAGTAACAGTGGCGTCAAAATTAATTGTAAAAACTATTTGTGGTCGGTTTATTGACACTCGTCACTTACTTTTTTTATATTATCGAAGGACTAGTCATGCACTGCTAGTGTATCTACCAAGGTCACTCACTGCATTGCAAGAGAATCCTGCAATTGTGATCAGACCACAAAACGACTGTCACTGTGTGATGTTTTTGGAACTCCATTCTCTTTATACCAAGAGACTCAAAAACATCTAAATCAGCTGTGCAGTGTTTTCCTGTCCATGCCCTCAGCACTCGTTGCCGTCTGCCGCTGTCATAGAAAGACATATATAAAACAATGCCACATTTTTAAAGCCACTTTTAAAGGCTTTACTTACCCATCTTATTAAAGGAGATGATTAAACTGGACACTGTTGTTGTCCATATGTGTTTGGTACCTCCGTCACTCGCCATAGTTCATGTTGAGAAATGCTGGCATTTCTCCATTAGCAGAGAAAGACTTATAGGCTCAATTCTTTATGAATCCAGAGTTAACACCTGCACATATGTAAATACAAGTTTGCCCCTTTTTAGAGAATTAATGGACAGGAAGCATAATTTTGCCATTTTTCAACAAGACTCTTGCACAGCCAATACAGCCAATCTTTGAACAATTGAAAATGTTTATCAATTAATAAGAAAACTTTACATCATTTTCTTAGGATAAGTGATGTTTTTGTTGCAAATATTGTTATATTTGTATAATAATTGAAAATGTGTTTCAGCACAGAATTATTAGTAGAGATTTGTTGCCCCCTTGGTCCTCAGACCTAACCCCCCTGCTTTTTCTATCTCTGTGGTAACTTAAAGCATAACATGTACAAGACAAACTCACACACCCTGGAAGAATTAAAACAAAATATCTGCCAGAAAATTACCAGCATTTCTCAACATGAACTATGGTAAGTGATGGATAGTTTCTTAAAGAACGCCAAACAAGTATATTTATTTTTTTATTTAGCATTTAATTTCTATACAGAAATATTTGCTTATTCAAGATACAGTACAAACAATACAAATTGGAAATACAGAAAATACAGAATTAATCAATTCTGCATGCAATAATCAGATTAAATAGTATCATGGTCAGCAAATACAGAAAACTTACATGAATTGACAACCATTAGTATTATAAAATTATTCTCATGTAATCATTTACTCTACTTAATCTAGTGTCTAAAATATTCAAAGAACTCTTGAGTACTATAGAAGCAATGATTTATTAAAAATGATTTCACATCTCTTCTGAAACTTTTCTTATCATTGTTTTTGATTTTCTTTGTGATTAGGTTATACATGTGAACCCCTTTATGAAGTACTGAGTTAAGTTTTTTATTTGATCTTGATCCCAGTATATGTAATTTAGTACTATTCCTAGTATAATGTTCATGAATAGTGTTATTTGTTTGAAAGTATTGCATGTTGTTGTTTATAAAGCATACAGTTTCTAAGATATACAGACATGGCAGAGTTAGTATATTATTTTCCTCAAAATATTTCCTACAATAAGTCCCTTTACTTAGATTAAACATTCTTCTTATTTTCTTTTGTGTTACAAATAAAGCTTTTATTTCTGTAGCTGATCCCCAGATAGATACCATATGCAAGATAAGACTGCACATATGAATAGTAAATCAGCTTTAATGTTTGTGTATTACAAATTTTCCTTAGCACTGATATTATGTAGTGGGCTTTATTAATTTTTGCTGTAATATACTGAATATGTGGCTTCCAGCTTAAAAATTTGTCAATAATTACCCCCAAAAATTTTGTTTCATTGATATAGTGTATTACCTCATTGCCAAAAGTGATTACAGGAGCTATATTAGCGTCATTTCTATTTGAAAGTGAAATATGCATACTATGTGTCTTTTTAATATTAAATAGAAATTTATTATTAGTTAGCCAATGCATCATATTTGTCATCACAGTATTAGCATAATGTTGGAATTCAGAATTATTGCAGCCTTTGATAATTATATTAGTGTCGTCAGCATACACAATAGTTTCTGCATGGGGAATATTAACAAGGAAGGTCATTAATATATACTAGAAAAAGCAGTGGTCCCAGGATAGAAACCTGTGGAACCCCACATCTCACAATTCCAATATTGAAATTAATATTATGACCATTTAATTCATGATTAACTTTAGTATACTGTCTTCTACCCTCAAAGTAGGATTCAAACCAGTTATGAGATACCCCTCTTATACCATAGGCATCATGTTTGAATAATAGAATATTGTGGTCAACCAAATCAAATGTCTTAGATAAATTATAGAAAATGTGGTGGCCAGTTTCAGCATCACCTTTAATAACATGGGTAAGTAAAGACCTTAAAAATAGATTGAAAAATGTGGCATTGTTTCATCTACGTCCTTTTATGATTGTAGTAGACAGTAACAAGTGCAGAGGGTGTGGACAGGGAAAACACTGCGCAGCCAGTTCAGATACTTTTGGGTCTCTTGGTATGACCAGGACTTTAAAAAAAAAAAAAAAAAAAAAAAAAAAAAAAAAAAGAATGACTTCCTGCTTGAGAAAAGCAAAGTATTTTGAAATTGAAATCAATAATAAGTAATATCTCAGATAATAGTTATTTGCACAAAATGGTGTATTTGACATAAATTGATGCTTTAATGAGCTCTACTTTTTGTGTAGTAAGATTTTGTCTCTCTTTTACGGTTTACCAGTTATGCAAAAGTAATCCAGAATAAAGAGGACTTCAGAGGCTATTCTCAGAAAGTTCAAGATGTGCATTTCATTTGTCATGAAAATAACTTTTCATATATGGTATTTTAATCAAAATCAGTAGAGCCATTCTTGAGAATTTCAAAATTTTTGAAAAGTGTTTTCATGTAAAGGCAAGTTTTAGAATTGAGGGATTTTCTTGAACATCTTTGTGCTGCATTCTTGCAATATACAGAACTTAAATACCAACTTCGGTATTTAACTGAACTTTCACTTTTTAATAATGCTGTTCACATATTCACACATAGAAACCTTTCTCAAGAAATATGTTATATATATATAAGAAGTCTCAAAATATATATTTTGGTGAAATTTTAATATCAAAATTTTGGGTGAAATACAATATCTTCTCTGCTTATTAAGTTTTAGTTTCTTCTAATATCTGTATATATATATATATATATATATATATATATATATATATATATATATATATATCAAAATATCCAGCAACTTTAATTGTATATAATTGATGACTTGCCTGTTTTCAACAATGCTTGTAAAACATAAGGTGATAATAAAGTATTATTATTATTTTTATTATTAAACTTAAATGAAATACAGGGTGTATATAAATGAATATCGGGGTTTTAACTCTTTGTAATATTTATTGCATTCAACTTATAATTATAAATGATATGTCAAATGAAAAAGCAACTCAAACAGTTTTACCAAGAACCTTATAAATGTTCAATGTGACTACACTTTGTCACACAGCACACATCAAGTCTATAGCCGAGATCTTCTCAAACGTTGATAAGTGTGTATTCAGTAATTGTAGCAACAGCTGCTCCAATCCGGTTTCTTAATTCAGGGAGGTCAGCTAGTAGTGGAGGCATGTACACATGATCTTTGATGATGCCCCAAAGGTAAAAGTAGCATGGTGTTAGGTCAGGAGAACATGGAGGCCAGGCATAGCAAGCCCTGTCATTGGGGCCCTTGCGACCTATCCAGCGCTCGGGTACAGTGATGTTCAACCAATCGCATACTTCATTATGCCAGTGAGGTGGCGCACCATCTTGCTGGAAAATGAAATTCCCTGACTCATTTTCTTCCAACTGAGGGAAGAGTCATTGATCTAGTGTATCAAGGTAAGAAGTGCCAGTTACAGTAGGTTCACCAAAAATGAAAGGACCATAAACTTTTCGCCGGGATACGGTACAAAAAACATTCACTTATTCACTTTAGGGGAATCTCGTTGCATTTTTACCATCTTGTGAGGATTTTCTGAGTCTCAGATGAGCACTTTATGAGTGTTAACATGTCCACTAAGGTGAAAGGTCAATTCATCACTGAAGACAACACGATCCATAAAATCATCATCATGAAACAACATGTGATTTGCGAAGTTGGCATGTAATCCGTGGTCTATCAGCTTTAGAGCCTGTAATAATTGTAAACAGTAAGGACGTAGCCATAAGTGTTTTCTTACAACTTTCCAAACAGTCAACACAGGAACTTGTAATTCACGACTAGCCTTCCGGACTGATTTCTGTGGGCTACGAGCGAACAACTCTCTCACTCACTCAACAGTCTCTTCACTTACTCTTGGTCGTCCTGTGCTCTTCCCTTTACAAGGCAGCCGGTATCTTCAAACTGATGATACCATCTATGAATGTTATTATCACCAGGAGGATCACAACCAAACTTAATGCAGAACCCACATTGCACAGTAACCACAGATTCGGTCTTTGCAAACTGCAAAACGCTTTCTGTTTACTAGTCGCCATCTTTGCTACTACCACTGTCTAGCGGATTGCGGCAGAAACATTGCACACACATGCGCACTGGTGCCAACAAACAAAATGGTTTGAGTTCCTTTTTCATTTGACATATCATTTGTAACTGTAAGTTTAATGTAATAAATATTATAAAGAGTTAAAACCCCGATACTCATTTATATACACCCTGTATAATGCACTGTGACTTGATATACTACATATGGAGTGTTAAAAACGTACAAGATCATCTTCTAAGGTTCTAGCTGTCAACGGACCCTTAAATCTCAGTCACTCACTCACTCTTCCAAGGTTGTGATAGCTATCACATACAAAAAAAGTAAGCAACAGCCAAAGGAAATATTCAGATGAGAAGATAACATCTTAATAAAGAATAGCTTTCCTCTTCCTCATATATTTGATTTATATCCTATTTCATTGTATCTTTTCGCTCTCCTGACCATTTATTGGCAGTAAAGCATTTGAAACATCAACTATGCTTTTTGCTCAGTGAATATATGTGCATTTCCTAAAGAAATTAAACTTTTATCATTAATAACTGTAATCAAATATACTTAGTGTTTTGTAGGTAATCTATTTGAGTAAGCAGCATTTGAAATTTGATTTAAAGATTTGTAATTTGTAATTTATTTCTCATCTTTCCTTTTACATCATCAAATGGAAATACAAAATCAAGGTCACAATTATAAAATCCATACTGGAAAATGTCATATATTCCTAAATCCTGAAAATCCTATCATGTTGCCCACTAATGAATAATAATTCGGTCCCCATACACCTAACCCTAGGTTTTTGTGTATTGGAAGCCCTCTACTCCTTTTTACACATCTTGCCTTTTCACCTATCCTACTCTACATTTTTCTCTTAATTGTTCTTAGCCATCTCTCTTTAACTATCCCTAAATAATTCCCTATATTTCTCCTGTTCTTTTCCCCTTTTACTGACATAATTCTTCTAATTACTACTTCGCCCCCAAATTTTTCTCATTTACATAGCCAGGCCTGCTCTCTCCATATATTTGTTTAACTACAATTTAATATACAATGGAAATCTGCATTCTCTTCTCCACATAATGGACATTTATCTAGCTCCCTCTCTTGACCTATACCTTTCAAGTTTCTCACTCCTGTTCTCTCCCAAGCAAAACCTTCTCGCCCTAACTTACTACATATATCTATATATCCTTCCCTCCCCCAGGTTGTTTTTATTTCTCTAAATAATCTCAGTGAGCTTTTTTCCCTTGTATTGGCGAAAATGTCTTGTCTGTCAATATCTTCTAATCTTAGCTTAACTTTTGAAAGTAATGAGTCGGTAATTCAAACACAAACATCACTTAAATTATCCTTACTTGGACATGTTTCGGAGAACGGTTTGTCCCCATCGTCAGCAGTTATCCGACTGGTTGGATCCATGGTTTCCTGAAGTGAGCTAGTTGTCTGTGGCGGCATCTGTTGTCTGTGAGATGAACTTCCAAAGAGAGTTTTCAGGCGGCAATTCGAAATTTAAAGTACACTGTTTGTTTTTTATAATTAGCAACTTTTTCCAAACATCGAGTTCGACTGCATTACTCGCTGGATTTAATAGTTTTTAATGGTTTTATATTTATTTTGTTTTATACTTTGAAATGTTAAATACATCACTGTTTCTAACCTGTTGCTTCAAATAATATTAGCTTAACTTCTTTCCAGAAGCCTCCATACCCATACTCTGCATTT
The DNA here is from genome assembly GCA_030765055.1 of Mantis religiosa. NCBI lineage: Eukaryota > Metazoa > Arthropoda > Insecta > Mantodea > Mantidae > Mantis > Mantis religiosa. Next base: position 5,148,347 of record CM060953.1, on the reverse strand, counting down.
ATCCAAGAATGACCCATACCTATCTGCTTCAACATGTCATTCATTTTATGCGCCCAAGACCCACCCCAGTTACTTCTCTTTTGAATATGAAAACATTCTTTAATAATATTGTCATCTTCCAAGTTAGTGATTCTGTATAAATATTTCATTGCCCTTGACAAGATTTTAAATTTGATTTAATAACACTATTATGAGTTGGTTTATTGACATCATATCATTTACGTTTTATAAAAATAGGATACATTTTGGGAGCTCAATTACTCTCCTCATCAACCTGTTGCCAACAGCACAACAATCTCCAACTATCTTGGAGATTGCTGTGCTATTGTAGTCTGATACTGGCTTCTTGAGAAATTTCCTACCGAGGTTGTTGCTTGGTGGCATCTCAAAATTGAAGACTCCATTTTAAGGAGTTTGCTGTAGTGGCTGTAGCTTGTAACAACTCAAAATTAAAGACTCTATTTTGACAAATGTCTGCTGAGGTTGCTGCTTGATGCCATGTCAAATTTGAATTCTCCATTTTAAGCAATTTTTTGCTTAGGTTGTTGCTTGGTGATAAGTCAAAGCCACCAAAGAACTAGAAGAGCATAGCAACCTACCATCAATTCTAGCAGTTGATAACAGATTGATGAGGGAAGCAATTGAGCTCTCAAAACAAATCCCATTTTCATAAAAAGTAAGTGATGTGTCAATAAACTGACTCAGGGAAGTGTTACCAAATTGTTTAATACCTAAATCATATAAAATTCTGTTCAAGAAAGTAGAAACATTTCATGCGATTATGGTCAATAAACCAGTGCTCTTAAAATAATTTACAGCTATATAAAATGTTGTGAAATTCCATATGTGCAAGAGTGGTGGGGGAGCAAGGGACTAGAAGTTTTATGACAACTTGGAGGCACTTATCACTTTCACATCAGGATCAGCACTTCTCTTATTATGCAAGTAGGCTGTCAGTACCATTGCACATCTTTACTTCAGAAGCGGGGAAGTGTCACAATGTTTTACAAAGCTGTATTTGCAGAGTTACCTTCCCATAAAAACTGACTGATACTTCTCTCTGTTTAAAAGGCATGCCAGGACATGTTGTGGTACATTCCTTTAACAGCCATGACATGAAGTAATGCAATGTGAAAATGTGTTATGGTTCTTTAAAAGCAGTCAGAACATAATATTTCATTTTGTGTTAATTTCACAAGAGTTGCAATGCATTCTGGTCTATTTTTTAAGACATTGAGCATTTTTATCAATTTATGTATTTATTTACTCAACATAAGCAAAGACTGGCTTGATATCCTAGGAATAATCTCACATAGAACAAGCAGTGATGGAATGGAGGTTGACAGGACTTTGATAGAACTGTGATGAAAAGTGTTTTAAATTTCAAATTAAAACAAAACTTAAGTTCAATTTATCAATATTTTATAAATATAAATAAATTGCCTAAGTGTTTAGCATTAAAGGTGCAGAATTTCATATTTAAAAATTTCTTGTTTTTTTATGTCAATTATAATGGATAATGGGGTCTGAAAAATTAATACAATATTTGTAAGCAATAAAACATGTTTAATTTTATATTATTTAAGTGTGTCAGAAACAGACAATAAAGAAGAATAACACCTTTAGCAGTCTTTGTGTACCAACACAATAACTACTGCTCTTTATTTCTTTTATATAAGACTACTGAACAACGATAAAAATGATAATGATAGTGAGAATTTTCTTTTATTTCTAGATCTAGAACACTGTTGCAAAGAGTTTTTTTTTTTTTGAGACATTGTAGCACAGTCACAACTATTGTGTAAGAACTTGCTAAATTCATTAATCAATTGCTACATGCTACTTGGCATTCTGCAACATGTTGTTGGTAAGAAGAATACCAAGAACCATGTTGTTAGTGGTAGCAACTCTACTCAGATAAGAGATGTACTTCTTGATGGTAAGTTTTCATGCATTAGGTTTATTTGGAAACTTGTGGGTTCAATAAGCCAAGATAGCAGGCATTTGTTTACATTCATGGTCACTAGATGTCACTAGATTCTGCATTTATGCTTTCATTTTGTTAGTTGCAGCAAGACTAAGTTGCAAAACCTAGAAAATGATGAAATTAATTGCCCCTGGGAAGGGTTAAAATGTTGATGAGTTTAACTCAAAGAGATTTGCTTTTTGTATGCAACTTTGCAACATGTGTCATAGGTCTCTCTTAAGTACAAGATGTGTTTTTAAAGTAAGTACCAACAACTTTTTAAGAAGTAGCATTATTTTCCAACTATTTTATTATCATTTAACTCCTTATACTGCATAGTCACATAATCAAGCAGTTGTTATAAGAGGAAGCCAGTTTTTGTATGCCTTCTGGTGCTGTTTGATTCACATCATTGTCTTGAAATGTTTTCAATCAAGGAATTTCTTCAGATGTAAGAAAATCACATGGTGCCAAATTCTGACTGTAGGGAGAGGTATTCCCAACAAAATGATGTGATCAGATCTTGAGATTGTTTAGCTGTGTGTGGGCAAGTATTATTGTTTCCCCCAACCTCACACAGTTGTGATGAATGTTTCCTGGGACAATATTTCTCGCATTCAAAAAACAAATCTCTGATCTCACTTCACAATTGGCAGATTGTTTGATTGTTCTGAACATTTTAAAGTGCTCTAATAATAGTGACAATTGCTTCATCTGGCTTCCTAATGAACGGAGAAAATGAACATGCATGCTTGAAATTGTGACTATAGCAGCAAAATACTTAAGAGTGCTTACTTTAAAAACATGCCTGTTACTGTGCTACTCATATGTATGTGTTGTTCTCATTAGACAAGAACTTACAAGTAGCACTGCCATATTATATTACATTTATATAAGAGTTTGGTTTCGTAATTAGGCACTATAGTTGTTACTAGCTTTTAAAATGTATACATTAAATTATAAAGTGAACATTAAATAATTAGTAAGTGTTTATGTAAAAGGTCTTTAACAGAGCTAAGCTGTTGGATCTGAAACCTACTATTTACAAGATATGTATGAATGTTATAAAATGAGAAAACCACATTTGGATATAACTAAAGAGCTAAGATAAATTCATTTATGCTCAAGTTTTTAAATGTCATTTAGGTCTACTGCTAATACATACACTGCAGGCCACTATGTATGTTTGAACATCTCATTTAAGCAAAAAGATATGTGATATGTTGCATTTTAAACGTTAATATACACATTTTTAGGCTAATGTTCCTCTAGGGAGGGACAAATTCTGCCTTTTTTTATCACAAACCTACTCATTATTGAGATCAGTCTTTTAATATCAAATGGTAGGTAGGGTGTATAGAGAAGAAAGGCCAGTTCCAAAGTAAGCATTTTGAGGTTAGGAATATGCAGTCATAGAGGTAGTATAATAACAGGACTTCATGAAATACTACTCAGTACTATCTCAGCTAATGAGTACTGGTACATAACAAAAACTAGGGCATACTGTACCAAACATCAAACATAACTAAAATCTGCCCCATATCTTGTGACCGTCAACTTTTATTGGCTGCTGTGGTGGAATAAATTTTCTGTGATGCAAAATAGTTTCTTATTAAACATGGTCATTTATCTTAATATATTCAAAGATAACTGTCATATTTGCATAAAAATAACCATAAGAATTAAATGAATTTCATGATAGAGTTAATACATCTGGAGTGTATTTAAACTCTTATCAACAAATAGGAGGATCCTTCAGATAAGGTAAATGTTTATCACCTATCCTTGAATTTCACATGGCTTGTTTGACATCAGTGATAAGCCAATCATGGGGAAGGTGACACAAACACAACATGAAAGAATACATGTGCATGGTAAGCTTATAAGAAATTGGGTTTAGTACTCTACAAGAGTATGTTTTATTTATGTCTAACACAACACAAACAGGTTTCACAATTGGAGACTCAGATTTAATGTTGATATTAATGCAGAGTAAAAACTTGATGGTTGCTCTCCTCTTGCCACATCCTGTATAAAACAACTTCTCTGCTTTTTTAACACAAATTTTTGCTTTGTCAGATAGTGCCACTTTAACCATCAAATATTCTCTGGATATTGTAGTTATACACTTTAAGCAGTTACATTCTAGTCAATAAGATTATCACATTAGGAATTTTTCCCTTCTTATTGTATCATGCATATATATTGTGTTCCTTATATGGCCAGCCACAAATCACATGTATGTATGCTCTACATTCTGTCTACTACACAGGATCATCCTCCGTGATCTAGGGGTAACATTAACCTCTGCTTCCTGAGGCCACAGATTCAAATGTCGTATAGGATAATGGATGTATTTACACATAAAAGTACTTAGTATGCCTTCCTTCAGAAGGGAAGTAAAGACAGTAGTCCCATGTTGTAGATCTACAGCACGTAAAAGAGCCCCAACCCTGATAAAGAGAACTCTGAGCAAAATTAAGCAGTCTTTCACATCCAATATAGAATAGGACACTGAGAACTGCAGCAGTCAAACAACTTTCATAAATAAAAACTACACTGTGAGGTTTTCTATTCTAAAACTCTCCTACTACATACTCAAGATTAATAGTAACATTCACTATAATGAACACTAACCTTGTTATAATTGGTATTCATCTGCATTGAGGCATTCCTCATCACGAGATTCTAGTTATCAGTCCTACCCTACTTCTGAACGATTTCAGTGTTAAAAGTTTAGCAGGATTCTGAAACACTTATTGTAGAAACGTCTTAAGAGATTTCTTTAGAGAGTGTTCAAATGATGTACTAATTTTGTCAATTTTTTCCCTCTGAATGTGTTTAGGTTTAGTGTTTAGCAATCCTGTTGTCCTAAATATGTTAACCAGACATCTGAGTCACTATAGCTAGTTGGAACTGAAATACCAGGGAAGGTTTCTGAAATTGCCTATGTGATTCATACAGATATTTGTTCAAGCATGGATTTTTCAGTAGGCGTTTACTGATCTGATACCAAGAGAAGAACAGCAACAAAAATGCTGTAATAAAGATACTCTAAAAGTACAACAAATATGTTTGAATAAGCTTTCATGTTTGAGATGTATGATGAACAAACTCTGGTCCTTACAACAATAGAAATTATCATTCGCAGTTGATAATACATATCCTTAGCATGTTATTAACTCTTAGTGAGCCTGCCTAGGTGGTGGCATGTCTGCCTCACATTCAAGAGATTCCAAGTTTGAATCTCGATCAGGCTGAGTCCTCTGAGGATGCTTGACACAGCTTTGAGCAAAACATCAGAACCAATCCCTACTTTTTGACTACAGACAAAAAGCCCGGAAGAAATTTTACTTCAAATATCTGGATAAGATTTTTCCAGAGCTTTTCTTTATCCGGAAAGATGAATTATAACTCTAAGTTCTACGGATGCTGGGCTCATTTGAGAAATATTTCACCCATTTCAGTGCATATAAATGAAATGCATCATATTTCCAACATGTTTTATATCATTTTCTTGTGAAAGACAGAACTTATAACTCTTAATGGCTGTGCATATAATAAAATTCAGTGAGATTTTCTGTAAGTTTACTTCACTAAGAGATATTGTATGGTCCATCCTTATGTTTCTTATTGTAATAAGTTACTTGGGGCCACACTATAGCTGAGTGATTGGACCACTCGGCTCTCACCATTATGGCCCAGGTTTGATCCCAGGCAACCGCATGCGAGATTTGTGATGGACAAAGTGGCATAGGGGCGGGATTCCTCCAGGTTCCCTAGTTTCCCCCACCATCATATTTCATCTTCATTTCATGTATCATTAGTGTCACCAGCTGCATAGCCACATGCAGTAAAAGCGGGCGTTAAACAGAACAAAGAAAGCGACTCAGATAGTTTTTCTGCACCATACTTGAGAGGAAGAAGTTCATTGATAACCTGCCATTGATCAATCTTGGCTGTGATATTGACTATAACCTTCTTTATAAAAAGCATTTATGACAGTTCTCTGATATAAATAATGGACTAATGTAACACAATGTAAAAACTTCTACCTTCTGTTTTGGGAAAACCACCAAATATTTTTGAAATTGCGTGCAGAAATAGAAATTCTAATTATTCTAGCTTCTCTTTTTATGCCAAAACTTATCATCAGCAAAATTACAGCTACAACTCAAGTATTGTCACTTTATTCACTGACTTGTTTGGAGCCCCTTGTCACTTAATTTTTCTTTACAATATAGCACATAATGAAATATGCATGAAGCAGCCTATTCTTCAATCCACTTTACTGACTGGGGACTCAAAAACAAGACCTCTCTACTCTCTTGCTGTGTAGCATGTCTCAAACTTACTTGTAGAACAGCCCTTGATGTTACATCAGAAATGGATTCACTATTTCACTTACTAAACCTACTCTCTTATAAAGTTGCTGGAATTTTCCACAAAACATACTAGATTGTTCTGAAGACAGGTAAAAGGGAAACTTCCAGTATATTCCAATTATCTGTCAATTGCGCATTCAATACTTATACTGCAAAGAGCACTTTCACCTCTAAATATCTCTCCAACTGCCCAACACCAACAAACATCAATGATGATGCAGACAACAGTAACTTTTGGCAAAGTATAAAATTGAAAGAAGTGTAGAAACAGTGAAGCACAAGTTAAAATAAAAGTGAATTTGAGAAGATATTGACACATTGCTTCACTAACACTGTTTTTCACAGGACATGTTTCAAGAGCTGTTGCTCCCATCATCAGCTGATTCTCGACTAGTGGAGCTTGTAGTGGTTTCCTCTTTCTCCATATTGTCAATAGATGGTCTGATATATTTGTCAAAAATGTCTGGTGGTGGAGTTTCGAAGTTCATAATTTTATGATGGTTTTTGATAACGAAGATTCTTTCCCATATGGAAAGAACTATGGGATGATTAACTTGTTTTATAAAAGTTGTCTCCAAATTAATGTCATGTCTGGTATTCAAAAAAATGAAAAGCTACTGCTGATTTTTCTATTTCACCGTTTTTAAAGTTTCTTATATGTTCTTTCGTTCTCATGCCTGTATTTCTTTTTGTTTTTCCTATATAACTTGTAGGGCAAGTTTCACATTTGATCTCATAGATTCCTGGTTTTTCTTTTGTAGTAATTGAATTTTTGGGGCGACATTTTAACAAATTCTTGATATCGAATCATAGATTCATCATTAAAAACAGTGAAATAGAAAAATCAGTAGTAGCTTTTCATTTTTTGAATACCAGACATGACATTAATTTAGAGACAACTTTAATAAAACAAGTTAATCATCCAATAGATCTTTCCGTATAGGAAAAAATCCTCATTAACAAAAACCGTCATAGGATTATGAACTTCAAAACTCCACCACCAGACATTTTTGACAAATATATCAGACCATCTATTGACAATATGGAGAAAGAGGAAACCACTACAAGCTCCACTAGTCGAGAATCAGCTGATGATGGGAGCAACAGCTCTTGAAACATGTCCTGTAAAAAACAGTGTTAGTGAAGCAATGTGTCAATATCTTCTCAATTCACTTCTATTTTAAAATGAAGCTAGATTAAGCAAAGTTTAAATTTGTGCATATAAATGACAATAAGGTAACCTTTTTATTTTATTGTATTTAAATAAAACAATAAGCACAGTTTTTTGTAGAAACTGCAGTTTAATATTATTATTTCCAAAACATAAAACAAGTATACTATTGAGGCACACTTTTATTTGCTCCTAGCACCACATAACTAGTTACATTGGAAATCTTTTGACCTGCAGTGTATGTTTCAAATGTTCCTCAACTTCTTTTAGAAACATGTTACGTCTATTAAAACATGTAAACTCTTGAAAATGTACAAAGAAATGTAAAATATAACGTTAAATTTGTATTGTAGAGTAGGTATCTAAGTTTAAGAAAGAAAAAAATTAGTGTTTTCTCTATGCAATAAGTCAACTTTTTATTAAAGACTCTGGAAATCAACTAAGATCAAATTTGATTGAATGACACATAAAGAAGTATCCAAGTTTTGTTTCATTTTATAGAGCTTATAAGACTGCCATAACATTTAAGTGTCTCAACATAAGTATACTAACATAGTTATCAGATTATTTAAATTTATTAAAAAATATTTAGAATTTGAGGTTGATTTTCTAAAGTGACTAATATACAGTGTTCATTAAAATTAAAATAATATATAACATATAATTATACTGAATAAATTGGAAATTACTCATTTGCTCATTTATAATATAAGCATGTGATATTTATTCTGAAACACTGAACTCATTCATACACTGTTTTGTAAACTTTATTAAAACTTGGTACCTAGTTTGTATTTTTTCTTTACAAAATATTTAACTATATTTGATATTTGTGTCATTTGTATGAAAAGCTACTTATATGTTTGCATGAATACTAGTTCTTAAAGTTAATTATGGCAATACATTAAAAGTATGTTATGAGAAACCTCTTTTCTTACAATGTCTACGCACAGTGGCAGTAGATAAATGCATGGTTAAGATTTGCATGTCCCAAATTCCGACAAGCATGGCAACGTTGGAGGTTATATCTTAAGCCTACCTCATAATCAAATTGTGTTTTTGTAACTGGGTTTGAATAATTGTTTCTTAAGCAAAATTCAGTTCCAAGATAATTTGTTTATATATCTTTGTACCAAGTATCTCTTGAAAAGTAGTTATTTGTTATATTATGAGGCAGAAATATCAAAAGAATGAGGAAGGAAAACAGTTTGTTTCCAAGCAATAAAAATTGAATGTGTTTGGTGAAAGTCTCTGCTGTAATTTCTTGTAGCTTGCAATTGTGGACTTTCTTGAATGACTAAAGATGAGTATATACAATATAACATTTTTGTTAATATGTGCTGTTGTTCATTATAGCTATAACTTAAACCTTCCTTCTTGCTTGCAACATTCATCCCCTGCTTTTAAATCAACACATTGTCTATGTCTATTGGTTTTCAGTCACTTGGTAATTCAGAAAAGGAACAAAAACTAAATAAATACAGATAAATGCAATTTCATGTTTGTTTGTAACATATACATGTTATGAATGTAAATTCTTTTTGTTTCCCTTTTATTTGTTATTTTTGTTATTTTCTTTTTTCTTCACCTTGTTTGATGTTGTATCATGTATCTACATTTTAAGAAAATGAAGATTTTTGAAAATTCTAACTGAAACAATGCAACTTTAAATTTTAAGCATAAATATTTATAATACTTTATTAAAAAAAAAACATAAATATTTAAAATTAAAAGCATAAACTTAAAGACAATTTAAATTTTGAAAATGATGGTTAGCAGAAAGCCTTCTAAATCATTTACTGGTTGACTTTCTCTGGTTGTAGGGTCGCCAGTGTGGAAACCAAGAGACATGGTAGGCCTAGGCGAAGCAACCACACTTCCCCGCAAGGGCAAATCCTCCTCAACTTCCTCCTGTTCCGAAACCACAGCTAGAGACCGTGAACGTTGTTTAGTATATGAGTATCCTGTTGTGAGAAAGACAGAGGGCTCCACCAGCACTCACGAGACTACATCATCCTCCTCATCAACAAGTACTCAGCAACCATGAAGAAAGTCGTGTCCCACAATAATAGGTAACTAATCAATCATTCTCTGTTTTAAACTCTTCATTTTACGATATTCACTAACATTTAGAAAATATTACACCAGCAGCAAAATAGAAGACACAAAAATGAAATACCAAAGAAGAACATATGGAGAAAAATTGTGATGTGTAGCACTCATATGACTTTCTCGGCTCACTATACTTACAAAAGCTTTTTATCTATTTCTGGTTAATACAGATGAGCCTTAATTGCATATTTCATTATATACACAAGAAGAATACAATAAACTAAAGTGATAGATGCTTTCAAAGCTGGTCACTACATGATGAGTTTTGAATTTCTGTTCTCTTTGCATAGCCAAGAGATAAAATGAATAACAACTTCCTGTTTGAGAGAAGTATAAATTTTTTAAAATTCAAACCGATAACAAGAGATATTGATTACACAGAAAATGAAGCTAGTTACAGTGGAGTAATAAATATTATACAAATAAAAATATTTGCTAATTAACTTCCACTTATCTTAAGAAGTTGATGTTAATACTTCTATCTTCTTTATACAAAATCAATTTCATGGACATTTGCCCACATCTTGACTGAAAAGTGTATTGACTGAAGATGTGGGCAAATGTCCATGAAATCGATTTTGTATAAAGAAGATAGAAGTATTAACATCAACTTCTTAAGATAAGTGGAAGTTAATTAGCAAATATTTTTATTTGTATAACAAGAGATATTTTGGAAATGGCTTACTCCACAAAAAGAAATACATTTAACATAAATTTTGTTTCAAAGTTACATTGGAATTAACACTGTGAAGTAATATAATAATTACAATTATACTATGAGTCATCTGAGACATTCTGTACCTCACATACCACAAATTTTCTTTCAACGTGTTTTGCCTCCACCTGAAGGTATTATCACCCTTGGGGGGTGCACATTTTAAGTTCCGGGTATAGGGCCGGTGCCACTCAGCATCGTGAGAAAATTGAGGAGCTACTACAGTCTATAAAGCCAACTTTCCAGCTGGGGGTGCCATGATGCTGATCACATCTCCTCCCCATATTTGCTGGATGATCGCACACCTCTGCTTTGTATATGTGGACATGAGGGTGGCAGTTGCGTTGGCAGCCTCAGGTTCACTTGCGGACTGTCATGACATGGGTTATGTTATTATAGAATGGGTTATTGAGAATCACAGCGGTTAAAGAGAGCCCATTAATAAAACATCAATTATTTTTAAAAGAATTATCTCTAATAAAATGCAGTAGATGGGGAAAGAAAGGTTTGTAAAAATAATTTATATACCCACTAATAATATTACAGAGGATAGAGAAAGTAATGTTAATCTAAAACATCAGATTTTGTACAATAAGATGTCTTGTCTGTCTCTCTGTCTTTCTGTAAACTACATACCTCAAGAATGAAAAATCTATGAAATATCATTTAAATACAATGTTTTCCAAGGATGCAATATAGAGTTTCAAGAAAATCACTCCATCCTACATTACACTTAACATGAAAAATTTTTAGTTATTTCTTTTCTCAAAAATGGCTCCAGCAATTTAGATTAAAATATTATATATTAAAGATATTTACATGAAAATTTAAATGCAAATCTTGAATTTGTTTCAAATAGCCCTTGAAGTCCTCTTCATTCTGAATTAACTTTATATAATTACTAAGTTTAAGAGACAGACAAATTCTTATTACTAAAAAATGTAGATCTCATTAAAACTCACATTTTATGACTCATACAATTTTTTGTGATGGTAAACATTTCTGAGATATTCCTTGTTACTGGTTTGAATTTTCAAATATTTATACTTTTCTCAAAGAAGAATGCATTTTTCTCATATCTTGGCTATCAAAAAGAATGGAATTTCATAGCCAACAGTTTAAAATTTGACTATCACTTAAAGCCTTCTGTGTTCCTATAGCTATATTCCTTTGTATTTATGAGAGTGAGTCAATAAATAAGTTGTAAACATCGGTTTCCCTTATACCATTTATAAATTACATGTGCATTTTGTGCCAGTAGCTAGCAGCATACCTATGCTTGTCGTAAAGTTTGGTCATATCTCTCCAGCATGCGGTCAGTCAATGGTAGTCAGTGTTATGTGATAGTACCTGAGCAGAACAGCCTGCAGTCCACCGAAGAAGTGCATGGCGAAATGCGTCCCATGTATGGTAACCAGTGTTTCTACTGGAAACCTGTATTCAATTGGATACAGCAGTTTAACAAGGGAAGGCAAAGCATCCAAGATTAGGAATGATTTGGGTTTACACCTTTAACCAGAATCAAAAAGATCGTCCATGGATTGGAAACATGCCACCTCACCAACAAGAACAAGGTAGTTCCATCAGTCAGCAATGTTATGTCACCATGTTCTGGGACATGCAAGGGTCATACTGCAGAAATTCAGCCTCACTGTGAGATTGTGAATGCCATGACATACTGCACCACTCTGTGAGACCTCAAACAGGCCATTCGCTTGAAGCGACCTGGACTCCTGACAAAGGGAGTAATTCTCCTAGATGACAGTGCCCGCCCTCACTCAACAAGAAGGTCCCAGAAGGTCCTTTGGGTGGCCGACACTTCGAAACTGATGATGCCGTAATCCAAGAGGTCACCTGTTGGCTGCGACAGCAACCAAAAGACTGCTTTGTCGCCAGCATTCAAGGACTTGTAAAGAGATTGGATAAGTGTCTCAATGTACCTACAAGTTGAATATGTCATAAAAGTAAAATAAATTTCAGGTAATTACTTTGATTATTATTGTCTCTATCTGGTTTTGCGACTAATTTATTGACTCACCCTCTTACAAAGAAATATTAGCAATAACATAAAGTTTATCTTGATCAACATGATAGAGGAATAAGCATTTGTAAGAGGAGCTTGTGCAAAAGTATTAGGGTACAACACAACAACTTTTTCAATAAATGAAAAGATAGCAAATACATTATTGAAAGAACACCATAGAAGAGAAGATTTGAAAGCAAGTCCTATATGATATAGCCAGGACACCCAAAATTGAAGTGGTTTCAACCTAAACAAAAACAATTATAACTACAAAACATGTTATGTTATATTCATAAAACTTTCTCTACCACCCTCATTTATATTTTATTTAAGTTTATTTTTTCATCTACTTAATGCAGAAATGGTTTCCTTACAAATTTCACTGTAGGTGCAAGTGAAACATGGAAGATCAAATTTCTTATTTTAAAGCTTCCTTTGATAACAGGCTGTCTCTTAGAAAATTTGCAACAAATATACAATTGAACACATCTAAATGGTTCTACAGGCAGTAAGAACAGAATAAAGTCATTTAATGAAACTATATTAACAGGAAGAAATAACGTTATGATCATAAAATAAAACATTTAAAATGAATGAAGTTTTTAAAGTTTTACCAAGTGTCTGTATGAAGAGATTGAAATATCACTGGGGTTCTAAGTGTTCTCAATGTGGTTTCAGAAGAAGGCGTCATTGAGGATAACAAGGGTTATGAAGGTGATTTCAATTTCTTAGCAGGATTATAGATCTCTTCAAATTTTTTCAGTCAGATGTCACTATGTACTGACCTTGAATGAATGCTAATTCATTGAACCCCAGATGGTCAATTACCCAAACCCACTTTGCTAATCTAATGCTGGGACTGGGATGTTTAATATATGAAAAAGGGAATTATATGCAAAATTATTGCATTCATTTGTCATAAAAACAAATATGCAAAATCTGACGTTAAGTTTTTCATATGCAGAAATGAAGATAGTGTGAAAGAGAAAAGAATATATTAACAATAACTAAACACTATAGCAACACAACTTCACTATTACTTATTTATAATTTTTTGGGACCAGTTTCGAAGTAACATTGCTTCAAAACCGATCCCAAAGGATTATAAATAAGATAAGTAATAGTGGAGTTGTGTTGCTTAGTGTTTATTGTTAATACATAGTTTACTTCACTGTCAGCAGCTTCAGTTTTTTACATAAGAAAAGAATATGCTTGCAATAAAAGAACTACTTATAGTAACTTCATATTACAGTAATGCCACAAAGTGCATGCATTCATGGGTCAGGAGCCTGAATACATGGTACATGGCATTCCTGTAAAATGAACATACTGTACATACTTAAGTTAATTGATGGAAATTAATCATTCCTTCACAATAGCTATACATAGGCTAAGGTTTTGGATAGAGTGAGTCAAACTGAAAAATTCAATGCCATGGCCGGAATTTGAACCACAGATCTCCTGGTTTCCGTCCAGTCGTTCTTACCCACTGAGCTACCATGGCCAACGTGCTGTCATGTCATTAAATTCTCCAATTGACTCATATTTTCCTGGTAAACCACTAGGGGCTCTCGTATTCAAAATACACCATTTGTGGCAACTTACTATTGTAAGTACTTGAATCCCAGGCTTCATCATTAAACTCTTATTAAGTTAATTGATGGAAATTAATGTGACTTTGTGGGTTCGTGAAATTAAAAGTCCAATTGCACAACTCAACAATGTTCTTTATTTCTACTGAATTACAGTCGGAACACTTGCCGATTACACAGAATTACGTAATGCACACAATTACCATTCACCAGTTCGTCTGTCACAGGTCCACTGCACTCGCAGGTCCGATGCACGTTCACAGTCTTCTTGTCCGTTAACTCACCCGACGCTCCTCATGCTGCTCGCCAAGAACTGCCTGACTTCCAGCCCGACGCGTTGCTTATATAGGACCAACTGGCCAATCTAGAAGGTTCCGGATTAGATGAAATATCCTGTATGTTCGAGAACTCAGGGGGAGCGGAAAGAGACGGCACAGTGATGTTTTTCCAGCCACCCCTCGTTACCCCTATAAGACAAATGGGTGGGCATGGCCGAACGCCTCCCGTCCGGCCCCATTGCCGGCCGGTTCCACAGGAAGTCCTGACGTTCGGGTGACATTAATCATTCCTTCACACTAGCCATGTATAGACTAAGGTTTTGGATAGAGTGAGTCAAACTGAAAAATTCAATGCCATGGCCAGGATTTGAACCATGTATCTCCTGGTTTCCATCCAGTTACTCTTACCCATTGAGCTACCATGGCCAATGTGCCATCATGTCATTAAATTCTCTAATTGACTAATATGTCAACTGGTTCAAATCCCAGTCATGGCATTGAATTTTTCAGTTTGACTCACTCTATACTGTACATAATGAAAAAAACTATAAATTCGAAAAGATCTTTAAGGAACAAAATATCATATTGGCACCTACAAATACTCAGTTTTAAAATTGCTTAATTCAAAAATAAAAGAGAAAATCCCATCAATTAACAGATCCAGAATATACCAAATACGTTGTAAGAATTGTGAAAAATGCTACATAGGTCCGACTAAAAGAAACCTACAATCCAGAGTCAAAGAGCACTTTAGAAACATCAGAATGAAACATGAAGGTAAGTAAGCAGTAGCACTGGTTGAGATTGAGATTGTTTATTCACCAATTGTAATAGTTTTACAAGGTTTCATCTTGTGAAGCATACATAAAGTTAGTTACAATGGAGAGGTACTACTACCTATATTTACAATTTTTACTCTACAGTTTTAACCATTATTTTAACCATTATTTGTTTTTGCAATTTTTATATTCTTCTATTATATAGAAAGCATTCTTAATCAGATAAGATTTTATTTGTTTTATTTTTATTTGTTCTTTCCCTATTTCTTTAATCCAGTGAGGTAAATGATTGTATAAATATTTTGCCTTACTTCCAATACATTTATTTTGTAATGAGCCTCTTAGTCTATTTCTAAAGTAATTTCCTTTTGTGTTATGTTCATGGATATTTGTATTTTTGTCTTCTTTATGGGAAGTTACAACATATTTGAGACATTCATATATATATATATAGACAAGGCAGCGTTTGTATACCTAATTTCCTAAATGCTGTTCTGAAGGTGTTTCCTCTTTTGATATTTTTAAGAACTCTTATCGCTCTTTTCTGTAGTCTAAATATTTTTTGTATATGTTTTCTCCCTGCTGATCCCCATAGCTGAAATGTGAGTGCATAAATGTGTAATATACTTGTGTTGTACTATCTTCATCCATGACTTGTTTAACCTGTTTTAGAATATATATACACCTATTGAGTCTTTTAGAGAGTTTTTCTAAATGCATTTCATTTTTGGAACAAAAACCATGACACTGATCCAAATCCAAAATTACTAAAAGGAGTGATAAACCAAAATAAACTGACAACATGGGAGAACATATTCATATGGAAAAATAAGGACCAAGTACTGAACTTTGAAATTCTGCCAGTCAATAATTTGACAAAGAAGTTCGTAGTTTAACCACCAGAGAGAAGACTGCAGATGACAACAGACAATAGTTGGATAGAGGTTAAAAATGGAAGCAACGGCTCCCAAAACTAGTCCCTTAATAATATAAAAATGTAAGTGATGAATTGTCAAAAACCCGACAACAAATAGCTATTTCAATTAATTTTGACGTTACTGTTACTAAATTTATTTATTCATCCTTTTGATCATAGTACATGATATAGGACATGTCAAGTACTTATAATTAAAAATTATACAGTAAACATTTACACAACACAAGTTTAGAAATGAAAATAAACTGTATGTACAATATAACGGTTTATCTGTAGTTGATATTAAAAAAAAATTCACCTATACTATAAAAACAATGTTCTAACAGGAACTTTTTCACACAGTTAGGAAGTGCAGATATTGTCAACCTAGTATAATAAATTGCACACCCAGAAGGGGTTCATGGAAAAGTATTTAAAAACTCATCAACTGAGTAAAAACAATGTTGCAATAGTAGATGTTTCACCTTGTGCTTAAATGCAGTTTCTGAGGTGGTGAGTTTAATATTATCGGGTAGCTTGTTATATAAGGTAATTCCAGAGTGTCTTACGCTTTTGCTGAATAGTGATGTATTATGTGTAACCATGCTCAGTTTATGCCTATTTCTGGAATTTAGTAACAGTGAAGTCAAAATTAATTGAAAAAATATTTGTTGACACTTCGTCACTTGCATTTTTATATTATTGAGGGACTAGTTTTGAAAGCTCTCATGTCCATTCCGGCTTCCAAAACTAGTCCCTCAATAATTTGAAAATGGAAGTGACGCAATGTCAAAAAACTGACTAAAAATAGTTTTTTCAGTTGAAACTAAATAATTTGTATTTGCTATACTTGGCATTATAAGGAGAGATCCTAGAATTACCAAGAAAATAAGTTATACGAGAAATACATCTTTTGTATTTCTCAACATGCTCCACTTGTATATTTGGTGTAAACAGCTCCTTCTCTTGTGCCATAAGTGAAACATAATACTCCTTATTGATGGTCCTACTCTTTTTGGAAGTAGCCTATGATCATCCCAGAAAACTGTAGAATGAACCATGTTTGCTTTCTCTGGTACACTCTCACCAGTTGCCGTTCTCTATTTGGGATGCTCCTTTGTCTCAGGCATGCACTGATGAACCCTTGTTTCATCTACTGTTATGAAACATCAGAAAAACTCATTGGAATTGTACATATTGAAACAAGTCTATACATTCTTGATGAATGTTCATCTGAATGCATTTTGGGTGCAGTGTTTAAAAATGTGACACTCGACAAGCAAAAACTTTCCACTACCCAAAATTTCCTGTAAAATCTACAGAACGAAGCCTATTGGGTCTTTGTAATGACATTTAATTTACATACTTGATTGAATAAATTTCTGTTACCATCTTGTCATTCTAGAATGCTCTGAGCACTCTATTATCTTGAATAAATGTACAACCAGACTTAAATCTGCAGCCCACTATTGAACTATCAAAAACAAAGTGGAAGAACCCTGTAATGTCAAGTATTTTTGTTGGAGTAAAATCCTTGAAAAAGTAGATGACAAACAAATGACTACACTTACATGTCTGATATTCCATTTGTCATTGTAATTTATTTATGTTCATGATATCTTTCTATCTTTCAATCAGGCTGAGAACTTTTAGAATGGCCATCTTAGTAATTTTCCACACAATTTCTTCAGCAGGAACAGGCACTTTTAGTATGGGCTCTCAATCCAAATTACAATATTTGGTGACACATTAAAATAACGTAATGTTAGGTGCTCTAACCAAATAATACAATTGTGGCAATCATCAGTAAATCTACAATTTGATATATCATAAAAATGAAAATTAAATTATACAGAGTTGTATTTTTTACATATTAGCTTCATTTAAGTACCTAAATTGAGGACATGTTTCACAAACTATTGTCCTCAATACAGGTAAGTGAAGCTTATGTGTAAAAAATACAACTCGTCTATAATTTAATAAATGTTGTGCTTGAAGAAGTACAACAATTTTGGACCAGGAACAATGAAGTTAACAATGCTCATGTCTGTATTATATATAACAGTGATGAATATATGAACAGAAAGGGTTATTCTTCTGTTAATACAATACTGAAGAAAAATTCACCAACATAGATACGAACATAATGGCCTTGCTGATAGTAAGAGTTTCTGAACTACGGTATACTGCTAGAGACAGTGGCTATCGAATATATGGATGCTCTTTAATTGCTATTTTTTTCAGCTACTTATTCTACATTGCATGTGAAAGACTGCTTAATTTTGCTCAGAGATTTTCTCACATGTCATAAATCTATGAGACAGGACTGCCAGCATTACTTCCCTGTCAAAGAAGACATGCTAAAGAATTTTATGTCCAAAAAAATGTATCCCCTCTGCCAGGTTAGTACCTACAATATTGGGAGCTAGAGGCTCGACCCCTCGACCATGAAGGACAATAACAGTGAGTATAGAATTACTACTTGGCTACTGAATGCTCTACATGTATTTTCTTTTTTAGCTCCTTCTCTGAAATTGTCTTGCCAAATGGTTGGTATATTCAAATATAACTACTTCCAATTTTCTCTCTCTTTTTCCATTTTAACTTTTAGTGTCCTTGAGTAACTTTTTAAAATTAATAAAAACTTCCAAGAGTATTCAATGAAATCTCCAATATGTTTACATTTGGAAGAAATTTAATAATAGGTATTGACTATTAATTAACCTTTCACTCTTTAACCATGTTAGGACAATGTTGGAAAGGTAGAATCAGACTGAAAAATTCAATGCCTTTTATGGAATTTGAACCACAGATCTTCTAGACAGTCTCGACTATTCATTCAGCCTGATCTTGAATTCCTTCTTTATTCCCTTGACAGCAAATACTTTAACTGTTTACTATTTATTTACTAGCACTAGAAAAAGATTATTCAATCCAAAATAAGCCATTGCTAATATTAGTTCTATAAGTTTTAAGTTGGAATGGGTCTCAATACCATCAAAATCTTGATACTCTGGTTTATACCTTGAACTAAACCTTTGATACTAACAGATACTTTTAAATTTTTAAATTCTGCATTATTGCATTTCATTATTGCCTTGCACATGTTCCCAAAGATTTGTTAGACTGTAGTTCTTGGTAGATCTTGACTGTGACTGGATGAATACAATGCATAGACTCTCATGTAGCATACTCACGTAACACGCAGCATTAGCTGAGTTTTGAATAAAGCTGATTTGGCTGATGCAATAGTCTAGCTTGATCATAATTTAAACCAGGGGACAATACATTACATGGAAATACAGAGAAACCCAAAAACATCCTAACCGGTTGTGCTGTGTTTTTCCTTCCATGCCCTCAGTGCTCATTGCCATCTGCTGCTAGCATAGGAAGGTGCAGATGAAACCATGTAATATTTTTAAAACTTGTTTTAAGTAGCATAAATGTAACCATTTTTTAAATGGACACCAATTTTTTTGCTTGTAATGGTGGTTACATCATCCACTCACTTTAACCCCCAGTATGTCTGGAGGGCCACACCTGTCTTTGGTTAATGGGTCCATCGAGCCTGGCCAGGAGGAGTTTTGAAGTCCATCAGCTTTTCTCACAAGCACCAATTGTGGAACATTTGTAAGCCATGACAGGCCAGCGTAAGTTCATATAAAATGAGGTCAATCGAAATTAAAGAATGTCACTAAATGATCCAACAACTTCAAAAACTACAGAAAAGAATTATATTACAGTGGATACCTCCACATTGTGGAATTGCTGGAAATGAATCAGCTGATTTTGACAAAAAAGGTGCAAATTTAATTCAGAACAAAAGTAAAAACTTACCCTTTACATCCATAAAAAGATTAATTAAAAACAAATATAAAAACAAACAAAACCAATCAATATCTAACAAAGCCAAATATAAATAATGGAACATTTTAATTAAAAATCCATAAATTATTCCAGAAATCCCACAGTAGCAAATTTTAGATTACTTAGACATCGAGATTTAACTGTA
Source organism: Mantis religiosa (assembly GCA_030765055.1). Lineage (NCBI taxonomy): Eukaryota > Metazoa > Arthropoda > Insecta > Mantodea > Mantidae > Mantis > Mantis religiosa. Next base: position 5,128,398 of record CM060953.1, on the reverse strand, counting down.
TTGGAACACCACAGTGAAGCGAAAAATTATTAATTTTTAGATGAGTCGTATTTATTACACATCTGCTTCACTTTCGTACCTATTTTGAGGACATGTTTCGCAAATCATCGTTTGCATCTACGGCTCTTCTGCGACTAAAGCTTGATCCAGTGGTGTGGGTAATTCTGAGGTTGCTGCTGCCATCTGTTGATTTAGTGATGAACTTAAATGTGGGATTCTCTTCTGGCGGGATTTCAAAGTTCATTAGTTGGTTTTTATGTTTTTCTATGGGAGAGGATATACATAGAAAAACATAAAAACCAACTAATGAACTTTGAAATCCCGCCAGAAGAGAATCCCACATTTAAGTTCATCACTAAATCAACAGATGGCAGCAGCAACCCCAGAATTACCCACACCACTGGATCAAGCTTTAGTCGCATAAGAGCCATAGATCAAGCAATGATTTGCGAAACATGTCCTCAAAATAGGTACGAAAGTGAAGCAGATGTGTAATGAATACGACTCATCTAAAAATTATTAATACTTACAGACATGATTATTTGGCCAAACACTTGCACAGAATAGAAATTTATACTACAAGTCCAAATTGTCCTCTGTGCAACAAAGAAGAGGAAATGACTGAAGAATATCTTTTAACCTGTGAAGCCCTACCTGCCAGATCCACTACACAGAAATATTGGAGAGCAAGAGAGCTAATGGCTTCATTGCCAAAGTCTAGCATTTGACAACAAAGAAGAGGAAATGACTGAAGAATATCTTCTAACCTGTGAAGCCCTACCTGCCGGACCCACTACACAGAAATATTGGAGAGCAAGAGAGCTAATGGCTTCATTGCCAAAGCCTAGCATTTGACAACAAAGAAGAGGAAATGACTGAAGAACATCTTTTAACCTGTGAAGCCCTACCTGCCGGACCCAATACACAGAAATATTGCAGAGCAAGAGAGCTAATGGCTTCATTGCCAAAGCCTAGCATTTGACAACAAAGAAGAGGAAATGACTGAAGAACATCTTTTAACCTGTGAAGCCCTACCTGCCGGACCCACTACACAGAAATATTGGAGAGCAAGAGAGCTAATGGCTTCATTGCCAAAGCCTAGCATTTGACAACAAAGAAAAGTAGTAAAGAAAATAAATATGGGATTATATATTTTAAAACAGGCAGCACAACAAATGGACAGAGAAACTCTAAAGCAAATTTACTATGCAGTCATACACTCTCATTTATGCTATGGGGTGGTATTATGGGGAAATGTACAGAAAAAAGCAATGGTAAGAATATTAAGACTCCAGAAATATGCCATCAGAATAATTTGTAGATTAAAAAGGAAGGATTCGTGTAGAAATGTCTATAAAACATTAAATATACTAACATTTACAGCATTGTATATATATATGAGTGCATTAAATACGTAACAAAAAATTCTAGCAACCAAAATAAAAACATGTACATACATACACATAACACAAGAACAAAACAAAATTATTTTTTAAACAGATTAAGAGGAACATTAAGTAACAAAAATATTGAAAGTAAATCTAAAGAATTGTACAATCATTTACCGAATCACATAAAACAGATAACAGAAGAAAAAATTAAACTTAAAGCAATTAAAAAGTACCTTGTAGAAAACCCAGTCTACTCTATAGATGAGTATAAAAGGTTAAATTAAAGCTTAAATAGTAAAGGTACCCTCTGCATATTTTATTATATTTTATTATTTTAATATTATGTACAGATTGTATTTGTTAAACCTGTTGAAGTATACTATGTATTTGGATCATATGGATGAAATAAAGATGATGGGTTGCCTAATAAACTTAAAAGGCAACAGCAAGTCAAAAAAAAAAAAAAAAAAAAAAAAAAAAAAAAAAAAAAAGAGGAAATGACTGAAGAACATCTTCTAACCTGTGAAGTCCTACCTGCCGGACCCACTACACAGAAATATTGGAGAGCAAGAGAGCTAATGGCTTCATTGCCAAAGTCTAGCATTTGACAACAAAGAAGAGGAAATGACTGAAGAACATCTTTTAACCTGTGAAGTCCTACCTGCCGGACCCACTACACAGAAATATTGGAGAGCAAGAGAGCTAATGGCTTCATTACCAAAGTCTAGCATTTGACAACAAAGAAGAGGAAATGACTGAAGAACATCTTCTAACCTGTGAAGTCCTACCTGCCGGACCCACTACACAGAAATATTGGAGAACAAGAGAGCTAATGGCTTCTTTGCCAAAGCCTAGCATTTGACAACAAAGAAGAGGAAATGACTGAAGAACATCTTTTAACCTGTGAAGTCCTACCTGCCAGACCCACTACACAGAAATATTGGAGAGCAAGAGAGCTAATGGCTTCTTTGCCAAAGTCTAGCATTTGACAACAAAGAAGAGGAAATGACTGAAGAACATCTTCTAACCTGTGAAGTCCTACCTGCCGGACCCACTACACAGAAATATTGGAGAGCAAGAGAGCTAATGGCTTCATTGCCAAAGCCTAGCATTTGACAACAAAGAAGAGGAAATGACTGAAGAACATCTTCAAACCTGTGAAGTCCTACCTGCCGGACCCACTACACAGAAATATTGGAGAGCAAGAGAGCTAATGGCTTCATTGCCAAAGCCTAGCATTTGACAACAAAGAAGAGGAAATGACTGAAGAACATCTTCTAACCTGTGAAGTCCTACCTGCCGGACCCACTACACAGAAATATTGGAGAGCAAGAGAGCTAATGGCTTCATTGCCAAAGCCTAGCATTTGAAAACAACAACAACAACAACATATTTTTAAAATTACTTTTAAAGGCTTTACTTATCCATGTTATTAAAGGAGATGCTGATCGTCCTTGTTCATTCCTGTTTGGCACCTCCATCACTCATTGTAGTTCACGTGGAGAAATGCTGACAATTTCCTGGCAGATATTAGTTTTAATTCTTCCAGGGTGTGTAGGTTTGTCTCGTATATATTATGCTTTAAGTTAACCCAGGGATAGAAATTTGCAGGGGGTTATTTGGGAGACCAAGAGAGCCACAAATCTCTAATAACAATTCTGTACTGAAACATATTTTCAATTGTTCTCATCAAAAGAGTGGTTGTATGAGCTGTTGCACGGTCTTGTTGAAAAAAAAGGCAAAATTATTCTCCCTGTATGTTAATTCTCTAAAATAAAAAAATAAAAAACAAAAAAGGGGGGGCAAAATTGATTTTGCATATGTTTGGGCGGCAACTGTTGACTCTTTCTCTGCCAATGGAAAAATGTCAACATTTCTCACTGTGAACTTTGCCAAGGATGTATATTTTCTAAACAGAGGCCAAACATGTAGTTTCAGCATCTCCTTTAATAACATGGGTAAGTAAAGCCTTTAAAAGTAGCTTTAAAAATGTTTCATAGTTATCTGTGTCTTTCTATGACAACAGCAGACGGCAACGAGCACTGAGGGCCATTGACAGGCGAAACACGGCAGCGGATCTCTTGGTACTTGTTCTTTCCTTTCATCTGTTAATTTGTATTTGCAAGTCAAACTGTGTTCATGACCGTGCCTTGCAAGTATACCAATGCACAACAGTGATACTGAGTGAAGTGTGGAACTTTTTGAACTAGACAGTACTAATAATAACAGAGCAGTGTATAAAATGTGCAGAAAAACATTTCTGCATGGTGGTCAATTCAACCTATTTAAAGAAACATATAACACTCATATACCAAGTGAAGTTTATAGAACCTCTATTTAAAAGGCAATGTATAGGTTTCCAGTTTATTATCAGAACATGACATAGCAAGCTGTCACCTTTATAGTTTTTATACAGTGAGCATCGAGTATCACTGCTTAAAAATCATATCAGTGTCAATGCTTAGAAATCAGTATTAGTACTGAGTATCAAGAAATAGAGGCATCACCCCATCTTCTTCTAACCTTTTGCCTTTCAGCATCGGACCTTCTAACCATTTCTTATACTGTTGCCTATCCTGTGCCTTCTTCAACTCATTATTTTCCATCCCTCTCTTTTTTTGCTATTTCTCCAATATATTGTTCCATTCCTTTCTCGATCTTCCCTGTCTCCTCTTTCCTTCTGAGCTTGCTTCATATACTTGTTTTGTCTTTTACTGTTCATCCATTCTAATTAGACGTCCATACCATTTTAAATTTTGCCCAATCACTAGTTCTAATAAATTGCTTTTTCTTATTCTTTTTGCTGCATCTTTACGCAATGTCTGTTCCACAGCTTGATGACTGTAGCTGTTACTCTGTTGCAGGTCAGAAAACAAAGCACCTGACCACCTTACCATACTCTCCAGATCAAGAGACTGAAGTGAACAATGTTTAACAACATAACATGTATTGGAGAATATGGCATCTGAATCAGTGGCATTAGAATTTGGTATGAGAATGGTTCTCATTTTTTTTCTTTCTCTTTCTTGGTTTTGTTTTTCTCAACAAGAGTGTTGTGTGATGCAAATGGTTCAGAAGGTGAAAAACAAAAGAAAAAAGCCATGACTGAAGCAATCATTGATAAGTTCCTGACTGTGAAGAGAAATGTTTGCATTCATTGCATGGCTTGGTGCAACGACCTGTCGGAATTGTGGGACTGCAAGACTTTCCAAAAATGGGCAGCTCAGCTTGTCGAACACTTACATTTTTGTTCTTTTCCAGTATCCAATTTTGGCAACCTTTAAGATAAGTGGGCTGAAAACGATATTACCTCACATCCATGCCCATTGTATATAGAAGCTGTTTGTACGAGCAGCATTTAGCGACTAGGCCTAAAGGTTACCATATATGTAAATGTTTTTAATTCTTAGGGAATGAGGGTATGTTTTGTAAACAGCATGGTGGTAAGAAAATAACATAATATTAGGGTCATTGTCCCAGTTCTTTGATGCCTAGTAAATGCACCTTTTTTCTGTAATATAATTTTCAGTCAAATGATATAAATAGGAATTTTACAAAGATAATGGGAATAGGTTTTGGAAAAGTATTTAATTACATAATATACACTGTTGATAATGTAAATAATTTTCTAGAACATTATAGAAAAACTGCGTTCTAATATAATAGACATGTTATAAGTGAAATTATTGTTGAACAAAGAATGTATAATCCATATACAATTTTGAAATAATACTTTTCACTGTCTGATGTGAATACTTAAGGGTATGAAACAACTTATATGAATAATATAAAATACACAAAAGAGAGAATGAATATATGTAAGCCGAAAGCTCAAATGAACTTGAAAATATATTATGATGACATTAAAGAGATTGCTTTCAGCAATATATACAAAATTCTAGTCTTTCATGATGTCAAAATATTTCACACTCCTAGTTTGCAGCCACAGCACATTATTCATTAATATTTTTGTTGTATGATGATATGAAATAATATTCTTAATTTAGATTCAGTAACATCAGTTCTTTTATGACAATTGCCTCATGTAATAAAAACAATAATACTTGAAAAACGTTGTGTAATTAAGTGCAAACTAGTTTTGTATTGGGTCTATATATAGTGACATAGTGTGACAAAGAAGATTTATCGCACAAAAGGGATGATAAACATATGTTTGAAAATTAATATCTTCTAAGACACAAATACTTTGAAAGTGTCACCATAGCAACCAGGTATCAGTCACTCCCATTAAATACACCTTTATCACAATATAAACATCATGCATTAAATGTTTAAATTTCTGGCCTAAAAGCAACGAGTGCCTGGATGTAAGCATATTTAAGGAGGTATACAAAAGCAATGTGATCAGAAAGACTGAGGTAAGAAAACTTATGAAGTACCATTTACTTCTGTTCTTATCTTCTGCATGAGTCATTCCACATCTAACCAGACAAGTTTGACTTCAGTTTTATAAATTTTACTTTTATTTTTGTATGCCTTTAACAGGTAAACTGAACATATCTCTATGTAATTACTTTCTTGGAAGTGTTGAAAACAGTGTTGTTATGATAAATTAACTTTAAAGAGAGTCGATTAAAGACACTAGACAACACTTACTTTTAAATTTTTCCGGAACTAGTTTCAGAGGCTTTGCCTCTATCATCGGCCGGCTCTCGACTGATTCTCGTTGGTGTAGCTGACGATACCTTGTCACAGGTCTCCTCTGGTGGCGGCTCAAGGAACTTGCTGAACAAATCCTTCTGGGGGATGTCGAAATTGAATACTTGAATACAAGAGCAAAGGAACACTTTAGAAACATAAAATATAAACAATTAGAAAAATCAGCAGTTGCCACACATTTTTGGGAAAAAAACCACAACATAAATCCAGAACCAAAACTACTGAAACATACATCAGGAAAACAAGAACTATCCACATGGGAACAAATCTTCATTTCAAAAAATAGGAACAAAGTATTCAATTTCGACATCCCCCAGAAGGATTTGTTCAGCAAGTTCCTTGAGCCGCCACCAGAGGAGACCTGTGACAAGGTATCGTCAGCTACACCAACGAGAATCAGTCGAGAGCCGGCCGATGATAGAGGCAAAGCCTCTGAAACTAGTTCCGGAAAAATTTAAAAGTAAGTGTTGTCTAGTGTCTTTAATCGACTCTCTTTAAAGTTAATTTAATATCTCTATGTATCGAGATTTAACTGTATTGGAACACCACAGTGAAGCGAAATAATTATTAATTTTTAGATGAGTCGTATTTATTACACATCTGCTTCACTTTCGTACCTATTTTGAGGACATGTTTCGCAAATCATAGTTTGCATCTTCGGCTCTTATGCGACTCTTATGGAGCCGAAGATGCAAACGATGATTTGCGAAACATGTCCTCAAAATAGGTACGAAAGTGAAGCAGATGTGTAATAAATACGACTCATCTAAAAATTAATAAATATCTCTGTGTGATTGTTTTTGACAAACTTCATTGGCTTTGAAATTTTCACATAAAAATTATGGAAAGAGTATTGATACTAATGTTTACAAATACTTATTTTTTTACAACTTATTTGTCTTATGAGGTTGCAAAAAATACTATTTTAAAGCTTAAATGTCATGATTACAGGCATATATTCACATTTTGTTAAAGATATTCACTACTACACTATATTACAATTATTAAATAAACAATCTTTTGATAGAGTCTACATGAAAAATTCAATGACATGGCTGGGATTTGAACCAGGAGAACAGTGGTTCAAATCCCGGCCATGGCATTGAATTTTTCATGTTGACTATCGAAAACCTTAGCCTATATACGACTAGTGTGAAAAAATGATTAATTTCCAACAATTGACTAAAACATATTTTGTTTATTTAATAAAGAAAAGCATTCAGAAATAATTTACAATGTAGTTCTTTTTTACATTATTTATTTTAAACATAATTCAATGTACATATACTACCTAACAATATCAATACACCATTGGCAATTTTATTATTGAATCATGGAATCATTGTTTGGGAGTACTATACATGCTCTTGTGGACTGCTGCAGCATGACCTTCATGATGTCAAATCATAATCAGCAGAGATCAGATTAATGTGAGCCCAGTGATGTCAACTTTGCAGTCGTGGTATTACTGCTGTACATTGACATGTTGGAGTAGCATTTCTTTTGATCACTTTCCCTGTTATTGTTGCTGAATTCTGCATTTAAGTTATGTAAGGTTATATAATGTGACATAACACAGTCCATTAGCATATGCCACCGTGTTCCAAAAGACAGCAATCACAGTACTCCCTGCTGGTGATAGTTGTTCCTTGTTGAAGCCAGTCCATTAGCGTATGCCACAAGTGTCCCAAAACACAGAGATCATCTGCTTATTACAAAATGGAACAGTATACAATGTCTTGAGCCAGGCATTCCAAAGATGATTTTATTGTATGGATTGAACTTTCTTCTCAGGTGTATGGTTTCTCAACAGTTACCAGCTTCTCTAAAAGTTTAGATCTTCAGTCTTCATTTCCAATTTCAACAACAGGTACTAAGTCTGTTTTTCTTTTCTTTAATTTAATGACCTCCAACTTAAGTCATGCTGGATAATGAATGAATGAAATGCATGAAATTATTGTCAAATGAACCTAGGGTCCATGAAGTTTTGACTTCATCTCTCAAGATAAGGGAAAACTCTGCTCTCCATTTGGGCCTGTGTTAAGCCCTTTGATATCTAATGTACACATAGCATTTTCATCCAAAATTTCAATAATAGCAGTGTTTAGAGTTGCTTGGTCACTGCTATTCCAATTCATCAAAGGTTATGTACTTATCAGACATAAGCAATTCAGATACAACATAAATGTTCCCAGGACCACAATGTTAACCAACAACCAGTATTCACATTCTTGCATGCAAATTCCCTTCCACTGGTGAAAAGCTAAGTTACTGCAAGAATATGAAACACATGCGGGTGTTATACAATGTTAGAGTTTGTGACAAGTGTCATAAGAAAATTTCATTATCAGACACTGAATCCAATACCACCTAAGTCAACAATAATAATATATTATTAAATTTTAGATGAGTCGTATTTCTTACACATCTGCTTCACTTTCGTACCTATTTTGAGGACATGTTTCGCAAATCTTCGTTTGCATCTACGGCTCTTGTGTGTAAGAAATACGACTCATCTAAAATTTAATAATTTTTCGCTTCACTGTGGTGTTCCAATGTGTAAGAAATACGACTCATCTAAAATTTAATAATTTTTCGCTTCACTGTGGTGTTCCAATACAGTTAAATCTCGAAATAATAATATAATTATTAAAGTAAAAACATAACACTTTGAATTCTTTGTCACTTGCAGCAGTATTAAGTGAATTTTGTTTAAAACAAATGTATATATAATTTTGCACGATGAGGTGTAAGTACTACTTAATGCTTAAACTGACATTGTATGCACATGACGAGATATTGCCTATAGTGTGACACAAAATCCAGCATCCAGCTGTGTAAATTTGTTTTTATTATCCATTTTTGTGTCCCATCCTGAAACTTGATACCTCTGTAATTTAAGATAAAATAAGTACCATGACGTCTTCTATTCATAAAGAAGAGTTTCTGCTTCCTTAAATGTGAACTGTGATCTAGACAAAGTGTAGCATATGACAAATTAGCCCAAAATTTATATTAAATTAATTGTAAATAGAGGGTGTCCTTAAGAGTCCAGTAACACTTTTCTTAATTTATTACACAAAAACAATAAATGATACAGTTTTTAAAAATCCTTTTATGGAAGTGTTGAAAACAGTGTTGTTGTATAAATTAAGTTAATTAGGAGTCGATTAATAACACAAAACAACACTCACTTTTAAATTTTCCCGGAACCGGTTTCTGAGGTCTTCCCTCTATCTTCAGCCGGACATCGACTAGTTCTCATAGATACAGTTTTTGTTTGGATGTCATATGAAAGAATGTCTCAAATGGCTTTGTTTTGATGTTACACATAATGCTTGTATTTCTACATTCGCCACAGTTGGACTATTTTCAATATGGCAACTTCTGGTGGAGAACATGCTTTCTGCATGTTGGAGTTCGACAAAAGCAATTGTGCTACAGATGTACATTGTAAATTTAAGACAAAACATTACAATAAAAAAAAAACATCAAGCAGGAAGCTCATTTATTCTTGGCATGCTAAATTTGTTACTACTGGTTGTCCATGTCCTAAGAAAAGGAGTGGCTGTACTTCAGTGAGTGAGGCGATGGTGAACCGTATGAGAGAGTCATTCATAAGAAGTGGAGTATTCCACAAGCTACAAGTACCACCTAAGACAGTCTGGAAAGCGCTATGTAAGAGACACGTATGAAGCCATACAAATTGCAGCTATTGTAGCAATTGAAACCTAATGAATTTGATTTCCAAGTACATGGTTCAATATCGAGGCATTGTGAACTCAGACACTGCAAGTAAAACCATTTAAGATCCTCTTTCATATGACATAAAGGCAAGCTGTATCATTTGTTGTTTTTGTGTAATAAATTAAGAAAAGTGTTACAGACTTTAAGGACACCCTATATTAATATATTTTGTTTTTATTTTTGGGTTTTGTTTTGTTTTTATTATGTTTTAAAGCTGAATGTTACTATCCTATGCCAAATGCTCCTACATGACACAATTTTGAAACCAACTGTTTCATAAAATGTAAATCATTTACCTGATTATAAGGCAAAATTCTATTCACGTAATTTTGTTTTCCTAGCCTTAGTTCAAAAGAAAATATTTTTTAAATTATAAATTCTTTTTGGCCCAATCTCAATAGATGTCAATAAGGATGATAGGTTCTCAGCATGTACTTCAGCTGGTTGTTATTTCTTCTAACAATTGGATCATTATGTACCCAAGATAGTTCAAATATTCTGTGGCCTTTTACTTTTAATGCCTCTACAAAAGAGTATCTTATTTTATGATATCAGTTATGCAATTCATAAAAATTATTTTGAAAGTTCTACTGCTTTTAATATTTGTATTACCTTAAAATAAACATTATAAAAAAGAATTTTTTATAAGAAGTTAATTATATTTGATAAGAATGGACATATATTCACATATTATATCATGCATGTGCAAATACATATATTCTTATTTTGAATAACTGTGAAAGTCATGATATTTTTTTAAAATAATATCTAGAAAGCTTAGTTCATTGCTAATGGATGTTATTTTAAAACTTAAGAATTGTAAGATTGTAAACAAAATTGAAGATCTTACTAAATGATTATGAAATATGAAATTGTTGTCATACTACACACTGAGAAACATAAAAACACTTGTTCCCTTAATGACAGCAAACATGGTTTCATATTTTGCCTATCTCCTGAACATTCATCCAAGGATTCAAGGGTTTGATAGTTATCACACAGGACACTTTATCAATTGTTTTGCACATACCACAAAAGAAATGAGCAAGAGCCTCAACTTACTGTACCACTGATTCAAAGTATTATCTTAGAAGATATTAGTTTTAAAATCTGCATTTATCACAACGTTTTTCTTATTTTATTCTCGTAGTATTTTCTGATTTTATTTTGGTTTTCATAACATTACCTTTTTTCTTTGATGTTTATGTACTTTTTGGCATCCTGTATGAACAAAGGGTAATCACAGAGGAGGAGAGTGAAGATAATGAAGGTTCCTCAGTGTTTGCATTCCATGGATCTCAAAGCAAGGTACATATCTATATATGGGATAGCAAGCTGCAATCTTCACCCTCATTTACATTAGTGTTAATTTTTAATTTATTTGGCATTTCCTCAAAGCACCGTAAATATGTTTATAATCATCAGTAATGCTTATAGCTTAATTATTTATTTTTAACTTTAGAAAAAATTTTTTAGTTTGTTGTGTTCCTTTAAGAAATTAAATATTGTTAAAATATGGCACTACAACAAATATTCATGACATTGCAATATTAGTAATTAATTAAAACAATAGCCAAAAGCTGAACTCTCAGAAGAAAAAGGAAGATGAAAAAGAAGACATACTTATTTAAATTGTCTATTTGCACTAAAACTTCTAGTAATGTTATAAAGATGCTTCTAGTGATAATATTAACTGATCACATCAACAATGAAATCTAAATTAAACATTGTTACCTTATATCGAGATTCAACTGTATTGGAACACCACAGTGAAGCGAAAAATTATTAAATTTTAGATGAGTCGCGTTTTTTACACATCTGCTTCACTTTCGTGAAGCGAACGAAAGTGAAGCAGATGTGTAAAAAACGCGACTCATCTAAAATTTAATAATTGTTACCTTAGTTTTTGGAGGCTTGCAGTTCAAACCTTAATAAACAAGTTCTGAAGCAAACCTTGCCTTTCTATGAGGCAGGTGCCATTTCAGGAGAGGTATCGTTACTAGTAGAGGGCTGTTGGCCATAATCTGCTGTCAGTTGCAGTGCCGCGGTTACTCTTTGGCTGTCCGCAGAGGACTGGACCTCCCATAGGGAGGTGCCCGAGCAAGTCATTACAACTCTGAGTTCTGGACCAGAAATTCTGACCTTTCGCTGTCTCGTGGTCTGTTTGTCATTTGGTCCAGAAAAAAAGAAGACAGTGGAAGAGGAGTAACAAAAAGGGGTCAACTCGCACACTGGCAGCCAAGCGATTAAGCTATCAGAGGGTCACAGTCCAATGCTTGCCTCTGTGCTGGTTGCTGTAAGGCGTGCACTCTTGCAGCTAAGCAACAAAGCTAGAAAGAGGACAGAGCCATTGCTTTGCTGCTGCTGGTAGGGTAAGTGATAAGGGTGTGACTCTTGCAGCCAAGCAGGAAGCTAGAAGGGGACCAGAGTCCACTGCATCCAGCTCATGCTGCCTTAAAACCGGCACATCTCCTTCACCAGCAGTGAGGAATGTTGTCTGCATAGATATTCTTTGGCTGACTCCTCAGAACAGAATGAACAAGCTGCCCGCATGGAAAGGTTTAATTGAACGTTGTTATGTTTGCACTACCTTACTTACTTTTGTAAAATGAGAACATATTTCTATATTTTCTTTAACAATATTAATTATCAAGGCTTCACAGGTGATCAACCATGTAAAATTAATGAAAGTCAAGCGTTTAGCCATTGTATACTCCATGGCCGAAAGCTCAACTTTTATTAATTTGACATGCCTAATCACCCGTGAAGCCTTGATTAATAACGCTTGCCGTGAAATCTTGAAGTCCTACAATACTAATAAAATTTGCAAATGATTATAAAATAATTATTACATTTATTTATACTGTATGTGCCAGTAAATATATTGACATGAAGTAATCAACCTCCAACTTTGGATGCACAGATTCACTCGGGACAATTCAGATTATTCCAATTAAATAAATATCTTGAATTTAAGTTTAATTCCCTTTTAATTCTGCAAAGTCACATTTACAATGGGTTGCTCAAAAATCCAAATGTAAGGTGACAAGTCATTCAAAACATTGCAGTATACAGTTAGTTGTACTTTTAAATGACAATGCTCAAAAAGCTCAAGAACTTTTGAATGACTTTAAATGGAACAGTTTTTACCATTTCCTTTACAGTTGAAACTTAGTGCCAAATAATTTTCATCTCTTCAGTCACATGAAGTATTTAAAAGTTTCCTGCAGTAGCTTTCTAACATAGCACTAATTCTGTACAGTTATGATGGACAGAGATTAGTTTCCAAATTGCAGTAACAAGACATGGCACTACATTGTGTAACCTAAGTTTTACTCTTTGTGTGTTATAGTGTCATGATATCTTTATATGGTTGTTTCTGTTTCAAAACTAACCATTGAGCACTTGGCAAATGAACACTTCATTTAAAAGAGATTGAAGTGTTTCAATTATCAATGAATCTTCTTCAACAATTTACACAAGTGTTACTCTCTCTTACAGTTGCTTCTTCTTATATTTACCATTTTGCAGCATATATAATGGAGAATCCATTGTATCGACTATTTGCTTCTATACCTCACCACCCTTTATTCATATTTTATGCACTTTTCTTCACATTTTCTAAAACCATTTTAACATATTTTTCCTAAATATTTCCCTGGTTTCTATATGTATTCATTTGATTTTGAATTAAAAATCTTCCTTTTAGCTCTATAGAAAATTTTCCCATTTCTCTAGTATTAACTTTTGTCTCCCTTTTTCCACATCATTGCATTCCAGTATACACTGCTAATTAAAGCACAATCTACTACATTTAGTACACTTCTTCCCCTTTTTCCCACTTCTTAAGCCACTTAAATTTACTACACCTGTCCTTGTAGATTTTGTTTTAAAATCTATATTTCCAACATTAAGTCATACCAGACAAAGAATGAAATGGGTGAAATGATGCTTAAATGAGCCCAGGGATCATAGAGCTCAGAATTACCTGACATACACATTTCACGATAACGGAAAACCCTGGATAAAGACTTATCCAGGTAACTCACTCTGATTAAGATTCAAACTTGGGACCTCTTGAATGTGATGCACACACGCTACCATCTACACTACCGAGGTGGGTATCCTCCTCGCAGATGCCAGGCCTCTTTGTTGCATATCTTAATATCTTTTTCTCTCCTCCATTCCATTTTTAAATATCTATAATCCATTAATGACCTTGTCCTGCTTAAATTAAGCAAACATTTTTCTAGTGAACTTAAGAATCAAGCAATTTGTTTTATAAAATAATATTTGCATTTATTTAAGAAATCAATCCAAAACAAATGATGTGTAACATTACTATTAAATTAACAGATATGTTATTTGTTCTACTGTCAGAGAAGTTTTTTATCATGCATGTTAGGGATGTCAAAATCAAAACATGAAGGTTAACAAAATTTACCTCACCATCTCTACCAAAACTCTGATGTGTTACAGTCATGTGACTTTCTCTACTCTTTTACAAACTATTCTTACAAACCCCTATTTCTCTATCTGGTCTCTCGATCTTGGAGGCTATTCCCAGAAAATACAAAATATACATTTAATTTTTCATGAAAATATTTTAAGCATTTTATTGGAGTATTGAAGAAGTTACATTCATTTACCTCACCTTAAATTTTAAATATTAAAACACAACTGCAACATTTTTAGTACATTCATAGAGTCACTCAGTAGTTAAAGTGAGGATGAATGTCCTCAGAAACATTTCATTTGTATTCTAATATTTAAAAGTGAAGATGAGTATGAATAAGTGTGACTATTTTAACATTCCAACAAATGAAGAATACTTCATGTTAAAAGTGCTTTTGATTTTAGTAATGGGTTTCCTATATAAAATCAGTATGCCTCATTACATTCATGTGGATTATTCTGCAACCAGTATCTGCAACATAGCCAGGCTTCATCAGTCATAAAGAAGAGCATTGTGTCCAAGAAACCATCAACGATCAAAGAGCCAGTTGCAATAAGTAGCTCGTTTCTGTTTGTCTTGTTTTTGTAACATGAAATGGTCAGAATTTGAGATCTTTTGTTAGCACATGATGCCATGTTGTACGAGATACAAACTTGCTGAGACCATCTCCTTATCAATTTATTGGGGCTTCTCAGTATATTTGTTCGAATTCTGTCTACTACTGGCAGGGTTCTGACTATTTACACTTGCTCATACTCGTGATGGAACCGTTAGTCCTCCATTTCTTGTGCAAATCTTGAATTGTGCTGATTGTGGATATCTTGTCATGAGCGCATTTATCCCCAAACATTTCTTTAGACTCTTTAATGGAGCCTGTTCTTAGTAAAATTCACTATATCAGTTTGTTTTTAAATTGAGAACTGCACCTTTTCTCTATCAATATTCCATGATATTCATGACAATTGCTGTCAAACT
The DNA here is from genome assembly GCA_030765055.1 of Mantis religiosa. Lineage (NCBI taxonomy): Eukaryota > Metazoa > Arthropoda > Insecta > Mantodea > Mantidae > Mantis > Mantis religiosa. The sequence goes on along the minus strand of CM060953.1, from coordinate 5,113,149 downwards.
AAAATATACAACAAAGGGTCATGCAGTGTAGCCAACATTATTTATAAGAAAACAGATGCCAAACATGAACAACATGGGCTGGGCGCAGTGAGACTATGAGGCATACTGTATTTATGTGGGACACCCTGTGTATAGTATTTTTAAAGAATCATTAAACACATTTTGAGGAAATCAAAAATTTCTATATAAAGGGTAATTTGTGCTGTGGGGGGGGATTTTGTTGCTTACGTTCATGTCACATACTTGGAAGATGTTGAATTGTTGAAATACCAAGGTTGGTATTTACACAACTTTTTGTTTTTAAGTTATGCCTGTTCACACACACAGACACACAGATCTAAAAATGCTGTTTTAGATTCAGAGATTCAAAATGTGTATTTCCAGAAAAATATTGATATTAAATCAGAAAAACTATTTGAAGTTGGTTTATTGACACTTCGTCAGTTACATTTTTACATATATTATTAAGGGACTAGTTTCAGAAGCCATTGCTTCCATCCTCAACTTCTCTCCAACTAGCGTCTGTTGTCTGCTGTCCTCTCTCTGGCGGTGAAACTATGAACAATTTTGTCAAATTATTTACTGATGGGAACTTCAAAGAAGTTCATAGTTCAACCGCCAGAGAGAGGACAGCAGATGACAATAGATGCTAGTTGGAGAGAGGTTGAAAATGGAGGCAATGGCTTCCGAAACTATCCCCTCGATAATATAAAAATGTAAGTGATGAAGTGTCAATAAACCGACTACAAATAGTTTTTCTGATTAATTTTAATGTTCACTATTATTAAATTCCCTTTGGGACCATTCATATTGAGCTCTTTTGTAGTCCATTTTGCGTTACCCAGGGTGCACCATGGGGAGGCGGACTACATTACACCCTCACCTGGTTTTTACATCAAACTAGCACTCCTCTATGGAAGCGAGGTGATACAGCAAGTCAAAGCAAATTAGCACAACTTGAAACATTACAGAACCAAGCACTCAGATTAATAATGGGAGCAGTCAAATCAACACCAATTACTGCAATGCAAATTGCTACAAATAACTTGCCAATTAAATATGAAATGGAAAAACAGAATCTCCTCCTAAATGAAAAACTACAAAGGCTCCCCTTTAATGCTCACTGGAAGAACTACAAAAGCAGGGAAAGGATCTTAAAAACACAAGAAGGATTTATGCAGAAAGCCTATAATCTGCAGAGAATATACAACCTTGAAGACAAACAAAATTGAACATCTCCCACTTCCAATCTGCCCTCTATCACAACCTAAAATAAATAGCAGAGTAAACCTTCTGCAAAATATAGAGTCGAAAAGGGATGTAAGTGCAGAACACTTAAAATGCTAGCTCTAGAAACAATTGAAACTTATTATCCACAAGACTCATGGCTACACATATACACAGATGGCTCCCTATTTGACAGAGAAAGTAATGCTGGAGCAGGAATACATAGTAAAATATTCAATTTTTACATCTGTTTGGGCACATAGCAACCCACTATGATGGAGAATTAGAAGCAATCAACACCTCGCTGAAACAACTCTTGAACCATGTGAACTCTGTCTCTAAAGCAGTGATTCTAAGCGATTCTAAATCAGCACTTCAAGCCCTATCCTCACTGTACCCTAAACAATAATAGAATACTTGAAATTTACAGTTCATTGCGAATACTACAAGGTCTAAAACAAGAAATACACTTCTAGTGGATTCCATTCCACTGTGGAATTATAGGCAATGAAATAGCAGATTCCTTGGCAAAAAAAGGAACACAAATAAAACAAAGCTGCCAACAAAAAACCTCATTCCACACATCAAAACTACATATAAACAATAGAATCAACTTATTCTGGAAAGAAGAATGCAAAGAAAAAAGTACCAACAAGTAATGGAACATTCTACAAGGAAGTAAAAATCCCATCCCAGACTACCCAAGAAGCAGTACTGTTGCCATCTTCCGACTGATTACTGGCCACGACTGTTTGGCCGCTCATCTCCACAGGATTAATATTTTTGAATCCCTGACCTGCATACTGTGTAGGGACCCGAACTCATTGATGGACGGAGATCATCTGCTCCAGTGTAGTGCCCTGACAAAAACAGATGATAATCACTAGGTGCTAAGTCTGGACTGTCCCATCCGAACTGGGCCAGGTGATCTTCGGTGAGCATTTTTGGAATCCACCTCACACACACCTTGTGATAATGCAAATGTTCTGTCAAAATCTTGTCAATTGTAGTCTTGCTGACTTAAGGGATAAGTTTGAATAGCTCGCAAACTGTCACACACCGATCTTTAAGCATTTCTTTCTCCACTTTTGCAATTGTTTCGGCTGACCAGAACGCTGTTCATCATGGACATCTATACGTCCGTCTTTGAACTCTCTGACCCACTTTCGCACGTTTTTGACGTCCATACACTGTGGCCCATAACTTTGCAAAACTGACGATGAATTTTAGTGGGGGTAGTGCCCTTGGCACTCAAAAAACGGATCACTGCAAACAATTTGCACTTGGCGGCAGAAGTGATAGGAAGCTCCATCGCAAACGGCTGCCCAGCCAAGACTAATGGTTGCAACGGGTTTGTTGTGGTGGGGATTTGAAGGGCCGAAACCAAGCTACACACCAGTGTTGCCGGATCTCGTGTAATAGCTTTCCTCACAACTCCAGCGCCTTGGAGATCTCATTTTACAGATATGCCTCGTAGAAAACCATGTGAAACAGATTTCGGGTGAGAACAATTACTGCATTTCTTACACGACACTGGTAGCCTGAAACCCAGTACATTTTATGCTACTGTGATGCTTTATCTTACAGGAGATATATTAAACATATGTTTGGAACCATAACAATTTAAAATCATGTCTGTTAAGAGACAGCAAGCACTCTTGGTAACGGATACAGGGCGCACAACAAGCCCAAGTCAATGACAGAATCTATAGTAAATAAGACAAGTTATATTATGCCAGATGGATTATCCCCCATTTTTTATTAACTCTCAATTCTACCCTGTCCATTATAGCAGTTAATTGGTGTTCTACTATACAAATTCTAAACAGAAAGTTGCTGAAATATTTTCAACAGATAACCATTTTAAAATCATGCTTGCTGGAATAATTATAACAGTCATTCTTTTCTTGTAGTCTTTTTCTAAGAATTTCTCTGATGGATTCACTGGTAACCATCTTCCATTTTGTTGTTTCTGTTTCATAAGTGTTTACTGCTAAACGTTAATAAGCCAAGATTGTTTAGCAAATAGAATACCTATGAAAGAAAACATGAAAATCTTGATAATATTGTCAATGCTCATAAACTAAAAGGCAATCAAACATCTGTGATCATCATAAAATAATATTTATTAAAAAATGCATTAAAATTTAATGTACAGCAATTTGATCAATTAATAAAATATGTGATTACCTGTTCATATTATTTTATCTTAAAGTGTTAAATAATCATATTAGCTGTGATGAAATTAGAGAATACAAATTTTATTCTGAAAAGAAATGGCTTCATAGAAGTTAGCTGTTACCATTTCTCCATAGTTACGGATATTGTGTTATATAGCAAGAGTAGAGGAGAGTGTGTTAATTATGTATAGTGGGACAATGCCCCTAACAATTATACTTGAAGTTTCTGTTTTATCTCATCATTGGCCATGTCAGAACAAACAGTTGTGTTGAAATGTTATAAGCAAAAATTAACAATGTTATACTTCATCCAAGTTTATATCTTTTATTTGAAAATTTTCCTAACAATTTAAAAGACGAATAACAATTACTAAACCATCAAATTATTTATGAGTCTGTAATAATATTTTGTTTACTGTAACTGATAATATTTAAGTTCAGTAATATTTTAAACAAAGTAATAATCTTTACTTTCCCAAATTGATCATTTAATTTGTATTACAATAATCACACACTGTATAGTTTGTATCCATAGTACTACAGCGTAAATCTTCTGTAGGATGTGCGTAAGTCAATTAACCTAATGCACCTGGATACAGTGCAACACTATCTTGATTCCAAATAAAGGCATAAGACTATTGTACAGTTGTATCATAATTCCACTTAATGTTTTAAAATACTTAACAATAGCCTGGCTCCTGGCTACAGAATATGTCCAACTTTGATCTTACCCATGGGGATATAGATAGGTCCCCACTATCGGATCACTGTACACTCAGTACCCTAACAATAGCCTGGCTCCTAGCTACAGAATATGTCCAACTTCGATCTTACCAATGGGGATATAGATAGGTCCCCACTATCGGATCACTGTACACTCAGTACTGTAACAATAACCAGGCTCCTAGCTACAGAATATGTCCAAATTCGATCTTACCAATGGGGATATAGATAGGTCCCCACTATCGGATCACTGTACACTCAGTACTCTAACAATAGCCTGGCACAGAATATGTCCAACTTCGATCTTACCCATGGGGATATAGATAGGTCCCCACTATCGGATCACTGTACACTCAGTACCCTAACAATAGCCTGGCTCCTAGCTACAGAATATGTCCAACTTCGATCTTACCCATGGGGATATAGATAGGTCCCCACTATCGGATCACTGTACACTCAGTACCCTAACAATAGCCTGGCTCCTAGCTACAGAATATGTCCAACTTCGATCTTACCCATGGGGATATAGATAGGTCCCCACCATCAGATCACTGTACACTCAGTACCCTAACAATAGCCTGGCTCCTAGCTACAGAATATGTCCAACTTCGATCTTACCCATGGGGATATAGATAGGTCCCCACCATCAGATCACTGTACACTCAGTACTCTAACAATAGCCTGGCTCCTAGCTACAGAATATGTCCAACTTCGATCTTACCCATGGGGTTATAGATAGGTCCCCACTATCGGATCACTGTACACTCAGTACTCTAACAATAGCCTGGCTCCTAGCTACAGAATATGTCCAACTTCAATCTTACCCATGGGGATATAGATAGGTCCCCACTATCAGATCACTGTACACTCAGTACTCTAACAATAGCCTGGCACAGAATATGTCCAACTTCGATCTTACCCATGGGGATATAGATAGGTCTCCACTATCGGATCACTGTACACTCAGTACCCTAACAATAGCCTGGCTCCTGGCTACAGAATATGTCCAACTTCGATCTTACCCATGGGGATATAGATAGGTCTCCACTATCGGATCACTGTACACTCAGTACCCTAACAATAGCCTGGCTCCTGGCTACAGAATATGTCCAACTTCAATCTTACCCATGGGGATATAGATAGGTCTCCACTATCGGATCACTGTACACTCAGTACCCTAACAATAGCCTGGCTCCTGGCTACAGAATATGTCCAACTTCGATCTTACCCATGGGGATATAGATAGGTCCTCACTATCGGATCACTGTACACTCAGTACCCTAACAATAGCCTGGCTCCTGGCTACAGAATATGTCCAACTTTGATCTTAGCCATGGGGATATAGATAGGTCCTCACTATCGGATAACTGTACACTCAGTACTGTAACAATAGCCTGGCTCCTAGCTACGGAATTTGTCCAACTTCGATGTTAACCATGGGGATATAGATAGGACCCAACTATTGGATCACTGTACACTCAGTACTCTAACAATAGCCCTGCTCCTAGCTACAGAATATGTCCAACTTCGATCTTACCCATGGGGATATAGATAGGTCCCCACTATCGGATCACTGTACACTCAGTACCCTAACAATAGCCTGGCTCCTGGCTACAGAATATGTCCAACTTCGATCTTACCCATGGGGATATAGATAGGTCCTCACTATTGGATCACTGTACACTCAGTACCCTAACAATAGCCCGGTTCCTAGCTACAGAGTATGACTAGCTTTAATTCTACCCATGTACATATGGATATGTCCCAAGTATAGGAGCACTGCTGGTTCATGGCTACAGAATATCACCAACTTTGATTCTACCCATTGGGTTGGGCATATGTCCTGAGTATAGGATGACTGTACACTTAGTACTCTGAGCAGTATATGGTTCCTAGCTACAGAATGTGGCTAATTTTGATACTAGGCATGGTGTTATAGATGAGATCCCAGTATAGGATCTCTCTATACTCACTACTGTAAATAGAGCCCGGTTCTTGGCTACAGATTGTGTCTGGCTTTAATCCTTCCTATGGGAATATTGTTAAGTCCAAAGTATAGAATAATTTTTCTCTCAGCACTATAAGGATTGCAAGAAGCTGCTAGTGAACCAATTTTCTGACTGATGGATGACGGTCCTACTATATCAGCACAAATGTGTATGAGGCTGGCAGTTCTTTGGCAGAGCCAGTTCTCTAACAAGCTGAAGGGCTGCAGGATTTATTAATACACAAATTATAATTTGTTTTTATATGTTGACATTACTGTTATTTGTCTTGATCGTATCAGTGCTGCCAGTGTGTAAGAATTGTTCCGTAGGATTTCTACTGCCTGTCTGTACTGTCAAGGAGCTGTCACTTTTAAGCACATTTAATAAGTACCATTCTGGGTTGGGATGAGCCCGCAACCTTGGGTTCTGTATACCAGTGCCTAGCCAGACGAGCCACCCAGGTCAACTATTTTTATAAACAACAATAAATAACTGAAGATGGGAGAGATGTACGCTCCTGAAACATTGATGTCTCAACATCTGCTTACCTGGCTCGAAGCCCGAGAACGTCTAGAACAAAATAGATAACTGGTTTTACACTGTTGTTGGACATCAAACCAACCAGTTAGTGTTACTAGTACTAATTCATCTTTGGGCATTGTGATGAAGTAACAAGCATGTGCAGTGCCATTAAAGTTATGCAGTACTCCAGACAGTTTACCTGAATTGGAAAAGTAGAAAATTTGCACTGTTAGCTGTCAAATAGGGAATACCTCTCATATATTTAATATTTACTAAATCTGGTATGGTTAGAGCTTGATCGTAAACTAAGTTGCAACTTGTACAGCACATAAAGAAGCATAAGATGTATTAAGTGCACTTCTTTTTCTTTCCATACTTTGTTGATGTCAGTTAAAGGTCCATCAGTTCTCTTCTCATGCTCAAAGTAGCATCAAACTTGACCTCCATACCTTCTGCAAACCTTTTTCCAGATACAGGTATTCCTTGTTTTATGGTGTTAGCGATATTAAAATTACTGCAATAACCTGACTTTTACATGAGAATACTCTTGATTCCTTTCTTGGAAGTGTTGAAAACAGTGTTGTTATGATAAATAACTTTAAAGAGAGTCGATTAATGACACTAAACAACACTTACTTTTAAATTTTTCCGGAACATGTTTCAGAGGCTTTGCCTCTATCCTCAGCCGGCCATCGACTAGTTCTCATTGGTGTAGTTGACGATATTTTGTCACAGGTCTCCTCTGGTGGCAGTTCAAGGAACTTGCTGAACAAATCTCTCTGGGGGATGTCAAAATTGAATACTTTGTTCCTATTTTTTGAAATGAAGATTTGTTCCCATGTGGATAGTTCTTGTTTTCCTGATGTATGTTTATAGTAGTTTTGGTTCTGGATTTATGTTGTGGTTTTTTCCCCAAAAATGTGTGGCAACTGCTGATTTTTCTAATTGTTTATATTTTATGTTTCTAAAGTGTTCCTTTGCTCTTGTTTCTAAATTTCTTTTGGTTTTTCCAATATAAATTTGACTACAGTCACAACATTCAATTTGATATATACCAGATTTTTTGTTAGATGGAATGGCATCTTTGATGTTTGAGCAACTTAGGTTTTTTAAGGAGAAATGGTTGACTGGTGCTAGTTGAATGTTTTGTTTTTTGAAGACTTTTTTGAACTTATCATAGGCCCATGGATGGTAAGTGAATTTTTTGAAAATCATATTAGGTTCTGTAGCTGAGAGGGTTGTGGTTTCCTTTAGTACCTTCTTCTTTTTTGCTAAGTTCACTTTTTTGTCCACTAATGATTTGGAAAAGTTATTTTTTTGTGCTATTTCAATTATTTTGTTGTATTCTGTTTTGTATTCTTCTGCTGTGAGAGGGATGTTTATCAGTCTGTGTGCTAAACTATTAAAGATTGCCTGTTTGTGGGATCTTAGGTTGTAGCCATTAGCTTGTATGTAGTTGTCTGTCTGTGTTGGTTTTCTGTAAATGCCAAACTTTAGTCTGCTTTTATTCCTCATTATTTATAGATCCAAAAATGGTAAATACTCATCTTTTTCTATTTCTACAGTGAACTTGATGTTCACTGTAGAATACTCTTGATGTTTTGTAAGCTAAATGTTATATGACAATTATACCCTACTATTCTCCTCAAACTCATTACCACTTAACAACAAACAAAGGGAATGGAAATGAGTGGTTGTAAGTTGTAGTAAACCACATGTACAGTAACATGACAACATGTAGGCTTCAAAGTTCAGCTTACGGACAAAGGGAAAGAAGGAAGTGATACTTTAATAGCAAAGGGAATATTGCCATGGAAACATACCCATTCAAGAAATGTCAGGTCTCATGTTTACATTTATCATAATAGTGTTTAAAAGTTATTAAGTGCAACTATATACAGTATTAAAATATACATTAAGTATTTACCAAGATTGTTTCATAAAATTAATAAATTTTTCTGAACAATTTGCAAGCAGTTATCACATCAATAGACTTACTGAGTCATATTTTATTAAAATTTAGAACTTCGTTCACGTCAACTATTAATAACAGGAGCAGTTTTGGGACCATTGCAGTCCCATCCTCAGCTGATTGGTAAACGACCACTATCTTCACAAACAGCTAGACTTATTTTGATCAGCTTTATTCTTTTAATATTTTACTCTATGTCAATATGATAGTTTTTCTAAGAGCATATTTATTACAGATATTATCATAGCATAAAATTCCTGTCTAATGATGCACTGTTTATGTGGAATATAATTGTTTTCTCACCATTCTATAGATACTGTCTCATAAGTAATGTCATTTTTAAAGAAAAACAGTTATTTTAAATGTGTTCTGACAAGCAATAAACTAATTTTCAAAGTATAGACCATTAGATTCTGTAGTCTTTGAGCCATCGTTCAATTATGTATATTATCCCATGATGGTACCAGTCTCTGGTTTTTGATCCAAAAAATTTGGTGACACCCACTTGCACTCCTTCAACATTGTCAAAAGTTCTTTCACATAGAAAATGGGCCATGGATCGATAAAGATGATAATCTAATGGTGCAAGATCAGCGCTATATGCTGGGTGTGGAAGTAGTTCAATTCCTCCCAATTACTGAATTTTTTCCATAGTTGTTCATTCAGTATGGACTGTTGCAATAGAACTCTATTTCGGTTAACTAATGCTGCATATCTCAGTCTCAAAATTTCATGAACTCATTCCAGTTGTTGAGAGTAAAAATCTTTATCAATCGTCCGCCCGTTTGGAACAAACTCCCAGTGAATCACACCTTCAAAATTCCACCAACACACAGCATTACTTTGGGACCAAACTGATTTTTTTAATGATTGGCAGGTTGGTGGGGATCAAGCCACTGTTTCGAGGAATTAGGGTTTTGGTAATATACCCATTTTTCATCACAAGTGATAATTGTCCTGACAAATCTATCTTCCATGATATTAGGAATAAGCTGATGACAGACTTCCACTCTACATTCATCCTGTTGAAGTGTCAGTTGATGAGGTACAGATCTACAGCTTCTGTATGTGGCGACACAGAATGTGGCTTCTGTCTTAATGTGGCAACGTATGGTATCTTTCGATGCATCAAGTTCTGAAAGCCTACGAGTACATTTTTGTAGATTTTCTCACAAAACTTGGTGTGTATCCTGAATATTCCATACTTTAGATCTTCTAAAACATTGTAAATCTTTAGTGTCTCCAATGTTGAAACGTTGCAACCATCATTGTGCCACACGCTAACGACACTTTCTCCTTCCACTTTACATATTCTTCAAGCTGCGACAGCGACTTTATAATCTTGTTTCTAGTAGTGTTTTAGGAGGTCTCTAAGTTCAAACTTTATCTCCATTTTGTGATTCTTTATTAACAACTGAAGACTGATACATGTTCATAATGTATGCAACACTAGCCATGGCATCCTGTAAATATCATTGCCAACCAAAGAAACCCAATAAATGTTCCAAAACACCAAAATCAAAAAACCACCCTAATAACAGAAGGGAGTTTCCTGGTAAATTCCTTAAAGAAAAAGTATTTACAGTAAATTCTTAAACAGTATTTGCAAGAGCAATAATTTTGAAGACAATGCTTCCTTTTATTTATATAGAGTAGCAAGATATAACGGGCCTGGGAACAGTACCATTTTGCTGCATATCCTCCCTTCATGACCATCCAAATAGCAAAACTGGGAACACCAGTTCTACCTAGTGCATGTGTGTTAGTACTTGTACTTAATGTAGGATAGGTGAGGAACTACTCTGAGTGCTCTTCCCCAGACCTGAGATATAAGTAATAATGTGTCTAAACTAGATGAGTACCAATATAATTAAAAGTAAAAAGACTTAAAACACATTTCTGAGAAAAATAATTTTCTCTATTTGTAATTATCCTTATCCACTGAGTGTATTAATCTTGTGAGAACTTCCTTGGGAGTTTACTGTAAACAACCATTTATTATTACTTGTAGAACGTAGGCATAACATTATGGAGCAGATTTTCTTTGAATTAGGATAAATGTAATTTCCAATATTTCCAATACAGAAACTAACAAAACTTTTGAATTCACAGATTAATAATGACCTTTATAATTATTGGAATGTTTATATAAATGGTACTACTTAGTCAGAAGGGTTATATGCCTTTTTGTTGGATGTTAGCTTGATGGTCACATACTTTTTAATTTTCATAACATATCATGTTGTATAGTATGTTAATGTGTGAGGCTTAGATACTGGATTTTCTCTAGCTAGGGGAATACTGGGATCTCTATCTTCTACCTAACATTTCTCTTCCCCTCAGTTTAAAGCAGGCTTAAAGACTATGCAGTGCAGGTCACTGCAGGTCACAGATGGAAAATGCTTCTTGGCCACTTCAGTTGAATCAAGTATTCCCAGTTCCCCAAGAGGGAAAAATTCTTTGAGCTTTTTCAGTGAGTCAAGTTGTTCAGATTCTGTCACAGAGAAACGCTCTCTGCGCTGCTTATGGTGGGTCAAATTCTTCCTGGTTGCACTAGAAGGAAGTCCTCTCTGTGCTGTATCAGATGAGGGTACTCCCTTTACTGTCAGAGATAGCCTTCTCTAAGCTTTCTCAGGTGAGTTCCAACAGAGGAAGGCCGCACCGTGGCTCAGTGGTTAGACCGCTTGGCTCTCACCAAGGCGGCCCGGGTTCGATCCCAGGCGACCGCAAAGTGAGATTTGTGGTGGACAACATGGCACTGGGGCGGGTTTTCTCCGGGATCTCCGGTTTCCCCCGCCATCTCATTCCACCGGTGCTCCAACTTCATCTCATGTATCATCAGTGTCACCGCCTGCGGTGTCCTATGTAGTAAAAGTGGGCGTTAAGCACTACATTTCATTTTCCAACAGAGGAAAGGTTTCTCTGAACTGTCTCAGGAGTCAAGTTCTCTGCAGCTCCACCAGAGGAAAGGTTTCTCTGAACTGTCTTGGTAAGTCAAGTTCTCTGCAGTTCCAACAGGGAAGTTTTCTCTCAACTGTCACATTTGAGTCAAGTTCTCCGCAGTTCCACCAGAGGAAATCTTCCTCTGAGCTGTATCAGGTGAATCAAACCTTTCTCTTTCTGCCAGAGGGAAGCCTTTTCTGACTTGCAATTCCTTTCTTGGAAGTGTTGAAAACAGTGTTGTTATGATAAATTTAACTTTTCTGACTTGTTTCAAGTGGAGTAAATTCTCCCTGGTTATGCCGGAGAGATTCCCATTCTCAATTGCATTACATGAGTCTATTTCTCCCTAGTCCCACCAGTCTTGTCTGAACTGTCTCAAGTGGGTCAAGATCTACCTGGTTCTGCCAAGGGTAGACTCTCTGAGCTAGTTCAGGTGGGTCTAGTTCCTTCTGTTCTACTAGAGGGAAGTCATTTCTGAGCTGTCTCAGGTGAGTTCAAGTTCTCTCCAGTTCTGCCTATGGGAGGCCTTCTCTAAAATGTCTCAGCTCACTTAGCCACAGTTTATTTTAATAATCATCATTTGAAATAATGTTTGTGTATAGTTCACCTTTGGGGCTTATTACATTTTCTAAAGAATTAATTCTGAAACTGGGAAATGGATATGGAATTTGTGGGTTTAGAAGCCAGCATGTGCAGAGACTGACTTGAGGTGTAGAGAGGTATATCTTTGTATACAACACATTTAGCGCCCTCTGAACTATTTAAATAATCTTGATTTTACTTTTATATATCAGGCATTTTTATTTCTTCTCACCTTACATTCTTTTCTTTCATGTTCTGTTTGTATTTGTTATTCAGAAGTGTCTAGTGCACCACATAATATTCAAGTCAATAAGTTGGACTTGAGAATGGACTTCTTGATCCACAAATAAACTTAAAATTGCATTGCCCTCCTTGAGAGAAAATTTTTCCCATGTGAATGATCAGACAAGTATAGTACAAACAATATAAAAGCACAGAACAAGCAGTTACATTCCACAACTGCTTGATAGAGTTATTGCAATAAATATAGGTATTTTGTCTAGTTATTATTTATATTTATTATAAAATACAGTTAAGCCTATAGGTATTAATTTTACTCCTTTTAGTTAAGTGTGAAATAGCAGCAGAATATAAATTACAGGCATTTTCTTCTTACTAACTTAGACCTTGTACAGCTAACAGTTCTACAATTTCAACCGCTTAGTTAAAACCACAATAGCAATTATCTTTTAATTCCTCTATTTACAGAACGTAAAACAAAGTATATTCCACCCAAAAAGTATATATCAAGTTTTCACAAGAAATTCATGTTTTAACTGAACTCCAAAAAAGGTATTTTTAGAAAAAGGTGTGAGTGTATGTGTGTGCATGTGCATGTACGTGTGTGTGTTTGTTTTCTTGTAGTGTTTAATGCCCATATTTACTAAATGAGGCTATGCAGGTGGTGACACTGATGATACATGAAATGAAGATGGAATGAGATAACGGGGGAAACCAGAGCACCCACAGGAAACCCGCCCCAGCACTGTGTTGTCCACCACAAATCTCACATGCAGTTGCTGGGATTGAATCTGGGCCGCTTTGGTGAGAGTCAAGTGATTTAACCACTTGGCCACAGCACAACCATGTGCATGCGTGTTGTAACAACATAGGTAACCAGAAAAGTTAAATTTGAAACTTAGTATTTAAGTTCAGCATCTTCGAGATATGAGACCAAGGCTACACTCAAAAACTGGCTGTGGATGATTTATCTATAACATCACAACATGGAGCAAAAAGTCATGCTTCTAAAATCAATACATGACCCTATAGAACTGAGTTTATGGTAAAGAAGTTGTATCAAAAGTTTGAATATTGAATTATGAACAACAGACAATGCTACATTGCTACAGACACTTAGGCAAGAAGAACAGTTGACTGGTGAAACACTGATTAATCTAACAGCAAACAAAGGTCTTCAAAACATATACTGCCAATAATTTGGTAAATGAAGCTTAATACTGATTCATTTTGCATTATTTAAATCATCATTTATTTTGTGTGTGAAAGTTCCAATGATTTTAAATGTAAGCATAAATGCAAGTTAAAACAGTTCAGTTTTCTATGATCACTAAACTAAACCATGAAAGATATCTGAGAGATTGTACATGTTTTATATTACATATTGTTTAAACTGCTTATAATATGTAAATACCCAAGTTTGTGAATCTGATAAATGAATGTTGTTACTTTCTCTACTGCTAAATACAGGAAGTATTAGAGTCAAATGTTGGCATTTCATCAGAAATTCCATGCTCCTTGCATGACCACAAGAAAAGGGTATAACAACTTTCCACTTGAAAAAAAGTATAAATATTTGACAATACCAATGACAATGTGTCACCAATAGTTCATTGCACCAAAACTGCATTTAGCATAAATTGTGTTTTAACAAGATTTACATTTGTTGTGTAGTAAGCTTTTAGCCTGTCTCTTATGGCTTACGTCATACAAAGTTATTCAGTACAAAGAGCACTTCAGAGGTTACTCCCAGAAAATTCATGGTATAAATTTTATTTGTCTTGAAAATATCTTAAAGATATGGTATTTTAATTTAAATAGTTAGCCATTTTTGACAAAAAAAAATATATTAAAGTTTATTATAATAAAATATAATAATTTGCTACAAACTTCACTTTAATAAACCAATAAATACAAGTTAAAACAATAATGTCACCTTGTGGCTGTATTGACAACAGATTGAGTGAAGCTGCAAATGAATATTAAATTATAGATGAGTCATATTTCTAACACATCAGCTTCACTTACACACCTATACTGAGGACATGTTTTGCAAACTAATGCCAAGAGTCACATTAGAGCTGATGACACAAAGAATAGTTTGTGAAACTTGTCCTCAATATAGGTGTGTAAGTGAAGCTGATGTGTTAGAAATACAACTCATCTATAATTTGTTTTGCTTCACTGTGGTGTTCCAAAACAGTAAAACTTTGATATATTGCAAATTAATATTTGTGAAACTAGTCTCTATATTTAAGATAAGTGAAGTCTGTAGCAAATGATTATATTTTATTGTAATGTTTGTATTGCTTTTCTGTTATTAGCTTCTCTTTTTTACATATTAATCAAAAATTTGTCATGTAAAGGGTACTTTGACATGTTGATTCTTTGTGCTGCATCTTTAGAAGACACTGAACTTAATATCAAGTTTAGTAATTAAAATTATACAATAAGTTGACTGAGAGACTCTGTTCTTCACATACTACAAATTTTCTTTCAATGCGTTTTGGCTCCATTTGAAGTCATTATCAGGAATTGTCAATTGACTAGAACCTTGGTGTTCCAGCTGATCATGGTTTTCCCCGAGACAAGACATCTTGGGACGATCCAGTGAGGTTAGGTAAAACATTTTTTTTCTGGTGTAATGTCAAAATTCGTTAACTTGTGTTTCAAATTTGTTTATAAAAATGTTTTCCCAGATGTTTACTTCTTGATTGAAGTGAACTGATTTTAGAGTTGGGTTGTATGTTCTATGTTGTGGTTATAATCCCAAAAATGTACTGCTACTGTGGATTTATCTATTTCATCTTGCTTGATGTTCCTAAAGTGTTTTTTTTTTTTTAATCCAGTTTTAATGTTACGTTTTGTCTTTCCAATGTATATCTTATTGCAGTCTGAACAATTCTATAAATGCCAGATTTCTATACCACAGGAATTTTGTCTATTTTTGGTTTTTTGAATGATTTCTGATACTGAATTTGTTTATTGAGATCAGGGTGATGTTAAATTCACTGAATTCTGGTTGCCCATTGGTGATATATGAAATTCTTGTATATTTTTTTGTCTTTCAAAACTGTTAAGCTGGTGATCTCATTCAACTGTTTATGTCTACTGAATCTTTTTATTTTCTTGTCTACCAGTTTTTTACTGAAACCATTTGTTATTACCATTTCTATTATTTTTGTATATTTAGTCATGTTTCCTTTCCAGGCATTAGTACATTAATCAGTCTATGCGTTAGGTTATGGATGACTGCATGTTTGTGAGGTCTTGGGTTGAAACTATTGACTTTGATGTGTGTCTTTCCTATAAATACCAATAATTTTTAGGTCCAGAAAAAAAAACATGTTGGATTCTATTTCCATTGTGAAATTGATGGTGGGTTCCTGTAAATGTAATAGTTTTAGGGCATCAGTGCTGTGTTTTTTGTTGATTATTGCAAATACATCATCTACATATCTGACCCAGGTTTTAAAAATGTAAGGAAGGCTGTAGTAATATAAACTTTGAAGTTGCTCATGAACAGGTTGGCCAGGAAAGGTGATAAGGGTTTACCAATACATACATATTTGGGGGGGGGGGGGGTAGAAGATTTGTACAAGGTTAAACTGGGTAATTTAAAATTGGAATGTTATTTATGACCTACCTAAAATTCACAAACCTGGAAACTACATGAAGCCAATAATGAACAACATCAACGCACTGACATAATAGTTAGCAAAATTGTTGTCAAAACGTCTCAGTTCTCTGCCCAAATTTGAAACAAGTGTGACAAATTCTCTGGATTTAATACAGGAAATCAAAGATAC
This sequence comes from Mantis religiosa, assembly GCA_030765055.1. Taxonomy (NCBI): domain Eukaryota; kingdom Metazoa; phylum Arthropoda; class Insecta; order Mantodea; family Mantidae; genus Mantis; species Mantis religiosa. The sequence continues at coordinate 5,096,963 of CM060953.1, read as the reverse complement.
AAAGTTACAGCTCATAATGACATACTCATATCATTGTTCGCAAGTGTCCCTAAGCAAAAACTACTCACCATCCTACGTAAATGGCCAGAATCTACTGATTTGATCAACATTCACATTGAAGAATAAATTAACAGATACCTGTATTGAGCAAACTTTCTTCACCTTCCAAAGAAATTCTGTCACAACAATTTGGACTAGCAATGGGCAACCCCTTATCACCTTTCCTGGCCAACCTGTTCATGAGCAACTTCGAAGTTCAAATTACTACAGACTTCCCTTACATTTTTAAAATCTGAGTCAGATATGTAGTTGATATATTTGCAATAATCAATAAAAAGCACAGCACTGATGCCCTAAAACTATTACATTTACAGGAAACCACCATCATTTTCACAATGGAAATAGAATCCAACAACATGCTTCCTTTTCTGCACCTAAAAATAATTAAAGATAGTGGCAAGTTAAAATTTGGTATTTACAGAATAGACACACATCAAAGACAATAGTTTCAACCCAAGACCTCACAAACATGCAGTCATCAAACCTAATACATAGACTGATTAATGTACTAATGGCTGAAAAGGAATACATGACCGAATATACAAAAACAATAGAAACTGCGATAACAAATGGTTTCAGTAAAAGATGGTAGACAAGAAAATAAAAAGATTCAGCAGACAAAAACAGTTGAATGAGATCACCAGCTTAACAGCTTTTAAGGCCGAGAGTTACACCTCCCTTGTGAACTCGCCTTTGGGAGTCCCCCTGAAGCAAAACAGCCAGTAACCGAGTATATGGAGAGCCTCGTGGACTGTCTCCACGACATGCACGAGATGGCTTGTCAGAACATCCAGAAGTGACCGCATGAAGACCCAATACGACAGGCAAGACAACAGCCAAGGATTTCAGCAAGGTGACCTGGTCTGATTGTACTGCCCTACCTGGATCAAGGGACACTGCCCGAAACTTCAACAACCGTGGCAAGGACCCGTACCGGGTGCTAAAGAGGATTAACAACGTGGTCTAATGCATCCAGAAGGTGCCCCGAGGAAAAATGTTGATGGTACACCTGGATCGTCTCGCCCACTATGATGGTGCTGTTCAGGATGACCAGCCTTAAGGAGGGAGCAGTGTCGCAAGCCATTGTTGCGATTGGCGCGGCCGGCGCACACAAAGGGACAGATAGTGCAGTGCGAAGATAAAAAGCTTGCCAAAACAGATAAAGATAGATAACTGGAAGGTTTACTTTCTTGACTGTTACAGAAAATTCCACTTATTTCTAGATCAATGAGTGGAGTTATAAAAGAAGCTGTGGCTAGTTTATCGGCACAGTCATAATTGGAACTGATAATTGTGCATGTGCAGCTGTGATTTGAAAGTGAACTCTTTTGTTTATTTACATGTGCAGAAGTGACAAGAGATTGTGTTCATTTATGTTATGTCAGCTTGCTGCAAAGTGTACAAACAATGTCTTTCTATGGAAATAGAGTATTTTGAATTTCTGCAAAGTTTACTTTTAATTTTATGAACCCACAAACTCACAATATACAAGAATTTCATATATCACCCATGCGCAAACAGAAAATTTCAAGAGATTTTCAGCAAATTTAACATCATTCTGGCACCAATAAACAAATTCAATATTAGAAACATCATTCAAGAAACCAAAAATACACAAAATTCCTCTGGTAAAGAAATCTGGCATTTATAGAATTGCTCAGAATGCAATAAGATATACATTGGAAAGACAAAATGTAACATTGAAACCATATTAAAAGAACACTTTAGGAACATCAAGCAAAAAGAAATAGATAAATCTGCAGTAGCAGCACATTTCTGGGATCATAACCACAACATAGAACATACAACTCAACCACTAAAACTAGTTCACCTCAATCAAGAATTAAACATCTGGGAAAACGTTTATATAAACAAATTGAAACACACATAATGAATTTTGACATTCCATCAGCAAAAAAATGTTTTACTTTAAATGATTGGAATGTTCCCAGATGTCTCGTCTCAGGGAAAACCATGATCAGCTGGAACACCAAGGTTCTAGTCAATTGATAATTTCTTGATAATGCCTTCAAGTGGAAGCAAAACAAAGAAAATTTGTAGTATGTGAAGTACAGAGTCTCTCAGTCAATTTATTGTATCATTTTAATTATTACATTGCTTCACTTGTTAGTGTTAATTTAAAGTTTTCACACTTACATCAAGTTTAGTATTTATCTTACATTTCATTTTAGGATTTTGCTCTTTACACATACATACTTTTTTAAAAAACACTCTTTTTGAGTTTAGGAGTCTCAAAAGACTGCTGTATAATCTTTGTGGTATACAAGTCAATTACCATGTTGATAATCATTAAAAGCAAAGTAACTCTGTGACATTCAGCTCTTATGGCATACGTTTATGAAATGTAATGTCAGCTCGCATTAAGTATGAAACCTTCTCCTTCTTGCATTCCTCAATGGACACAGCAAATGCAATTTTATTGGTCGCCTACAAGAGGTATGCACTTGGACAAGGGCGCTACTGTTTTACCTGAGATAAGTGAGAGGCAAGGCAATATCTGGAAAGCACACTTCAGCCTCTGTAGCAAATACAACTCTTTCTGTACCTAACTCTATTTCTGATGCCCTGCACACTCTTTCCACTTGTATCATGGCCACTAGTAACTAAGCATGTACTCAAACAGCAAACAAATGTGATAAATCAATGATTCATTTTATAATTTTATCACCATGTTGTTGAAATCAAAATTAAATTCTTTTCATTTATTTTTGTGTATCCTACTGAGTTAAATATTTCTCATATTGTGTATAATACATTTATCAATTCTTGTATTTCGATATGTAACTAATAACAGTAAAGTAATTTGTTTGGGCAAAGAAAATCACGAATACAAACTCCAAAACCAAAGGTAAAGAAGGAAAGGTTAAAGAGGTAAATAAAACACAGCAGTATTTCCTAAAAAAGTACTGCTTTGTCACAAAGGCAAACCATAACTTTGTCTTGTTAAACTCCAGAAAGACAAACAATTCAATATCTTTGCAGAAACTGATGCAGGGTAGAAAGTGCACGCATAGTGTGAAAACTTTTGTTCTATTTACTTTCCTTCCTTGTAATTCCATTTGTAACCTGAAAATAAGTGTATCTTATCTTTAAGACACTGACAAAATAAATGGTGAAGTGCCAAACTGATACAGAATAATAAACGAAAGAAGAAAGAATCCTCAATCATTGTTATTCCTTGATGCAACATACATTTTAATTTTCCTTTTAATTGCTGAAATGATCTACAATAATTTCTGGATGTTGTTTAGATCTGCTTATTTTGTTTTTCCTTTCCTTCTTGATCTTCAAATAATTCCTTCCTTCATTTTCCTTCTCTCTTAATACAGTAGAACCTCGTTTACCTAGATCAACTGGTACCAGGGACAAACCGAATTATACAGAGAATGGTGGAAAAAGATAAACAATAAAAAAAACATGTACAACATCACCGAAATACTTTTAATGGAGTTTAGATATCACTATCATTGCACTTTCACATAAAAGCACATACAAAGTATGTACTAAAATAGCCTAGTATTTGTACTGTACTACAAACTAGTTGGTAGTAAACTAGGCAGTGAGTTTCTGCTGTCTCAGTTTAGTATATCACTTACGAGCAGTGTGATCTGACATCCGCTTTAACATTAGACGTTCATTTGGCAATGTTTCGGTTTGACTCTCGAAATAAAACATCAATATCTGTATGTTTGTTACTGCTTGTACATGGGTCATAACAGCAGTGAGCTTCTGTTATCTCAGTTTAGTGTATCACTTACGAGCAGTGTGATCTGACATCCGCTTTAACATTAGACGTTCATTTGGCAATGTTTCGGCTTGACTCTCGAAATAAAACATCAATTTCTCTATGTTTGTTACTGCTTGTACATGGGTCATAACAGCAGTGAGCTTCTGTTATCTCAGTTTAGTGTATCACTTACAAGTAGCGTGATCTGACATCCACTTTAACATTAGAAGTTCGTTTGGCAACGTTTTGGCTTGACTTTCGAAATAAAACAACAATTTCTCTATGTTTGTTACTGCTTGTACGTGGGTCATAACAGCAGTGAGCTTCTGTTGTCTCAGTTTAGTGTATCACTTACAAGTAGCGTGATCTGACATCCACTTTAACATTAGAAGTTCGTTTGGCAACGTTTTGGCTTGACTTTCGAAATAAAACAACAATTTCTCTATGTTTGTTACTGCTTGTACGTGGGTCATAACCACAGCTGGTTATCAACATTGTCTGAATCTCAATACTCTTCATTTTCATTTTCAGTAACACTGCATGATGCAATAATGTCTTCCTCTGTAATCAGTTCATAACCTCTGTCATTGTCAATGTCTTCTTCGTCAACATCAGAAAAGCCATCGATGTTTTTATAAATGTCTATAAAATCTTCTTCCACACTTATGTTTTCTTCCTCTTCAATCTTGTATTCTGGCAAGTCACACACACACATATGGCTTTATCAAAGTTTCTCTTCCAACCTGGTCCAAAGCAGGTGGGGTGAATGCAATGAATTTACCCGTTGGCAAGAGAATTGAGTAATGTACCTCCTGAGAATAGCAATTTATTGTCTGTTAAACAAGTCTTCATTTACTACACTAAACAATATAACTTCTTTTCGAAACTGATCTGGGTTCAAGAGGTCCGGGTTAACAAGGTTTTACTGTACTCTGTTTCCATTGCTTAACTAGAGAGCAGAAATGAGAAAATGCTTCTTAATAGTTTTGTAGGTGTTCGAAATAGCTTTCCTTTTCCATAAGTGATATGAAGGATCAGTTAAGAAAATTTTGGTTTGTGGACATTGAAGAGAAATGTGTATTTAAATTTGTACTAAACGTTGCTCATTCTTTCCAAATGTATCTAAAATGTTACCAAAGGGATTTAAGAAACTGTATAATTTGATACAAGTTTAAACTAATAAATATGGAAAAAGAGGTATTTACAGATATAAATTTTCTTATATACAAATGTAAAGTCGTGGAAGTACAGGTTAAATGTGAAACAACATGATAGAGTCTAACTTAGTATAATGTTAAAAAAGAGAAATGGATTAAGAAACTAACTTTGTTGCATTATTATTATAATTCTTGTTATAAAATGTTAATGGAATTATTAAGTATTGTAAATAAAGCATTAATACAAACAATGAAGAAAACAGAAAATTTAGATTGTGTGGCTGAATAATGAGGTTTGTTACTTCAACATACAAAGTGTTTTATTATAAAATTATTCTTACTTTTCTCTAAGAAACAAAGTTTCCATTTCAGGTGAACTAGGTTCAAATATTCTAATATTATTTGCAAGTATGTCGAGAAGATGCATATTACCCAAATGTTTTCCTTTCAATAGCAATCATAGCAATTTACAGAGCAGTATGCTCATTCAACAAGGTGGACTGTAAAATATATAAATAAAAATGCTCAAAATTTATTACACCAAAATATTTGTTGTCATGAATTAACGAAAGTTATACATTTGATGTATCATGTAAACTAGAATGGCTACTTTATATTTAGTTGATTATGTTTCAGTGCTGTGCATGTTAATTACTCCAAAATGTAATTTCTGTTTATACTAAGCTACTTATGATGAAATAAATTACAAGTGGAGTATTAGCATAGTTATTATCAGTTTCTGGCTCAAATTTTATTCTGCACTAATTAATGCACAGTGCATGTAAGCCTCAACCATGATGTCAATTTTCAATTATAATTTGGGAATCAAAAGTATTTTCAAGTCAGTGAGTTTATTAACTTTACACACTGGTTTAGCTTCATTACTGCTTTTAGTAGTTTGAAAATGTAACTTTCCAAGAAACAAATCTGTCCATTTGCCTAACATCTTAAAAACTTTTATCCAAATGTGAGGTAAGTGAAAGAGTTTCTACTTTGCTTATACTGCCCAAATCTAATCTAATTTTAGCTAATGTCAACATCATGCCTCTATGAGAGACTTAAAGCTTTCTTGGTACTGATTTATTATGACGGTTTCTCGAGATTGCATGAAGAAGCCATCTAATCATGCCTCTATGTTTAGGAAAAGGAATTTGATGTTCTAATAATCCCTTTCATCCTCCTCTTCCTCCTCCTGCTCTTTCTCATCATCATCGTCATCATCATTTCCAGTTTCACAATGTATTTACATTTTGTGGTAACACAAGATTTATACATCAAATTTAAATTTTTCTCTGCATTTCCCCATTTCTCTCCCCATAAACTTTCTTACATATTTCTTCTTCTAATTGCTGTCTGAATTACTCGTATCCATGTGATCCCTTTACTTCATTCTCAGTAGTCGCCATTCCATTATTCAGTATGACCTTACCTCCTCTGACGTACATCCATACCATATATGTTGTTTTTCTTCCATAAAATTAACAATACAACTTTTGGAATATATTTTCTTCTTGTTGACTTAATAATATCTGCATATCCCTGCGATGTATTTCAATTGTCATCAATTTTTTCATTAATTTAGATTTAACTGTTCATACTTCTACTCCATATGCCAAAATGCTTCTAAAAATTGTTTTGAAGATTTTCTTTTTTAATTCTATTCTGTTGATCCCATAAAATATCATTTAAAGTTCCAATAAAAATGTTCAGCATATTCCTGAATTAATTTCCATATCTTGTCCACTATCTTCCAATATTACTTTTTACAAGTATGCATTGAAAACCTCCATAATATGTATATAAATATACCTATATAAAAAGTATCATATTGACATAAAATAAAAATTTAAAACAGTTTCATTTATGGACTACAGATACAAGCAATCTGTTTGTGAAATCAATCTCCATTAGAAAGAAGAATTAACACCATTTTCTTAAGATAAGTGAAGTCTTTTGTTATAAATATTTATATTTGTGTAACAGTTTTATGCAATCTAATCTATAAACTATTGCGGAAGCTATATGCATTATGGTTGGTTTGTTGGTCGATATATAAAGTTAAGCAGTTGGCAATGAAGCCATTCGTGCCCACCTTGGTAGCGTGTCTGCCTCATGTTCAAGAGGTCCTGAATTCGAATCTCAATCAGGGTAAGTTACCTGGATAAGGTGTTTTCCAGGGTTTTCCCTTATCCTTAAATCATAAATGTCAGGTAGCTCTAAGTTCCATAGACCCTGGACTCATTTGAGCATCATTTCATCCATTTCATTCACCGTCCAAATATGACTTAACTTTGGAGGACATAAATTACAACAAAACAAAAGAGCCATTTGCTCTCTTGCACTCCAGTATTTTGATGTTACGTTGGTATGTTGGGCAGCGGACTGGGTGGTTTCCATCCATAAGTGTGCAGAGAGGATACAGAATTGCGAACATGTATCAGTCTTCAGTTGTTAATAAACAATCACAAAATGGAGATACCAAAATTTGAACTTCTAAAACACTAGTCCTTCTAAAACGCTACTGGAAACAAGATTATAAAACCACTGCCACAGCTCAAAGAATATGTAAAGTGGAAGCAGAAGATGTTGTTAGTGAGCATGTGGCACAACGATGGTTCCAACGTTTTAACAATGGAGACAAAAACACTAAAGATTTACCACGTTCTGTAAGACCTAAGGTATGGAATATTGAGGATACATGCCAAGATTTGCGATAAAATCTGCAATAAAGTACTTGTAGGTTTTCAGAAGAACTTGGTGTATCAAAAGATATCATACATCGCCACATTAAGACATTTGGAAAATCATACAGAAGCTGTAGATCTGTACATTAACAGACTAAACGTAGAGCAGATAACTGTCGTCAGGTTATCCGTAATTCCATGGATGATAGATTTGTCAGAGGAATTGTAACTTGTGAAGAAGAATGGGTATATTACCGAAATCCTGATGCCTCAAAATAGTGGCTTGATCCCCACCAACCTGCCAAAGTCATCATTAAAAAAGAATCAATTCTGTCCCAAAGTAATGTTGTGGGTCTGGTGGAATTTTGAAGGTGTGATTCACTGGGAGTTTGTTCCAAATGGACGGGCAATTGATGCAGATGTTTACTCTGAACAGCTGGAACGAGCTCATGAAGTTTGGAGACGGAGATACCCAGTATTAGTTAACTGAAATAGAGTTCTATTGAAACAGGACAATGAAACACCCCATACTGCACGAACAACCATGGAAAAAATTCAGGAATTGGGAAGAATCAAACTGCTACCACACCCACCATACAGCCCTGATCTCACATCATTAGATTATCATCTTTTTTGATCCAAGGCCCCTTTTCTACGTGGAAGAAATTTTGACAACATTGAAGCAGTGCAAGTGGGTGTCATCGAATTCTTTGTATCAAAAATCAGAGACTGGTACCACCGTGGGATAATAAACCTCACTGTACGATGGCTCAAGACCATAGAATTTAATGGTGTATACTTTGAAAATCAGTTCATTGCTTGTCAGAATAAATTTCAAATAATTGTCTTAAAAAAATGGCATTACTTATGAGACAATATCTATATAAAGTAACCCAGCTGTGGGCCTTCCCTCCTGCATGCTGTTCTTGTCACCTGGTGGGACTCAAGCCAGCAATTCCTGCTCAAAGATGCATTGACACCATGTCTTGCTCTGCTGTGTAAAGTCAAGTAAAGTACAGCCAAATGCCTCTCTCAATACAGTAAATGTGGTGTGTCACTTAACTGTGCAAGAATATGCTTATGTAAAGCTTATTTTAAACATTAATCTGCTCATCGTGTGCACACTGACTTTTTTGAAAGGTTTACAAACACTGTATCACCTGAAAGAAAAGCTGTGCATGAGATCGTGAACAAATTTCAAGCTTCAGATATGGTTAAGTCTATTCATAGAAATTAATCTATCCTCCATACTAGCCATGTATTGGCTAAGGTTTTGGATAGAATCAACCTGAAAAATTCAATGTCTGAAGTTGGATATGAAACATTCTAGCACAAGATCAGTTTGGACAGAAAATAATCTGGATGAAATTGGCGCCACTTTAGAGTGACTGCCTCGAAAACCGCTAAACAAATTAGTTCAACAAACAGGCCTTCTATGAGAAATGTACATGTCTACTAAAATTAAAGAAACTAACACTATATAGGAGTTAAAGTGTTAAAATAAAGTGTATCCAGTACGGGACTGAATTGGTTTTTCTGATCTGTGGACAGTGATTTCATTGATCTACAGCCATTATTTTTCACTGATGAGTCTTGGTTTCGCTTAGATGAAAAATGAACATTCACAACAGTAGCTACTTGGCATTCAAAAAACCTATACTATTGCTTAAAATGCCTCACTGTGACCTGAAAATTGGAACGTAGTTTGCGACAAGTGATAGAAGAATAGCTTGAACCTTTTTCTAAATGAAACAATTAATGCACAGCAATATCAGAGACTAATTCTAAGACCATTTTTGATCACTTGACAGAAGAAAACTCCTATAGTTAGTACCAACAAGATTCTGCAACAGCACATATGACTGCCGCTTCATTAAATACAATAAATACTTTTCCCAACCTAATTATTCCAATTTGTATTTATAGAGTTCTTTGAAAAACAAAGTGTATCATTCTATCACACACTACAGGAACTTAAGAGATAACTTCATGCAAGAAATCACAAGAATTAATAATGCTAGACTTAGACAAATGAGTAAGAACATTTTTACAAGATATACTGCCTGTTTGAGAGCAGAAATTCAACGTTTTCAGCATCTCTACAAGATAAGGAATTTACTCCGCATAATGTTACCAGCTGCTTCCGGCTTACTTGTGGAGGGGAGAGAGCACATGAAGATGATTATCATATAAGTACAAGAAAGAACCTATGCCCACCTCCTTGCTGTGCGGGTAGGCATGTCTGTCTTGGATTCAAGAGGTCCTGAGTTCCAATCACAATCAGGGTCAATAATCTGGGTATGGAGTTTTCCCCAGTGTTTTTCACTATCCTGAAAGATGAATGCTTGGTAACTCTACGCTCTATGTACCCTGTACTTATTTGAACATCGTTTCATTCATCGTCCGATATGACTTAGCGTTTGAGGTTTTCTCTTATCCTGAAAGATGAATGTCTGATAACTCTAAGCTCTATGTACCCTGTACTATTTGAACATCATTTCATTCATCGTCCAATATGACTTAACGTTGGAGGTTTTCTCTTATCCTGAAAGATGAATGTCTGGTAACTCTAAGCTCTATGTACCCTGTACTTATTTGAACATTGTTTCATTCATCGTCCGATATGACTTAACATTGCAGGTTTTCTCTTATCCTGAAAGATGAATGTCTGGTAACTCTAAGCTCTATGTACCCTGTACTTATCTGAACATCGTTTCATTCATCGTCCGATATGACTTAGCGTTGGAGGTTTTCTCTTATCCTGAAAGATGAATGTCTGGTAACTCTAAGCTCTATGTACCCTGTACTTATTTGAACATCGTTTCATTCATCGTCCGATATGACTGAGCATTGGAGGTTTTCTCTTATCCTGAAAGATGAATGTCTGGTAACTTTAAGCTCAATGTACCCTGTACTTATTTGAACATCATTTCATTCATCATCCGATATGACTTAACGTTGGAGGTTTTCTCTTATCCTGAAAGATGAATGTCTGGTAACTCTAAGCTCTATGTACCCTGTACTTATTTGAACATCATTTCATTCATCGTCCGATATGACTTAATGTTGGAGGTTTTCTCTTAACCTGAAAGATGAATGTCTGGTAACTCTAAGCTCTATGTACCCTGTACTTATTTGAACATCATTTCATTCATCTTATGATATGACTTAACGTTGGAAGTTTTCTCTTATCCTGTAAGATGAATGTCTGATAGCTGTAAGCTCTATGTACTCTGTACTTATTTGAACATCATTTCATTCATCGTCCGATATGACTTAACGTTGGAGGTTTTCTCTTATCCTGAAAGATGAATGTCTGGTAACTCTAAGCTCTATGTACCCTGTACTTATTTGAACATCATTTCATTCATCGTCCGATATGACTTAATGTTGGAGGTTTTCTCTTAACCTGAAAGATGAATGTCTGGTAACTCTAAGCTCTATGTACCCTGTACATATTTGAACATCATTTCATTCATCTTCTGATATGACTTAACGTTGCTGGTTTTCTCTTATCCTGAAAGATGAATGTCGGTTATATCTAAGCTCAATGTACCCTGTACTCATTTGAACATCAATTCATTCATCGCCCGATATGACTTAACGTTGGAGGTTTTCTCTTATCCTGAAAGATGAATGTCTGGTAACTCTAAGCTCTATGGACCCTGGGATCATTTGAACATCATTTCATTTATCATACGACATGACTTAACATCGGAGGTTATCACTTATTCTGAAAGATGAATGTTTGTTAACTGTAAGCTCTATGTACCTTGTACTCATTTGAACATAATTTCATTCTTTGTCCAATATAACATTATGTTGGAGGACATTGAATAAAAAGATAAAAAATGTTTCTGTATTAACAGTTGAATGCTTTCGTGTCTTCTATCTCAATAAACTAGTGAGTTACATATTTATAAAATTTAAACTAAATTTAATAATACACATAACCATCACACTTGAACTCAGTTTCAAGAACTGTATATAGCAAAAAAATATGCATATTAATTTGAAATTTACCTAAATATTATACTTATTAATATAATAGACAAAATATAATTATATGTAACACAGAATGTTGTTTAAATTTTTTTAAATGTAGCAGTTAGTTCTCTGATGGTAGAAAAAAATACCATTTGCATTAAATCCTGTTCCTCAGTAAGGACTGTTGATTTATTTATCTACTTGTTTATTTATATTAGATAATAGATATTTAATTTTGCCCAAACATTTGGCACCAATTTCACCAGAAGTGCATATTTTGAGACTCTGAAAAGAAAAAGGTCCTGAGTGTCAACACATTAACTCAAAAGGTGTAAGTTCAACTCCTTCCAAGGATACAACACATCTGAAAGCAGGGACTGTAGGGTATGTGAAAAACCTGTAGTGTGGCCAAGAGGCATTATTGTGGTGCAATAAGATTTTACTCGGACCAGTTTTGTTCTCATTTCATTGAAGACTTATGGTGCACCATTTAGTAGTGGCAGTCTTTGGAACACTAACTGAAAAGAACAAAGGACTCCGTTTGAGGCAAATGAACTAACCAGTTGACCACAAAGCAGCCGCAATTACTAACGTCAAAGGCATTTAAGCATATGCTCCCAGTATCCTGAATGATGAATTTTAAATTGGAGGGGGGGAAAGTGCTGTGTTTTTTAATCTTAGCTGCAGCTAACGGGGCAGTCTACGGCGCGAATCGGAGTAACATAGTAATTATGTATAATTAGCTATATCTACATGCGTTATAATAATAACTTTATCTTTTGTCCAACTTTAACGAGAAATATATTTGTATGGCTGTATAAGGCGACTCACCTCATTTAGCCATGACTACACTAGATGAATCAGCTGATTTCAGTTCGCGCCGCAACTTGAGTACCCAACCACATTCATCGACACGAGTAACCGAGGGTTGAGGAGTTCGTGGGTTGAGGTTCAGATCCCTCCAGATCATCCTACCTGACCGAGGTACTAATAATTATTCTACTGAAGCACCCGTAACCATGCGTTTCAAATTTGTTTTAATATGCGGCAAATCTGTTTGATTTTGGTCACAGTAAACATCTAAAAACGTTAATATACCAAGGCGCATGCGCTAGAGTTATTGTTCCATAGAATGTGCGGGAAGACAAAAGAAGATGGCAAGACTTCTAAGTTTGATTTCCTTGAAATCCAGTTTATTTATTATTAACATGATCACGTATCCTATTATACCATAATGTTCCTTGTTGCTTTTCTGCACTTTCCAATATCTATAGTACTTTCTTCGCTTATTGAAGTTATACACCGCAAACATTCAAACAATGCATCCACTACTGAACTATTTCCACACCCAAATGCAGCAATTGCACAACAAATATGAGTTTTTAGCTCACTTATCCCTTACTTTAATATTATACATATAGTATTTTAACTACAACTTCAGAAAATGCCAAATAAATGGTTGAGCTTACCTTAAAATTTCGGTGGATAAAGGCAACCGCGACATGGATAAATTGCCACTTTTGTTCATTTGTTCAACCACGCTCTCTTCTCGGTGTTTAAAGTTTTTCTCTACCAAAAGACAAAATTTTTTCTTAAGAATAGATCATGTTGTTAACAATTACCAAAAATGGCTACTTCTTTCAAAATGTTGGCTATTAAAAAGGGACGGTAAATCTCATCTACCAAAGAATTCCGCCGAAAATGTTAATTTCACATTACCAACTACACATTTACACTCTAAATGACGGCAGTGTAGCCAACATACGGTCACACGCTGTCGATATTCTTTTATTTTTGAATTGTACATACATATTTGCCTTCATTTGTAATGCATTACACCAATGTCCTTTAGAAATCCAGAGGGCGATGATTTAACACTCTCTTACAGAATGAACAAGTAAAGTAGCATAAATATATTTAACTTTGTTTCGAGGACGTAACTGAACCGTAAAAGATAATATAATAACAACAAAATTTGCGCAAAAATTGTCCGCTATCATAAAATAAGACCTGAGGCTTTCCTGGCGACGAATATTCTCAAATTGTTCTCGGGAAGCAAGCCAGGTGAAAAGACGATTAGAAATCGAAGTTTCGGGAGTGTGCATCTCTTCCATCATCAGGATATTTATTAAGTTATTTATTTGTAAATTTTGTAACCACAAATGAATCACTGATTATAACACAAATATAAATAAAAACGTCCTGGCAAAATACTGGCAGACGTTCTGAATTGCCGAACAGAATTCGCTCATTTTATCCAGAGCAAGAAGGCTTCATGTTAATAAATGACCGGACAGAGCCAATAATGGGAGTAGCACAATCGAATAGGGAAGTCAAAGTTCTATCCTAGAATATTGAACAACAATGTCGACTAATGTAATAACGAAATAAGCAAAGTCACTTAATGAGCTGCCCGAGGAGAACTATGTCCCTTGTAGACTATAGCAAACACACATAACTTGCACAAACGTCAGTTATCCACTCCCGCTCCAAAAGAAAAATATATGAGCATCTGTACCCGACTCTGTACCATAGTTCGTAGCATGTCTGCCTCACGTTCAAGAAGTCTCGAGTTCAAATCTCAGCTAGGTTGGGTAATTGGGATAAGGTTTTAACTGGGCTTTTCCCTTATCATGAAAGATGAATGGTAACTCTTAAACTCCATTTCTTTAAATTTACGTCCTCCTAAGTTAAGTCATACCGGAAATTCTGTTGAAATAAGTACAGGATACATAGAGCTTACAGTTACCAGACATTCATCTTTCAGGATAAGAGAAAACCTCCAACGTTAAGTCATATCGGACGATGAATAAAATGATATTCAAATGAGTACAGGGTACATAGAACTTAGAGTTACCACACATACATCTTTCACTATAAGAGAAAACCTCCAACGTTAAGTCATATCGGACGATGAATGAAATGATGTTCAAATAAGTACAGGGTACATAGAGCTTAGAGTTACCAGACATTTATCTTTCAGGATAAGAGTAAACCTCCAACGTTAAGTCATATCGGACGATGAATTAAATGATATTCAAATAAGTACAGGGTACATAGAGCTTAGAGTTACCAGACATTCATCTTTCACTATAAGAGAAAACCTCCAACGTTAAGTCATATCGGACGATGAATGAAATGATGTTCAAATAAGTACAGGGTACATAGAGCTTAGAGTTACCAGACATTTATCTTTCAGGATAAGAGTAAACCTCCAACGTTAAGTCATATCGGACGATGAATTAAATGATATTCAAATAAGTACAGGGTACATAGAGCTTAGAGTTACCAGACATTCATCTTTCACTATAAGAGAAAACCTCCAACGTTAAGTCATATCGGACGATGAATGAAATGATGTTCAAATAAGTACAGGGTACATAGAGCTTAGAGTTACCAGACATTTATCTTTCAGGATAAGAGTAAACCTCCAACGTTAAGTCATATCGGACGATGAATTAAATGATATTCAAATAAGTACAGGGTACATAGAGCTTAGAGTTACCAGACATTCATCTTTCACTATAAGAGAAAACCTCCAACGTTAAGTCATATCGGACGATGAATGAAATGATGTTCAAATAAGTACAGGGTACATAGAGCTTAGAGTTACCAGACATTTATCTTTCAGGATAAGAGTAAACCTCCAACGTTAAGTCATATCGGACGATGAATTAAATGATATTCAAATAAGTACAGGGTACATAGAGCTTAGAGTTACCAGACATTCATCTTTCAGGATAAGAGAAAACCTCCAACGTTAAGTCATATCGGACGATGAATTAAATGATATTCAAATAAGTACAGGGTACATAGAACTTAGAGTTACCACACATTCATCTTTCACTATAAGAGAAAACCTCCAACGTTAAGTCATATCGGACGATGAATGAAATGATGTTCAAATAAGTACAGGGTACATAGAGCTTAGAGTTACCAGACATTTATCTTTCAGGATAAGAGTAAACCTCCAACGTTAAGTCATATCGGACGATGAATTAAATGATATTCAAATAAGTACAGGGTACATAGAGCTTAGAGTTACCAGACATTCATCTTTCAGGATAAGAGAAAACCTCCAACGTTAAGTCATATCGGACGATGAATTAAATGATATTCAAATAAGTACAGGGTACATAGAACTTAGAGTTACCACACATTCATCTTTCACTATAAGAGAAAACCTCCAACGTTAAGTCATATCGGACGATGAATGAAATGATGTTCAAATAAGTACAGGGTACATAGAACTTAGAGTTACCACACATTCATCTTTCACTATAAGAGAAAACCTCCAACGTTAAGTCATATCGGACGATGAATTAAATGATGTTCAAATAAGTATAGGGTACATAGAACTTAGAGTTACCACACATACATCTTTCACTATAAGAGAAAACCTCCAACGTTAAGTCATATCGGACGATGAATGAAATGATATTCAAATAAGTACAGGGTACATAGAACTTAGAGTTACCACACATTCATCTTTCACTATAAGAGAACATCTCCAACGTTAAGTCATATCGGACGATGAATTAAATGATATTCAAATAAGTACAGGGTACATAGAACTTAGAGTTACCACACATTCATCTTTCACTATAAGAGAAAACCTCCAACGTTAAGTCATATCCGACGATGAATGAAATGATGTTCAAATAAGTACAGGGTACATAGAGCTTAGAGTTACCAGACATTTATCTTTCAGGATAAGAGTAAACCTCCAACGTTAAGTCATATCGGACGATGAATGATATGATGTTCAAATAAGTACAGGGTACATAGAGCTTAGAGTTACCACACATTCATCTTTCACTATAAGAGAAAACCTCCAACGTTAAGTCATATCGGACGATGAATGAAATGATGTTCAAATAAGTACAGGGTACATAGAGCTTAGAGTTACCAGACATTTATCTTTCAGGATAAGAGTAAACCTCCAACGTTAAGTCATATCGGACGATGAATTAAATGATATTCAAATAAGTACAGGGTACATAGAGCTTAGAGTTACCAGACATTCATCTTTCAGGATAAGAGAAAACCTCCAACGTTAAGTCATATCGGACGATGAATTAAATGATATTCAAATAAGTACAGGGTACATAGAACTTAGAGTTACCACACATTCATCTTTCACTATAAGAGAAAACCTCCAACGTTAAGTCATATCGGACGATGAATGAAATGATGTTCAAATAAGTACAGGGTACATAGAACTTAGAGTTACCACACATTCATCTTTCACTATAAGAGAACATCTCCAACGTTAAGTCATATCGGACGATGAATGAAATGATCTTCAAATAAGTACAGGGTACATAGAACTTAGAGTTACCCCACATTCATCTTTCACTATAAGAGAAAACCTCCAACGTTAAGTCATATCGGACGATGAATGAAATGATTTTCAAATAAGTATAGGGTACATAGAACTTAGAGTTACCACACATACATCTTTCTCTATAAGAGAAAACCTCCAACGTTAAGTCATATCGGACGATGAATGAAATGATGTTCAAATAAGTACAGGGTACATAGAACTTAGAGTTACCACACATTCATCTTTCACTATATGAGAACATCTCCAACGTTAAGTCATATCGGACGATGAATTAAATGATATTCAAATAAGTACAGGTTACATAGAACTTAGAGTTACCACACATTCATCTTTCACTATAAGAGAAAACCTCCAACGTTAAGTCATATCGGACGATGAATGAAATGATGTTCAAATAAGTACAGGGTACATAGAACTTAGAGTTACCACACATACATCTTTCACTATAAGAGAAAACCTCCAACGTTAAGTCATATCGGACGATGAATGAAATGATGTTCAAATAAGTACAGGGTACATAGAGCTTAGAGTTACCAGACATTTATCTTTCAGGATAAGAGTAAACCTCCAACGTTAAGTCATATCGGACGATGAATGATATGATGTTCAAATAAGTACAGGGTACATAGAGCTTAGAGTTACCAGACATTTATCTTTCAGGATAAGAGTAAACCTCCAACGTTGTCATATCGGACGATGAATGAAATGATGTTCAAATAAGTACAGGGTTCATTGAGCTTACAGTTACCAGACATTCATCTTTCAGGATAAGAGACAACATCCAACGTTAAGTCATATCGGATGATGAATGAAATGATGTTCAAATGAGTACAGGGTACATAGAGCTTAGAGTTACCAGACATTCATCTTTCAGGAAAAGAAAAAACGTCCAACGTTAAGTCATGTCGGACGATGAATGAAATGATGTTTAAATAAGTACAGGGTACATAGAGCTTAGAGTTACCAGACATTCATCTTTCAGAATAAGAGAAAACATCCAACGTTAAGTCATATCGGACGATGAATGAAATGATCTTCAAATAAGTACAGGGTACATAGAGCTTAGAGTTATCAGTCATTCATCTTTCAGGATAAGAGAAAACATCCAACGTTAAGTCATATTGGACGATGAATGAAATGATGTTCAAATAAGTACAGGGTACGTAGAGCTTAGAGTTATCAGACATTCAATTTTCAGGATAAGAGAAAACATCCAACGTTAAGTCATATCGGAAGATGAATCAAATGATGTTCAAATAAGTACAGGGTACATAGAGCTTAGAGTTACCAGACATTCATCTTTCAGGATAAGAGAAAACCTCCAACGTTAAGTCATAGCGAACGATGAATGAAATGATGTTCAAATAAGTACAGGATACATAGAGCATAGAGTTACCAGACATTCATCTTTCAGGATAAGAGAAAACCTCCAACGTTAAGTCATTTCGGACAATGAATGAAATGATGTTCAAATAAGTACAGGGTACATAGAGCTTAGAGTTATCAGACATTCATCTTTCAGGATAAGAGAAAACCTCCAACGTTAAGTCATATCGGACGATGAAAGAAATGATGTTCAAATAAGTACAGAGTACATAGAGCTTAGAGTTACCAGACATTCATCATTCACTATAAGAGAAAACCTCGAACGTTAAGTCATATCGTACGATGAATGAAATGATGTTCTTATAAGTACAGGGTACATAGAGCTTAGAGTTAACTGACATTCATCTTTCAGGATAAGAGAAAACCTCCAACGTTAAGTCATATTGGACGATGAATGAAATGATGTTCTAATAAGTACAGGGTACATAGAGCTTAGAGTTACCAGACATTCATCTTCCAGGATAAGAGAAAACCTCCAACGTTAAGACATATCCGACGATGAATGAAATTATATTCAAATAAGTACAGGGTACATAGAGCTTAGAGTTACCAGACATTCATCTTTTAGGATAAGAGAAAACCTCCAACATTAAGTCATATCGGACGACGAATGAAATGATGTTCAAATAAGTACAGGGTACATAGAGCTTAGAGTTACCAGACATTCATCTTTCAGGATAAGGGAAAACCTCTAGCGTTAAGTCATATCGGACGATGAATGAAATGATGTTCAAATAACTACAGGTTACATAGTTCTATATCACAAGTATATTCCTATGAGTTTCTGTGTTTATGCCAAATCCTCAGCTACAATTGAAGGTTTACAGACTGATCTTCCTACTGAACCCTATGTATATCGTGGTTATGATGCTGCACCGAAGTTTATGTAGTATGTAAGTTCTCTCGCAAAGAAGATTAATGCTGTATACAAAACTGGTGCTCCATTAACTCTAACAGATAAGCAGCAAAAATCATTCGAATCTTCTACAGAATGCTACTTATGTGGTAAAGAATTTACCGACGATAACAGGAAAGTACGGGATCATGATCATATAAGCGGAGAATATCGGGGATGTCTACATAATCAGTGCAATCTAACCTGTAAAATGCCTAAGTATATTCCCGTCTTCATACATAACCTGAGTGGATATGATATAATATTTCATTGTTAAGAAGTTAGGTTGTACTAGCGATAGAGTGGAAGTTATTTCTAGCTCTGAGGAAAATTATATATCATTTTCCAAGTATGTTGGAAATATTAAACTTCGTTTTGTGGATACCTATCGCTTCCTTAGTACCATCTTGGATAAACTAGCAAAAAATCTAACATCATATCCTGAAACCATAAAGTACTTTGGAGCAGAGCAATTCAAATCGATGACACGTAAGGGTGTTTTCCCCTACGATTACGTTACATCGTGGGATGTTTTGAATGACACAGAACTTCCTCCGAGGGAGGCATTCTACAACAAGCTGAACAAAGAAGAAATTAGTGATGGAGAGTATGAACATGCAAAAAGTATATGGAGGCAGTTCAACATTAAAACATTGGAGAGTATAGCGATCTCTAACTTCAGATGTTCTTCTACTAGCTGATGTGTTTGAGACATTCAGAGACCAGACCCTGAAAACCCATAAAGTTGATCCTGTACATTATTTTACATCTCCTGGAATTACGTGGGATGCAATGCTGCTGTATACAGGAATTGAACTAGAATTGCTACAGGAATACGATGAGCTACTCATGGTAGAATCAGGTATAAGAGGAGGATTATGCCAAGTGACTCATGGATATGCAAAGGCAAACAACATCTATATGGAGGAGTATGACTCATGTAAGCCCTCTCAATATATTACGTACAAGGACGCAAATAACCAATATGGCTGGGCAATGTGCCACGCCCTTCCTTATGGGGGTTTTGAGTGGGTTTCTCCTGCAGATATTGTCCTAGAAACACTACGAGAAGATGACCCTCTCGGCTATATTTTAGAAGTGGACCTTGAATATCCTACAGAACTTCATGAGCTGCATAATGACTTACCATTCCTGCCCGAGTGTATCAAACCTAAGGATTCTTCTACAAAGAAGCTAATTCCACACCTTGGATCACGAACTAAGTATGTGGTGCACTACATGACCTTGAAGCAAGCTCTTGATCATGGGTTAAAACTGATAAAAATCCATCGTGTACTACAATTTCGACAGTCGTGCTGGTTAAAGCCCTATGTCGAATTCAATAACGTACTACGACAAGGATCTAGAAATGATTTCGAGAAGGATCTGTACAAACTATGTAACAATGCCATGTTCGGAAAAACTATGGAGAATTTAAGAAACCGAATGAATATACGACTTGTTACCGATTGGAAGACATTGGAAAAAGCTGGTTGCTAAGCCTACGTTCATTGATCGAACTATATATGGACCTAATCTGGCTGCAGTACACTTGGCTTCACGAGAGATAGTGTTCGACAAGCCTATATACATTGGGATGTGTGTGCTGGATATCTCAAAAACCTTGATGTATCTATATCATTATGATGTGTTGTTGCCGTATTACGGGATTGAAAATCTAAAACTCATGTACATGGATACAGACACTTTCATCCATAGAGTGACTACAAAAGATATATACCAGGATAAGTTACGTTTTCTTGAACATCTGGATACTGCTGATTATCCTGTCGACCATATATGTCATTCTACAAAAACCAGGAAAGTTTTGGGAAAATTTAAAGATGAAGCCAATGAAAAAATTATTTGTCGTTTTGTAGGGCTCAGACCCAAGATGTATGCTCTCGACATGGAGGTGTAATCAAGAAGATTAAAGGCATAAAGCGTAGCTCAATCAGGCAATACATCAACTTCGATAGCTATGTGGAATGTCTTAAAACCCAAAAGATCCTAAGAACTCCTATGAACTTAATCCTATCCCGAAAACATAATGTTTCTACAGTTGAAGCTAATAAAATAACCCTATCGCCTCATGACGACAAGAGAGTGATTGCTTAGGATGGAGTATCAACATACGCGTACGGACGCTATAGTATTGCAAAAAGCGTGCAAGAGGGGGCAACTTAGATCAGAAGATAATGGTTATCGCTGTAAGCTAACCTACAGAATGAATATTTATACAAGTGGCATCTATCCTACGACTCTCACGACGCCTGAGGAAGAAAGAAGAAATAACAAAAATGGAGGAAGGCGTTAACTCTGCCACTAGGATTATATTCTAGTGCTGGTCTCCAGCCCAGATAAAAGAGGAGAGGCGTCTACCATTGAACTACAGGCTAAGTATACTCCGATTTGCTTTATACAAACATAAATAATAGCTTGGGAGGGGGATATCATAAGAGAATTCGCAAAATGTCCCACATAAAACTAATCTATAAGTACTTTAATATCAGTGATTAGAGTACCAGACAGTGTTAGGTTTAAAGCTTCATAATAGAGGATAGAGTAAAAGAGAAGTAAGCGCAAAGAATACAATGTGAGAACAAATGCTTCTAAAGAAACACAAAGATAGGCTAGGTAATCACACTTGATCAATTAGCCAATGTAGCCAAACTACCAACGACAACACAGAACCAACGTAAACAATTAACTGATGTAATCACAAAAGGTAACCAATGTAGCAAATTAACCACAAAAACACAGTTAGGTTAGGTTTGCTTATAATGGGATGAAATAGTAAAGCACAAGTGTATGACTTGGTTTAGATTAAAGTATTAGGTTACGTTAGATTAGGTTAGCTTATTATATATTGGAATAATTGAGCTGAGGAGTAGGACGTAGGATAGTTTAGAGTGTGTTAAGCATCGATTTTAAATGAGGGGTAAACATTTGAAATGGTTAAAAACATCATAAACTACGGCAAGTCAAATACAGGTGAAGTCTACTAAGTACATCCAAAAGACGGTAAACGGAGCCCAAGAAGCCAATAAATACAGCAAAAGCCAGTAAATACGTCCTAAACGCCACAGAAAGCACAAAACATCCAGTAAATGCCTCCTAAAAGCCTCTGAATACACTTAAAAGCCTCTAACTGCATCTTAAAATCATCTAAATACAGCAAATATCACTAAATAATCTCAAAATCTCGAAAGACACAAAAACAACCTCAATACGCATCAAAATTCTCTAAATACGCCTGAAAGCCAGTAAATACGTCGCAAAAGCCTTTAAATACACAGAAAACTCTAAATACAGCAGAACGCCCTCAAATACATCTCCAAATCCCCTAGATCACCCCAAGAAGCCTCTAAATGCATTTCAAGCAACTAAATATGTCCTAAGAGCCTTTAAATACATCCCAAGAAGTTCCAAAATGCAGCCGAAAGCCCCTAAATACACCATCAAGCCGTTATATACATTTCAAAGGTCTATAATTACACCCCTAAATACACCATAAAGCTCCTAAAGATGCCCTGAAAGCCTCTAAATACAGTAAAAGCCGGTAAATACGTTCCCAAAAGCCCCTAACTACGTCTAAAATGCCTCTAAATTACACCAAAGCTCTAGTAAATACGTCAAAAGGACCCTAAATACGTCACGAAAGCCTCTAAATATACCTAAAGGTCGCTAAATACGTCCCAAAATCCGGTAAATACACCATAAAGTCACTAAATGCGCCTCAAGAGCCTCTAAATACACCAAAGAGTCACTATATACGCCTCCAAAGGCTCTAAATACGCCCAAAAAGCTGCCAAATAGGCCTTAAAAGCCACTAAATACGACTCAAAAGCCACAAAATACACCACGAGAAGCCTCAATAGACATTCCAGTATCCCGGAAAAGAAAACAAATAAACGGAATACATAGATTGCGCACGGCCGCCATCTTCCCCATAAACTGCTGTTCTGGAACCGCTCATTTTAGCCTACTTAACCTACTGACAAAATACGGAACTGCCTCAATGTACTAACTGCCAAAACTATGGACACACCAAAAATTACTGCCACCTAGAGCCCCGCTGTGTTCGCTGCACAGGCAACCATCACTTTTCTCAGTGCACGAAGCCCTCTACTACACCAGCTCAGTGTGTTAATTGCCAACAAGATCATCCGGCAAACTATCGCGGTTGTTCTCATTACTTACTGCTGAAGGAACGACAGTCTCGGCGCTTTCAGCAGCAGGCAATACCATCCCGTCACAATTCACAGCAACAAGCACAGCGTCCACAACAGCAACAACAAACACGTCAGAGTCCTTCCGCAACTGTTTCTTCTCCGTCATCACGAACTTATTCACAGGTACTGACTGGGCTTTCACCTCCCTCTCAAGGACGTTCTTCAATTCCTTCACCAGAGGATTCTGCATCTGCACCCCCGTCTTGGACTTCCTTGAAAGAAATGATTAGATTAGATTAGATTAGATTTGCGTTCAGTAGGTTCACTTGTAGCCAGAAAAGGCTGTGAACATTGAACATGTCCAGAGGTATAAAGTTTAATAGCATATATATGTACAAAAGTTAACATAAGACACATATTATATAACACAGGCAGTATGAAGAACAATATGGAAAACAAAGCAGGGATAATTATATATAATACAAAATGAAACACTTTTTAAACCAGCTTTCATTTGGCTTATGCCAGTACGTCTCAACCTTTCTGCAATGGATACACTTCTTGTTATTTATTAAATACATATACATTAAAAATAAACTTTCAACTTGCATCAAATATTTATAAGTAATGATTTGTCATTGGAATAGTTAAATACTACTTATAGAGCTACAGAAGCATTATCAGGATAATTTGTCATTCAGAAAATCTTGTACAGAATAAAAAGATTTTGAGCAAAGGTACTCTCTAACAGCTTTTTTAAAGCACCGAAATTACCATCTTTTTCTTTAAGAACATTAGGAAGTGCGCCAAATATTTTGATAGTTTCATAATACACAGCTTTCTGGAAGCAAGAAAATTTAGCACTGGGATAATGGATATTGTGCTTTTGTCTAATGTTTATTTTGTGAATTACATTATTTGTTGCAAATAAGGCACGATTGCATACAAAGAATTTTAGGACCGAGAATATATACATGCAAGGAAGCGTTAATATCTTCAATCTTGTAAAAAGGATCTTTACAGGAGCATCTGGTGTGGGTGTTAGTAATGATTCTTATAACCCTCTTTTGCATAAGGAATATTTTTTTACTTTCTACTGAGTTGCCCCAAAATAATATTCCATAATAGAGTTAAAGTATGCATAATATACTAATTTAAGTGTGTCAATAGAACTCACATTAACCAGCTCTCGGATAGCATAACGGGCAGAGCTAAGTTTAGGTAAGATATAATTTATGTGACCATTCCAATCTAAACATCTGTCCACTTGAAGACCCAGAAATTTTATGCTGTCAATTTCTTTCTATTTCAGTATGTGATGTACGACAGGTTATAAATTTGACCATTTTTGTTTTGTCTAATTCACAGATAATTTGTTTGCTTTAAACCAGCATGACATACAGTTCAAAACATAATTCATTTTAATTATACACTCGTTTAAATTTGTACTGGTCACCAGGACACTAGTGCCATCAGCGAAAAGAACTGTACTTGCAATGTCCTTTATATAAGGTGATCGCACCGCTAGGTACTTTTCTGTGCAATCTGTGTTCTCCAGTTCTCCCGCAACTGTTGCAGCTCCTTCGTTCCTTTCTTTTTCCAATATTCCACAATGGCCACCCGTAATTTGTCATCTCTACGTCAGCTCTCACTCCTGTATTGGAACTCTAACGGCCTTCGGGCTAAGCGTTCCTCCTTCATAGCATTTCTTACGCATCACAATGTTGATATAGCTTGTGTAACAGAGACACATTTTCTTCGCAATGACAACAGTCTGCCTTGTGTGGGCTTCTCTTCGTGGTTGAGGGAGACGGTCAACAGGCCCACCCACGTGTAGGCCGAAAGTGGAGACCCGTGGAGAAGGATTTTAGATTATTTCCTAGTTTAGAGTTTAGGATTTAGTGAACGAAATTTTTAGTAGGCTTTGATTGATGTTTTTTATGTACGTGTATTCTTAATAGGTTTTGTTACACTTGTATAGTTTTTAGAAAGTTTTATATCTGGCTTTTGCCATGACTAGTTTTTTTTAAAGGGCGCTGATGACCGCCGTAGTTGAGCGCCCTTATACAGGATGTTACAAAAAGGTACGGCCAAACTTTCAGGAATCATTCCTCACACACAAAGAAAGAAAATATGTTATGCGGACATGTGTGCGGAAACGCTTAATTTCCATGTTAGAGCTCATTTTATTACTTCTCTTCAAATCACATTAATCATGGAATGGAAACACACGACAACAGAACGTACCAGCGTGACTTCAAACACTTTATTACAGGAAATGTTCAAAATGTCCTCTGTTAGCGAGGTTAAATGCATCCATCCTCCGTCGCATGGAATCCCTGATGCGCGGATGCAACCCTGGAGAATGGCGTATTGTATCACAGCCGTCCACAATACGAGCACGAAGAGTCTCTACATTTGGTACCTGGGTTGTGTAGACAAGAGCTTTCAAATGCCCCCATAAATGAAAGTCAAACGGGGTTGAGGTCAGGAGAGCGTGGAGGCCATGGAATTGGTCCGCCTCTACCAATCTATTGGTCACCGAATCTGTTGTTGAGAAGCGTACGAACACTTCGACTGAAATGTGCAGGAGCTCCATCGTGCATGAACCACAATGGGTATTTTGACAATTGTCTGCACGAATGATTTCAATTTACATTTTAAGAGAAATACTAAAATGAGCTCTAACATGGAAATTTAGCGTTTCCGGTCACATATCCACATAACATATTTTCTTTCTTTGTGTGTGAGGAATGTTTCCTGAAAGTTTGGCCGTACCTTTTTGTAACATCCTGTATATATTTCATCATCATCTTCCCAATGAGAATTTCACTGTTCCTGGTTACGTCATTTACCGGCAGGGCCGTGAGGCAGATAAAGCATCTGGTGGAGAGGCTCTTCTCATCCGACGTTCTCTGAGTCACAGCGAGATATTTCTCCCACATGTGCCCAATTTGGAAGTGGTGGGTATTAAACTTTATTGTGCAGACGGTGGTGAACTTGTCATTCTTACCGCATACAAACCACAATCGCAGGCTGAATACTACATATCTCTCACTACTCTTCCCTACGGGGAACAGCACTCTTCTTCTGGGTGATCTCAACTGTAAGCATTCCTCCTGGGGATGCCGAACGACAAATCCAAATGGCCGACCTCTGTTTACAGCCCTTGCTACTTATGGCCTATCGATATTGGCACCCGAAGATCCAACTCATTTTCCTTCCAGTCCCTTATTTGCCCCTGATATTCTAGATATCGGTATACACCGTAATCTAAACCTGCCCACTTTTGTTTCTTCCATACCAGAGCTTGATTCTGATCATTGCTCGGTGATTGTCACCTTTTCTATTCCACAAATTAGCTCCTAGGCTGCTCAACGGTTACATTCATTGGGAAACATTTCAGTCTCATCTGGATGCAACACTCAGCAGTTCGTACGGACTTGCCACTAATCACGATGTGGATCTCGCGATACAGCACTTCACTGACACCATTTGCAGCTGCGCCCGACTTTCCACTTCTCCACATAGACGACATCATTCTTGCCCCTTCTTACCCCTCTCCATTTTAAGTCTCATCCGAGAAAAACGCCATATACGTCGACAGTGGCAACGGGACGGACAAACCTGGCTCCATCGAAAGCTCAACGGACTCATTCGACGAGTGAAACTGGAGTTGGAGTGACATCGTCTAGAGTCCTATGGGCGCTATGTTGCGTCACACTCTCCTGACCACACGCTGTGGGAGGCCACCAAACGTATTCTTTGTGAGCCGACTGTTGTACAGGCGCTGTCTGCAGGTGATAGACTGGTTACGGATATTCCCACCAAGTGTGAAATTTTGGCCGATCACTTTGAGCGTGTGTTTGCACTTCCCATGTCAGCCGATGACGAGACTATTGCAGACGTGGAAAAGGAGCTACATACCTATCGCAATCGACCCACAGTCTCACAAAGGATTTCATTTACAAGCCCACGGGAGCTCTCTTCCCTAATTCGAGCCCTTCCCCTTAAGAAATCTCCCTGGTTACTTTGTGGGTTCGTAAAATGAAAAGTCCAATTACACCACTCAAAATGTTCTTTATTTCCACCGACTTACAGTTAAACACTTGGCAGTTACACGGAATTACGTAATGCACACAATTACAATTCACCAGTTCGTCCGTTACAATTCCACTGTACGGTCACAATTACGTAAATTCTTCCGTTGCACATACACAGTCTTCTCGTCCTTACACTAGCACTCTTATGCTGATTACCACGAACTCTGACTGACTCACTCCTCTTGCCCGACGTGCTGCTTATATAGGGCCAGCGGGTCGATCTGGAAGGTTCTAGATTAGATGAAATATCCCGTAAGTTCGAGAACACAGGTGGAACAGAAAGAGACGGCGCAGTGATGTTTTTTCTCCCAGCCACCTCCTGTCACCACTATAAGACAAACGAGGGGGCGTAGCTAACACCGACCTCCCCTGTTTGCTCGCTCTCAGCTGGTTCTATAGGGTGTTCCAACGCTCGGGTGACAGTATTCTTCGTGAGCCGACTGTTGTACAGGCGCTGTCTGCAGGTGATAGACTGGTTACGGATATTCCCACCAAGTGTGAAATTTTGGCCGATCACTTTGAGCGTGTGTTTGCACTTCCCATGTCAGCTGATGACGAGACTATTGCAGACGTAGAAAAGGAGCTACATACCTATCGCAATCGACCCACAGTCTCACAAAGGATTTCATTTACAAGCCCATGGGAGCTCTCTTCCCTGATTCGAGCCCTTCCCCTTAAGAAATCTCCCTGGCACGACTTGGTTCCTAACATTGTCATCAAGAAGCTTACCAAAACCGCAGTTGCATACTTGTCATCCATCCTCAATGTCTGTCTACGCCTCGGCTATTTTCCTCGCACATGGAAGTTTGCCCATATAGCAATCTTCCATAAGCCCAATAAACCCAAACACCTCCCCGAAAGCTATCGTCCTATAAGTCAGTCGCCGACCCTCTCCAAGCTGTTTGAAAAAGTAATTCATCGCCGTCTTCTGTCTTACCTTAATCATAACCATGTTCTTCCGCCTTATAAATTTGGATTTCGTCACAAACATTCCACTACCCATCAGCTTTTACGATTAACTCTGTCAATTGTTCACGGCTTCGAGGCCCATCAGTATACCACGGCTGTCTTCATTGATGTGGCACAGGCATTCGACAAGGTTTGGCATGCTGGTTTGTTCCTTAAGCTCTACCGCATCGGTCTTCCTAATTACTTATCACATCTAATCCATAGTTTCCTCTACGACCGCAGCTTTTCAGTACGCAATGGTGGAAAGCTTTCATCCCCACGTAATATTACCGCAGGTGTCCCACAGGGTTCTATCTTGGCCCCGACTCTATTTAATATATACATTTCTGATATTCCTGACTTAGCTCCGACTTCTTTAGCTATTTACGCTGATGACACGGTACTATATTATTCTCATATTAATCTCCAGCACGCACAACAAGTAGTACAGCTCTCTTTAGATCGCCTAACTCATTGGTTCAGCATTTGGCAGATCTCTTTGAACCCTCAGAAAACCGAAGCTAAAATCTTCACTCTTCGCAGATATATTCAGCTTACTCCATTGTGTCTCTAAAGGAACAATGCCCCTTGGCTCCCCACTACAGCTCCCGTTAAATACCTTGGAGTGCTTTTGGACTCTCGACTGGCCTGGCGTGCTCATATCGACCGTCTTATGTCACTGGCCTCCGGGCGACTTTCAAAACTCTCACCTCTGTTGCATCGCCGTTCCAGCCTCGGCCTATAGTCTTCATTGTTACTCTACAAATCTCTTGTTCGTCCGCTTATTACACATGCCTGCCAAGTGTAGGGGGCCCCACACACATGTCATCTGCACCGTCCTCAGGTCATATAGAATCGCTTCATGTGCATCGCTACCAACGCTCCATGGTGCATCCGTAATCAGCAGCTCCATCACGAACTAGGACTGTTACCTCTTCACGACTACATTCGCAGAATCGCTCGTCGTTTCTTTTCCACGCTGCAAGAAGTTCCAGGAGCTGTGTATTATAACATCGGCGTCCGCACGCGCCAGCCCTCACGCTTAATGAGGAGACTACCACAGGACCTGCTTCTAAGTGATACATCTGATTCGAGTGATTCTAGTGCTTGATGTCTGTCTTACATTTTCAATATTGACATAATTTCTCAGAGAGTATTATTGGAGTTCTAACTTAATGTAGTTAGGGGCGGCCGGTTAGCCCACCCCTGAGTGTTATTGTTGTTATTGTACTGTTACTTTCTTTTCACTCTGATCTGTAAAGCATTGTACTGCTGATCGATCAACAAAAAATATAAAAAAATGATAAGGTCCTGGCAAATTAAAGCTCGTTAACAAACAAAATATATATTATTTTGGAGGAGTTACCGTTTGTGCGGGCCAACCCAGGGTCAGAGGTTTAATTAAAACCATAAAGCTTTTATCAAACCTTAATTTGAATTTATTTTCTTACTACACTTTGTGCTCACCAGTACATAAACATACAATAACAATACTTCTGTCCTATCTTCATATAGTATTTACTTCCAGCTACATTTTGTATTGATCAACCCAGACACATAAAAGTAACAATCAACTTCTGGTCCCGAACTGAGAGGAAAGAGCCCCATAAAACAACACGGCTCACCAAAAGGCAACGCATGAAAACCCAAAGAGAGTATCGGGAAACCCGAACATGGAGCACTTACCCTCAGAGACACAGACGCGACGCGAGCCAGGCACATACTGCCCTGCGGGTTTGAGGGAGCCACCCAAGAAGCCTCGGGCACTGCAGCGCCCACAAAGAGGAACGGCGGAAATACAAAGCAACGTGACAGCAGCGCCTCAAACCGGAAGGGCAAGTAAACGGTGTCGGAGAGAAAAAAACGGCACAAACACCCCGTCCCCATCGGAAACACAGGGTGGAGAAGCTAAACGGAAAGAAGGGAAAGGCTGAAAGAAACAAAGGAAAAGAAGAAGGCCCCCCAGACCCCGGAAGGATATAGCCCGAAGAAGGAAACCCTAGGAGACTCGAACGAGCACCAAACACCATAGAAAGTCTGCCCCAGGTAGCAATAAGTATGTGAACTGCGTACACTGGTTGAGTCTTTCCACCCTCACAGCCGTGACATACCATACGTTGATAACACTGTCTGATTTGACACACGCACAGCCGTGACGTAGAGAGCAGGTCGCCTGAACACTGGCGGCAAGTCTTACAGGGGCAGAAGTAAACAGAGGCAAAACGTTACCAAAGGGCAGCAGACTAGTCCTCTGAAACGCCTTACAACAGCCAGGCAGGTCACGAAAGGGTGACCAAAGCAATAGACGGGTGACGTGGCTTGAAGTCGAAGGAGCAGAAGAAGCGAAGCTAGCTCCCACGTGGCGACTCTCCCGAGGTTGTGAAGAAGCGTGGCAACGTGAAGGTCACTGCCACACAGGGTCCGCCGGGTGGGTCTGGCGGGAGGCGGAAAAATCGAGGATGGCAGAACAGGCAAGGACCACGGAAGGAGATGAGGAGGCTGAAACATAAAACAAAAGCCAGAAACGGAACCAGAAGTAGAAGTGGTAACCTAAGAATATTAACCAGCAAAATTTGTAGAATATTTTTAGGTCATAAGGGGCAGAAATATCTTTGAAGGACAAGTAATAAATATTTTCAAACGAGTAAGAGTAATAAATCTCTTTAAATAAATAACAATAAGGATAAATACCTTTGAAGTGACCAATACTAATAAACACTTTCAAGAGTAACATTAATAAATTTCTTTAAGAGCATAACAATAATCCAAATTTTAACAAAAAAGAAAAAATACCTTTAGACAATATTAAGCACATCAACATAATTGATCACATTATATATATATATATATATATATATATATATAAACAAGTAAATAAGACACTATAACATGGGTACCCAGCAAGTTTTTTAAATAACACACACAGGAAAATCACACACAGAAAGAAAGAGAAAGAGAGAGATATGCCGGCATAGAAAGAGAGAGGAAAGTGAAAGTGAGTGCGTGCCTTGGCAGCACGGCACGCGACTGACACGCAACCCAACACAACCGTGCCCCGAGGTCAAGAACGCAGAAGCAAAACAAACACGGGAACGAAAACAAACACTGAAAAACCAAAACAAAACAAACATCAAATCCTAGCGTCAGGGCACGGTTTCAACTGAGTGATGAGTGGTCGACGCATTTCATTGGTTTTACAGTGCTCCAGAGTAACGGACACGCCCTTAAAAATGTTAATGATCTTATAGGGGCCAGAGTAACGCAGAGCTAATTTAGCAGCAAAAGCGTCCTTACGCGAACTTATAGGGGAAGATTTACACATAACCAGTTGACCGACCGCGAAAGGAGAAGGTTTTCTATTTTCATCATAACGCCTTTTGGTGAGTTCATGCGCACGTTTTAAATTATTAAAAGCCCTCCTCCAGTTCTGTCTAATAATTTCAGGAATAAAGGTCTGAGGAAGTAGATCATTTAAGGAACATATATTCGCCAAGGGGGAATTGGGTACAAAAGCAAACATTAAACTGAAGGGGGTGGTCTGGTGAGCTTCATAACGAGCAGAGTGAAAAGCAAATTGCAATTTACCCAAGTTAGTATCCCACTGATTGCTCATGATGGAAGGCAATCAAAGCGGATTTCAAATTTCTATTAACCCTGTCGGCTTGGGAAGGATTAGCGTAATACGGGGTGGTAGTGATATTGTTACCCCCCACTGAAAACAGAATTGTTTAAACCAATTGGAAGTGAACTGTGAGCCATTGTCAGACACAACGTAACGTGGAGCACCAAAAGCAGCAAAGATGTTATTCAGGACCTTCGTAGCAGTACGAGCCGTGGCACGTGGCACGGCCGAAATGCACACGAACTTAGAAAAGGCGTCAACCACAACAAGTGCATAAGTATTACCTTGAATGGACCGGGGAAATGGGCCTATAAAATCTACAAACAATTTTTCCAGCGGCTTAGATGCCACGTCAGACGCGAGACCACCGCACGTGGTTCGCTGCGCCGGCTTAGCCATGGAACAAATATTAAAAGCTTTAACACGGGTCGCAATATCGCGATCCATGCCTTTCCATATAAAGCGGTCACGTATTTTATCGCGATTCTTGTTTATTCCAAGGTGCCCACCAAAGGGTGAAAGATGAAAGTAAGCAAACACCATGGGAATGATACTATCGGGCAAAACGATCTTAAATTTGCCGTCAAAATTAGCACGCGCCATAAGAACACCATCACGTAAGCAATGCGGCGGGACAATGCTGTATAATCTGATTAGTGCAAGCGTCGCTGCGCTGATGCTCAGCGATGCTGGTAAACATTTCGGGGAACGACAGACGGGCGTTAGAACCAGAAACTGTCCCCGAAGATGGTAACGGGGGCAGTTCCTCAGAAAACATGCGTGTAAGGGCGTCTGCAACTACATTATCAGAACCACGAATGTGCCTCGGTGTAAACTTAAACGCACCAATCCGCACGCCCCAGCGGGCGAGCCTACCGGTTTTACGTGGTGTCCCTAACGCCCACGTCAAAGCCTGATTATCACACTCCAATATCAAAGATACATGTTCCAGGCAGGGTTTATACTCCTCAAGACCAAACAAAACTGCCAAGGTTTCGAGCTCATAGATGGACAACTTACGTTCAGCTTCAGATAGAGTTCGCGAAGCATAGCAAATGGGACGGCGCCCCTCCGGAAAATCATGGAGAAGAACCGCCGCATGGGAATAACCAGAAGTGTCAGTCTGAAGAATAAAAGTTCTATTAAAATTCGGAAACTCCAAAACAGGAGGAGAAGAAATGGCGGACTTAAGGTCTTCGAACGCACGCTGTTGTTCGTCACCCCAGACGTACTTAAATCCCTTACGCCGAACGGGATTCAAGGGTTCAACCCGGGCAGCAAAGGAAGGAATAAACTTGGAGAAGAAATTCGCCATACCAACAAAACGAGCCAATGCACGTAAGTTTTTAGGGGGTGGAAAATTGCGCACGGCTTTGGTGCGTTCTAAATCAATAGTAATGCCGGCGGGTGACACCCAATGACCCAAGAAAGAAATCTGTGCGTTAGCAAACTTCACTTTAGACCTTTTAACCGTGAGGCCAGCCTGCTGTAAGCGATCAAAACCTCACGTAAATGTAAGATATGGGAATCAAAATCAGGAGAGTACACTACTAGGTCGTCTAAATAGTGGTAAAGAAATTTAAATTTAATGTCAGAAAACAAATTGTCCAAGAGACGGGAAAGTACCTGCGCACCGGTAGCAATCCCAAAGGGAATCCTATTAAACCCATACAATCTCCACGGAGATGAAAAAGCAGTCTCGTGTTTACATTCATCCGAGAATAGAATCTGATGATAGGCACTGTTTAAATCCAGAGTCGTAAACACGCGTGCTCTAGCAAAGTGATGGGTGGCAGTATGGAGGTCTGGCATGGGAGTAAATTCAAGAAGTACTTTTTTATTGAGTTGGCGATAATCCACGACAGGGCGGAAATCATTGTCACCCTTAGGAACTAAGAAAACCGGGCTACTATAAGACGAAGTGGAAGGTCTAATAATACCCTTATCCAACATGTCATTGATTTTAGCCTTCAGAATGGCCATTTTGGGTGGTGTCAGACGATACGGAGAAAGCTTAATAGGGGATGGGCCAGTCAGCTGAATATCGTAGGTAATAAGATGAGTAACACCAAATCGGTCGGAAAACAAGGAGGAATATTCCTGAACCAAACCTTCCATCACTGCGGCTTGTTGGTGAGTCAAATGAGACAAGGAAATATCTGCCTCACGCTCGTATAATAGCGTGACGTTACCTAGACGAGGACGAGGTGGAACGTCGTGTAGTTTCTCCTGAAAAGATACATTACTTCCAGTCGCGAACCCGAAAGTGGCTTGTTTCTTCGCAAAATCTAAACACAAACGGGAGCGTGACATAAAATCGGCCCCCAAGATTACAGAATAGGGCAGATCAGGGACCAAATAGCACTCATGTTTCCAAGTGAATTTAGGAAAGCGGATAGTACACCTAACCTTGCTAGACACGTTAAAGAACTGACCATTAACTGTCAAACATTGCACCTGACCACTTCACCTAAGCGAGATCGATCTACAGAAGAACACTCATTAAGCAGGAGCACTAAAGATTCCAATGCCGTGAACGTATTAGGGCGTGTCGCGAAAACAAGACTGGAGCGAGCTTCGGGATTCAAACCCGAAATGATGACATCACAAACTGCCTGCTCCGTATCTGGGAGACGTAAGGCCAAGGCCACGTCACTGACCCGTTCCATATACTGGACAAACGGTTCGGCCAGACCTTGAGGTCATAAATAATGGTGTTGCAATAATTTTAACGATTCACGACGCGGGATAAAGAACTCCAAGACCAAAGCATGAAAAGTGCTTAAAGGAACAGCTGATTGCCTTGCTCTAAGCAAAAGATTCAAAACTACACCTTTGACCTTAGTCGCAACTGCCTGCATCATTAAATCGGAAGAAACCGAGTGCACCATGGCTACCTTGCTAAGCTTTACTAGAAATTTCAAAAACATATCCACTGCCTCCACCAACTGTTGTAAAGGGTGTATGATTTTTAAGGCAGGAAATGGCGTCAAAAGAGAAGCTGCGGGACTCACAGCCGGGGAAGACGAGGTCTCCGGAAAATACAGCTTAGCGTCTTCTCCCCCTTGACGAGCCATGGCGTTAAATTTCACGAGGAGCGCCTCAAAATTTTGTTTGAGTGTCTTAACACGAGGTAAAACCTCGGAACGTGGAAAATAGGTAATGAGATAATCTAACCTGTTGATATAATGGTGGATGCGCGCCAATAAACGGACCAGCTGTCCTCTTGAATGGGACCCCTCGCGCTCCAATTCTTGGATAACCTCACCCAACTCTAAAAGCGCTTCAGAACACACTTGAGGGGATTGGGCAACTAAATCATGCTTATCAGGTAAAGCAATGAACGGTTTGTCCTTAACAAGACGCAATGCGTCTAATATGCCCGCCCAGTTGGCCTCAGGAGGGAGCTGCCCACCACGAATTAACAACTCAAAAAGCAGCTCACCTTTACGCAAGCGGTCAACATTTTCTAAGGAAAACGCCATTCCTAACTGCTACAGGATAGAGTAGTAGGCACAAAGAACTCCAAAAGCAACAAACACGAATGCGCGGAAACCAAGCCGAGAGCCAAGCGTCAAATGAACCACGCTCTGCTACTAATTTCTGCGGGCCAACCCAGGGTCATGAAATTTAATTAAATCCATAAAGCTTTTATCAAACCTTAATTTGAATTTATTTTCTTACTACACTTTGTGCTCACCAGTACATAAACATACAATAACAATACTTCTGTCCTATCTTCATATAGTATTTACTTCCAGCTACATTTTGTATTGATCAACCCAGACACATAAAAGTAACAATCAACTTCTGGTCCCGAACTGAGAGGAAAGATCCCCATAAAACAACACGGCTCACCAAAAGGCAACGCATGAAAACCCAAAGAGAGTATCGGGAAACCCGAACATGGAGCACTTACCCTCAGAGACACAGACGCGACGCGAGCCAGGCACATACTGCCCTGCGGGTTTGAGGGAGCCACACAAGACGCCTCGGGCACCGCAGCGCCCCCAAAGAGGAACGGCGGAAATCCAAAGCAACGTGACAGCAGCGCCTCAAACCGGAAGGGCAAGTAAACGGTGCCGGAGAGAAAACAAACGGCACAAACACCCCGTCCCCATCGGAAACACAGGGTGGAGAAGCTCAACGGAAAGAAAGGAAAGGCTGAAAGAAACAAAGGAAAAGAAGAAGGCCCCCCCAGACCCCGGAAGGATATAGCCCGAAGAAGGAAACCCTAGGAGAGTCGGACGAGCACCAAACACCATAGAAAGTCTGCCCCAGGTAGCAATAAGTATGTGAACTACGTACACTATTTGAGTCTTTCCACCTTCACAGCTGTGACATAACATACGTCACTCTTACGCTGAGAACACTGTCTCTTTTTATACACACAGTCGGACGTAGAGAGCAGGTGTGAAACTAAGTTTCCTTTTTTCACCCTCACAGCCGTGACATACCATACGTCGATAACACTGTCTGATTTGACACACGCACAGCCGTGACGTAGAGAGCAGGTCGCCTGAACACTGGCGGCAAGTCTTACAGGGGCAGAAGTAAACAGAGGCAAAACGTTACCAAAGGGCAGCAGACTAGTCCTCTGAAACTCCTTACAACAGCCAGGCAGGTCACGAAAGGGTGACCAAAGCAATAGACGGGTGACGTGATTTGAAGTCGAAGGAGCAGAAGAAGCGAAGCTAGCTCCCACGTGGCGACTCTCCCGAGGTTGTGAAGAAGCGTTGCAACGTGAAGGTCACTGCCGAGTGGGTCTGGAGCGAGGCGGAAAAATCAAGGATGGCAGAACAGGCAAGGACCACGGAAGAAGATGAGGAGGCTGAAACATAAAACAAAAGCCAGAAACGGAACCAGAAGCAGAAGTGGAAACCTAAGAATATTAACCAGCAAAATTTGTAGACTATTTTTAGGTCATATGGGGCAGAAATATCTTTGAAGGACAAGTAATAAATATTTTCAAACGAGTAAGAGTAATAAATCTGTTTAAATAAATAACAATAAGGATAAGTACCATTGAAGTGACCAATACTGATAAACACTTTCAAGAGTAACATTAATAAATTTCTTTAACAGCATAACAATAATCCAATTTTAACAAAAAAAATACCTTTAGGTAATATTAAGCACATCAACTTAATTGGTCTTTTGGAAGATAAACTCAAAAGAAAATAAGATAAAATATCAGAGAACAAGTTTATTTTAAACATTTCTACAGGTACACAACTATTTAAGGTTTTCTATTTTATTTTATTAGCACATATGTTAGCAGCCATTTCATGAGTCCTGAATTACAGTGCACAATAAATATCATATGTAGATTTTCAAAGCAAAATGACTGCCGACTATCTTCTAACAATGCTTTGTACTTTGAGAAGCTCCTTTCCACTTGCACTGAGACGAGAGGAGCTTACCTAAAGTAAATTAAGTCACTTGTTTCTAAGTCTCCTGGTAAATCTACCAGACAAAATTTCTTACCCTACAGAATATCTGCAAGTGAAGACAATGTGGCAAACCCTTTATTTTTGTTCAAAACGAGCATTAATTTTTACGCTACATCCTTCTCCACTTGCCACATTTTTTTACCAAGTCTCTTTGTTCCAGTAACATAACTCCTGACTTCTCTATGCACGTAATAGCACCAGGTAGGAATTCAAAATTTGACTTTATTCACAAAAGTTCCCCTGCAAGTTCACTGTCTGAAAGAAGTTCCTGCTCGAGTTTGATGGAGATCGCATCACTGCTATCAAACATGTCAATGATTCTTTTCACTACTTCGATGTTCTCGCAGTAGTAGTTGCATGCTTCTATGCAGGTTCCCCATCTGGTCACAACTGGTGAAGGAGGCAAAGGAACTTCAGGAGCCTCGGACTTGAATGTTGCAACTCGTGAAGGTGCCTTTAAGAAGATGTTCTTGATGCATCCTATTAGACGACCAACTTAAGCAAACTCACTCTGCAATTCCTCCGCAACTCGGTGTAAGGCATGTGCTAGGCATGTTACATGCACCATTTTCGAGTAAAGAGCTTGAAGAGAATTGCCAGCTTTTATCATATATGATGCAGCATCGGTCAACAACAGGAGTACGTTGTCATGTGAATGCCATTAGGGTATATTAAACCCAAAGACCTGTCAAAAACTTTGCTAATTGTTGAAAAATTAAATTTTTCCAACTGTTCACAATTTTGGAAACGTAGAGTTAGACTGAAAAATTCAATTACATAGCCGGGATTTGAACCACGGATCTTCTGGTTTCCGTCCAGCCGCACTACCATTGTGCTACTATGGCCAACGTGCCGATATGACATTAAATTCTCCAACTGACTCATATTTTCCCGGTAAACCACTTAGGAGTTCTCATAAACACATGAGACAACTACCTTAATGGCGACTTACTACATGCAAGTACTTTAAGGCCCGGGCTTTATAGTTAACCACTATTAGGTTAATTAATGGAAATTAATTATTCTTTCACACTGGCCGTGTGTAGGCTAAATTGTGGAAACGTAGAGTCAGACTGAAAAATTCAATGCCATAGCCGGGATTTGAACCACGGATCTTCTGGTTTCCGTCCAGCCGCACTACCATTGTGCTACTATGGCCAACGTGCCGATATGACATTAAATTCTCCAACTGACTCGTGTTTTCCCGGTAAACCACTTAGGAGTTCTCATAAACACATGAGACGACTACCTTAATGGCGACTTACTATGCTGTAAGTACTTTAAGGCCCGGGCTTTATAGTAAACCACTAGGAGTTCTCATAAACACATGAGACAACTACCTTAATGTCGACTTACTATGCTGTAAGTACTTTAAGGCCCGGGCTTTATAGTAAACCACTAGGAGTTCTCATAAACACATGAGACAACTACCTTAATGACGACTTACTATGCTGTAAGTACTTTAAGGCCTGGGCTTTATAGTAAACCACTAGGAGTTCTCATAAACACATGAGACAACTACCTTAATGACGACTTACTATGCTGTAAGTACTTTAAGGCCTGGGCTTTATAGTAAACCACTAGGAGTTCTCATAAACACATGAGACAACTACCTTAATGACGACTTACTATGCTGTAAGTACTTTAAGGCCCGGGCTTTATAGTAAACCACTAGGAGTTCTCATAAACACATGAGACAACTACCTTAATGACGACTTACTATGCTGTAAGTACTTTAAGGCCCGGGCTTTATAGTAAACCACTAGGAGTTCTCATAAACACATGAGACAACTACCTTAATGACGACTTACTATGCTGTAAGTACTTTAAGGTCCGGGCTTTATAGTAAACCACTAGGAGTTCTCATAAACACATGAGACAACTACCTTAATGTCGACTTACTATGCTGTAAGTACTTTAAGGCCCGGGCTTTATAGTAAACCACTAGGAGTTCTCATAAACACATGAGACAACTACCTTAATGGTGACTTACTGTGCTGTAAGTACTTTAAGGTCCGGGCTTTATAGTAAACCACTAGGAGTTCTCATAAACACATGAGACAACTACCTTAATGACGACTTACTATGCTGTAAGTACTTTAAGGCCCGGGCTTTATAGTAAACCACTAGGAGTTCTCATAAACACAGGAGACAACTACCTTAATGACGACTTACTATGCTGTAAGTACTTTAAGGTCCGGGCTTTATAGTAAACCACTAGGAGTTCTCATAAACACATGAGACAACTACCTTAATGTCGACTTACTATGCTGTAAGTACTTTAAGGCCCGGGCTTTATAGTAAACCACTAGGAGTTCCCATAACCACATGAGACAACTACCTTAATGGTGACTTACTATGCTGTAAGTACTTTAAGGCCCGGGCTTTATAGTAAACCACTAGGAGTTCTCATAAACACATGAGACAACTACCTTAATGACGACTTACTATGCTGTAAGTACTTTAAGGCCCGGGCTTTATAGTAAACCACTAGGAGTTCTCATAAACACATGAGACAACTACCTTAATGACGACTTACTATGCTGTAAGTACTTTAAGGCCTGGGCTTTATAGTAAACCACTAGGAGTTCTCATAAACACATGAGACAACTACCTTAATGACGACTTACTATGCTGTAAGTACTTTAAGGCCCGGGCTTTATAGTTAACCACTATTAGGTTAATTAATGGAAATTAATTATTCTTTCACACTGGACGTGTGTAGGCTAAATTGTGGAATTTAATGTCATATCGGCACGTTGGCCATAGTAGCACAATGGTAGTGCAGCTGGACGGAAACCAGAAGATCCGTGGTTCAAATCCCGGCTATGGCATTGAATTTTTCAGTCTGACTCTACGTTTCCAAAATTTAGCCTACACACGGCCAGTGTGAAAGAATAATTAATTTCCAACTGTTCACAATTTATTAGGAATTGTTCTCCTGGATCATCCTCTGCCATTGTGCCCACCACAACATTTGTCACATAACGGCCTAGCGAGTATGTACATTCATCTATGCTTACCCAATTTTTTTCCTTGCACTTTTTGTCTGATTTCCTGTATTGCTTTCTGGTAGCATTTACGCACGTAATTCTTCCTTAATGTTGAAGAGTCTGGTATAGACTTTACAGTATGCTTTTCTAGAAAAGCGCGTAGCTTTCGATTACTCAGTTTATTTCAAAGGGATATCAGTACAAATGAATGATTCCCAGAGTTCTTCAAAGAAAGGTGAAACTGAAGAAGGGCAAGCTTCACCAAGTAACATTTGGTGTATTGTTCTTTTAGCTTCAAGCAGCCGTAGTCCTCGAATGTGTTTTTCTCTCTTCACATGTTGGTCTATAGTAAACTTCTTTTCTGTTGCCACTCGTACTTCACATAACTTGCAGAAAGTATATTCCCATCTCTGAAGAAAAATTTTTCACCATAAAGTATAACAAAATTATTTAATTTATTTACAATGTTTTGCTTTAACTTAGGCATGATGATTTGTCAACTTCAAACCACAGTTCTTTACAATGTTTAAAATACACCTCTCTGCACTGCTATTTAGAAAAGATTTGCAGACACAATGAGCTTTGACCCTTCTGCTTACAAATGCAGCTACCTGCTACTTGTGAAGTAAGTGAAAACTGTTATATCGCGCAAATTCATTAGCGGTCCTTATAAGTGGAGTAATGTAGTCTTTGTCCCGTTTCCTGGAACCTAAGGTAATTTTACCTCTAGTACTATTTGGGGCAAAGTAAAACAGTTTGCTAAATAATTAAATGTAAAGCTTCGCTCTTGAAAACATAAAAAAGTAAATTGTATCTAATGTATATTTTAACATGCTTAATTATAACAAAAAATACCCAGTAGTATTAAAAATGCCCAAAAATACAATAAAAACCTAAAAAGAAAATGCCCTATCCCACAAACATTCACAAAAAATGCAAAATATACCCTAACAAATATGATTAAATCAACGCATTTATGTGTAACCCTTTTAATTTAGGCTTACCAAAAAAAAAAAAAAAAAAAAAAAAAAAAAAGCAAGGTTATTGAAATCCTAGCCCTAATGATTAGTTATCAAACTTTTACATCCTGTTCTTCTTCTTTAAAGACGCCCCTGAAGTCAGCTTACTTCTTATGACGTTCATCCCTGTAGTATTTATTTTTCAATGAACCAACGTGGCTCTTTAAGTACCCTTTGTTTTATTATACCTATTACATTTTCTATTTTGTATTTTCCTTTGTGTTTATTTATTTTTTAAATATAATTTTCGGATACACTATTAGTGATTTTTACTGGACCTTGTAATCCCATATCATATAAGGATTTCAAAAAGTTATTTTCTTGCTTATTTGTCTGACATCCAATTAATGTATATTCTGAGTTCCAAGCTCCCCACACTGACAATGCGGATTTCCTTTTCGTTTCATTTATATAATAATATGGCATTCATAACAATAATTTTCATTATAATGTGTAAAATTGTATATATTTTTCTTTTTCAACCGTTTTTTTATTGTCTCCCTTTATTTTACTATCAGTTTTCTATAGTTTCACACATATATGCTGTACACATAAACACCCATACCCAAGGCGGGACTCGAACACGTGATCCTATACACGGCAGAACGTTAGAAACACGCCCTAGCGACCATGGCTACGAGGGCCGGCATTATTAAGTCTAATTTTGAAAATATTTAAGAAATCTTCTCTTGATCCATATATCTTGTTATACCGTAATAATTTACTATTTATAAGTTGCTAAAAGGAAGCTGAAATCTCTGTTATCCACATCCTTTTAACATCTTTTTTGAAATGTGCAGTTAAATCATTTGATGGTATTTGTAGCTTTTATTCTTCTCCTGACTTTCGTGCCTCTTTAGCTAAAATATCAGTCTCTTATGTTTTTGTGTCCTGTGATCCAAAAGAATTTTATTATAATACCTTTATTTTGCGCTATATAAATCTTATTTTTGGCATCAATTTCAATTATGTTGAGATTGGAGTTGAGTTCTGCATTATAACATGTTGGTAATACACTCTTGGAACCGGAAAAAATTACAGCTTTTTCTATGTTGTTATGCAAATATATGATTGCAGCTCGAAGGGCAATGAATTCTGCTGAGAATATGGAGGTCCAGAGGTTAGTCCTAGTCGGGCGGGGCTTTTCCCCGTCCGGGTGTCTTGTGCCGCAGTATCTAGCCGCTTTGCGATGTTTTGTTCTACTAGGGGTAGGTTATGACTTTTAGGAAATTTGGGTTGGGATGCCCTTGAATAATCTCAGAAGGCAGCTGCTTTATAGCGTTCCCCCGTTTTGGGAGAAAGGATTTGATGCTTTTAGTCGGTTTTTGTTACGGGTTGCATATCGCCTGAACCATCAGGCGTAGTATGGGACATAGAGATATATGGGAAATTTTTCTTGGATTAAACAAGGAGCCCCATGACATCTCTTAGGAGTTTGTAGGATGGTAAGCGTCTTTGCCCCCTCTGGTCATATCCACCCAGGGTGTTCACCAAAAGGGCTTCTGTAGGTTTGAATTTTGTCGTACAAAGTTACTAGTAACTTAAAAGCAATTTAGCAGGAAAAGAAATTTAATGTTGGCAATGCTGCTTTATTCAAGCGGCGCCAATAGCACACCAGACAGAGTATGAGGATATGCTGCACTCTATGGAGTAGAAACTAAACTGAAAACTATCGATTTTAAATTTCTGGTTTCTTTAAAAACTTTATCATAGGCTATTATCACTTTAACAAAGGAAGAGACACAAATGTATCGAACAGTGCAGAGGAAGCTCTGTTCTCTGTGTGTTCTGAACGTATATAACATCTTATTTGGTAACATTCTATCTGCATGATTTGAAATTGCAACCGTTGTGCGCCCATTCTGGTGGGAGTAAGGATGACGTCATGATCACGTGGTAGAAGCTGGAAATTCATGGTAGATGCGCAAGCCGTGTCCGTTTGTGATAATATATACGGAGACAGTGGTGGTCTGCTGTGGTTGTTGTTAACCGTTGCAATCTTATAAGTTAGTGAATGGATATTACCGCTGCTGGTTAGTAATCTGTTGGGCTACAAGCCAACTTAAGAAAAGGCGAAGTAAAGGCTTATAAACGGTTTTTGTGGTGTTAGGGTTTGTTTTAATCATCAAACCGTAGATATGGCATCGAAATCTACAAGTAAAAGAACAACGATTACCACATCGATGTCAAGTTCATCTCAAGCGGCTACACCCAGCACATCTACATCGTATTCTGAGAGGCCATCAAGCCCTCTCAGTCCAACGCGTTTATCCCGCCTTCAAGAGAAAGCCGATCTCCA
Source organism: Mantis religiosa (assembly GCA_030765055.1). Classification (NCBI taxonomy): domain Eukaryota; kingdom Metazoa; phylum Arthropoda; class Insecta; order Mantodea; family Mantidae; genus Mantis; species Mantis religiosa. The sequence continues at coordinate 5,053,087 of CM060953.1, read as the reverse complement.
AAATCTAAATGATAGATTGGCACAGTACATTGATCTGGTTCGAAAATTGGAAAATGACAGAAGTAGGCTTACTCGTCAGATTCAAACAATTGAGGAAACCAAAACAAAGGAAATACAAACATTCAAGAATATCTATGAAAACGAGTTGCAGGAGGCCCGGCAACTGATTGATGATCTGTCCAGAGAGAAGGCCAGACTGGAGATCGATTCTAAACGCTTGTATGATGAAAATGGGGAGCTGAAAGAACGGTAAGTAAACAAACAACATTGTAGTTGTGCATGCATTTGACTTCATAGTAAAGTTTAATCTTGGTTGTGAGATATCGAATTCAAGAGATTTAATTTGTGTAGAGTTTCTAATAGTATTGTTGTAAAAAAAAAAAAAATGAAACTGTAGTTGCTATGACATTCGAATGGTGTTCAAAGGCAAAACATGAATCGTGCAGTTATAATGGCAGTTTTAGGGCTTTCGTTAGCTCACATAAATCTATGGAAAATGTGGATGGAGATATTGCTAGTAGTGCAAACTAAATATGCCTAGGAAAGTATCTGTTTCTTCACAACATTACCTTTCTTCACAACATTACCATAGTTTCAAATGTAATAATAAATGATTACCAATGCAGGGGGGAAATTAATGGTATAAACTTCATCGTAGTTTGTATTTGTCCCTCCCCCACAAGTTGTACTTTCTTATACTCTCAGCTTCTCTAAATTTAAACTCTTTTTGTTTTTAACTCATGCTAGAGTTTATTCTGTTCACATAGGCAATTTTAAACTTGTTGGGTGCCTGGAGTATGGCACTACTGCCCTGCTATGTCTGTGATGTCAGGTTCTCTTGCTTAACTATCCATGTGCTAGAGCCATAAACACATTTCACTTCATATTTATTGCGATGGGAAATATTCACAGCGATGTACAGTAAAAGTTTGTCATTATTATACTGTTTCCACTGCACGTAGCATCCATGGATTTATTATTTAATAATTTTAAGTCTATTATGTGAATGCTGTCCCACTCAGAAGATTAAGCTTGGCATACCTCTGTTATGAGCCTTTCACAATCCATGATGTTGCATGTTGGATAGTCAAATTTCTGGACAGTATTCCATTGTTTTATTTTGTTTTTTTAGCCTGAAGAAACATAATTTATTTTTGGAGCATATTTGTTTTATTGAAAACTGTGCATGCCATGAAGTTTAGTATTGTGACCTGTGTTACTCTCAGAATGATCCCATCGTGTAAATATTTAAATTTTATAACATGTGGTGTATGAGAGCTGCTCTATCTTGATGCAAATGGTTTTCATGTGTGCAATGGTGGAAGATCATGATTGCTGGGAAGGAAGTGCTCCAAGTTCGTGATTGTTTTACAATTACATTCAAAATAAAGCAAAGTAAGTTTAAGAGAAATATGCTGAAGGTGCCAGTCAGTCAGTTAATTCTTGTGTGCAATTTTTACTTTGTTGCTTATATTGATAGCATCTACCAATAATTAGAAAGTTTACATGACATATTGAAATGAACTAAATTGTATTTCCTGTTGACATTTAGGATCATAAATGTAGGACCTTATTTCTTAATTTGGTGCTAGGAGGCGCCATTTCTAAATGCTCTCTCGGAACCAGGAGATGCAAACTTTTTCAAAGAAGCTGTAGTATTACTCAGCAACTGTGCACTTGTTAACTTACTTGCAACTGACCTGCCTCCCCTCCAGTTGTATCAGTTCTGAAGTGGACTCGTTCAGATACCACTGCGCATCACTGCCCATCTGTCAAGATATAAGTAATACATCTGTAATCCCATACACTCATTCCTTAGTAAACAGATCCACAAACAGAGCAGATGAACAGTTCAAACTCCTCTCCCTCTTCAGGCTCCGCCTATTTTCTTGTGGTGGGCAGTCAACATTTGTCAACAAAGGTCAACATTTGTGTAATCTATTATTGTTATCTTTAGAACTAGGTAAATATGTTGAGTTTGTGGAGTTTCATAAAAATTAAGTAAAATCCATATTTCCAGAAGACAGTTTAACTGCTATAATCAATTGAAACATCCTTTGCAAGTACAGATATGTAATAAGTTTGGGCGAGAACAGGAGTGAGAAACTTGAAAGGTATAGGTCAAGAAAGGGAGCTAGATAAATGTCCATTGTGTGGAGAAGAGAATGGAGACTTCTGTTGTATATTATATTGTAGTCAAACAAAGATATGGAGAGAGCAGGCCTGGCTACGTAAATGGGACAATTTGCAGGGGGGGGGGGGGGTTGAAGTAATAATTAGAAAAATTTTGTCAGTAAAAGGGGAAAAGAACAGCAGAAATATAGGGAATTATTTAGGGAAAATTAAAGAGAGATGGCTAAGAACAATTAAGAGAAAAATGTAGAGTAGGATAGGTGAAATGGCAAAATGTGTAAAAAGGAGTAGAGGGCCTCCAATACACAAAAACCTAGGATTAGGTGTATGGGGACCGAATTATTATTCAGTGGCAAGCAACATTGTAGGATTTTCAGCATTTAGGGATATATGGCATTTTCCAGTATGAATTTTATAATTGTAATCTTGATTTTGTGTTTCCATTTGATGATGTAAAAGGAAAGATGAGAAATAAATTACAATTTTAGTTAATTGATGAAAATTAATCATTTCTTCACACTAGCTATATATAGGCTAAGGTCTTTGATAGAGCCAATATGAAAAATTCAATGCCATGTCCGGAATTTGAACCATGGATCTCCTGGTTTCCATCCAGTCACTCTAACCCATTGAGCTACCATGGCCAACATGCCGTCCTGACAGTAAATTCTTCATTTGACTCATATATTTCCCCGGTAAACCACTAGGGGCTCTCACATTCAAAATGTGCCGTTTTAGGCAACTTACTGTCGTAAGTACTTGAGTCCCAGTCTTTATCATTTAACTCTTACTCATGTACTTATGATAGTAAGTCACCACAAACTGCGTATCTTGGATGCTAGAGCCCCTAGTGGTATAGTGGGAAAATATGAGTCAAATGGAGAATTTAATGTCAAGACAGCACATTGGCCATGATGGCTCAATGGGTTAGAGTGACTGGACGGAAACCAGGAGATCCGTGGTTAAAATCCCAGCCATGGCATTGCATTTTTCATGTTGACTCTATCTACAAATTAAAAATGAAATTAAAAGTACAGATGATAATCATTACAATCTAATGCAAGGAGAGTAAGTGGAGAAGGCAATTGCCATGTAAACATAAACATTTTCCTCATTGGTTACTACTTGGTGTATTGACCTTCACTGACAAGTGCTACATTTCTTGTTTACCAAAAGAAGAAATATTAGTAACCTGACATACAGTAAGTGACAAAACAAATGTAGCACTCGGGAGTTGTGTGTGTGATAAAATTACCGTTGCTGCTATCTGTTTCTCGCTTGACACCAAGAGATTTTGATTGGTTCTTTTTTCGCCTTGTCGCAATATTCAGTCTTGTTATATACAATTCCTTGCGCCTGCCGAATAATACATGTTGCTGTCCAGAAGACTGCTTGCATCTGTTGACCAACGGAAAGAAAGTCACTGACAGGAATGCGCTACCCTTATGTGTTTTTAGACAAGGACAGTGAGTGAGAATGCATGCTATGTGCCCTACACAAGAGGAATTCACTCAGCATACTGAAACGTAGCTTGTTTGGCTATTCAGTTTCTTTGTTAAAACCCATAGATCAAAATACATAGCTGTGGAAATACAGGTAAACGAGGATTCATAGCCTAAGACAAACTTTGAAATATTAATTTCTGATTGGGGTGATAAATTGCACAGCCAACTTAATGAATTTATCGGCTCTTCTTTCTAATATGTGACCAAGCGATTTTTTTCAAAATCCTTTTAACATTTTATACAACTATGACATTTAATATTTCTTTATATTTTAGTGCAATTTCATGCTGGAGGACATTCTTTTAAAGTTACTGAAGTCATAACTTAATTGTTTATTTATTTACTTACTGTGTATATAGCCATATTGAAGAATGCAGTGCAGCCAAACTGTCCTTGTTTTTCCACTGAATGCAATGCTGTCAAGTCTTATTTGTCACTATATGACACTAACAAACTAACTACAGAATACCTAAATTGCACTACCTAGCTAACTAATTACACCTAATACACACACAATATTCCCTAATTTACACTAACTAGCTGAATAATTTCACTAAACTAATATAATAGTCCCTAATATACACTAAGTAGCCAATTATACTAATGGCGGCATTGCTTTTGGAACACAACATCCGTGTCCTCAGAAGACCCTTGTCGAATGATAATTGAAGGCAGGCCTCCTCATTATTAAAATAAAAGGTAAGTTCATTTTACTGATTTGTCGAATGATTTCCATTTCCTGATTTTCAACAATGTACCTACTGAACGAATCTTAAATATTTGAAGAACAGCCGTCACTTCTAACTGTACAAAAGGTACTTTCTGCTGGACAGAAAGCCTGAGGGGAAACATGGTCAGCATTTTCCAAAACTGACCTGCGCTAATTGCATCCACAAGTCTTTCTGCACTGGTGACCTGCGCTAATTGCATCCACAAGTCTTTCTGCACTGGTGACCTGCGCTAATTGCATCCACAAGTCTTTCTGCACTGGTGTTGGACAGATGTCTGGAGTATGTTTGCAGGGGTTGGCTACAAGTGTTACATATCTTTCTCATGTTGGCTGGAATGCGAGAACCTGCAGGTTGTCTGCTTGCGTATACCTGCACCTTGGGACTTAAAAAATATTCTCGCATCACACAGAAGAAAGTTTAGCAAGTTCTTCTGTCAGAATGATGAGAATATGCTCCACAATGAAGCTTGTTATTGCATTCAACCAGGTTAGGAAAAGCTGCACATGCTCTACAGAAGCAGCTAGAGTTACACAACTATACGGTTTTCAGTAAGATGCCATGAGGAGGTATGTCAGACCACTGCAAATAAAAGGCAATGCCCATTACCATCCCTGACCAATCAATACTTATCCACTACGCTAACACTTACCTTTAAGGTGCTTACATCAGGATCAAGCTAACCTGACATATGTTATACATCTGAAAGGAACATCATACCACATATGTTGCTTTCTTCTGTAAAAGAAGCAGAGCCATTTGTTGATGGCCGTAATAAATATACACATACGTCGTTTTTACTTTGTATACCATGTACACAGTAAGTAGAGCAAATGTTGCATGCAACCCAAAATTTCATTATAGGGAATTCATTAGAAATATTTGTAAGATATTTTGAGGTTGGATTTAAAAAGAAATTACGAGGGCCATCCAAATAAGTTTCTCTATTTTATAAAAAATACAAGCACAATATTTACATTTGGAAATATTTTCATTTTACAAATCAAACATTACTTCTCAGTTACCATTTCTGTACAAACATTTTTGGTGTCTTGACAGCAGTTTTTTGATACCTTCATCATACCAGGTTGGATCCTGTCTCTATAGCCACCTCCAGTTCCACCTCATAATCAGTCACAAACTGCTTGCCTCCAGCGTGCAACTAGGGTTTTGGAAAGATATGGAAATCACTCAAAGTAAGATCTGGAGAATGTGGACGGCAAAAAACTTCTGCCTTGAGCTGTTGTTGCTTGTTACATCAGTAAGCAAACATGGGACCCATCTTGAATAGACTTTTCGATACTGCAAGATATCTCACAGAATCATTGCAACAGAGGAGCGTCCAACTTCTATACCAGGAGGCAGTTGATGACCTTTGTCCACCACATTCTGAACTGCAACAGTGGCTCCATTGCCTGTAGCGGTAACATGCCTGCCTCTGCACTCTTCATCATGCATATTTTGTCTTCTTTCCTGGGATCCATGAATGCCAGAGGTGAACCATTGGATACTCATGCATCCTTCACCATTCACACACTAAATGGCAATGAATATTGATAGCCATTTTGTTTCTCAATGTGTAAAAGTGAATAACAGAATGGAGTTTAAAAGTGGACATGCTTTCAAGTAGTAGCGCCATGGTAGCTGGTGCCATACTGGCAAACAGAGAGCAAGTGCGTGCTGTCGAAAATCAAGCGCAGCGACCAGACCCAATCAAAAGTTTCTGTAATACCAACTTAATTTAAAACATGTGGTTTAGGAATAGAGCGTTAAACGTTCCAGCTAGAGTAATGAACATGCATAGTTAGGGTAAATATTTAAACTTTGCGGCTCAACTTGACATGCCTCACTAATCTGGCTCCCATAGAGTCCATGTATACTCAAGATGTTTTGTGCTTCCTCTCTGCATTTACTTCTACAGGGTACATAGAACTTAGAGTTACCAGACATTCACATTTCAGGAAAAGGGAAAACCTCCGTTAAGTCATCGGACGATGAATGAATTAATGTTCAAATGAGTACAGGATACTTGGACCTTAGACTTACGCGACATTCATCTTTCAAAATAAGGGAAAATCAAGCAAAAAGGCCTTATTCCTGATCAAGATTTGAACTCTGGACCTCTTGAACATGAGGCAGATCTGCTAACACCACGCTACAGCAGGGTTGTATCAGTGTGATAAATGTCATAGCTGTTCCAGCCAATGAGCGGTGAAAATGATAACTAGCACTTTACCAGGGTAACAATGTCACCATATTGCAATACAAAGTTGTTAAGCTCTTAAAGCAGTCTAAAATACAAGGACATTCTTTTATGTTTTGACTCAAGGATAAAATATTCTTTCAGGTCAATGTTGGTGAAAGTTGAATTTTGATGATGTCAGCTGTTCTGTTTATTTTACGGTTGGTTTGCAAGGCAGCTCCTTAATGAACTAACTGCTCATGTTTTGGGAAGCACATTTTCTGTAATTGTTTCCTGTAGTTGATGAAAACTGCAGTGATAAATATGTAAAGCTTTCATGCAGCCATGATACATGACTTTGTATCAGTTCAGTGGCTCCGTAGTATGCTGCCCTACTGGGGCAAGGTCGCAGATTCAATCTGGCCCAGCATGCTTAAAACGACAGCCCGGTTTGAGTAAATTTACTAGCACAAGTAATATAATCCTGACAGTTTACAGCATCATTAAGATACAAAATATTTATTTGGGCACTTGCTACATGCTCATACCAGCTCATTGTTTACCTTTTCCATGCATTTGAACAGGCAGAAAGTTGTATTGCACTCATCATTGTTGGGACAAGACTGCAATAGGTGGGTTGCTATGTGAAGAACTGCAAACTCTTTGCTTTACCACATGAATAAAGACATACCACATGAAATCTGGTGTGATACAGTATGAATGGACAAAATCAGATCTTTTAAGAGGTGATTGCTATGTGATGGCTTTGATGTTCATTTTCTTTGCCAGACCCAGACAAAAAAGTGACTTATTTGAGAAAAGTATAAGTATTTGGAAATAACAAATTACAAGAAATATTTTGGAAATGTATCTACATGCCATCCAGGAAGGAGAGGACTTAGCAGACAATCTTAGAAAATTAAAGATAACATTTCATTTGTCATACAAATATCTTATACATGTTTTAATATTTTAGCCAAGAGAGTCTTTCAGTGAGAAAGTGAAAAATTAATATTTGCATCGCAAAGGTGGTTTGGAATTCTTTGTCTAGCTCTTTTGGTTTACAAATTCTATGAAAGCATTTAGAATAAACAGGAATTCCAAGGTATTCCCTGAAAATTAAAGGTATACCTATATCTTTTTACATCCATGTTGTAAACAATACTTTAATATTTAGCAAGCCTTTTGCTGTTTTAGATTTTTAGTGTTTTAGTTCTCCCATTCACAAACACCCAGGCCTTTTCTCAAAACGTGAATTTCCTTTTAAATCTCAGTATGTATAAAATTAGGGAATGAAGGCAATATTTTCTAGGCTGTTTTACAGTAAAATATAATTTGTTACAAACTTCATTTGTCCTTTTAAGACGTTCTTAATTCATCACAGAACTAGTTTCTCTAATATTTTTTGGATCATCAGCCCGATTATTTCTGTTATCATTACTGCCACTAGGTGAGGGATTATTTTATTTATTACAACCTCTGAAAGTGAAACAAAACTTATTGACAACCAGTTGGTGGTATTTCACAATTCATCACACATTTTGATTTTTATGATCAATATTTTCTCCCAAACCACTATCTCTATTGCTTTTAATAACTTCTGGATTTGTTTCATGGTTAAATCACCAAAAATGATCTGCCAGCTGACTTATCAGTCTGTTTATACCTAATATTTCTAAAATGTTCCTTCATTCTGGTTACCAGTGTTTGCTTCTTCCAGTTTATCTTTAGAAAAATTAGATTCCCAAATTATTCCATATTCTTGAGAAAAAAATTAATTTTTAAAAATTTTTCTAGGGTAAAAAGTAAATTTTTATAAATTATCATATGTTTTAATCTTTTTATACATTAAATTCCTCTATATTTATGGTCATATTTATTAACCTGTAAATGAAAATATTTAAAACAAAGTTTATGCAAAAAGCAGTTAAACTTGTGTTTTTTTATGTAATTATCAATATCAGTTTCCTATAAATGCCAAAGTTTAATCTTTAGATGTAGTAAAGGAAGGCAACCATTATTTTCAAGTTTTAACGTGAACTCTATAGCTGTATGTTGTAAGTTACTTCATTTATGTGTTTATCAGGAACAAAAGCAAAAAATGTATCTGCTTATTCATACCACGTTTTAAAAATTAAACGAAATTTAATTAGGAAAGGAAGATGCCTTAGCTATATTTTTTTTTGTCTTATCTTCATAGAGAATAAATGCCATATGGCTGTAGGGTTCAATAAATATAATCATATTAAAAATTGATCCTTCTGGTATCTTGCTGGGCTATAACTTTTTGGCCTTTCATCATTTCTAAGGTATTATGTTTTTAATGTAGCGTTTCGTGTTTAAATCAGGAGGGCCAACTACAGCGTAGAGCTTTCCCCCACCGAGGATCTTATTTTGTTGTGCTAAATTAGAAAGCGCCCCTTTTAATTCGCGCTATGCAGGAGGTGTATACCGCAGATATAAATACCTTCACATGGCTTCAGCGTGGCTTGTGAGCGTTTACCTCCATTTCCGCCCAGAATATCCATTACGTCACCTTAAAGCCATGCTTGTGTTCGGCGATTGCGTCATTCCCGGATTGTAACGTCATCAGCAAACCGGTCGCTTACACGTAGGAAGCGCGTCACTCTGGTAGAACTGTGGGCTTGATAATACGAGCTTTATTCTCACATTACCAACTTCATGTTTAACATTAGTAATGACAAATTCCTAAAACTTGAATTACCACCTACATTGAAAACATTCCCGTGCAGAGTAACTTTAAAATTATTTTTGAGATTTTTCTGAAACGTACTAGTTTTTTAAAGTAAATGTACTTTGTTTTACATGCCATTAGAGTATTTTGTTAAAGGCAATAAATAGAATAATATTCAAGGGGAGCTGTAAACTCCTACAGCCAATGCTACTGGTTATTCAGGATATAAAAGTCAAGAGGAAGATATTATTTTGTGCAAGCCGGAGACCTACGAAGTAAAATCCCTTTAACCCGTGATGCATCATACACTATTTTGAGAGTCCTGAATATTCATAAATTTATTATATATAAATATATGGTATTATTTTACCTTTCTCATGGCCATTATATTCATGTGGTTCCGATGTTCTTTTGTCCTATGTAGCGTCAGTGTTGACAAAACTACATTATACATAGGGGAGGCAGTGGAAATAAAACGATGAAAATAATGTGACATGCGTTTATTTATTTTATTTTCAGTTCAGTATAGTGTTAAATACATAAAAGAACCATGCCATGAATTTATACAGATTGTATGATACAAACGAGGCACCAACTAGACTATTAATAAATTAATCCACACTATTTAAGAACACAGCTATACAGGTTGTGTGATATAAATGGAATACTAACTTGCTTTAATAAGTTCATACACACTAATAATAATGATGATAATAACAACAATAATCTTTATAAAAATAAAGATTATTGTTTTAATGGTTTATGGCTTTTTGAAAGTTACTCATCTTTGGAGAAAACTGAAATGTTGATTGTACATTTATTGCAATTTGAAATAGTTATTCGTTGGACGGAGGGAGTGGGGATTGAATTATTCGTTACATGATGTATCATTGTTTGGTTTTGAAGTAGTTGAAATAATTTCACTCTGCTGCTTGTAACATTTCTATAGGTTCAGTAAAGTCCATATTCGTATTTAAACGATCCGCCATTTTGTACAAGTATTATTTAACTCATACTCACGACCTTCCTGAATGAGGCGATTGTCGCCAAAAACCAAAGTTGGCATTACTGACGCGTTAAAAGCTTTTGATCACATTAACACGGCCGTGAACTAAGTTGTACTATCAACTGTCTAAAAATAAGTTCACTGTTAAATATAACATTTGTTTGTGGTGACGTTGCTTTGTTGTTGCTTTGACTTTGTCGGCGTGTAAATTGTTCGCAGTTACAATATTTGTTTTAGAACAGTGTGCACAAAATTAACTCCTTTGATACGATGTATCATGTCAAATGAAATGTATGCATATTTTGAATTTTCCGGGGGTAGTCATTCAAGATACCTTCATTTTTAGTAATTATATTTGCTTACAGAACGCGTTACAATTGTGTGCATGCAGAACAAGAGCTGCATCAATATACTGAAGATAATCTCTTCAGCAATGCCCAGCGTTAGTATTGGATGTAGGTTTTTTTTTTTTTTTTTTTTTTTTTTTTTCCCTGTGACGGGTTGATAGAATTGTTATGTGGAATAACTGGCACGAGTTCTTTAGTTGCAAGAATGCTGAGTATCAGAATTTGGTGATGTCATGTTCTGTTTTATTCACAGCATAAACATTAGCAACTTTTCTATCAGGACGCACGCCTATATTTACGTAAACAGTTGCGCAAGTTTGCAGGATAAGGTGCGCGCGCGGGTCAAACTTCTCCCGTGACCTCGCAGCGTGACCTGCTTGGCGTCCTTGGCCAACTTTTGGGGCGTTTGTACCGTAAAATGAAGACAGGAAACAAACGAGCAGATGTACCACGTTAGTCACAAAATGCCCTTTGAATTATCAATCACCCCGGACTTGCGTATGCTTTACTTTGTTGTTTGGTGACTAGCGTGCTATTTTTAGCGCTGATGTCTATACAGTGTTAAGTAGGTCGTCTATTGATTCGTTGGGCTTGGCATGTAATATATCCCCAAAAGTATACGATATTAATGGGCGAGGACTATATCCATCTTCTGTAATTGTTGAATTTGTCTTTTGTTTTGCTATAGCGGTTTCCACGTCATGAAGGCCCGCAGCATTGTCACCTATGTTCCGCCTTCGTTCACAACTACTTTATATCATTATTGTACCTTTACCGTATGATTAACTGGTATCTTTTTCAGTTAATTCTTAGTGAAATACATTTATGCCTCAATTATATTCTAATAACTGTTAGCACTTCACATTTAACCTAAATATAATAAACTTAACGTAACCTTAATCGGACTGAGCGGGATGGCTCTAGCGGTTCGGGAGGTCAGGGTTCGATTCCCGTGACCGACCTACCTAACAAATGGTTTGTTTTTCGTTTTTTTACCGGGTCACCAGGCGAATGCTGGGTAGACTAATAACATTCCTCAAGTTTCCTGTCTCTCCATTTCATCTCCATTATCACATCTCTCATCTGGTGGTCTCTTTGAGGGTTGAAGTGTCGGCGGGAGTCTTAGCACTGCCTGGCCGGCTGACATGCTTCTGGTAAACACTTCCTCCGGCAGGACGGTTTCCGTTTCCGGACCACTGCTGGTTGTACTGGTCTGTCAGGGAGTTTCCAGCTGGTCAACTTTAAGAGAGCCTGCCCTCTGCACTGTCGGACGCCCTGTCTCCTTTCGCCTCATCCCGCTTCCCAGAGATGCCCAACTTGGGGGGTAGAGGTACAATAGATCAAGACTGGAACTCCGTGTCGAGTCTTTTCCGTAGCGTAATCCAGTCCAACCTTAACCGGACATGGCTTCAATCCCCAAAGAGGAGTCCTGGTTCACTGCTTTCACAAGAACTAGAAGAACCTAATGATTAGAAGTTGCAGCTGATCTGCTTCTTGTATCCCTGCACCATGTTTGCAGCAGTTTAACCACTGAATTACCACCCTTGCCGCCTCTTGAACTGTCATACCACGAGGACCAGGTTTGTTCCTTGCGCCTTAAACTGTTGACTCATGGATAACTTGTCTCTCTAGAGGTTGCATGTATAAATAAAAAAACGCTGAAAGTTCTTAGGTGGACTTGCAGCACTAGAACTAGCCAGTGAAGGGTAAACGAGGAATTGTCGCTTTCTTTAACGACTTCCTATTTGAGAAAGGTATAAGCATTGAAATATTCCAATTAGTAACCCGTTTGTGAACATACAGACGTTTTCCTAAAAATGCATTTTTATCAAAAGGTCTCAAAACACGTAATTTGTTGTGAGATCGATAACGTAGTAAGAAGAATCCTTCGGTCAGTTCTGTTCCTTACTATCTCATGTCTGTATTGGGGTAGTCAATATCATTTGGATCTCAGAACGCAGAGTGAGTAGTTCGAAAAACTTTCCGGAAGTTGATGCATTACGTAATGCAACTTTAACAGGAAATGTGAGGTTTTATGTAGATGTTTGCCAGTCAGCATTAATTTTATTGCTAATTACACTTCATGGCCTCCTGAGAAACGTTTTTGTTCTCATATGTAAGAAAGGAACATGTGAGCATTGACGTTGCTAAGACTTGCAATAGCAAACAGAAACTATCTTTGACTTTTTCTGTTTTACAAATCGAGATGGTAATTTACATTTCCTTACATTCATATCGAACAAGTGCCTTTTCCACAGACAAACTTCTACGATAGAAAACGGCCATAAATGTTACTAGCCCAAGCCGTTTATGCGATGTACCTCACTCTTGTTAGTGCACGAGCTTCAGTTTTCATGAAAGCGTTTGCTTTTGTGTGTCGCATTGCACCAATGACGTAGTGGAGAATCTTGAATCTTGTACACAAAAAATGTTGGACGACTAGGGAAGCTGAATGACTGTTAAAGAGTAGCAGATTCTGTACTACTAAGTGCAGTTACGGCTTACACAACTTATATAGTCGAGCTGGAGTTATTTGCAACTTTTGTATTGAATCTGATTTCGAGAGAATTTACTCAATGTAGTTCAAGCAACTTCTACAGATGCGTGAAAATGATTAGACTTGAAGCAAACGCTTATTTATTTACTAATTTTGCTCATTTTCCAAGATGTTGAAGCTTTATCTACTTCTACAAGATGAATTTATATGAAAAGCAGAACAAAACCACAGTCAACTGTTTTTCCTCTGAGGACATATTTTCTTCTGGATATAATTTTATTAGCAAAAGTGGATTTTAGATAACGTTTGTACTCATATCTTCATTGATCTTAGTATTATCTATGAAAACCTAATGCTATATCTGGAAATTAAATAGATATATGTTACAGGATGTGTTTCTTAAATTTTTTTGGTAAGTAGCTTCCACAAAGAAAAGTTACTAATGCAGTGTGAAGAAATATATATCTTCACTGTTGCTAATCATAAACGTATGTGATTAAGACATTTAATTCAAAATTTGACATTAATTTTGGGTAACATTTGCTTGATTCTGATAACTTTTACATCTTTGTCTCATAATTTTAAACCAGGAATGTGCAAATGTTACGTATTTCCTACCTGTTGATCACGGCCCATTAGACGTAGGAGTTGGGTTTGTTCCAGCGCCCTGGACTGCGATTTCTCCCAATCTTTGTTTTTTTTTTTAATATGGAATTGTTCAGAAGCTATTGTTTTTTCTAGATCTGTAGTTAATTCTTTGCCAGCGGCTGGATGGATGATGGCCAATAATAAAACACGCCTGGAATATAGCAGAGTCGCTGAGGCGTTTGCTAGCCTGTTACGGGCCAGGTGAATCTTTCGTATTCATCACAAGCTTGGGAACCGTTGAAGAGGAATGTGCTACGTAAACATTCTATACCGTCAGCACATATACAGTACACAGTGTTGTCAGATAAATGTACAATGCTGTAACTCAGGAAGATCTGGTTGTTAGCAATGTGTTTAACATCAACAACTTACGCGTTTTTTTTTTTATTTGAGAAAGATTATGGCTAGAGTTTCAATACATAAAAAAGGCTTATGAGATTCTCATACTACATAATCCTCTAGACTTGTTGATCAGCCACACTCTCGTCAGAGGAATACAATGTTGGTAGCTCATATACACATTTTGTATGTAGAAAACAAACCGACTGCAGGATATAGAGTTTATCTCTCTCACATACCTCACACCCCACTCACCATCTGGTAGTCGGGCAATAAGTGTACTTTGACTTCCAAATACGATGTTTTTTGTCCTTAAATGCTACCAGACCAGCAACAATCAGTCCAGTGGTCTTGTCATAATGCATTCTCTCTAAATGCTGTGGACTAGCGCCAGGTGAATCCATTTCTTTGAAATGCTTTATGCGCTAGGATAAAAATTAATATTTTGCAAAAGTGATCCACGAGGAAGGTAGGGAATAATGTTTCTACAGGTAGACCGCAAACAAAATGCAGTCGGTGTGCGCATGCGCGAGGACAGCCTTCTCTCCTCGCCATCTAAGCATCACGTGACTCCCACCCCTCCCTTCCTGAATATGGCAGCACAACACGATACGCGTGTACTTTAATGCTGTTTTGATTTTCAAAGTTAACAGAAAATAATTACCTCGGGTATGTACGACTGAAATTTTCAAATTCTGAACTAATAATGCTAGCTTTCTCAAATTTACACCATAGGTGTAGTATAACGTAAACATGTTACAACCTAAATTTAAACCATTTTTCTCCAGCAGTTTAGAAATTATGATAAATTTTGTATGTTTTTTGTTACGTCACTGAAAAAGTCCCTTGCGACAAAATATTTTGAATTTTGGTCTAATATTTTAACCCTATGTTCATAATACACATACTTTTTGAAATTGCTCTGGGTTTTTCTGTGTCTCCTTTAGTTTAGGTCACAAAAATTTTTTAATTTGCAAATATTCTTTTTTTGTCTAAAAAACTAAGTTTTGTGTTTGAAAATTAAAAATATACCCTTATATACATTTCAGAATAAAACCTAGGGCAATTTCCATTTCTTATGATATTCTGAACCTGTGTAGGAAATTTCATGAATGTAGTACAAAAACTGCATCGCAAGGAGCATTTTACAGGAAGAAAAATGCTGAAAATATGAACATTGAGAAAATAGCGATTAAAGATTTGATTGCATAACTCACATTAAAATCCACCAGGCTGATAGACTGGACCCTCAGATTTCTTTTTCCTCCTCTGTTGCTGCTTTTTCCACCTTTTTCTTCTTTAGATGTTGCTTTTCTTCTGCACAACTTCGCTTCTTGCTTTGCAGGATACGAGTCTGATCTCGCTGCACTGAAGTTTTCCTTGCTGAGTCTACTACACTTTCACCTCTGATATTTTGCTGCAGCTCCAATGACTTAAGACTACCCATTTTGAACTCACTGATGCTTTTAATAGCAGCAAGATCCAATTTTTGTTTTGATATGAAAACTTCCTTTGGTCACTTATTCCATATGACATGATGCAAAGATTCATTGGCATTCTGTGTTTTTCCTGTTTTGCACCTCTCTAGTAATGTTGTAGAAGCCTGCCTCTGATATATTGGCTACAGTTTAGGAACTATTTTGTCTGAAAGCCTTATTTTTCTTTTCTTGAATTGAAAATTTAAGAACGGAAAACAGACAAAGAATGTGGATGTAGGCAAAAGAGGGCGTGACTCTGACAGAGTTTAAAGGCCACCGACATTTAAATAAGCATTTAAAAATGGCGTTCGGAGGCAAATTATGCATTTTTCACATTCGGGAATGTCTAAATTATTTTACAGAATTAAAAGTAAAAAAAGTCGTTATTTTCACGATTTTCATGAAATTTCAGTCATACATACCCTTAAACCCTGAGGAACTAAGCAGTGATTTGGCAGAAAATGCGAAGAGCGAATGTGAAAGCGAGTGAAACATTATCAGTACAGGCCGCACGATGGAGGAGAGGCAACCTGAAATGACGGTAGAGGGGGAAAGCTAGAGTTGCTAATTTGTTCGCGGTTTGGTTATAAAATAACCGTAAAAAGCCTATATGTTTAGCTAAAATAATTTTAACAAAAATAAATGAAACGGCTATATATTAAATGGACGCATCGTAATTCCATGTAATGGTGCGTAATGCCATTATTATAGGTTGATATTTGTAAAGTCGCGCTCTTCGAACGCTTACCATGGATTTATCTTTGGTAGATTCCTCTCAGATAACGCACTGATTACTCCTCGTGGGGTTAACATGTATCCGTTATTTGTGATTCCTGCGAATTTCACTGGCTGAAGTGGTGCGTTCATTGGTGCTTAGCACACGGTCAGAAAGTGGCGGCAGTTCCCCTCTCACAAGAATAATTAGTGCGTTATCTGAGAGGTTTCTGTTAACAAAGATAAAGCCGGGGTAACGGTTCGAGCAGCGCGACCAGGGAAACTCCAAACTTCCAACGACCACCCAAGATCAAAGCAAAGGCTAAACGGATGGGAAATTGTAGACGCTTAAAATCAAAAGGTAAATCCGTTGGTATCTTCGAAATACACGGGATCAAGATATCCTCTCCTTGATTGTTGCCTCAATGACGTTATTCATTAGGTCTCGTTCCATTGCACAGTCGTGGTTGGTTAATGTTACGCAGCATTATACAAATGATGTTACATTAGATGTGCGAGAGACAGGTGGGATAAGATGACAACGCTAAGCATTCAAACACATCTCATTCGCTGCAGACCACTTGCCATGTATTTGCGACTACCGTTTGGTGCAGGCAGCACGAGCCGTGATAGCAAGTACTTATCGTGTTGGTGCTTGCAATGCTACTTCCGTTATGAAACCACATTTGTTACCCCCTTCCCCCCGCCATGTCACCTGGGAACTTCAACGAGGCGTGAGCGTGTTGGAGCACTCCGCCCTGCATTAAAGCGTAGCTTGAACTTTATATTCGACAGGATAATAATTTATACTACGTTTGCTACTGTCATGGAAGCCTAATCATTTATCTTAGCATTGAAAGATAATTTCAAATTATTATTATTATTATTTGAATTAATTGTATTACATGAGACAGTTGTTACATCTGCAGTGATGTAAACAAATGGATGGGGGGATCTTTTGGTTTAAATCCATCAGGTTGATCAACATCTACTGCATGCATTGCACAGGGCTTGTTTGACATTTTTCTAAGGCGTACATTTGCCGGGCATGTCAGCGAGGTTTCAGGCGCAGTTAAATTATCAAGTTTGTGGATTCGTTATTTTCGGTTGAGGTCCAACTAAACATTATATGGTTAGTCAGCATGTTCTGGAGTTTATAGGGAGCGATTGGAGGATTGGATATACAGGGTGTTGTATTATAACTGCAGATATTTGTATTCGTAACTGGGTATACTGTAATCAACAACTTTACATCAATGTTTACTTCATTTGCACACCATAGTTTTAGGTAAAGTCTGTCTAGCCAACGCAAGTGCACGGCGGCCGCTTTCTTTGAGGAACCCTCATAATCGTTTTACAACATGAACCCTCCTCCTGACGGTCCCCTCTACAATGTTGCAACATTTTAACATCACCGTCTTGCACCTAATGAAACAGAATAACAGGAAGTTGGAACTTTGGCAACTGAGACTCCACGCGGAGTAGACATGCAACTGTCATTTTCAGAAAATCTGGGTTGCTATTGGTCCCCAACGTCAGTGTTCCATTTCTGAAGTGTGGAGATAGATTTATGACGGGCATTAGTGGGCGGGGAGGTCAGCTCCTTTGAGGTCCCTTTGACTGGGAACTGCACACACGTTGGCTAAACAGACTTTATAAACATTGTTTCCGTGTTATTTAGTGGCACCAAGTACAGCGGGTCAATAGTGAGTCTTCGCTTATTTCACACTGGCAGTGTAAGTAAGGATGTTGTAACGGGAGTTTTTGTTTTCTGATCTGAGTATTAGTGGGCCATGTAAGAACAATATAAAAAAAAATGATGAACGGTTGCTAGAGAAAACAAAATCAATCTTGCTTGATGTGAAAAGATGAAAAGTTTTGGATAGGAGAAGAAAATCAATAATCTTGATTAGGAGATATGTGTTCTGTAATCTTGTTAGTGATGAGTGGACGTGTAGGAGTAGGGAGTTTTATGTAATTAATGGAATCTTTTTATTAAAGAAGTAAGAATTTATTGATATGCTGGAGGTAACCTGCAATGGTTGACTAGGAAAGAAATTTCAAGTAAAATGTAATCCAGATAATACAATGAAATTATATGTTACAAAATTGGACTTTTCCAAAATTGTATTTCAGTGTGAACTACACCAAAAAACGAAAGATCTCATGACTTCTATTTTTTTTCTTGTAATTTTACGTCCTCCAACGTTACGTCATATCGGACGGGGAATGAAATGTGTGAAATGATGCTCAAATGTGGGTGAAATGATGCTCAAATGTGTCCAGGGTCCATGGAGCTTAAAGCTACCCGACATTCGTCTGTAAAGATAAGGGAAAACCCCGGAAAAAACCTTATCCAGGTAACTCGCCCTAACCGAGATTCGAACTCTGGACCTCTTGAACGTCGTCGTCAGCTTTTAGGGAAGGAGTTCGAGATTGGAGGTGCGACACGAAACAAGCTATGCACATTTGAAGGCTTCCGTTGTTTTCAATTCATGGCGTAAGGAAAACACAGTTTACGTGAACTAAAGAAAAGTAAGAACATATGGAAACAGGTCCTTGAGCTTATTGTGAATGTGACTTTAACTCTGACATCCAACAATATAACTGTACTTTATGTTATTGATCGGTTATTAATTATAGTTTAGGGGGGCGGATTTTGTTTTTTGCAGGCGGGCCCGTATTGCGTACGTTACGCCTCTGTCTCCGGTCTCACCAAGGCGGCCCGGGTTCCATCCCAGGCGACCGCAAATTGAGATTTGTGGTGGACAACACGGCGCTGGGGCGGGTTTTCTCAGGGATCTCCGGTTTCCCTCGCCATCTCATTCCACCGGTGCTCCATCTTCATCTCATGTATCATCAGTGTCACCGCCTGCGGTGCCGTATGTAGTAAAAGCAGGCGTTAAATACTACCCCTTTAAATAATTAAATAGAGAAATAAACTTTTTTAAGCAGTTACGTCATTGTAAAACTGTTAATAACGTGTTTGGAAGTTGGTAATAACTGTAGGCGAGTAGTGAACACACCTAAAAATAGACATGACGAAGCATTCTGTTTTTATCAGTGAAATGGAATGGCAGGTCATGGAGGTAGATTTTCCTGCATTGTATAGCGGTTACGTCACGGTGCGGATTAAACCGAGGCAGGTGGTTCTGCCGTCGCCACCTCTCGGTTACGGATGCAAGCTTTCGCTCGAAAATACGATATCGAGGAACGCCGCTTAAATATCCAGTGTCATCCAAGGAAGTGAAAAGGGAGATTTTCATGAAGATACCCACCTCCTTTTAATTTTGTTTATAATTTTTTTATTGATCGATCAGCAGTACAATGGTTTACAGATCAGAGTGAAAAGAAGGTAATAGTACAATAAGAACAATAACACTCAGGGGTGGGCTAACAGGCCGCCCCCTAACTACATTAAGTTAGAACTCCAATAATACTCTCTGAGAAATGATGTCAATATTGAAGATGTAAGACAGACATCAAGCACTAGAATCACTCGAATCAGATGTATCACTTAGAAGCAGGTCGTGTGGTAGTCTCCTCTTCAAGCGTGAGGGCTGGCGCGTGCGGACGCCGATGTTATAATGCACAGCTCCTGGAACTTCTTGCAGTGTGGGAAAGAAAGGACGAGCGGTCCTGCGATCCTTTTAATTTACGTCCTCCAACGTTACATCGGACGGTGAATGATGCTGAAATGAGGCCAGGGTCCATACAGCTTAGAGTTACCTGACATCTACAAGGATAACAGATCTCATTCATACAACTCATCCTGACCACCATTCGAACTCGGGACCTCTTGAACGTGATGCAGACACGCAACAAAGACGGTCATGATGAACATCTTGATATTTATGGTGATGGCGGGATATCAACTTCATCAATAACAACTTTCAGATTTAACTTGCAATTATTTAATTAGCATTTTATCTTGAATTTTCTGGGAATGTCTTCAGAAGTTCTCTTTATTCTAAATGACTTTTGTATAACTGTAAGAGATAGACAAAATATTACCACACTAAAATGTAGATTTGGTTAAAACGTCCATTTTTTTATGAAATTCATTACTTGTGGAGCGAACCATTTTAGAGAATTTGCCTGTTTTTTAAGTTTAAATTTTGCTAAACTTATTCTATTCTCAAATGTGTTGGCCGCATCAAACACGTGGAATTTCAAAGTCGTCAAATAGTAAACAGCTTGTTAAAAATTGAAAATCGCTGTAGTCTACTGTACTTTTGCAACTGCTTGCCAGTAGTTAAGCGTTAGTAGAGTGCGGCACATGGGATGTATAGAGCAGGTCAAGTTGAATGAAACGGCAACACTGCAAGTCATACGTAATGACTAAAGCGGCTGACTCATCTCTCGCCATTCATTTGAATAATCTAAGTACGCCGGAAGTCGAATGCGACACCCCACTCACTTCTATATCATTTGTTTTAATGCCCTTAAAGACATCGTCTTATTTATTTACTGTAAGAATAAGAGGCACGTGGCATTGGCTACTGTGGTGTATATTCTTCCACAATGTACTTCCAATTTATTGAGCGTTTCTTTCTTACATTGTGATTCGTAGGAAACAGTGGCTGTCAGATGTTCAACATGCACTGGATTTTTCAGTTAGATGTATCTTTCCAAAGCACATTAACTTTTAACTTTGGAGGGTTTCGGAGCCGTAGCGATCGTCTTTTTTTTTGTCGCGCTGATGGAAGACAGGATGTTTATCGGTCGGACCTTCAACCGGCTGTGACTGTTCCATCAAACAGAATGAGTGCAGCTTGAGTGAACTGGCGGGAACGTTGATCAAGGAGGAAAAAATAACCATTTTGTCTTCCATTGTTACCCGAACATTGGATCTAAAATATTTATTTTGATGTCCTCCGAATGAAGGATTTTTAGATTGCAGGAAGGTTTTTAGAAGCTAAGTGAAAAAACAAAGGAAGCGGAAAGTCGAGTGTTATCTTTATGCGTCTGTCAGGGGAAGCTTTATCGCTGATATTACTATTTCCCATGCAGTGCGATTGGTTACACGTCTTTATCTCTTGAAACCTCGCTCTCGTTTCAGCTTTATTGACCTCGTTACTTTTACCAGAGGTGTGCTATTAAATACTGTTATACAGTAAAACCGCTCTTAAACCTAACGCTATCGTTCTGTCATTTATTTTCCGCTTACAGAGGTTTCTGTTTGAATGCAAAGAAATTACGAAATAGTCGTACAGGTTTACAGTGAAGCAATAATCTAGAATGAAGTATTATTAATAATAATAATAATAATAATAATAATAATAATAATAATAATAATAATAATAATAATAATAATAATAATAATAGGCAGATATGCATTATACACTGTATATCGCTTAGTTTCTCTGTTTTCAATTTTCTCTTTCCGATCTTCGACTGTCTGCATATCAACATCATTTGTTTCACCACACACAACATTCAAAACAATGTTATGTCGATGTTTGAAACTCTCGAGACATCCATTGGAAGTTCTGAAATTGTCCTTGTCTAATTGTCTTGTCTGTAAAGCTTGTGTCTGAAGTAATGGTCCAGAAATTGGAATTTCTTTATTACGCGCACTAACAAATCACTCGAACACAACACGATTTAGCTTGTCATACTCTGTAGATTTTGTGATACGTTTCACATGCCCTGCTGTTCCTTTTAACCTTAACTCAGTCCTTAATTCTTATTTTTCCAAAATCTCATAAATCCGAGTTTTTCCCACTTTAAACAACACGGTTCTTTAGCTGGAAGTTTGTTCTTTTCGTGTCCTTCAATAAGTATAATTTTTTCCTCCAGTGATGTCTTATATTTAGACATATAAGACACAAACTATGTTTTTAAAAAAACAACAAAGTTGACATTTTTCCTCCACTCGTACTTGATCACTTGTAACAAGGAAACTCTAATATACATAACATACGAACATAACAACGAAACATAATGTTCGAATGGAACAGCAAGCAACCGGAACTCTAAGAATACCGGGAAAATCGCGTAAATGCAAACAGCACGTGGGACAATACGATATTCTACGAAAGGTGCTATAAGTGCGCAGTAAAGATCATGATTATTTTCGCAGAAATGAATCAACCAAACTCTATTTATCTATTGTCTAGAAGTTAGCGCTGCTATATATACTGCTAGTGTTGCAAAACTTATGTGCCTGCATGTAGCGTCTAACACGTGGCGAGTTGAGTATAGTGAGACAGAGTATAAACAGCCAATGATGTCGACACGCACACATACTATCTTAGGACGGCTCCGGTATAGTGTATTTCGCTCTTCTATAAACAAGATAAACGAATGCAGCCCTGTGTCACTCTAAGCCTCAACGCTCTGTCATGTAATATTTTGAGGTTAGAAATCGGAAGCTGTGTCTCGAATTGTCAGATGTAAACAAAGCACAGTCTTGCGTAATATGAAGAGATTTACAATCTAGCACATTATTGCAATTATAGAAGATGACTAATATGTATCAATTCATAATTATAGCGTGATACAGAAATTATTCATCCATTGAAAGGTTGTCAGATTAAGTATGGCAGGTTAGCTTGCGATTATTGCAATGTGAGTTAGGATGTCTTAACATTTTTAGACGGATCTTTAAGTTGTAAAGCAGCCAATATCAGAAAAGTGGAAATGAGAGGCAATATTCGTTTAGAAGCTAGTAGTGGGATGTTAGTCATTACCAAAGGGGAGGTTAATAGCTGAATTTGAAGCTCAATAGTACATCCTGTATATAATCTAAAACAGTTTTGGTCTGATCGCCGTTGGGACAAGACGGATTATCTCTATGACAACTGCGTGTTATTGCCTGGTAAAAAATCAAATACTTTTTAACACCGGACACTCATATAGTACTTGCGAGGAATGTCTGAAAAGTTTCCGACCTCAACATGAAGATGGTATCACTTGTAAATAAAAGCTAGTGAATTTGGTTGTTCATCTGTTGACAGCTACTCACAAAAGTTTCAGCCATTTTGGACTCTCAGTTGTTATGTAACAGTCGTTTGAGTGAGTTGATGTGAGTGTTTTTATGAAAATGGACAAAATCTAGTATCAAGCTGTCATTAAATATTTGTTTTTGAAAGACAAGATGCCTATACAAATCAAAGATGAGTTGGATTCTGTGTATGGGGACTCTGCACCATCATTTACCACAGTGAAATTTTGGGCAGCTGAAATTATATGTGGCCGTAAGAGCTTGGGACACGAACGTTCGGGACTTCCAAAAACTGCAGCTTACGACGAAAACATCACCGAAGTTCACCAAAAGATGCTAGACGACCGCCGAATTAAAGTGAGATAGCAGGGGCTATGGACATGTCTAAAGAACGTGTTTGTCACATATTAAATCAACATTTAGACATGAGAAAGCTGTCCACGCGTTGGGTGCCGCGTTTGCTCACGTTAGACCAAAAACGTGTTCGGATGAACATTTCCAACGCTCTGTTGGCGCAATAAATCCCAGTTTTGGCGCCGATTAATTACTGTAGATGAAACTTGGATACACCATTATACGCCCGATACTAAAATACAGTGAAAACATTGGACTGCAAAGGGGGAACCGGCTCCAAAAAAAGCAAAAAACTGTTTTTTTGGGGGGGGGCTGGGAAAGTGATGGCGACGTTGAGTTATTTTAATCGATTATTTTCAAAAAGGAAAAACCATTACAGGAGCATACCACGCATCATTACTTGACAAGCTGAAGGCAGAACTTGCGGAAAAAGTCAAATTTGCAGAAAAAGAAAATCCTGTTTCACCAAGACAACGCACCGTCTCACACAGCGGTTGCAATGGCGAAAATCCACGAATTACGGTTTGAACTGCTTGACTAACCAGATCTAGCCCCAAGCGGCTTCTTTTTGTTCCCTCATCTGAAAATTGCGCTCGGAGGACAGAGATTTTCGTCAAATGAAGAGGCAATCACCTTCGTGAACAATTATTTTGTAGAGAAAAACGCCGAGTAGTATTTGGACGGGTGACAGAGATGGGAGTATCGCTGGGAGAAGTGTGTAGAGTTACTAGGAGACTACGTTAAAAAATAATTAAAAAAAAACTTAAAAGACAACACGTCTTGTATCTTTATTAGGTCGGAAACTCCGCTAAAGTTTAGGCGGTTCATTAAAAGTTTCGAGGTCAGAACCAAAGTCATAGTTTCATTGAATAGTACACACCCAAGCATACCATTTCCCAGCTTAAGTGAGAAGTGTGAGCATCGCGAAGCAAACGAGTTTTTGTAGGCAAATGTTCGGGCCACTGTCCGGTACAGTTTTCGTACAATGATACGCAACGTGGTAGCGGACTGTACTGCCAAATAAGGACAAATATTTCCGTGACGTGGAGCCTGGCTCCAGGGAAGCCCATCGCAGCATGCGGTCAGTTTGGCATCCCTCCTGTCCAGAAACTACAGCAGCGTGCATTTGAACAGTTTATACAACATTTGAGATTGCTACACGTTCCTTTGTAGGTACAATGACAGACAGTAGATCTTAAGTGCTGTTGGCTATCTGTGAGCTTAAACATTCCATTCAGTTTGATAAAAGTATAGCATTGGCAAACTTAGGCAAATAAATACTTCTCCTTACTCAACTTCTCAGATTGTCAGGGTATCGTACAGCTGTTTACATAGACAAATAAAACTAACACTTTAGGTTTCTTACTCCATTCATTTTTCAGTTATTTAATTTAAATTTGAGGAATTCGAGAAAATTCAACACCTTTTTAAATCTTTCATGACGTGCGGAATAGGAATCCGTACGAGTACAGACGTGGGAGTGGTATCTATTAATGGACTTTCATATGAGATTGGATAGAAGCTACTTTGGGAAAAAGCGAAAGTATTTTCCAATTTTCAAATGGAAATTTTTGCAAAAAAAAAAAAAAAAAAAAAAAAGCAATTTTAAAACTTTGAAATAGTTTTCAAAATGAATTCATAATATCTCCTTAGATATCCAAAGTTTTGTTCTGGGATATTTTGCATTTGTACATTGTACTTTGTGTTTTAACAAGATCAACATTTTTGTTCACTAAGATTTTGTCTCTTAGTTTACCAGTTATACATAAAGAGGACTTCTGAGGATATCTCAGAAAAATCAAAAGCATACATTTAATTTGTCACGGAAAAATCTGAATATATATTTTAGTCGAAATTGGTAGCAGTTCTTGAGAAAATCAAAATGTTCGATGTAAATGGTAGTCTCTGGTGTGAGGGATTTGCTTGAAAATCTTCAGGTCATCCATGGAAAGTGTTGATCTTAAATAGCAGGTTTGTTTTTAACTGACCTATCGTTTTTGCGTTATGCTGCTTTCAGACACACATTTGTAAACATCTTTTTGAATTTAGTACTTCCACTGAAATTTATCTAATTTTTGTTGTTTTCTATGTAGATATTGTAATACAACACTTTCCTACTTCGTATATAGAAACATTAGCATTGAGAGAAAATCAGTTGTAAAGTTCAGATGACGAAGCTAAGAAATGCCGAGAATATAAAACGGGAATTTATAGGAAGAGCTAAGTTCAGTAACATTAAGATGCATCAATAAAACACGGCTTGAAATGTATGGTGCTTGGAGAGCAACTGGCAGAACGGAATAAAGATTGCATTGTACATTATCCACAGAGTATCATAGTTCTGCTATCAGTTCCTGAAGTCAAAGCCCTCGATATTACGGTTAAGTTAAAGGGGCCTTCCTTATAGATGAAACAATGAAGAGCAGTAGAACAAAACCTAAGCGTTATTTTATTTACACCAGCATTAAAAGTTACTTTTGTACGATTTTACTTATTGAACTGTAAATATTTGTGACCAAAAGTGAATAGTGAATAACTGAGATACGGTGCGACAATGGAGCAGCGGTGCAGTAAGATAAGTTTTTCTTTGGATCATTTTTAGGCACTAATAAATGGCCTACCAGTATTCAGGCCATTTTAATTCACGCCGTTTGGGAAAGGGACATAATCTAGAGCGACATAATCTAGACCCCGGACACATTTGAACATTATTTAACCCAATTCATTCATCGTCCCATATGGCTTAACGTTGGACGGCGTAGAGCGATTCAGTAGATAAACTTTTAGCGTTACGAAATCTCAGACACACATACCTTCAATTAAGACTGTTACCTTATATGGCAAGTATCTCCTCTCACATAGACTGAGATGAATTCTTGGCCTTGGCAATTTCGGGAGAAAGTGGGTCAATCCTCTTACTGTCTACCTCAGGCAGCAACATTCCGCGTATTGTTCATTGACCTTGTGTATGTACGCTGTCAATAACCTTGCAGTTTCGAGACTAATGTATTAACATTGCGTCTTGTTTTATCAATTGAAAATTTCTCTTTGATTACACATACAAGGGGCGTCCAGGAAGTAAGTTCTGTTTCAATCTATCTCCGCTGCAGCGCTGCAATCGCAGTTCCGCACATGCGCGGTAGACGCTCTGTATCAAGGAGAAGAAACGTGTGCCATTGTGAGATCGCTGTCAGCCACGTACGCTTTGTTGTGCTTGTTTACAATCCCGGTGTTGATTGAAAATCCCGCTGCTTGTGAAATCAGATCCGTGATTCGTTTTCTGAATGCTAGGAAAGTGAAACCAATTGAAATTTATCGGCAAATTTGCGATGTCAAAAGGTGTTGTGTTTCTTCACGACAACGCACGACCACACACTGCAAATGCGACGAAAAACATCCTACAGGGATTTGGCTGGGACGTGTTTGACCACCCCCCGTACAGCCCTGACCTCGCTCCTAGCGACTTTCATCTGTTTTTGCATCTCAAATCTTTCCTTGTCGGTCAACACTTCAAAAATGACGAAGAGATGAAAGAAAATGTTTTCAACTGGTTGAAGACACAGGCGGCAAACTTCTATGAAGAAGGTATACAAAAACTTGTGCCTCGCTATGACAAATGCCTGCAAAATTTGGGCAGTTATGTAGAAAAGTAGTTTAAGAGCTGTAGAATTTTGGGCAGTAAATAATTTTTCTGTATCTGTACACAATTTAATTTTATTACCAAACAGAACTTACTTTCTGGACGTACCTCGTACATCGAATTTAGGTGCAATTGGCTTTATTTCAGTTATAATTTGGTTTCGGGGGGGGGGGGAACTTTAGTAGTAAACCATTTTTGTACTTCTTTTAATTCCACCAATCGTAAGCATCGTGTAACAAGTTTTGTATATAACATAACCTCAGAGACGTATCGAGATCATAGCTTTGATGTTAATTACTGTTTATGTTTAGTGTTGAGGGATAATATAATGTAATTATCCTGAAACGAATCTTCCAAAAGTTGGGGGATCTCTAAGGATCTGTTTGTTTATAATGTAATTATCCTGAAACGAATCTCCCAAAAGTTGGGGGATCACTAAGGATCTGTTTGTTTCTGTACACCACTTTCCACCTTTCACTATTTTGTTTTAAAGTAAGTTTTCTCTTTTACGTATAGCTGAGATTTAGAATTGCTGATTTACTTTATTTGTTCAGCGATAGTAACATTCTGGATGCGTCTGTCGATGTATGACACATCGCTGTGATTGTATATCTGAACAGAGTGCACATACACTGCCTGTCTGGGAGTTTCTTACTGGTCAATTATAGGGGCCCTGTCCTCTGCACTCGTGACTCCTTGGGACAGACGCTATCTGCCGCCTCATCCCTCCTTCCGGGCATGCCCCACTTGGGATATAGGTACAATAGACCAAGTCTAGACCTCCGTACCGTAGTTCAGTTCAATCCAGTCATCAGGAGAAAACAATGGAAAAACAACCTCCCTTATGACAAAAGTTTGTTTTAAGGAATGAAATCAGTAACAATTGGTAGTGGTTTAACTGTACAGAATATATTTGACAAATTGTGTTTTAACAATATATACATTTGTTGTGTAGTAATATTTTGTCTATCTGTTACAGTTTACCAGTTATACAAAAGTCGTTCAGAATGAAGATATCTTTAAACATTTAAAGCAAAATAATGCCATTTTTGGAGAGTAAAAGGTTTTGGAAACTTATGCATGAATGCTACTCTGTGGAAGAGGATTCTTGTTGAAAGTTTGGTATTGTCGCGACACGGGCATTAAAGTTTCGGTGCAATAAGAGGACAAATTTTCAGTATTTAACACAGTTTTCGTTTTGAGTTAACGCCGTTCGCATATAAAGGCAGACTCGTTTTCTTTTAAAAGTATTTCTATAATTCTCAATGGATCTCGGGTCATATTTCAACATTCGGTTTTTGCCAGGAATGCAGTTAATCCTCTACCTATTAGATATACGTTAAAGCAAAGTTTTTCAATGAAATATTGGTTTATGTATTTCTTTGGACGTATACTTCCTTCTTTAAGAAGTACATATGGCAGCAGCCTGTTCACAATCCGGTCTGGACGAGGCGCACCTTAAAAGGGCAATGAACCAGGATCACCAAGCTTGCAGCCGGTCGGTCTGTGTGTAGGTGAATTCACCACGTTCGCAACGCCCGAAAAAGTTTACCAATGAATAGCAAAGCAGGCGAGGTCTTAATTTGTAGAATTACTATACTGTAGTCCTTCAAAACTCAAAATAGCCTTGACATGACTTTCTACAAACTGCTCTTAGGAAATATTTTTGTATCATCTGGATTATGTTAATCTAGATAAATCATTGCAGAAATTCTTATTAGCAGGTTCTTGAGCGATAGAGAAAGTATATCTCAGAAATGGCTTCTGCTACAAAAAGGCTCCTTAGCAAAATAAAATGAAAGTTTAAATGTACTTTTTTTGAGGTTTAAAGTACTATTAATCATATTAAGTGATAGTGGACGATGAATGAAATGATGCCCATATGCGCCTGGACTGCATCAGTTTGGGAAGGGGAAACATTACCCACGTAACTCACTAAACGAGATGCACTGTGCGGCAGGCATTCTTACACCACAGTGTGCCAAGCAGGGTTTTGTCAACGTTTATACAAAAATAGAAAGAGGACATTCCCAGAAAATCGAAGACATACATTTAATTTTTTTGAGAAAACTTAACGACTTAAACAGTGATTTGGGGTTGGGGGTTTGCTTGAAAATCGTGTGCTTACGAGGTAGAGAGAAACAAAGTCCTATTGGATGGATGCTTTAATTTACCTTTATCTGAATATAAGTTGAGCCAAAGTTGAATTGGGGTGGTGTTGACTAAACTGAGCAGAGATCGGCTGAAAGACAAGCTGGTAGCGTTGTATCGCGGAGGAGGAAGGACCGACCGACCGACCGACCGACCGACCGACCGACCGACGCGTGAGGTTCATGCACAGAGCGGTGCGTGGGGCCAGATGTTCGATAATGGCACAGACAACACAACACCACGGGCCCTTATCGTACGTTTACTGCACATAAAAGAACCTTTGAGCAAAATTACGTCTTTCGCGTCCAATGTAGAATGGACGTCCATAAATAACTCATTTTATAACCACAATGAACAATTAAAAAGGCATAACTTTTGTGGTGAAAGCAAGGTTGGTTTGTACTTATCGTGTGTACAGAGTAAAACATTTATGTGTAAATTGTATTTGAGAAAATATATGTTATAAAGAAAATGTACATTAGCTATACTGCCGCAGTATTGCGGAAGAAGAATTGTATTGCACCCAACAATTGGATATGCAATTGTCACAGAAAATACACGAGGAGGTCCAGGGGTAGATGTGTTTTGAGAAGCATGGATTCTGATCTGTGGAGACACAAACCTACTGCATAAAAAGTGAAAAACGCTGTTTATTTGTAAGAACTTTTTGTGCAGCATTAACCGTTTCCGAGACATACGTTATTTGATTTTTTTCCAATGATTAAATCCCCGTATTCATTCACTACATAGTTACAGGGTTTCATGTGCTTCATTACTTAATTATAGAAATACTATTTTTCTTAATACGTGAAACAATGGCTCTCAGATGTTCAACAATGTACTGGTTAATGTAACAACAAAGATAGCTGGTGACGGTATTACACGCTTGCAGATGTTAACCAATGGCGTACTAGAGGAATATTTCACCCTATTCTAACACCAAATAATTATCAATGCTTATTCGCTTTTATTAGCACAATGTAACTATGTAAAAATTAGAAAAACGAAACTGTGTAAATGTAACGTTGTACGGTTTTGATTAAATAGCCAAACATTTAAGATGTTTGTATGACGAATAAATGTTTTGCATTGTGCTTCATAGGTTATTAAAGCAACAGCAAGAAATATATTTAAAAACACGTTGTGGTACAAATTTGGCGCCCAGTAAAATGTACAAAAAATAGTTTTGCGTATATTATTGTGGCAATTTCGCTTCTGTCCCAGTTTTCCGCATGTAGGCTACGAAATGCTGCACATTGGTACATAACCAGTTATCCGAACGCGATCCTAATATTTGGATTGATATATTGTGATATTAGTTGAATAACAACAAAAGGGTTATTTGTGCTTATGGGTCGTAATCCATTGAAAGTGCATTCGTTGTGGGTTAATTTAACAAATGTACGAACAGTTATGCTTTATTGACTGTCCAACAAAACCAAATCGTTGGTTTAATAAAGTAAAATTAGTCATGCATTTAATTTTTATTTGCGTTCCAAGTGACCCGGTTGGTTATGCCAGGCTATTCAAGGCATCAGTCAACTTTTGATAGCATGTGGAGTATCTGATGTACTTTTACCCAATTAGTTTATTTATTAAACCATTTAATCGGCAGTTCTTTAAACATCAACAAACCATGTAATTAGTACCAAAGTAGATTTACAGCAGTAATTACAGATTTCTTTGATTATCCATAAATGTAATTATATAATCGTCTTCGTGCCTCGCGTTCAAAGTTTGGTCAGGGTGAGTTATCTGGATAAGGCTTTTTTGTTTTGTTTTTCCCCCGGAGGTTTTCTCTTAGCAGGGCTAGGATTTATATGTAAATTACATATTCCTTAATTTCGCTCATAGACTCATTTTTTAACTGATGTCCATCGATCATGTTGTCCTCTATTCAAATTAAACAAATTTATTTTACATATTTTTCCATATTTTTGACAGTACATATTTATATGTAAAATTAACATTTATCCATATTTGCTGATTTTAATGCAATATTTGTACATATATTACTCTTAAGAGAAAAACTACACAGAATTTTCGTTTTCATGACAAAAATTGGTCGTAAGAATAAGCTTACAGTTACAATAGGGCACTTTTTGTACTACCTTTGTATATAATGATTTGTGGAAATCCCTGCGTTTTCCACCTTTAAGTGGTCCCAGTTAAAGTCCAATTGTACTCACTAATTACCTCCGCTGGTATGAGGGCAAGGAGACATCAGTGGCGTTGTTACTCTGGAAGCATTAGATATTAACGTACTAAACGCTTTTTAGAATTTGAAAATTTGTTGGACCGTTTTTTTTTTACTAGGAGTATCTATAAAACCCATTTTCTAGTGATTTATATTGTTCCTGAGGAAGATCAAGAACCAAATTTGGAGAATGGGACAGAGGAAGTAGTATCATCCGCCACTGGTTTTTCCAGCCTAGAAAGAGTATTTCTTTCTCTTTCCAAACGTTGGTGTCACATGTAGCTGTAAATCTTTTCCTCAATTTCAGAATCAACCCACCCTTTCAGTCAGTATTTATCTGTTAAACTGGTCTGGTTCTAAAATGCCTAAAGAAGCAAGATCTACAATTGCGAAGTTAAAAAATTGTTACAGAGTTCAAAGATGAGGGATTTTCACAGATGGAAAAGTGCTATTCTGCAATACATGTCAGACTAATGTGAACTCAAAACAGCGATTTTTAATTAATCAACATATTTCTACTACAAAACACCAAGCTGGCAAGAAAAGATACACCGGATTTCATCTAACTTTTATGACGCAACCCACAGCAAGTAAACATGCTGAATTCAACACTGATCTCTGCCGTGCCCTCATCGGATCTGAAATACCTTTTTGGAAAGTCAAGTCCATCATTGCGACAGTTTCTAGAGAAATATACTACTCACAACATTCCGGATCAGTCAACGTTACGTAAAAATTACTGTGAAGTGGTGTATCAAGAAACTCTGGTGAAGATAAGAACGGAGACAGGTGAAAATTCCATCTGGGTATCAGTAGATGAAACTACAGACGTAGAAGTTTGATGTATTGGCAATGTTGTGATTGGTTCCATGAACAGTGAGAGCTCTTCCAAATCTCTATTGTTGTCGTGTGAAGTAATGGAAAAATGCAATAACAAAACAGTTGCAAAATTATTTAACGATGCAATGGGTGTTCTGTGGCCTAGTGGTATTAAACATGACCGAGTTTTGCTACTTTTGACTGATGCAGCTTCCTAGATGATTAAAGCAGCGGAAGCTTTAAGGGTTTTGTTTCCGAAAATGATCAACTTAACCTGTACAGCGCATGCCTTACATCGTATTGCAGAAACAATCAGGGTAAATTTTCCAAAAGTGGACCAATTAAATTCTTGTGGAAAGAAAGTGTTCCTGACAGCCCCCAGCAGATTTCAACTCTTGAAGGAAATGCATCCCAACGTACCTCTGCCACCGCGACCAGTACTAACCAGATGGGGTACATGGTTGGATGCTGTGGAGTATTACTTGAACTATGAAGCCATCAAGAGTGTGGTGGATTCTTTTAATTCGGAAAGTGCTGCCTCTATTAACGTTCTGAAATCCTTGTTGAGTGACGACTGTGTGAAAAATGATTTGTGTTACATTCAATCAAATTTTTGTAATATAACAAAAACAATTCAGAAACTACAAAATAATAATCTCACATTACCTGAAAACATTGATATTCTGAAAAAAATTAGTCATGAACTCAAATGTCCACGTGGACATTTAGCTGATCTTGTCAAGTGTAAAGTGGACAACGTGTTTTTAAAAAAAAATCCAGGCTTTGAGGAAATGTGCAAAATAAGTGCAATCCTAAGTGGTTCGTCGAATATAAAACTAGAATCCGATATATCTTCTGCTGACATGCTGAATTTTAAACACGCTCCAATCACTTCATGTTCAGTAGAACGAAGCTTCCGCCAATGTAAATAACTTGCGAGACAGCAGGAGAAGCTTCAAGTTTGAAAATTTAAAACATTTTGTGGCATATTGTTATTCTAGCAGAAATAATGAATAAATACAAGTGAAAGGATAAAAAAATTGAATAATTTAATGTATGAATCCAGCATTTGTAATATATTTTTATAGGTTCTATTTTACCAAATATGTGTGCATTATATATGTACGTAATTCGACATTTTTATCACATGTACATATATGCACATATTTTTACTACATATATATGTACATATTTTGACACTTGTTAGTACATATAAATCCTAGCCCTGCTTATCAATAAGCTCTATGTACCCTGTACTCATATGAACATCATTTCATTCATCGTCTGATATAACTTAACATTGTCGGACATTAATTTAAAAAAATATGTCATGTTGGATAATTTCTGAGCAAAGGGTCCTTTATACGATTAAGTTATTCTCAGAAAAAGCTGTTCAAAGCAAAAATATGAAGACAAATTTGTATGTTAGCAATGAAGGAAAGCATGGCTTGGGAATACAGAAGCCATTGTATTGGTCACGGTTTTGCCAAGCCTTGCTACAAGTGGAACAAAATACAAACTTATCATAAACACATCTTTGTGAGATAATCAAGGTTACTAAGCTGCTTAGTTAAAATATAACTGCAAATCACCAAAGGCGCATCAACGTGGGGTGCAGCACTTCTTAAACAATGTATTTGCATTCTCATCAATTATTGGATATGAAAAGAAATTGTTTTGTAACTTTACTCAAAGTTTTGAGTTTTATTGCTTCTTTCCCTTCTTTATTTATAGATGCACTTAAAGGTTGTAACCACCTTCATTTAACGTCTGCTGATTGTAAATTTGTTTTAATTGAACACTAGGTTTTCATTAAGTACCTTGAAGGCCATGTTGCAGAACACTTTCCACATCAGCGATTCAAGCATTGGTGAAGACACACGTACTTCCCTTCAACATTTAAAATGGCTAAATTAATTTGGTAACTTTCTTCCCATATTTATTATATTACAAATTGTCAAAAGTCGAAACTTTTCGTTTTGGGCGCTATGTCTCAACGCATACCGGTATTCCATTACTGTTGGCAACTGCGTGTTCTTTGGGAAGAGGTGTTATTGAGAAGTGGGCGATGGTAATCGGAAGTGCAGTGTGTAATTGAGGATGTAGCACATAGGTACCCTTCTTCAAGAGCAAAACACATGTAGGTTGAGTGCACGTGTCAAGGCGAGAGTGTTGTGCCTTTCTATTGGTGGATTCGCAGAACTTGTGTCCTAAGCTTAATGATCACATTTACTAAACATCTGCTCGCCCTACACCTGCTTCCAGGAACCTGACCTACTTTCCGTTATTGCGGACACTGAAGTTTGCAGCGTCTCGTACTACTCGAGTTTCTGTAGCGTAATAATTATTTCTTCAAAGAGTGTCGCCCATTAAACTTTCGACAAGATTATAAAGTAGGTTTTAGTGTATCTTTAAGGACTAAGAATATAAGGAGGACGTACGTGAAATTGCAAAATAAATTTCTCCTTTGATTCTATATCAAACTTGGACCACGTGTTAAGAATTTAACTGCCCATTTTCTATCATCTTAAAATTTTGAGTTTTTTAGATTAAATGTCGAATTTTTAGTGTACAAATATATGCTTTTGGGGGAGGTACACTCATATATGAATAAAATTTAAGGTGTCTAAAATGTTTTATAAGGAGACATATTCGGGAAAGTAAATGTGCTGTGACGTACCCTGCTGTGTTCGTTTATGAGGCATTGTCCGCTTGGACGTTTCATCTTGGAGATAACATGATCGCACATGTAGACACAGACGCGTTTGCAACGTTTTGTGTCTGGTAATGCTAACCTATCCTCACATAAAACATTTGGAGTATATTGGTTGCAGGTATAAACAGATGCTTTAGGCTGAATTAGCGAAAGAGCATGGAAATGAAGTAGCCAAAATATGACCCACGGACTGCCAGCTTGTCTGCGCACGGCTAGTGTGAAACATTTAATTTCCTTTGATTGACCTAATAATTAACCTAAAAAGTTAAATGAGTGTTTATCTTTTATGAATTTAACATCCTCTTGTGGTTTACAGGTAAATACGACAATTTAGTATCCTTCCAGCACGTTGCTCTAGTAGCTCAGATGTTTGGCACGACATGGCTTGAATTTGTTAACCTTTGAAAATGTTGTCATGCTGTTAGCATCGCCACTGTTAACGTATCTAGTATCTTGTCTACCTTTGACTGTAATATGACAGAAATCCCTACCAAATGATGTATTTGCCATTTTTATGTTACGAGTGCCCGCCTCTGTAACGTGGTGGTGCGTGTCTGTCTCACATTCAAGAGGTTCAGAGTTCGAATCTCGGACAGGGTAGCTTTTCTGAATAAGGGTTTTCCGAGATCCTGAAAGATGTCAGTAACTCTAAGCTTCATGGACCCTGGACTCAAGCATCTTGTCACGTAAAAATGTTAAGCAAACGTTGGTAGGGTTTCTCTGTTGTTGTGACATTGCCGTTGCTAATGTTATATTTATTGTTTTGTGTATCAGGATCTGTTATAATGAGCTTCAGAACCACTGTGATCTGTTCACTTACTTTATTAGCGCATATTATCAGGTGTTGCAACATTGTAAATTCAAACTGAAATTGTACAATACTTTCAAAATGAAGTTCAGTGTATTATCCACCATCAATTCATAATTTAAGTTTAAAAAATGTTATGTTGATGATTGCGTTTTAAATCTTTTAGGAAGCGGAAATGCATTTGAAGTACACAAAACTTAATGTTTAGCTCTTGAAACCATTTAGTGTATGTTTTCGTAATTTGCGAGCCTTGTTTTAGGTCTAAATGTCGCGTTTGAAAACTGAATGATGAAGGATGTCCCTCACTGCTGAAGTACGTGCATTTTGTACCACGCCAAAACAATTGTCGGTCAAATGCATTCTGCCGTATGCGCCCTAGCCTATACCTTTCTTCTCATATACGAGTTTTAATTCGTTGCTGCATAATAAACACACTTGTTAGTGCATTTTCTGTTGAAGTGATGAGGAGGCAGAGAAGCAGACGTCGATACTCCAAATCATTTGTTCGTGCGCCATCTTTCCTTCCAAGTGGCTTTTCTGCAAGTAGAGTACCTCCCAATCTGTAATGTGACCTAATCAGAGCGGCGTCTTGGGGAGGTTTAATAGTGTTTTTGCGTGACTGCAGGCGTGGTTCCGGATTGGCTGTTGCTAAGTAACCCTCTGTGTTGAAGAAATCCATAAGCTGCAAGTTTTTGCCATTTGCTTGTGATGACCCAGTTTCGATAGTGTAGCACCTTCCTTTCCCTGCTGGCCTGGTCATGTCTAAAAATAGTTTGTGTTTAACTTGACTCACGAGTTTGGTAACAAAGCGAGAGTGCACTTCGCTCTGGAACATCGGCGCAGGACAACTGTCTTCTGTTTGGACATCACTGGGTAGGGAACGTATTACATTCGATAGAGATTTCACCCAAATACGTGTTTTGAAACATCCTGAGATTGGTCCTGATACTCTATCCACATCGAACATACTTCAGAAAATTCGCTCGGTACTTTAACGATACCTTGTTAGTGATTCTACAATTTTTATTTTAAAATGACAAAATATTATTGCCCCAAGTAGAATATTGCAGAGCTCGAGAAATTACAGAGTAACATCCAAGAAAACAATCGCGTGCCAGTTAACAGTTGCCAAGAAGAAATATCTCCTGTCACCTCCTCTTTCTAGTACACTGCATTACTGGACAACAAATTCAACATTTCCAAAACTAAATATTTGTGTATTCTACCTACAACAGTTTTCTCAGAAAGACTAGCACAGCAGGACTCATGTGACAGGAAAAGTAGACTTGACCGATTGTAGTGAGAATGCTAGTATTTTTGAACAAAACCTTATTAAAGTGGACTGTTTGCTTTTAAATGTCTACATGTAGAGTTTAAACATAACAACACTAATGATTTTTAACTTTTATATCATTACACAGTTCTACCAACATTGTATTTTGTATTGAAACCAGAAGTAGACATGGCGGTATCGAGAAAAACTGGTATCGACCCGTCCCTTAAAAAAACCTGTATGTGTGAACAGCATCCTCCAAACTTGCGATCCAGGACTTAAAGAAAAACCCTTCCAATTCCAAAGTACCCTTCAGATGGAAAATTTTTCAAAATGTTTGATGTTCTCAAAATTGCTCTAACGATTTTGATTAAAATACCATATGTTTAACATTTTTAATGACAAATGAAATGCATATCATGACTTCTGGAAGCTTTTCATTGTGAATGACTAAACCGTAAGAGATTGCATCTTCAGTCACTTTATTTCTGTTATCGTTTTAGCCGCTAGGTGACGAAACTTTGAAATTAAAACAAGGCAGAATTGATTAGCGGTATTTCAAAATTCACTACGCGATTTCTATTTTTCAAAATAAATATTTTCTCCCGAAACATTAAATATATTGGACCACTTAAATTACATCAATAAATTCAACTTGTGGATTTATTCCATGGTTAAATGACCAAAAATGGTCTGTCACGCTGATTTATCAGTCTGTTCATACCTAATATTTCTAATATGTTCCTTCATTGTTGTTTATAAATTATATTTGGTCCTTCCAATTTACACCGTCATAATCTAAACAAGTAAATTCATAAAT
This sequence comes from Mantis religiosa, assembly GCA_030765055.1. Classification (NCBI taxonomy): domain Eukaryota; kingdom Metazoa; phylum Arthropoda; class Insecta; order Mantodea; family Mantidae; genus Mantis; species Mantis religiosa. The sequence goes on along the minus strand of CM060953.1, from coordinate 5,015,088 downwards.
GCCATATTTTTTTACTATCGGAAATTTTATCTTTTTAAAAAACTTGTTAAATTTTTATACATATTATTTTGAGGAACCAAAATTATACAGATACTCCAAAAAGTATTCGCCTAATCATAGCACATAGAATTTAAGAAAGGAAAGTATAGATAAGACACGAACAATAACTACTTCCTTACAGCGGTTAATATCTAGAGTTAAAAATAAAACATAATTTGAGTTCATATATTGTTTAATTAGTAAACAGTTTTACGTTGTTTAAAATCATGTACCATTTGATGTGAAACAAGTATTCGCCTAGTAAACACGGTCCAAGTTACGGTGTCTCGCTCACACACATCACTGCAGTTGTGTTCCATCCTGACTGCTTTATCTCTGTTTTCAAAGCTGATGACTGCTATTTAAGTAATATGGGTTGAAAACGTCGTGAAACTTCAAAACAAGAGAGATACATTTGCATCAAGTTATTTAATAAAGAAAAATCTTTTCAAGAAATTAGAGAAACCATTGAAAGAGCTACCATTACAGTCAAGACTATTATAAACAAGTTTGATCAGAAAAACTTAGGAAAATCAGTCAAGAAGCAATCGTCCTGCAGTTCTATCCGAGATGGAGAAACGACAGTAACTTAGAGAAGTGAACAAAAATCCTAAACTTAGTGTTCCAAAACTTGGCATTGCAGTTCAAACACACAAGGAAAGTTCGTTTCAGCACAAATCATAAGAAACGCGCTTTATGAAGCTGAGTATGGGGGCCGAACAGCCCATAGAAAACCATACATGAGTAAAATCAACAGAAAAAGCGAGTTGCTTTTGCAAAAGAACATAAATACCATGGGTTTGATATTCAGAAGAAGCTTGTATTTACTGACGAGAGTCAATGAAGTCAAAAGGACGAGTAATAGTGTGGAGAAAAAACAATTGTGAGCTTGAGGAGAAAAATATAATTACAGCTTCAGTTAAACATGGAGCCGGTTCAGTACTTGTCAGCGGCTGCATGAGTGCAAATGCTGTTGGGGATTTATGAACCATAAGCTTTATATAAACATCGTAAAAACACATCTGTGTAAAAGTGTGAATAATATGGGTTTTTCTGAGGATTATATTTTCACACAAGATAATGATCCAATACACACAGCTCTTCACCACCGCAATCACCAGACATGAATCCAATAGAGAATTTGTGGAGTATACTGGACAAAAATGTTAGGAATCATCAGATATCTAATATGAAGGATCTAAATAACGCTCTAATAGAGGAATGTCATAAAATTACAGTGGAAACAACACAATATTTGGCGAAATTCATGCCAAGGAGAATGCAAGAGGTTACCAAAGAGGAATGGAGGGCCTACTAAGTACCAATCGTGGCATTCTACACCATCTTCAGTATGCAGACGAATACCTATTTTGCATCCTATATTGCATATCTTTAATTTTCAAAGTTTAACTATGTTTATGTGAATAGATACTACATGTTCCTTTATTGTATTAGTTTTTCAGTAATCAATAAATAAGACAGTATCCCTACTGTTCTTTATTCTGATGATTTTCTACTATCCATACATCCTTAAACTTAAACTCATGCATTAAACGAATACTTTTTGGAGTAACTGTAATCATATTTTATTTTTTGAGGGTAGAAGCATCGTTTACAGTTTTTATATTTAAAATTTTCAGTCTTTTTATGTATAAAATCGTTAATTAAAACAGCACTAATAATGCTTATGTTCTCTCTATATTTAAGGGTATATTTATTAACATATTAAACTGTTAAAGCAGTAAATTTATGTCAAAAAGAGTTCAACTTTTATTTTTATGAGTACATTTTCTATAAATACCAAAAGTTTAGTTCATTGTTACATTGTTATAGTTCTAGAAAAGGCAGACCATTATTTTTAAGTTTCGAACGTGAATATTGTAGCATATACATTTAGAAGTTTTAAAGCATCATTTGTATTCATCAGGAACAATATAAAAATGTCATCTACGTATCTATACCAAGTTTTAAACATTTAATGGAATGCTTTACTGACTTACATTTCAGAAAAGCTTTTTAAAAGATTATCAAGAAAATGTGAAATTGCTAAACCAAAAGTCTGTATTTTCTAACAATCTGTTGAATGCGTATCATAGTTTTGTTAAAATGTAAGCGCTCGGATTTAATATTTGTATTTGGCATCCGCTTGAACGTACGCACACGTAAAGTGAGAGGCAAGGCAAGCAGTAGACCGGAAGGCAAGCGTATTGATTAGAAGCCGGCCGGCCGGCATAAGCTTGCACTGTTTATCCGCCAGGGCGGGGCACTGTGTTTGAATGTTGTAATAACAACGCATGGCACTGAATGGAAGATGACGTCATGCTGTGAAATAGACGCCTACTAGCCTTTCACCAGTCTGGCCAACCTAGCGGTTTTCTGCTGTATTTGACATTACTTACACGCGTTTATCATCAGTTTTTGAGTAATGTAAATGGAGCCAGTGAATTAAATGTTTGAATGTCAAGCTGGTATAAGCTATTGCAATAAAATGTAATAATTTCTTACAAACATCACTTAAATCTTTAAGAAATTAGTAAACTGAAATATTCTTAGCATCTTCAGTCGATCTGTTTATTCTTATTACTGCCACTAGGTGACGGATTATTTTTGAATTTATTACTAAACTGTTAATGTACTTACATTCGCAGTTTTACGCCACACTGCTCTGCTGTTTGCTAAGAATGTTAATATTCAGCGGACCTCGAAACGTGTATTTCAAGGTAGTATCAGTACTACATTTTTGGATGGGACCATCTACTTGTTAAGTAGATGTAAAATGTTTGATATAGTCCATAGTCCATAATAGGCTTGAGTCTGGATTTTTTATGTAGTATCAGCTGGAAAATACTCATAGATATGCAGTGAAAATTGGGAAAATATGTAAAATCTTTAAAATATGTGATATAAAATATTAAATATTTGATGCAAATTTCTAATATTATGCTCAAGAGAAATACAAACATTCCTCAGTACAGTGAACCATTATTATTTGATGAAAATGTAACCTAGAAACTACATTATATTAACCTAATTTAGAAAATTAACTCTCAATTTTATCAAGTAAAAATATTATGAGTAAACACAAATGTAAATGCAAATTCCATAGCCAGAGACATTCATTAATTAAATTTTGCAACACAGAGAACAATTAATTATTTTTCTAAGCTCTCTGGGATCATTGATAGCTGTCATAGACAGTATTACTTATGTATGTTGTATTATGTCCCCTTTTAGAATTTGACACACACTGTGAAATGTAGAATATCCAGCATTTTTACACAAAACTGTTTTTATTCCACACACTTTTACCCTTCTCCCCCATGCACTACACCTAGTTTCTCAGTTGCATCTTCCAGAAAACCAATAGAAGCTTCAATTGGAAGTCCTGAAGTTTCTAAATGTGTGATACCCTTTGGGAGCCAGCTAAAGTTGCTTCTAATGTAGGAGACAGAACAAACCGCTTTGGAATCACTTAAGGCATGCTGAGATTCAGAATATCTACAGCACTTTTAGGGTCAAAAGAATCAACAACAGTCTTTGTCTTCAAAATATTCATCATACAAGTTTACTTCTTCAATCCACATTCCCCATCTAGTTAACATTGGTTCCGGAGGCAATGGTGTTCCTGGAAGTTGCTCTTTGTAGGAGTTCACTCACTGCTTGGACTTTTAGAAACTTTTTTCTTGTTGCCATCCACTTCTGGAAACTTCTCTTATATCCTCGGCAACATGTCAAATGGAGCATATTGGGGTAAAATACCTTCAGAGCAATTGCAGCTGTAAGCACGTATGGTGCTACATCAGAATATAGCAATAACACTTTCTCTTCTTGAGTTCTGATTGGCCACAACACTTTTAGCCCATCATTCACAAATCTTGCAATAGTTGAACAATTTGTATGGTCCAGCCCTTTGCAGTAGATTAAACATGGGCCAGAAGCGCAGTCAGGTTCCAATTTTCCTACCACGACATTTGCTTTGTTACGTCTCTTAAGAGTTCATCAACTGCAATCGATATTGTTACCCAAGCGGCAAGCCTACGCTGCCGATCAATAAATGAAGGCCAGCGGAGGGAGGGGAGACTGCAGGGGTGGCTGGGTCTTCGTTTACCCCTCCTCCTGCCGCTCGAAGGAGCACGAAGCTTCGAGAATGTTTTCCCCTCCATAAAAGGAAATCTCGAGAAACTTCGGGCCGCCGATCAACACAAGCGAGGCGATGGTCAGTTGTGTTGAGTTGTGTTGAGTGTGTCGTGGCGAGCAGTAGTATAAGGCGTGCCGAGTGTACGTGGAAAGACGAACTGGCTTAGTTGTAATTGTGTACATTACGAAATTGTAATTGTGACATTGGATAAGGTGGAAATAAAGAATGTTTTTGAGTGGTGTAATTGAACTTTTTTAATTTTACGAATCCACAAAGTCACAATATGAAAGAATCTCCAATGTACTCTCTTACGCTGTCCATTATCTCATTGTAGCAGACTTGCAGATAGTTTTTGCGTAATGTTGAATTGTCAGGTATATGTTGCTAGGAGTATTTTTCCAAGAAAGATCTGAATTTAGGCACTTAAATCTTGTACCACAGAATATTGGCAGCAATCATTGCACTGCACAAATCCTTATAGAAAGGATTACTTGAAGTTGAAGAATTTTTCATCTGTGTTAGAAGCATTTGCTTTGTCTGTTGACATAATTGTTTATTTTTTCTATGCAGCACACTTCTTCAATTCTGTTCAAGCTGGCATTTCATAGAGCATCCTATATGTTTGTTGCTATCTTGACAAATGACTATTTAGCCGTCTGTCGTAAAGCAGTCACCAATTGCAGTCCATTTTAATTTTTAAGACAGTGAAAATCAGACAGGTGCCACCTTCACACTAGAGAGAACTGATGTCCACTGTTTACTTACCCACTTCGATTCTGAATAAAACTAAGTACAAGAAATGAAAAGTATTGAGTATAGAACTTATAGCAGTTTCATGTTACTTCTTGTCGAATGACCTTCAGCAGAAGTCCAACCCTTAATCAACAGGTCAGAAAATAGATAGTTTATATTATAACAGACAGCTTTGCTTTCCTCTGTTGCATTTGTGTATGCAGTCGACTGCAGAAGTTTTGTGTGGTATGAATGTGTGTATGCTAGTTAGTTACATAGTTAATTACTAGCATGGCAAGGGGCATTATCCGCATAGCTTCAGTTTAGAATTTGTAGAGAAATTTACACACGTTAATACAATAAAATATAGAAATAAGTAGTTTCATGTAATATCACAAGAGTATGTAATATACTTAATATGTAAAATACGTATTTACATAAAAATCCCAGCTCTAATAATAGGTATTTGTGATATCCTGTTATCACATTTGAAGCTCCAGTGTCAAACTGCGAGATCTTCACATGTGGGCAGTTGTTGATATTGAATTAAATTCTCTCTGAATTTTATCACTCAAAATTCTAAGTATTGAGTTCCCTATCTCCTAAAATCAGTTATTTTATGTAAGTAACTGTTTTGTAACATAAATAGGGAGAGTTCAGTGGCTATTGAAGCGTGGTCCTTCAGTACTACGTCTGCCAGGTAATTGAAGCAGGAAAAAGACGAGCACTCCTACCAACAGACTGCTTATTTGTATTAGAAACAATTTTTACTCTGTCACTATGCAGCAGGCAGAGAACGTATAGCATTCCGCCCAGAAATTTGATATCAAGATTAGACTGGAGGCTCGCTGAATCTACAAAAAGCATTGTTTACGTGGAATAATGTTTCATTATTTTTTATTTCCTGAAAAATAGATCTCAATAATTAAAATAAATATGATTTAATTTTATTTGAATGACTAATAAAACTTGTGGTCCTGTGTTGTGGCGTAGTTGGCTGGAGCATTGTGCTATGTTCCCTGTTACGGAATGCACCCCTGGCAGTGCGGGTTTTAAGACCTGGGTATAGGACCGGTGCCCAAGTGAGGAGCTATGCTAGGTAGCGAAACCCGGTCTAAAAGACCAACTTACAGTGATGCTGACCACATCTCCTTGTATTGGTTGTATTGATCAGTCACCTCTACCTCGCATATGTGGGCATGAGGCCAGTAGTCGGTTTGGCAGGCTCAGGCCCACTTTGGGCTATTACCCGATGGCTTTAATTTTTACTTTAATACAATTTGTGCCTTTAATTTTGTGTGAATAGCTTGTAAAGTCCATTCTGAGATTTGTTTGTGTGATTGGTAAACTGTGGTGGATAGACATAATCTTGCTACACACAACTAATGCTCAGAATTTGATAGTAGAATCAATGTTCAAATCTCCCAGTATTTAAAGACTAGGAGCCATATTAATAGTCAGACTTCGTCGGGATCAGCTTACTACTTTCGGTGGACTAACGGTGGATCATCGATTTTCTTATTCATAAACCGGGATTAGCGATAGACCGAGGACCAAACATGTTGGTCCGGCTCAAATTTTGGTCTTCCTCTGAAGGGTAGGTTAAAGGCAGACTATCTTTGCAACATGGACGACAATGAAGAGATGAATGTAGCTGTGGTGCGTAGAATTTGTGACATAAGACGGAGGAAAACTTACCTACCAAAAATAGAAATTATTGCAAAGTACGACGACCAAACTTCAAAAGCAGATACAGGTTTAGTAAAGCAAACGCCAGAAAGCTGATAGAAATGAATCGTCCTAACTTGTACATCAGGAACAATAACCGAGGCCTGAGTATCTCACTTGACACTCAAATCCTAACAGCACTTCGGTATTATGTAAGGGGAGGATATCAAGAAAACACTGCTGACATACATCAGTAAGCCATATTATCAGCAAACTCGTTATAAATTTCTCTCCATGCCTCGTCCTTTCTCATATTTGTATCCGTCGACACAGATTTGTTTTCTATAATGTTCATTCTTTTTTGGACTAGAGAAAACATTGGTCTTCTCTGACCAATCGATACCATGCTTCTTCATATTATCCTTATACACAGCACACCAAACTTTGTTACCTAACTCAAACAGCAGCAGGACTGTAAGAATGATTAAGAAACTGCTGTGAAACTACCATAGAGATTTATAAACTTGTAGGTACACTGTGGTTTGTTTAGCTCTCTATGGGACTTGCGCATGTGCAGAAGAACCTTTCTATGTCGTGTAACATTTGCTCCGTGCTGGTTCACCAAGGCTTTTTATCGTCTATGAATACCAAAAAGTTATACCGCCTTTGGTTCGGATCAAGTTAGTCCGGAGATGGTCTAGTTCAAAGTGTTAACTATGAATACGGCCCTAGAACTTGTTCATTTTTAAGAATTTCAGATTCAGTTCGATTCACAAAGTCATGTTTACCACACAAAAAGCACTGCAGGGGAGTCATTAATGTAATCTTGAACAAATTTCCGCTTAATGTATGTATGTATTTATTAACTGCAATTGGGTACTACCCGGTGGCAGAGTTAAGAACACAGATCAAATTACATATACTAGATTTACAACAATAATACAGTAAACAATACAAACATGATATTATTTTACTTTAGTCACTTAAAACTTATCTAAATACTTCTCTATTTACATATTATATACCATTATAATTCAAAAGTTAAACTATAAACCATTTAGATTTTTTCTAAATTTCTTCAGCGACAGGGGACAGCCCTGAAAGACTGCTACAGGCAATTCATTCCATTCTTCAATGGTTATATTAACAAAAGAAAATTTTCCTACGTCGGTTCTGTATCTTCTACCCTTAATTTTATACCTATGATCGTTTCGTCCATAATAATCCGGATTATCTAACCTTACACTGACGTCCACCCATGCCTTTACACCAGCATTAGCTTTGAATAATGCTACCAACCTATGTTTTTTACGCCTAATTCTTAATTCCTCCCATTTAGTCTCATCTCCTTTTATAGGCCCAAAATACTTGCCTCTTTTTATGAATTTTATTGCCCTCTTCTGTATTTTTTCTAATGGATCGATTTGGTTAGCTCTATACCCATGCCTTTACACCAGCATTAGCTTTGAATAACGCTACCAACCTATGTTTTTTACGCCTAATTCTTAATTCCTCCCATTTAGTCTCATCTCCTTTTATAGGCCCAAAATACTTGCCTCTTTTTATGAATTTTATTGCCCTCTTCTGTATTTTTTCTAATGGATCGATTTGGTTAGCTCTATACGGGTCCCAGCATGCTACTCCATATTCCATAACCGGCCGCACTAAGGCCTTGTAGGCAATTTCCCTGGATCTAGCGCTCCCCTTTTTCAATATTCTCATTACGAAATGTAATGCCTTCCACGCATTCCTAGTTGTGGAATTTACTTGTTCGTCCCATCCAGCATTACTTGCCAGGTACACTCCCAAGTATTTGCAGCTGTCCACCTGTGGAATTTGCACCCCTCCCATGTGATAGTTAACAATAATTTTGCCCTTAGTTCTACTAAAAACAATCGACTTACTTTTCTTGGCATTAATTGACATTTTGTTAGCCGCAGCCCAATTACAGATTTCATTTAAATCATCCTGAAGAGCGGTTTCATGCACTGTATTCCGAATTTTATTATAAATGATACAATCGTCTGCAAACAACCTTATCTGGCAGTTAATATTAACAGCAATGTCATTAACAAAAATGAGAAACAGTAAAGGCCCTAGTACTGAGCCTTGTGGCACACCCGAACTAACAGTTCCACTATCAGACAGCTCGTTACCTACTTTAACTTTTTGCGTTCTCCCTTTCAAAAAATGTTTAACCCATAATACTACGCGTTTGTCAATTCCTGTATTAGCTAGCTTACAAATAAGTAAACTATGTGGCACTACATCAAAAGCTTTAGAAAAGTCAATTACCACTGCATCAGTTCTTCCCCCTGCATCTACCTCATCTGCCAAATCTTGAAATAATGAAGTAATTTGACTTTCGCACGAATACCCAGGTCTAAATCCATGTTGCGCTTCATTAAACCACTTTTTATTTTCTAACTCCTCTCGTATATATTCTGCAATTAAATGCTCCATTAATTTACATACTACTGAAGTTAGACTAACTGGCCGATAATTATTTATTTCTGTTTTATTACCCCCTTTATGAATCGGAACTATAATAGCTGTTTTCCAGTCTTCCGGTAAGGCACAGTTGTTAATTGACATGTTGAACAAGAGCATTAGATAGGGAATCATGGCTTCACCCCCAAGCTTTAATATTTCAGTAGGTATATTATCTGGTCCCCTTGATTTTCGGTTTTGCAGCATCTTAATCCTTTTGCGTAATTTGGGCGCCATTATTTGAAAAATCGTTTCTCCACTCTCCCCAATTTCCTTTTCGGAACTATCGTCGGATTTAAGAAAAACCGATACAAAATGCGAATTTAATATATTAGCTTTGTCCCTATCACTTAATACATCTATCCCATTAACGTTAAAATCTGGTATGCTCTCTTTATTTCCCCTGCGTCTTTTTACATAATTGTAAAATGATCTCCAACAATTATTTGTCCCGCTAAAAACGTTATCTAAGAATCGTTCCTGCGCTTGCAACTTTTCGTCTTGTAATTGTTTAGCTAATTCTTTAAATTTGTTAAGATGCCATTCTGATATCTTCCTTTTATTATAAGCGTGCCTAGTCTTTCTTTTAAGTTTCCTAATACATTTTGTATAAAATTCTGGATCCGCTTTATGTTTAATAACTTTAAAAGGTACGTGTTCTCTAATTGTTTCCAGGATAAGTGTTTTGAAATTAACCCATGCTTCATTTACACTAGTGACAGATTTTACAAATATCCCATATTTTTCCCGGAGAAATGTTTGTATAGCCTCCCCGTTCGCCCTATGGAAATCCCAACTAATTACTTGTTCCGTTTCAAACCGGTTTGTCTGCCCTTTCCAATTTATGTCTAATTGCACACACTGATGGTCACTTATACCTGGCAAGACATCGCATGCAGAAAACAATGACTCAGGTTTGCATAAAAATACGTCCAGTAATGCTGTTTGTCGAGTAACAGTTTTCACTACTTGAAATAACCCCTGCTCCCAAACCAGAAAGTTAACGAGCTTTTGAGCTTCACCTCCTATTAACTGTCCGTCCCAGTTTACATTTGGCAGATTTAGATCCCCTGCTAATATAACATTTTTTTCCCCTTCGGAAGAGATTTTCTCCACTAGTTTATGAAGTGTAGCATAATCAGTTTCTCCAGGTGGTCTATAGCAAGCTATTATTGTTAAATTATTTCCTTTGTTTGCTTGATCAATAATTTCGATTGCCATAATCTCAACCTCTTCTTCTACCCATAATGCTTTGCTGTTTAGCTCTGATTTAGCGCAAATAAAGATTCCCCCTCCCCTTCCATCCCTGTCCCTCCTAAACACCCTGTAATCTGTTCTGAATACTTCTGAATCATTAATGTCAATATTCAGCCATGATTCCGTACCTATGACACTTGGATTGCATATTTCTACTAAATTCCAAAACTCAACAATTTTATTCATAATACTACGGCAATTTACCTGTAGCAGCCTTAAGGAATCAGCCCCTACCTGAAAGTCTACGTTTTCCTGAAGTTGGTGTCATTGCTGCCCTTGATGCTCGTTGCCGTCAGCCCACTTCGTCACCCTCGCGAACAAAGCTGCCAGCTTTGACGATCCTCTTCGGTTCAAGTGTACTCCATCCCGTCCATAGTCCCAGTCTTCAATCCACGAATTCGGGTCAAGAAACTGAGCACCCAGTCGCTCCGCTACCCATGAAAAAGCTTCATTTACCTGCATCACCTTTCTCCAGCTGGAGTCGCGTCGTCTTAGTACTCCACTGACGACTATTTTTGCTGAAGGAAACAGCTGTTTTGTCCTTTTAACTAAGTCGTACATGTCCCCCAACACATAGTTAACACTTCTCCGCAAGTCATTGCTCCCAACATGTAATACGATTGTCCGATAGTTGCCTTCCATCTCCTCTTGCTTTCTCTCGATTTCCCTCAGCAGACCGTCAACTCTTATGCCAGGATAGCAAACTACCTCCGCCGTTGGATTTCCAGCATGTCTCACAATAGAGTCACCGACTATAAGGCTAGATTTCTCCTCTTCTTTTACTCTTTCTTCCCCCTGCTCCTTCAGTTGACGGTTTTCAGCTTCGAGCCTCCGAATGATATCTTCCGCCTGTTGTAGCTTAATACGTAGTTCCCGTGCTTCTTCTTGAAGCTGCTCCAGTTTCCTCTGATTTGCGGTGACGGTCTTGGCTCCCCTGCATTCCTTACATTCCCAGGTTTCCTCGATGTTCATGTCCCTCTTCACTTTCTGGCAGCCAAAGTGGAACCACTTCGAGCAATTACTGCACATAAGTCCGGTCCTCAGAACTTTAATACAGCTCCCACATCGTTCGTCCGCTACAGGTCCTGGATTAATCTCAATTCCGCCTATCCCTAGTAAAGTTACTAACACAAAAATTACAAAATAACTGTGAAGTTTCCGTAGTACCTTCACGCTGACTACCTGCTCCCCGTGAGCGCAGACCCGACCACATTCCGATCCTCGCCCGGTAAACCACCAAGTCAACACCCATTGTCTCAACTCGTTTCTACCTGCCTCTCTACCTGGCACGTCCGATCTCCTCAAGCTCCAGACACCAACTGTGGCCTGTGATGAATCTGAACATTGCATCTGGGTCAACTTTCGAGGTAGATCTGGAATTGTTTTGAGTGGAGATCCTTCCAATTTAATTTTTCAGAGGAAGTAAGATATTTGTCTAAATTGATTGTGAAAGTGTTTTTAATTAAAATATTTTAACTGTTCCTTGTAGAACTTGTTAAAACACAGAGTTTATGTATAATGCAATTTTTTTTTGGTATTAATACATTTCTGAAATTGATATGGGTTTGAATGTCATTTAATAGAAAGTTGCTATTTTCTGATGATCATGCAAAGAGCATGAAATTTCAAAAGATATCCCTTGGCTATTGCTTTAGCTACTGCACTCTTCTTTGAGCTATTTGTAGAGAAGTTAACTTTGATAAAGGAAAGTAGGTTTTAGAAGAGTAAAGAGAGTGCAGACTTTGCTGGCCAGAACTACATGGCCCAGAGAGCATTTAATGGTTTTGATTTTACTACATACAATTAAAGAACCATAATATACCTTGCTAGAGGTGAAGGTAAATCAGATAAAGAATGTGTAGATATTGTGATCATCTAGTATTTATAGTATCTGGGTCAGAGTCAGAGGGTTTATTTTAACAAGCAACGAGTCACTGCTAGTTTTACAAACATTGCACATTGGAAAGTGATACAGTATCAAATTGGAACGTAATACAACTTTGCAAAGAATTTTGTTGAAAATGTTGACCATAGAATTCTTATACTGTAGACTCTCTTCATGCTATGGCTATGTTTAAGCTTCATTATGTACAGAAAAGTTAAACTTGTTGGTTTGTATTTACAGGTTGGAAAAGAAGACCAAAGATTACATAATTGCAGAGAAAAATATTCATGTTCTTGAAGCACGGGTGAATGATCTGGGAGCAAAATATAATCAAGCAGTCGCTGATCGTAAGAAGGCTCTAGATGAACTGAAGGATCTGGAGAAGGAATATGAGAAGCTGAAGGCGCAGGTGAATGATCTGCGTGACAAACTGCAGCATGAAACCCTCCTTAGAATTGATGTGGAGAACTCTCTGCAGACCCTTCGAGAAGATTTACAGCTCAAAGAGCAAATCTTCAATGAACAGCTGACAGAAACTCAGACTCGCAGACAGGTATGTGGCTTTCAAACAGTAAAATTTGGTTCATTAAATAATTAGTGGCAACATTTGAATTAAAAAGAAAAAATAGTTTTGAAAGTCATTGTTTCTTTGCCCAGAAGTAATCTCCAAAAATTTTACACTTCAGAAAGAAATACCATCCACATTTTGTTGTAGTAATCTTGTACAAATCAGACTGTGCTACTACTGTTCCGGTTCTAAAGTCTACTCCTCTAAGTGGTAATTTCATTTTTGAAGAAAGGTTAAAATCATATGGGCTCATATCTCGGGAGTGTGTAAGAAACTCTAGAATTTCTGAGTTCCAGCTACAAAATAAACTACCTTTAGGAGCAGCTATGTGAGGGCGAACACCATTGTGTGTAGCACAGTGTAATGTGAATTCAGGAGATTTGGATGTTTATGATGCACGCTAGTTGTAAATTGTGTTATAGAAAGTACCTGCATGAGTGACAAGGAATCCATCAAAATGCCTGCCTTGGTAGCGTGGTGGTAGCGTGTCTGCCTCACGTTCAAGAGGTCCCAAGTTCGAATCTCGGTCAGGGTGAGTTACCTGGATAAGGTTTTTTCCAGGGTGTTCCCTTATCCTGAAAGACGAATGTCGCGTAAATCTAAGCTCTTTGGACCCTGGGCTCATTTGAGCATCATTTCATCCATTCCATTCATCGTCCGATATGACTTAATGTTGGAGGGCGTAAATTACAAAAACAAACAAACATCAAAATAGTAAGCAACTATGAACATGACTTGAACTCCTTGCCAATACTTTCCTGGCTGTGGGGGATCATTGTACTCTAATTTTGAAATAATAAATAATTTCTCATTATGTAATGAAAGAGTATGAAATTTCTAAGGCTGCACATTACATTCTACTTGTAAACATACGACTTTTGATGTGGTTTCATGTGTCACTCTTGCAACTACAACAAAATGTATAATGAAGCTATTTCTGCAAATGTTTACCTCAGTTAAGATGAAGTAGATAGAAAAATAAGGTTTTGTAAGAACCGTTTGTAGAAGTTGTATAAAATGAAATGAGAAATGTAGCATCTGATTTTTACAGCAGGTTTCCATGTTTTAGTGGCATCACAAAGCAAATGATGTGTTATTATTGGTTCAGCTTGTAATAAGAAAATTTGTAATCATCAGGTGGAGATCAGTGAAATTGACGGACGTCTGACTGAGCAGTATGAGGAGAGATTAAAAGAATCCTTGCAGGGGCTACGTGAAGAGTATGAGGCCCAGATGAAGGCAAACCGAGATGAAATAGAACAGATGTTTAGTTCCAAGGTAAGACGTGCATAAAATACAGTTGTGTATGATTATTCATACTTGGTGACCCATATGGGCAGATTCAAAGCGTTTAACTTCTTTACATGGTCAAACTTGTTTTCCATTGTATTTGAAGAAAATAATACATTTGTAACTCATTTCATACCTAGAATATATGACAGCTCAGTAACACTCAACGTGCCTTTGAAGAAAAGTGCCCTAACAAATGTGTCCTAGTATGTGATAAGTTAATGCTTTTGATGACAAAAGGAAGGAAGTACAGGAGGAGAGAAGTGCAATCCTAGGAGATTGGGGAGAGAGAATATAAAGTTAAGAGTACCATGAAGGGGTATGAGAAAGAAGGAGAAATGTCGCAACTGTCTGTAAGACAAGAGCTGCTAATTGCCAGTGAACTCGTTTGATAAAGACAAGTGTACCAAGAATCACTATACTGCATAAATAGAATTTGGAAATCTACTTATATAATAGGTATTGCAGTGTGTAATGTGATAGGAATTGCACACATTGAGTTCATAATGTATGATAAAAGTAAAAGTTCCCCAATTACAGTCTTTACAGCTGGCTTGGATGCAGAATAACAACATTTGGGAGATGTTGAACACACGTATGTTATGAGCCAGCATGAATGTTTGCATTGTTTTTTAGAATGTGCTGTGTTAAAAAGGGGGTGTATGGGACAAATTATTAAAGGAAATGTTGGCTAATGCAGGGACAAGAGAAAGAATAAGATTAAAGTAATATAAAAATTATTTGTGGTTGGTTTATTGACACTCGTCACTTACTTTTTCATATATTTATGAGAGACTAGTTTCAAAGGCCCTGGCCTCAAAAAAGTTCATAGTTCCACCACCAGAGAGAGCAGATAACAACAGTTGCCAGTTGGGAAGAGATTGAAAATGGAGGCCAGGGCCTTTGAAACTAGTCTCTCATAAATATATGAAAAAGTAAGTGACGAGTGTCAATAAACCAACCACAAATAATTTTTATATTAATTTTGACGTCACTGTTACTAAATTCCTCCAAACACACATCAAGATTAAAGTAGTTAAGTAAGGCAAACTAAAAGGTAGGGGTCCATTACTCAAATAATGAATGTATATGTTAAAACACATTAAAATAGATATCTTGTATATTGTAACAATGAATGAAGTGAAAACGTAGAAAATGAAGCTAGTTACAGTGAAGCAATAAATATTACACAAATATCAATATTTATTAAATCTCCATTTAACTTAAGAAATTGTTAATATATCTTTCTTCTTTCTAATGAAGATCAATTTCGAAGGCAAATCGCATTTATCTTCAGTTCAAAACAAACTCCGTTGTCAAGGAAATCTCAGTTACCATGTTTTTCTTTTGTTATGTTTTCAGCATTACCAACATCTAAAGACGAAACAAACCTAAAAACAATCAACTGCCGGTATGTCAAAATTCAGTACGCAATGTTTATTTTTTAAAATAAATATCTTTTCCCAAACTATTAAATCTATGGGACCATTTAATTGTTTTAATAATTTAACTCCGGGATCTATTTCATGGTTAAATGACCAAAAATGATCTGCTACGACCGATTTATCAATTTGTTTATATCTAATGTTCTTTCTGGTTTCCAAACTACGTTTCGTCTTTCCAGTATAAACCTGATCACAATCTAAACAATTAAATTGATAAATACCATATTTTTTATTATTAGGAATTTTATCTTTTTTAGAAAATCGTAGTAAATTTTTAATACTATACTTATTTTGAGGAACTAAAGTTATACCAACTTCTTTAAAAAAATTTTGAAAATGTTTATTAACCCAAGGATGGTAAGTAAATTTTTTGAAATTATAATTGTCTTTCAGAGTAGATATATCATTAACAGTTTTTTGATATTTAAATTTTTCAATCTTCTTTTGTATAAAATCTTTATTAAAATCATTATTTAAAGCAGTATTAATAATATGTTTATATTCTTTATTAAATTTCTCTTTATTCAGGGGCATATTTATTAATGTATAAATCAAACTATGAAAAACAGCAAATTTATGTAAAAAAGGGTTAAAACTTTTATTTTTTATGCAATTATCAATATGAGTAGATTTCCTATAAATACCAAAATTTAATTTGTTATTTCTTATTTTCAAACCTTAGAAAAGGAAGAAATCCATTAATTTCAATTTCTAATGTGAATTTTATAGCTTTATCTTGTAAATTTAGTAATTTTAAAGCATCGTTAATTTTTGAGTTTGCTTTATGAGTTTGGTGACTAAATGAACATTCCTCTTCGTCCACTACTACAGAGCTCCAATCACTCTGCCATCTGGTGTTAGGGGCACTTAGTTTTAATACTTCATTTAATGCCGGGATTTCAAAATTTATAACTATCACGGTTTTTGGTTATGAATATTTTTTTAGTGACTTGAATTTTGAAAAAACTTAAAAGTTTAAGTTAAGTGGAGATTTAATAACAAATATTTATATTTGTGTCATGAAGTGAAAAATTAAGTAGGTCAAATAAATGGAAAATTGAAAAAAAAAACAAAAAAAAAAAAAAAAAAAAAAAAAAAAAAGTTGTACAAATAAATTCATTCCTTGAAGGGGGGGGGGTGGAGTGCATTGACTTTTTCACCGTAAATCTAGATTTCAGGAATTGTAAATGAAGTACTAAAATTACCACCAAGTATTCTGTATTGATTGCTTAACATAAATATGTGCCATGTTATAGGGAGATACAGTAAATTACAATCATTTTGTTATAGTATCATGTGTTTGCCTGATTAGTTTACTTTTACTGTCTTAGCACATAGACATTATTGTTAGTGTAAAGTGCTAGATTATTGATTAGAATCATTTTCATATACTAAAACATCTAAGATCCATGTGTTATTGTTTCCTTTCAGCTCAGAAATGCAATGAGTCGGGCAACTGTAAACAATGAAACTATTACTAAGAATGCAGAGGAAATGCGCAACATGCGTAGTCGTCTTGATTCATACCAGGCCAGAATAGGAGAGTTGGAAAATAACAATACAGCTCTTCTGGTAAGTGACAGTTAATAACAAATAAGTTTTGAATGTGATTATCATTTGATTGTCTAGACTTTTTGTATATTTTAGCAGGGTATTTACACGTAGAATACTTTTTCTATTTAGATATTAAAAATATTACAGAATAGGTAGAAAATCTTATAATTTTAGTTTAAAAATGGATAGTTAGGCTAATTTGAATAGAAACTAACTGCATTCTTTGATCAACTGAACTGTCCTGAAGCGGTTTTGGAATGTGCAAGGGCTGGCTTGCTCTCCATCAGAAGTACGCCTAAAGGACTGGCAGTCAATGAGTACAGAACTGTAAACTACTGTATTAACTTACATTAGGCTAAATTGATGACCTTCAATGCAAACACTTTCCTTATATCTCCTATTTTTACCTATGTAAGTGTTTTCTCATAATTGACACTTGACAGCATTTACCCTACTATTCGCCTAGTCCTTGAAAAGTGTAAAAGGGGTAATACTGTAATGTTCTTAATTATTATGAGATAAAAGAATAAAGATTTATAATTGTAAGAATAGTTTGTACAAGAGTAGAAAAAATCATGAGAGTGCAACACATCAGATTTACCAATTTACTGTCTAAAGATGTAGTTAAGAAGACATTACTCTATTTAAGCAATACATTTTAAAATGTTCAGATGGAAATCTAGGGGAGAAAAGGTTTTTGATACTAACAATTTAAACGTATGTGATTATTTGTTTCAGGCACGACTTCGAGAATTTGAAAAAACACTTGAAACAGAACGTCTAAAACATATGGAAGAACGGTCAGACCTAGAATCTCAGCTGCAGCGCATGAGGGATGAAATGGATGCCCAGTTACGGGAATATCAAGAACTGATGGATATCAAGGTTGCTCTGGACTTGGAAATTGCATTCTATCGCAAAATGATAGAATCTGAGGAGGCAAGACTTAACATCACACCTAATCAGTCAGGCAACATATCAATGACTATGCGTCCCACACCTATTCGGAGAACGCCTCTGCGTGGTGGTAAAAGGAAACGCACAACTCACGAAGAATCAGAATCAGAATCCAGATTTGAAGAGTCTAACCATGCCAAAGGTGATGTGGAAATCAGTGAGGTGTGTCCAGAAGGAAAATTTGTCAAAATTTATAATAAGGGCAACAAGGTGAGCAGAATTAATATTCTGGTTGGACATAATGCTAGTAACTGAGTCCTGTAGTATAGGTGAATGCTTATCAAACTAAGTACTTTAATTGGTATTGTGACTTTGTGGATTCATGAAAGTAAAAGTCCAGTTTGCAGAAATTCCAAAATGCTCTTTATTTCCATAGAAACACACTTTGGTTAACTCTTACAGTAGCAGAATTACGTAACATACACAATTACAATCTGCAAGGTCGTCTACCACAAACAAAAGAGTTTACTTTCAAAACACAGCTGTATGCACTGTACAGCTGTACAGTCAAGTTCCATTTCGACTCTAATTATGACTCTCGACTCTCCCTTGGCAAATCGCGGCTTCTTTATATACCTCTACTCATATTTCTAGACATTTGTGGAATGCTCTGTAACAAACAAGAAATTGAACCTTCCAGTCAGCTGTCTCTTTATCTGTTTCGGTAAGCTTTCATCTCCGCATTGCACCATCTGTCCCTTTGTGCACACAAGCCCTGGTATCGCAATAATGGATTTGCAACAGTATTATAACTACATTACAAACTGCTACTGAATATTTTTAACACAGTGTTAAACTGATATAATACTGAAGTTAATACAAATTCTGTTTCATTGAACAATGTTAACATTTAAGTGAATATTGTGATACTTTTGTGTTATGCCAATTAACAATGTTAGAAGTTGAAAAAGGACTTCCACAAGCCAAGTTGTTGAAGTAAATTTGCAGTATTTGGCATTTTGTTGTAATGTTCTAATGTTGCTGTTGATCTTAGAGATGTGCAGTCTCACTAAACCATGCCAACATTACATGAAAAAATACACTACATCTCTCGTATGAGTGCATTAAACACATGCATCACAATTTTTTTCTCGCTGCTTTGTAAAAGTTTTCCCTTGCGATGCTTCAGCAAAAAACTGGCGGAAGACATTGTCATTATTTATATAAGTACACGTGCAATAAACAATCAATAAAATAATTTAGCTCTTGCATTCGGCACAGCACAGCTTCGAATGGCGATATATGACTAATCCAGTTCAAAACAAGGTCGTGATAAGTCATATAAACACATATGTCATCACTACCGCTGAAGCATGTGCTATCGTGCCATGTGAAAGGCGGGTTTAGAGCAAAGGAACCTCCTCTTTACATCGTTTAAGAATTAACATGCATTTCAGATGTCAGCTCTGTTGTGTAATATACTTAATTCCAACAGTCACGAAAATATAAATTTGACAATTCTCTTCCAACATATAAAGATATAACACCATGTTAAATAACGAACTAATTTTTACTGCACAACAGTTTATACACAACAGCAGCCAATGAGAGGTGATAAGGTTACGTGACCGTTAAGAGATACGGGGCAAGTAAATGTGAAACAAGATATAAATACCTGTAAGTGTATATTTTTCTTTAGAACTGATGGATTGTTTATCTATTTGCAGGATATTGTTTTGGGTGGTTGGCAGCTGTTGAGAAAAGCAGGAGATGCAGAAACAACATTCAAGTTCCATAGGAGTGTAAAGATAGAGCCTGGAGCAACAATCACAGTGTGGTCTGCAGATCAGGGTCAAACACATGAACCTCCAAATAACCTGGTCATGAAAAGCCAAAAATGGTTTGTAGCAGATAGCATGACCACTGTCCTAATCAGCAACAGTGGTGAGGTAAGTCAACTCTTGATGCATTACAGTCAGGTCATGTTTCTCCATGTGGGAAGCTGCTGCAGATAGCAAGTTACCCTCTCAGTACTCCAGCATTCACGTTTCTCACCTCAGCAAAAATCTGAACACTTAATCTGTATTAGCTTACTTTAAGAACAAAAATAAGTTCATCTCAATACGCATTCACTGCATTGTAGCATCTTAGGCGTGAGTGTTTTTAAATAATTGATTAATGACTATTAACTGAGATGATCATAACAGTGGTGTTGATGTGCTGGAATTTTGACCCACAGGAGTTTGTGGTGGTGATCCATGTCGTCGTGATAGTCCCCAGTATTTATATATTTATATCTGAAAAACAGGAGAGCATCATCAACAAAGCCATGTGACATACTGGCATACCTTTTCCTATAGGTCCTTTTGTAATACTTTCAAGTGTGCCATCAATCCAGTACTTTGACACATTATGGCCACACTATTTCATACAAGTTCTTTTTCAGCGTTTTTCTTAAAAACAAAGCCCTTAGTGCTACAATATTTGATCTTTTGAGTATTAGTTTTCTGTTATTTAATTTTTTGAACTCAAATCCATCATGGAGGAGTTTGTTCAATGAGCTAGGGACTTCCTTCAAATAGCTCTGCTTCTTTAAGAAAAGAAAGAAACTTATATGTGGTAGGATGCTTCTTTTGGGTGTAATAGTCATAGATGTGCCATCTTATGGCATCTGATTGAAAACTATGGAGATGCTCTTGATCTTTGTTTCCCAGGAGTTACAATTCGTGATGGACCTGGTGGTTGCTGCTTCTCTTTAGAAACAGTCACTTTACTTATTTTGGGAGCACATGTAGTCCTTTTTCTTACTTAGCAGGAATAAGTTGTTCATTGTGAAGAAACAAATTCTTATCTTCCTATTTAAGGAATTCTCTAAGGAGCAGACAAATTCTCTAGTTTGGCTGTGCAATGTAACCCACGACTGTAAGCTAGTGTCTTGTACCATGAATACTCGCTCTACTTCTACTGCCACTAAGTCTTGTGTCCATAATGATATATTTTATTAGCGTTTTAACAAAGTGGGCTAACAACACACAATGTAAATATTAAAAGCAGAAGCATTATTAACAGTGAAGTATTCTTCATATTTAAGTTTGAATTTATGAGTCACTATGTTTACACTCAGTCTTCACTTACTTGTTGTTGTATAATTGAAACGTTTTCAAGATCGTTCGATCTCATCATCAGCTGTTTGGTGACTAGATGAACCTTCCTCTTCTTCCACTACTCATTCACAAATTCACTCTGAGGAACCTGCTAAATAAACCACTGAAAAATACAATCCCCAACAATTTGAAATCAGGAATTTATCAGATTAATTGTGAAACCTGTGAAAAAAGCTACATAGGAAAAACTAAGAGAAACATGTTAACCAGGCAAAAAGAACACCAGAGGAACATTAAGTTGAAACAAACAGAAAAATCTGCAGTTTCACACCATTTTTGGACAGAAAACCACAACATTGGCCACAACATTAAACTGTTAAAATCTTTAAGTACACCCATAGAATTGGATATTTGGGAAAAAATTTTCATAAACAAAAACCGTGATAAAGTTATAAATTTTGAAATCCCGGCATTAAATGAAGTATTAAAACTTAGTGCCCCTAACACCAGATGGCAGAGTGATCGGAGCTCCGTAGTAGTGGAAGAAGAGGAAGGTTCATCTAGTCACCAAACAGCTGATGATGAGATCGAACGATCTTGAAAACGTTTCAATTATACAACAACAAGTAAGTGAAGACTGAGTGTAAACATAGTGACTCATAAATTCAAACTTAAACACACAATGTAACTGAATGCTCAAGCAAACTGTACACAACTAGCAATAACTGACCTGAGGAGCCAGTGTAACCAATGTGGTAACCGTTGGTTACATTTCCTTAGCAATGACCTTTCCGTCTTACCCTCCACATCCCTTTCTTGACTGCTTTCATGTTCTTCTTTTAAAAATCAGACTTTAAGTGCGTTACTATGTATGTCATTAAGATACTGCCAAATATGATACCATCTTCTACCCAAGAGACATATGGATATTTTATAAAATGTAACATAGACATTTATATATCTGTGCATTGTTCTTCACATTTCAGTTTACTGATGGTCAGTTTGTTTTACTTAATGACAATAGTTTTCAGCCAAATATTTATTTCTTACGCAAAAGGTCCTGTTATCTCCACCAGGATAACCGGATTGTGTATTTACTTATATCACGTACTGAAGCAAGTACATGTTGCAGAACACATGAGATTTATACATTTAAAGTTTATTAAATAGGAAATAAGAAATAGAGATTCCAAGTAGTTATGTACAACATTTACATGGTCAAAGCAAACAATAGTACTGTGAAATAAAATAGCTACTAAAATATTCTTTTTTATAAAAGCAATGATTGAACATGAATTCCAGTAGTCTACTTTTGAATTTGTTAATATTGGCAACATTTTTAATGTATAAGGGGCATTCAAAAAGAAATGACCTGGAGACTGTTATGCCCAAACCATTGACAGGATGGTAATATGGCATGTGTAACAAAGTGTTCCGACCATGGCATGGAAGTTCACAGCCCATCGCTAGAGGGCATGCGTACATGTCATGTGACTATACAAAGCTAGCAGCAGCATGCATCAACACTGCTAGTCACATTGCAAATAGTGAAATGGAGGCATAGAGTTGTTGTTTGTTTTCTGACAGCTGAAGGAGTAGGGGGAATGGACATTCATCGACGAATGTTACTGTACGGCAAACACTGCATGTCCCTTGCAAGGGTCAAGGTGTGACACAAGCGCTTCAGGGGAGGATGGATGTCGTTAGCTGATGATGCACTGTCTGAAGCACCACACTACATTATCAATGACATCGTCCACTGGTTGATGCACTTATTACCCTGGACTGCTGAGTGACAGTAAAAGACATAGCCGCCAAGGTCGGATTGAGCGTCGGAAGTGTTCACACCATCATGAAGGAATGACTGATCTTGTGCAAAGTGTGTGCCCAATGGATGCCTCGCAGTCTTCAACCACAGTTACAGTTAAGTGCAGAGGTTCTACTCCCATTAGTCCTGGACCTGTAGGACCAAGGACCTGGGCCTCCTACTTGGGAGCAATGGATACTCCGGGGCTCTTTCCATAGGGCAATACCTTCAAGACGGGATGGAAGTGGCTATGCCACTTACGCGCGTCAACCCCACAGGGAAGACTACCAAAAACCTCGATGGGGCCGCGTGATGATCTAGCACACCTTCTACTAACTCTGCAGGCTAGTACCCAGAACTTATGAGGCAACCCTCTACCCCCTCTGGGCGGCCGTAGCCTGGCCGGAGGTACCCAATTCCCCGTGTGTGTCGGGAGCACACTGCCCCCTCCAGTCCAACCCAATCCGAACAACTCCCCTATGGGAGGGGCTCGGCAGTTAGGCCCGAGGTTCCTTTAGTAACGTCAGAGGTACCACGAGTGCTAAGGGTCCACGGCACCCGCACCTTGGCAGCTGAAGGGGACGGATCCCCTCCCCTACGGGAAGTCTTCAACCACACCAGGAAGCATGTTGAATGGCCCACTGTCTTGGTCATGTGTAGCACTATGCTAGGGAAGGGAAAGAGTCCTGGCACAAGTGGTGGTTGGAGATGAGTCATGATGTCATCACTTCAAATCAGAATCAAAACAACAAAGTCACCATTGGAAGCATCCAGGGTCACCACCACCAAAAAAAGAAGGTAAGGCCATTAACACAAGTGCAGGAAAGGTTATGCTGATGTTCTTTAACAAGATGGCCCCCTTGTGATACATTTCCTGCAGCATGGGACAATAGTGAAAGCCCAGCATTACTTGCAATCCTTGACCAATCTTCGCCAAGCGACCAAATCAAAACAACCAGGCAATCTCACCTGTGGGGCATTCTGCTCCACGACAATACAAAGCGACCAACACTGTCGCGGCACTTCTGCTGAAATTCAAATTGGAGGTTCTCGGCCAACCTCCATACAGTCGAGACCTCTCTCCCTGTGATTACGCCATTTTTGGTCGCCTTAAAGAGGCTCTGAGGGGCAAATGATTTACATCGGATGACTTCCAAGTGTACGTGCCGAACTGGCTCACATCGTAGCCCCGAGACCTTCATGAGACAGCCTTGTGTCACAAGTGTCTCAAAATCCAGGGCCAATACTTCTAACATACAGGTACTTGTTTCTGTAAATATGTCTCTGGCTCGTTTCTTTTTGAATGTACCTTATATCTTTGCTGCAGCTCTAGTTAGAAATTAGTCAAGGGGAATCTCTGTTAAAATTTCAGTGTGTAAATCTTATATTTTTCTGTTACAGGAGGTGGCAGTATCAGAAAGAAAACGGTTGCAAGTTAGCCATAGTGTATCTCGTCACCAAGAATTTTCAGGATACCAGGGCTACAGATCGTCAGCTATGGACGAACTGTATCACCAACAGGTAATATCTCATGATGAACTACATTTCCAAAATCTTTAAAAACTGGGGAATATAAGGAAATTAGCAGAATATCTCTTTCAATAAGTTGTAATGCTGTAGCATTCTTTTGTTCCCTGTTATCAGCTCACATAGAGGTTTCACAGAATTACATTTGGTAGATGACATTTTTGTTCCAAGATTATCATGGACAACATTATTGGGTAGCAAGCGGTTGCTTTTTTACTAGAATTAGAGTTGAGAAAGTCAGTGGGCAGTTACAGTCTTTAGCAAGTTAAAACACACCAGACTGGTAAACTTTATTCAGGATTAATTATTAGTTTTGGTATAAATGCAGACATACAATCAATTTCTTCTTCATCTTTTTCCTCTTCACAGACTTCCATCTTACAAAATTTTGTATTTTCAATTTAAAATCAGCCTGTAAATAAAAAAACGGCTCAAATGTATGTTTTGCTGTGTATTCAACTACATTGCAGTTTCTTTGCTAATTTTTCTGTTCCTGCTTATCTGCGAAAGCCCTATGGATAGTGCATCAACATGCATGGTTCTGAAAACCTCACTGCTAGTAGTTGTACTCAAAATCAATGGTTACCTTTAAAAATTTGGCACATTCCTATATATTTCAGTATAATAATTGTTTTATGTTATATAAAGGTTTGAAAAAGTTATTCCATATCTGCATTAGGCAGTTTCTAGTTCATAAGATTGTTTATGTAGAAAAAAGCTCTGTTGCTTTTATTTGTCTGGGTTTCTGTTATATAGGGAGTCTGGTTTTGGCAGCTTTTACTCTTTTATGTTCTAAATCATGTTATTGTGTTAAGTGTAAGCTAATTAACAGAATATGTTTTGTTAAAATAAACAATGATAAATTCCTATGATATTATGATATAATGAGACATAAAATTAATATAACTAGTTCTTAGTGCTCCATATATTGCTATTGTTTACCTAGAGTGCATTTCGTTAAAACCTTTTGAACATTCTGACAAGTCGATGTGAGAAGGTCCTAATGAAATGCATTCTAAGTAAACACTAGCAATATATGGAGCATTAATCACTAAAATTATATTAGTGGTAGGAAAACTTATTAGGACACTTGACTACAATACACAGTACCTGGATATGATTGCTTTCCACATAGGTTTGAGCATGGAGTCGAAGCACAGGACGATTCTGTAAATTGCATACCATTCACATCTTCTTTACTAATTTAAAAACATTTTCAGAAAATTCAACATAAAACTTGTCACCCAAAATAAACATAGTATTAAGAACCTCCTAGAGTAGCTACAAAACAAGAGTGAACACGGGCTTAGCCATTACAGTGATCGTGCTCAATTGGCAGTTGTACAGCGAGCAGGCAACAAGAGATGCAAATCTTTGTCTTATCAAATCCACTAAGTGGGTAAACTGAGATGTACTGGTGACACAGAAATTTGCTCTGTATTTCAAGTTGTGTGTGACAACATACACAATGATTATCACGTAGTACCATGAACTGAACCATAAAGCCTTGAATCTGAGAACACTTTGCTTACGTATCGTTCATATGCACATAGAACAAAATTGACTCAGAAATTAAATGTGTTCAATGCAAAGAATAGTTTTTGCTACAGCGAATAATAGTAACATTTCAACAAATTGTGAATATAGTCTCTACTAACTGTATGCTGTCTTTAATAGACTTTAAACCAGTTTCTATTTCATTAAAATAGTTAATAAATACAGAAGATACGAATATGTATTTATGAAGCATTTTCAGAGCATTTAACAATTTAAATGTCTTGTGCTGTTTATGGGGTATCCATTCGCGGACTGTGCAGGATTTAATAGACTATTGGTGAAGTGGTTATATTTGTATATAAAGAACTAACTGTACAAAAGCCAGAAAATGCAAACTATTCAAACATAATTCTTCCTGCAGTGACATTTGTTTAATTGCGGTTTCATCCAAATAAAAGATGGGCATGGAATCTACCTGTGCTTTTAACATTGTGCATTTTGTGCAGAAATTTTAGTCTTGCAGCAACAATATCATTTTATTTCAAGCAGAAATTTGTGACTATCGTTGGGTGTTCTATATTTCAACCCAAGAAACTTCAAAATTATACATAGAAGATACAGAGTCCATATATTCTATTTTCTCCCTTATTAAATATGTCAGCCTTTCGGCAGTTGGATATTCCCTTGTCACATAAATCATAAATTGTTGTACATAAAACATACATTTGAAAATCTCTAAGTTGGTAGTACTTTTTTCACTACCTGTGTTTTCCAGGAGATCTAAATATAGGAAGTTCTAATTTATGGAATTCCTTTTCTTCTTTAACAATGTTTGACTGAATTAGCTCTCATGTGATAAGCTTGTGTGTTAATTCTCCACTCTGAGCAAAATATTTACTTTCAAAAATTTCTTTAATTTACAATTATTTTAAAAAGGAATGCACATGAAAAATATTTCCAGTTAATTGATGGAAATCAATCATTTCTTCACACTAGCCATATATAGGTTAAGGTTTTGGATAGAGTCAACCTGAAAAATTCAATGTAATGGCTGGGATTTGAACCACGGATCTCCTGGGTAAGAGAAACTGGACAGAAACCAGGAGATTTGTAGTTCAAACCTCGCCCATGACTGAATTTTTGAGGTTGACTATATAATATTTCCAGTCTGCTTATTTAAAATTTAACGTGGTGTCTTGCAGTCACTGGTAGGCTTGCTAAGTGACATATTTACTAACATTGAAAAGTGCATTTGCACTCTTAGATCACCACTTTACTGAATGCAAGGTACAAAATGCATAAAAAGACTTAAAGAATCTTTTCTTTCTGGTCATATGCCTTATTTGTTTATCTCTGAAACCAGATGTCCTATAAACATGGGGTTTGGACGGTCACCCTCAGAAAAGATGGCTCTAACTTGGGGGAAAAACAAAATAAATCTGTAATTAGTATCTTTGAAGTGCAAAAAGAAATTAATTGTGTGTTTCAGGGACACACCATGGCCGAGTGGTTAGACTGCTTGGCTCTCACAGAGGCAGCCTGGGTTCGATCTCAGGTAACTGCAACACGACACTAGGGCGGGTTTTCCCTGGTATCGCTGGTTTCCCCTACCCTCTCATTACACCAGTGCTCCATCTTCATTTCCATGTATAATCAGTGTCACCACCTGCGGTGCGCATGTAGTAAAAGCAAGTATTAAACACTACACATTCAATTTGAATGTTTCAGCAAAGTGAGCCAGTATGCGGATTTAACTGTACATTGTCACACTCATGTCATTGGCTAGTCAGTGATAGACCAGCCACACTAGTCATGCCTTAAGTTCATTCCTGTTTTGCAGTTACTATAGGTTCAACTTTGAAGGATCAAATTCCTCCAGGTAAAAAGGTCAGGAATATGTGCCACAGAGTGCTCAACTGTAATATAAAATATATTGGTAAAATTAAAAGAAACATTGTAGTATTAAAAAGAGGACTCAGGAACATTTGTAAAAGGGAGGAAAATCATCAAATTGATAGGCCAGCCTATTAAGAGATTTATAAACTTGTGAAACTGATCTTCTGGGGGAGAATCTACATTTTGAAGAACAAGGGTATTGTTATGAAGGCAATTTTAGCAAGTACACCACTCAGGCAGGCATAGGATAAAATGCCATCCACTAGTTAAAACAAGTGACAATGAGAGCAATGGTCCAGCAGATCTAGATACTGTGACTTTGTGGGTTCGTAAAATTAAAAGTCGAGTTTGTAGAAATTCAAAATGCTCTTTATTTCCATAGAAAGACACTTGTACAACTCTGATATCAGCAGAATGACATAACACACAGACGTACGAAACCTTCAAGTCTGTCTGTTGCACATGTGCACTGCACCATTTACAACTCTCGTCTCACTGCTTCTCTGCATGTCCCTCCTATTTATACACGAGCAGCTGCTCCTTGCAGTTTGGGGAAGTTTCTCGATAGCTCACAAAGCTTCACGGACTAGCACGATCTTTCATGAAGTAGAGAAAACACCAGGGACTGTCTCTATTGCTCTCTCTGAGCGTGGCTTGGGCGCTATCTTTTTGCTTTCACTCCCCATTTAACTGTTAAGTAATAAGCTTAGGAAATAGACTTCCAGGTAGTGTATTTTGTAGTAAAGTGTGTAAATGAGTATTCCTACTCATCATTTATTTTCATTTGAAACCCTTCACTGTCAGCCATTTACTTGTAATAAAATGTGTTATTGTTTGAGTGATAGATTGAAATGAAAACTTGTAATTGTTGCAGGGAGACCCTCAAGGAGAAGATCGCTGTAAGTTAATGTGAAGTGTTGACTGTCACCAGTAGAGAGAGTGTTGTTTGCAAGTTGGTTTCCTGCAGATTTAGTGACACTCACTGGAAGGAAACCATTGCACTGGTGCTGATACTTATGCATACATAAGTTTACTTATGGTGGTTTAAAAGTGGGCCACACTTCAGTTCTTAGTTTAAGAAAAGTTTTCATATGATAGTGACTAATTTTGTAAGTTCTTTTTGTGTTTCTGCAACATAATTTGTTTTTATACACGTTTATAAGGATTTTTGTTAAAAATTGCAATTAACTTGATCTGATGGCTTGTAAGCTAAGCAGACAAATTATATTTGTGCTTCTAATTTTCTATCTTCTGTCAGTGCAAATCAAAGTCTATTAGCTTGTAAAAATATAGTGACTTAAAGGGAAAGGTTTGATTTTTAGAGATTTTTTTATAGAAGTGGAAATATAGTCATGATCATCTGCTATTATATTCGTTGATTGTTTGGTGATGGATTCAGAGGAAGAGAAAGGAATTCCTTCTACAGTCATAGCTTTTTTATTTTTTTAGAAAATGGAACTTTATATTTGGAATTAAGACACCAATGCTGGTATACAGTCGCCACAATGGAAATCTTAATATTATTAGAAGCAGCCAATAAAACAAAAAAGGTTGTACTTGGTCCCATTCTCCTTTATTTGTATCTCTCCAAGCACTCCACCAAATTTAAAACTTTTTTCCCCCTCCATAACATTTTCGAAACTTCCTCAATTTTGGTCACATCTCTTTCATCACATTCCAAGCATTATCCTGTCATTCAAGTATATGGATACCGACACTGACGAATTGTTCAAACTCTTAAGTAGTTCTTGTGGCATTCTTGGGGAGAAAATAAAGCTCCATCACACTTTTTGTTGTTTAATTTTGACTTCATAACGCATTTGTTGGTCCTCGGACCAGTTTGAAAGTGCTTTCAATACTTACGCAAATCCTCTGATGTCCAATGATTAAGGAGATAGTGCACTCTGAGAAAATATGTTTTACATCACTTGACAAAATTTGCAATACATTAGAAACTATACAACGGAAACAGTTGAACTTTTTACTGCATATCAAAATGAAATGAGAATTGTTTATGTTTCATGATGTTAACTGTGAAAATAGAGTTTTAAAAACATACAAAATTGTACATTTTCTCTGGATGTCACTTGAAACAATTGAAAAAAATTTATGTATATTCTGAACATTTTTAATTATTCTAGGAGGCAGAATTATTAAATAAAATTGTTCAAATGTACAAAAAAATTAACAAATTGAAAAGAAACATGAAACGAAATGAAAAATATTTTTAAGCAGTTTGGCACTAAGCTTAAAACAAACCTTTTCTTAACTGTGATAGAGAAATGTACAAAACTGCAAGTCTCTGTG
The DNA here is from genome assembly GCA_030765055.1 of Mantis religiosa. NCBI lineage: Eukaryota > Metazoa > Arthropoda > Insecta > Mantodea > Mantidae > Mantis > Mantis religiosa. Next base: position 4,984,987 of record CM060953.1, on the reverse strand, counting down.
ATTAATAGTTAATGAGAAAAAGTATTTCACACAAAATTTATATACACGAAAAACTTACTTGACTTTTGTAGTGTGTGAATTCAAAGCACAGCTTTCTCTGCTTGAAAACATTTTAACAGTGGTAATAACTGTACAAACAGCATGAGTAATATATCATTTTGTTTCAGAGAATTTTTAGACAAACAATGAATACAATTTTTTACCATTTCACAGTACACTGTCTCCTTAATTTTGTTGTACAAGTATAATGATTGTTTTCTTTGTTAGAAGAGGCTTCTTGCCAGCATATTAAATCTGCATGTTTCTTCTTTAACCCTAATGCTAGATTAGCCATCTCTTACACTTTAAAAATTCATCAGTGATACCATTATGTCGATAGATCATAAATGGCTAGCTCTGCAGCTAGCTTAGCACAAATCTCCTCAGCAGTGGGCTACTTGTATAAAAAGCAGAAATATGCAGTCCCAAAAACAGCACTGCATTTATCCAAATATATGACTTCCCCCCCCCCCCAAAAAAAAAAAAAAAAACATTTTAGTTATGAAAAATACAGGTTTTGTTGCATATTTACCTATTGGTGTGTAGTAAAAGAAGTTAAAATTGATTGGCATAGGATGGTATTCCAGACAATAGGTATATCAACCAGATTTTGTGTTTTACTTTGCTTTGCAACACACCTAGAGCCATTAGCAAAAGTATAAAACAGAAATGGAAGGGTTTCTGTCTCGCGACTGTGTTGTAATATTGCAAAGGTATACTTTATGCATTAAAAGACAGATGTAAATTTCCAGTCCCTTAACCAAAGCTTATATAGACAATCATTCCCATCATTGTCATTGTACAGTATGTACCATTCATTTGTGCTAACTTTCAAAATTATGTCCTGGAAAGTGGGGGTTCTCTGGCTTTTGGATAAATACAGTAAATAAATGCCACAAGTACACTTAAAAGAGTTTGTGTGGTCAAACCAAACACATTATTGTTGTTAAGATTGGAATTGTGGCGACTGTATAATAAATTTGGTAGTTTTGCTATACACTGCCACATTCTGAAGGGCTGCAGTTGGAATAAGTCTCGCACCCATCCTTCCCTGAGTAATAGACTGCATTTGCAGAGAGTTCCCAAGCTTTCAATCACTGAGACTATTGTGCACTAAAACAGCACATAAACTAAGTCATAAAATTCCATTTATGAATAATTAGGGTGAGTTAAGTTATCTTTTATTTTTTTCTTAAAGCTGTGTAATTTTATTAGTCTGGGTGTGAAAGATGAAATCTCAAATGCATGTGCAATAGCAGTAAGACTTTACAACTCTAGTTGCAAAATTGTAACATAAGTTTTTGGATATATATAAAAATTATACACAAATGTTTGTGGAAAGAGTGAATGTATGGCTTAGCCATGTGTATGCGAAACTGGAATGATTTTTAGATTCCAAAAGAAAGGTTTTAAACTAGTTGATAGACCTTTACTGACTTTTCACATGCAGATGAGAAATGTGATTGCTTTTATGAAGCAGTCCTATGATTGTGTTCATGAAGACATGATTATGTAACAAACTAATTTAATATTGAAATAAATTTCCTGATGATTCACTTATTGTTTTAAATTTCCTGGTCATATATGTACACATGTACTGAACTATGTAATACTAGGGTTCTTTTGGAAGAAGATTCAAAGTTTTATCCCACCAGTGTTTAAAATTGCTAAATTTATGACACATAATCTTGAAAACCAGAAATTTTTACAAGATGTTACTAAATAACTGAGGTAGCTTTTATTTATTAAATTTGTGTGTTTAGAACCAAGCAGAATGGCTTAGGTGGCAGCATCTGTATTCTTGAAGTCATGATTTTGATTTCTGCTGTCAAACTTCCTGAACCATTGGTTTTCTTGAGGGGTTTCATCAGCCGCTTGTCCCTCCCTTTTACCTTACTCCACTATTTCAGGGTTCTATGTGTCAGCAACACGACAGGGAGTTTGCCCTCTGTAAATCAGAGAAAGTATCCAGTCATGAAGCTCAGTTTGCTCCTAAAATTTGACATTCAAACTGAAAATATTTTGCAATTTAACTTAGTTCTATTCACCATATGATTTCCAATACACGAATATTGGCTTTGTCTAAATTAAACAATAATGCTATAATTTCCTTTCATGGAAGTGTTGAAAACAGGGTTGTTGTAATAAATTGAATTTAAAGATGAGTTGAGTAATGACACTAAACATGTAATTTGAAATTTCCCGGAACATGTTTCGGAGGCTACTTTCCCCCATTGTCAACCGGATATCGACTGGTTCTCAGTGGTGTAGCTGACAATATTTTGTCAGAGGTCTCTCTGGTGGTGGTTCGAGGAACTTGCTGAAGAAATCTTTTTGGGGGATGTCGGAATTGAATACTTTGTATGTTTGTTTTTGGATCCAGAATCAAAACTACTTAAACACACAAAAGGAAAACAAGAACTGTCCACGTGGGTTCATATTTTCATTTCAAAAAATAGAAACAAACAGCTGAGGATGAGATCGAGTGATCTTGAAAATGTTTCAATTATACAACAAGTAAGTGAAGTTTGAGTGTAAACACAGTGACTCATAAATCAAACTCAAATATGAAGAATACTTCACTGTTAATAATGCTTCTGCTTTTAATATTTAGAAACAAAGAATTCAATTTCATATATATGCATATGTGTCATGTTAACTTTCAAGTGTGCCTTTTGATATGCATATTTTGATATGTAGATCGAATATCGAGTAGTCCAACTCAAGGATATACATATCAAAGTTACATTTTGGTCACTTACATTTATGTACATATTTATAAAATGATGACTCTTAATAATTTCAGATATGTCAAATTAACTATATACAAGTACACTTCTATATATGATTGTTGGCTGATAAGTCACAGGCCTCACAATAATAAAAAAACCACATTTAATTTTTTTTTTGTCATATCGGTGTTCTAATTTAATTAAACCATCTCTGTAGTGCGATTAATCATGATGCTCAAAATAGCTGTTTACCACACCAGTGACCTCATTGCTGAAATCTTCATCCTCAAATAAATTTTTTGAGGTTTGAGGTTGTTGCTGGGTGCTATATCTGGCAAATAGGGTGGATGTTCAAGCAATTCAAACTTTAATTTGCACATTTTCCCATTGCAATGACTGAACGATAGGACGGAGCATTGTCGTGAAGAAATAAGATTTTTTTCTTTGCCAAATGAGGTCTTTTTCTTTCCAGCAACTCAGAGTTGCTGTTGAGACTTCCGCCAGGACACTTCGATCGCACTGCCACTGAAGATGTCTGCTGCAGCCGCAGATGAAACATCTGCGAAGAGAAAGAAGGGGCCCAGTAGACCACGGCCCACCAGCCTGGTTAATACTTTATATATGGTTGCAGTATTTCTATCAGTAGTGCTAGTTGAATGAATGGTTGTGAGCATGGTATAGTACTTTTCATTTGCAGCTGCCCCCTAGAGATAAATTACAAGTCTGTACCATGAACCTGTCCACAGAGGATGTAGCATATTGTCACTGGGAGAAGGTAATATGTACCTGACAATACTTGCATGTTGGAATGCTGGAAAAGGGGCATATCATTACAATATGAACCATTGCATTATTTTCTGAACAGGTACTGAGAATTTCAAGGCACCTCAAAGAATCCTTAAAATATATATCAAAAGGTAGCCATAAATATTTTGCAGTACTTCAGTATAGGATCATACATAGTTTTATTTCATAATTATACTGACATTGCAACTAAGAATACACAATGCAGTGGAAAGGTGTGACTTAAAAAGCAAGGGAAGCTCTAAGTAATAATTTTGGAGAAACTTTCTTTTGTGCGACACAAAAATATTTTCTAAGTCCAAAGGTGCACGTATATGCATGTGCAAGCAGACGACCAGCCGGTTCTGGTGTTGCAGCCAACATGAGAAAGATATGTAAAACTTGTAGCCAACCTCTGCAAAAGTGCTCCAGAGTTGGGTGACGCAGTCCGTGTGCAAAGGAACATGGTTTGAGCAGGCTAAGTTATCGCCCAGTCAAATTTTGTTACTCTTGCACTGCTTTGCACATAAACAATCCCACAACATGATGATAATGGAGTGTTCCGTAGGAAATATGTGTATGAGCTCACGGACTGTATTGGACTGGTTCGGTACTGCCGCAAAGTGTGCAAGTATACTGCACACTGTATACTGCAAGGGGGAAAATTGGCGGTCCCGGCCACGTCGTTCATATTGACAAATGCAAAATAGAACAACACAAGTTTCATCATGGGCGTGTCATAGAGGGCAGCTGGATGATATGCCCCAACAACAGAAGGGATGCAAATACGCTCTACAGTCTAATTGCAGCGAAACACGGTAGGAGGGATGCTACTTGTACTCGAATGCCAAGGAGTTTCAAAACTGGTAAATGATAGGCACATTACCCTCTATACTGTCGTGATTCCTTGGTTAGGCCGCCCTCTGCCTTCTGTAGCCTCATCATTCCTTTTGGGGCTGCCCTATTTGGGACTTAGATACAGAAGATCTAGTCTGTTCAATATACTGAATACCCTCTATAAAACCCTAGCTTATTCTCTTAGTCAAAGAATAAATATTGTGTGAAGATGTATGTTAGAAACTTAAAAATTGTAAAATTACAAAATTCTGGGTGGAGAAATCAATGTTTTTGTTATATTCACATTTTTGTTGGGAATTCTCTTATAGGGTTACCAGAACTCTGGGCGCTGTCCGCTGTGCCTGGGTTTGAAATGAATTCTCCGAGTATATGGGCCAATGACTTTAATCTATGCACTTGAATATGACCTTACTATTTATTTTGAATAATTATGTTCAATTATGAATTTCTTTTTGTAACAAAACACTGCGCTTAAATTAAATTTATTGGGAGTCGATTAATGACACTAAACAACACTCTAGAGTCGACTCTATTAATCCAGTACCTTAACCTGTATATGGCTAGTGTGAAGAAATGACTAATTTCCATCAGTTAACTTATACACAATTCTGTTTAACAGTTTGTCCCAATTTTTTAAGTTAATTGATAGAAATTATTCATTTCTTCACACTAGCCGACAGCCGTATACAGGCTACAGTATTGTATTAATAGTCAACATGTAAAATTCAATGCCACGGCCGGAATTTGAACCACGGATCTACTGGTTTCCATCCAGTCGCTCTTACCCATTGAGCTACCATGGTCAACTAGCCGTCTTGACGTTAAATTCTCCAACTGACTCAAATATTTCCCCAGTAAACCACTAGGGGCTCTCACATCCAAGATACACTGTTTGTAGCGACTTACTATCGGAAGTACTTGAGTGCCAGGCTTCATCATTTAATCATCTGTGGTTCAAATCCCGGCCGTGGCATTGAATTTTTCGTCGACTATCAATCCAATACCTTAGCATGTATATGGCTAGTGTGAAGAAGTGAATAATTTCCATCAATTAACTTAAATAATAAGAGTTAAATGATGAAGCCTGGGACTCAACTACTTACAATAGCAAGTTGCCAGAAACGATGTATCTCGGATACGAGAGCCCCTAGTGGTTTACTGGGGAAATATACGAGTCAATTGGAGAATTTAATGTTATGACGGCAAGTTGGCCATGGTAGCTCAAAGGGTAAGAGCGACTGGATGGAAACCAGTAGATCCATGGTTCTAATCCCGCTGTGGCATTGAATTTTTGATGTCGACTCTATCAAGTTTGTCCCAAATTACATTAACTATGTGTTCTTTCTTTTTCATTTTTTTCCTCCATTGCCGGTTGGTTTCTCTCTGGCCTGCCTCAAGGTCATTCTGGTAATCCTACTTATATCACAGAAATTTCAGGATGGATTTCAGCTAATGCTTCCCTTGTCGGACTATTGAAAAAAGCAGAAGGTAGTGTGCCTACCAGCTACAGATAGATACTCCTCTCTGGCAGCTTTTCCCTCTGGGTTTATACAGCTCCTGGGGGCCTGGAACTCAAAGACCATCTCCGATCAGGAAAACAAGTATTTACAGAGAGCCAATTCCCCGCCATGCAATTCCAAAACTCCTACCAACATTTACAACCCTGAAACAGCTAAAAGATGAACTGAAATGGAGGGATAGGAAATTTGGGAGATGTGATTCTCCTTCACAGCATTAAACTAGCGAGGCCGAGAGTTCCTTAACATGCCAGTAAAGCTGTTGCTTTTAGGTACACTAAAAACATTAGTCTGGGCTGAGTTTGGTGTTAAATCAACTGATCCATCAAGACAAATCTGCAAGCATCTGGGGACGATGACAACATCGTCAGCACCTGAAATACTGAGATCTGTTGCCCCATCAAGGTTCCCTTCTAGAATCGACTTGCATCAGTAGAATACTCTCTTCTGGCATGAGAGCAGCCTTTTAGTAACCAAGGGAATTGCTCCAACTGCTACTCGCTTGTTCTGCTTCGGTGAACCTTCCCACAGTATACCTACCATACAAGTTGTGTTCTTCTTCAAAGATCTTTGGTGTCTTGCAGTTGTTCAGAAGGAAATTTTCTTGCTCTTCAATGAATTCCTCCTTCATTTGCGTCACCTATAATGTTAGGGTTAAAGTATATACAAACTGGGAACATTATTGTATAAAAGCTTTTATCTCTCACTACAAATAACTTTTACAAGTGCAACACCAAACATTTTTAGAGTGACTTCCTAAAAGTAAATTACATTTGTTTACATTTGACAGTTTTGAGTGAGTGCCATGTAATTAGTTGATTTACTATAATAGTTTGTTAATAATTGTCATTTAAAGATGTATTCACTCAAAAATGATTTTGGCTGGAGAGCACTTTAGCTAATGATTTTTAAAGATTTTAAATAATTCATTAATGTTCAAAGAATGTAAAGATTGGCTTAGGAATACATTTGAGGAAAAAGCTGCATCTAAGGCAATAATTTATAACTGGTACAGTAAATTCAAGCCCCTCAGGGGCCCATTGTGGGTACGGGGATCGGCGACCCCAAGGTACCTGAGCCACCCAATGTCTGGGCCTATAGTTGGACCACCCTATCTCCCGAAGACATAAATAGGGAGACCTGGTCCAGGTTGGGGGTTGAAGAATGGGACTGACAACTCCACATTCATAAAAACAAATTGTTGCCTAATCTGTAGAAGAGTTGGCTGGATGGACAAACCTAAGACAACAAGGCAAACGGAAAAAGGATAAAAATTCTGGGAATAAGGAATTGGAGAAGTACAGCTTTGGTGAGGGAAGAATGGCGAAAGCTTCTTCAGAAGGCTATGGCCCACATAGGGCTGTCATGCCAATGATGATGATGATGACAGTAAATGCAAAAAAGATCGGTTTTTTCTTAGTGACAAATTTCATGAAGGACTAAGCCGCAGAACTGTTATTACTAATGAAAATATTGTTGCTGTTTGGCGGACATGTTGAACATTGGTGTGAGTCAAATACATCAACAGTTAGATGTGGGAAAACTTTGTTGTCATAAACTGACTACCGATCAAAAACAATGTATTGATTGGTACAGAAAAACTCTGGAAACATTCCAAGGTGACACTTCAAATTTGGTTTGGAATATCATTACTGTTAATGAATCTTGGATTTATTGTTATGATCCTGGAAACAAAAGTCAATCGACTCGATGGGTCTTTCAAACATAACCTAAGTGTATAAAGTCTGATAAATTGACAGTGTTGGTAAGAAGATGGTTGTTAGATTTTTTTCTGAAATGAGCCATATTGCTACTATAGTATTAGGAGATAGACTAACCATCACTATCGATTGTTAAACAAATGTTTGAACAAGTTTCATCTGAAGTGTGAGGGTTGGCTGATAAGTCCCGGGCGTCACTATAAATATAACTTTAAAACATTTTTTTGCTACATTTTACAACCTAATCTCCAGGAAAGCTAATACATTTGTTATATCGCTGTTCTAATTTAATTAAACCATCTCTGTAGTGTGATTTATCATGGTCCTCAAAATAGCTGTTTAACACATCAGTGACCTCCTCATTGCTGTGAAATTGTTCTTCAAGAAATATTTTAAGGTTATGGAACAGGTGGCAGTCACTGGGTGCTAGATCTGGCGAATAGAATGAATGTTCAAGCAATTCGAACTATAACTGACACATTTTTCCCATTGCAATGACTGAGCGATGGCCCAGAGCATTGTCGTGAAGAAACAATATATTTTTCTTTACCAAATGAGGTCTTTTTCTCCTCACCTCATCACTCAAACGTTGCAGTAAGCTTGCGTAGTACTCATCAGTGATACTCTTACCTTTTCCAAGTAATCAATAAAAGTAATTTCCTGTTCATCCCAGAAAACATTCGCCATAAAGTGTTAGCTGACAAAATTCACTTTGTCTTTTTTGGAGTTGATTCACCTGGCATAATCCACTGTTTTTCTTTTCAATTTTTGGTCAGATGTCAACAAATGTGGCACAGGCCTTGTGAAAGCATTGTTTAAAATATTACCTGCACGTTCTTTTGATATGTTTACAGCCTGTGCTATCTTAAACTAATTTAATCTGTGGTCTTCCAGTACTAAACGATGAATTTGTTCAATGATCTCTGGAGTTGTGACTTCCACAGGATGTCCAGAGCGAGGCTCATCACTAGTACTAGTACGTCCCATTTTAAACTCTACAACTCACCTTTTAATTATTGTATATGAAGAGACAGAGCGAGGCTCATCACTAGTGCTCGTACGTTCCATTTTAAACTCTACAACCAACCTTTTAATTATTGTATATGAAGAGACAGAGCGAGGCTCATCACTAGTGCTCGTACGTTCCATTTTAAACTCTACAACCAACCTTTTAATTATTGTATATGAAGAGACAGAGCGAGGCTCATCACTAGTGCTCTTACGTCCCATTTTAAACTCTACAACCAACCTTTTAATTATTGTATATGAAGAGACAGAGCGAGGCTCATCACTAGTGCTCGTACGTTCCATTTTAAACTCTACAACCAACCTTTTAATTATTGTATATGAAGGGACAGAGCGAGGCTCATCACAAGTGCTCTTACGTCCCATTTTAAACTCTACAACCAACCTTTTAATTATTGTATATGAAGGGACAGAGCGAGGCTCATCACTAGTGCTCGCACATCCCATTTTAAACTCTGCAACCAACCTTTTAATTATTGTATATGAAGAGACAGAGCGAGGCTCATCACTAGTCCTCGTACGTCCCATTTTAAACTCTACAACCAACCTTTTAATTATTGTATATGAAGGGACAGAGCGAGGCCCATCACTAGTGCTCTTACGTCCCATTTTAAACTCTGCAACCAACCTTTTAATTATTGTATATGAAGGGACAGAGCGAGGCTCATCACTAGTGCTTGCACGTCCCATTTTAAACTCTACAACCAACCTTTTAATTATTGTATATGAAGGGACAGAGTGAGACTCATCACTAGTGCTAGTACATCCCATTTTAAACTCTACAACCAACCTTTTAATTATTGTGTATGAAGGGACAGAGCGAGGCTCATCACTAGTGCTCGTACGTCCCATTTTAAACTCTACAACCAACCTTTTAATTATTGTATATGAAGGGACAGAGTGAGGCTCATCACTAGTACTCGTACGTTCCATTTTAAACTCTACAACCAACCTTTTAATTATTGTATATGAAGGGACAGAGCGAGGCTCATCACTAGTGCTCTTACGTCCCATTTTAAACTCTACAACCAACCTTTTAATTATTGTATATGAAGGGACAGAGCGAGGCTCATCACTAGTGCTCGCACATCCCATTTTAAACTCTGCAACCAACCTTTTAATTATTGTATATGAAGAGACAGAGCGAGGCTCATCACTAGTGCTCTTACGTCCCATTTTAAACTCTGCAACCAACCTTTTAATTATTGTATATGAAGGGACAGAGCGAGGCTCATCACTAGTGCTCGCACGTCCCATTTTAAACTCTACAACCCACCTTTTAATTATTGTACATGAAGAGACAGAGTGAGACTCATCACTAGTGCTAGTACATCCCATTTTAAACTCTACAACCAACCTTTTAATTATTGTGTATGAAGGGACAGAGCGAGGCTCATCACTAGTGCTCGTACGTCCCATTTTAAACTCTACAACCAACCTTTTAATTATTGTATATGAAGGGACAGAGTGAGGCTCATCACTAGTACTCGTACGTCCCATTTTAAACTCTACAACCAACCTTTTAATTATTGTATATGAAGGGACAGAGCGAGGCTCATCACTAGTGCTCGTACGTCCCATTTTAAACTCTACAACCAACCTTTTAATTATTGTATATGAAGAGACAGAGCGAGGCTCATCACTAGTACTCGTACGTCCCATTTTAAACTCTACAACCAACCTTTTAATTATTGTATATGAAGAGACAGAGTGAGACTCATCACTAGTACTCGTACGTCCCATTTTAAACTCTACAACCAACCTTTTAATTATTGTATATGAAGGGACAGAGCGAGGCTCATCACTAGTGCTCGCACGTCCCATTTTAAACTCTGCAACCAACCTTTTAATTATTGTATATGAAGAGACAGAGCGAGGCTCATCACTAGTGCTCTTACGTCCCATTTTAAACTCTGCAACCAACCTTTTAATTATTGTATATGAAGGGACAGAGCGAGGCTCATCACTAGTGCTCGCATGTCCCATTTTAAACTCTACAACCAACCTTTTAATTATTGTATATGAAGAGACAGAGTGAGACTCATCACTAGTGCTAGTACATCCCATTTTAAACTCTACAACCAACCTTTTAATTATTGTGTATGAAGGGACAGAGCGAGGCTCATCACTAGTGCTCGTACGTCCCATTTTAAACTCTACAACCAACCTTTTAATTATTGTATATGAAGAGACAGAGTGAGACTCATCACTAGTACTCGTACGTCCCATTTTAAACTCTGCAACCAACCTTTTAATTATTGTATATGAAGGGACAGAGCGAGGCTCATCACTAGTGCTCGTACGTCCCATTTTAAACTCTACAACCAACCTTTTAATTATTGTATATGAAGGGACAGAGTGAGGCTCATCACTAGTACTCGTACGTCCCATTTTAAACTCTACAACCAACCTTTTAATTATTGTATATGAAGGGACAGAGCGAGGCTCATCACTAGTGCTCGTACGTCCCATTTTAAACTCTACAACCAACCTTTTAATTACTGTATATGAAGAGACAGAGTGAGACTCATCACTAGTACTCGTACGTCCCATTTTAAACTCTACAACCAACCTTTTAATTATTGTATATGAAGAGACAGAGCGAGGCTCGTCACTAGTACTCGTACGTCCCATTTTAAACTCTACAACCAACCTTTTAATTATTGTATATGAAGGGACAGAGCGAGGCTCATCACTAGTACTCGTACGTCCCATTTTAAACTCTACAACCAACCTTTTAATTATTGTATATGAAGGGACAGAGCGAGGCTCATCACTAGTGCTCGTACGTCCCATTTTAAACTCTACAACCAACCTTTTAATTATTGTATATGAAGGGACAGAGCGAGGTTCATCACTAGTACTCGTACGTCCCATTTTAAACTCTACAACCAACCTTTTAAATATTGTGTATGAAGAGACAGAGCGAGACTCATCACTAGTGCTGGTACGTCCCACTTTAGACTCTACAACCAACCTTTTAATTATTGTATATGAAGAGACAGAGTCTTTCAATGTAGTGTCCATTTCCTCCTTGATTTCTTTAGACGTAAAGCCTTTCAAATGGAAGTATTTAATCACTGCTCGTTTTTCCAAATCCTCCATTTTTGTGAAACCTCTACACTTGTCATGTTTAAAATGCTGTCATTCAGAAACTAAATTAGTTATTGGCCTGTAACTATGGCAACAAACTAGTCTAGAGTTGAACTATATGATGGCGCTATCTGTATGTGGGGCCCGGGACGTATCAGCTGACCCTTGTAAAAATAATTTTCCATCATAACAACACATACAACTGTGTATCTGGCAGTCCTGAAGATCAGCACCATAGAGCCCCGCAGTAGCAGCTTGTGATTTTTGTTTGCTCACAAACATTAAATATAAAGTACGTAGAATCGCTCTTTTGTGATCAGATGAAGCAATGTTTCTGAAGTGTCAAAGGAAGGATGGCATTATTGCTTTAACCCCTTAACGTAAAATCCCGAGTATACTTGGGTGACTAGCTTCGCAACTGAAAAGTACTTCAAAACCCGAATTCTCTTGTTATCTTGCAGTTTCTTAAAATTTCTGTTAGATTTCATGCTGAACTCACTCCTTTGATAGTTGAAAGTGTGCTAACAGATGTCTCTGATTCAGGCACTTGTTTCCTTCCGCGTATTTTTCAATGTTAGATGTCTTTGTTACTACCAGCTGTTGTGTGTACTCATATAGTGCGCAGTTGTGTGTGTGTTTTATAGAAATAGAGAGTGATAAAGATTATAATATTTAATTTAGTGAAACTGAAATTTCTAAAGAAAGCTACGTAGGCACTTTAGAAGAAGAAAGTGACTTTTCCAGCTTATTGGAAGGTGAGCAAATCATTGCAGAACACCAGAGAGAGGAATTTTCTCCAAAAGAAGTGGGCAGGCCACAAAAGGAAAGCGTATGCAACTTGTTGGCTGACATTTTCCATCAATAATGCCACCCAATAAAAAGAGAAAAATCCAACACGAATATGTAGAATGTGCAGCAGTGTGTTTGACAATAGGTACAAGAAGATATGTAGGGAATATAGATGTTGTCGTCTTCGTCAAATGCTAGGCTTTGGCAATGAAGCCATTAGCTCTCTTGTTCTGCAATATTTCTGTGTAGTGGGTCCAGCAGGTAGGACTTCACAGGTTAAAAGATGTTCTTCAGTCATATCCTCTTCTTTGTTGTCAAATGCTAGGCTTTAGCAATGAAGCCATTAGCTCTCTTGCTCTCCAATATTTCTGTGTAGTAAGTCCAGCAGGTAGGACTTCACAGGTTAAAAGATGTTCTTCAGTCATTTCCTCTTCTTTGTTGTCAAATGCTAGGCTTTAGCAATGAAGCCATTAGCTCTCTTGCTCTCCAATATTTCTGTGTAGTGGGTCCGGCAGGTAGGACTTCACAGGTTAAAAGATGTTCTTCAGTCATTTCCTCTTCTTTGTTGCACAGAGGACAATTTGGACTTGTATAAATTCCTGTTCTGTGTAAGTGTTTGGCCAAATAATCATATTCCGTAAGTAATCTAAAATTTGCTCCTGCAGCTTTATGTGGGATTTCTGGAATAATTTCTGGATTTTTAATTAAAATGTTCAATTTTTTATTTTTGACTTTGTTAGATATTGATTGGTTATGTTTGTGGGAATTTAGATGTATGTGCACTGACTGTAGTGTATCTGTGATCCTTGCGTAACAGTTTTTCATACAGCAACAAACATATAAACAAAATAAATAATAAAGTATGATTTATTATATAGATTTTGTTGCTTTATGTTGCAGTACCTAATATAAACTTGTTTGCATGTATTAGTTTATAAAAGAAAGTGTAGTATGTATTTAACGAATATACTCGGGATTTAAATCTGGAGGCTATTCAGGCACAAATATCTTTATTGTTATGGCTGTAAAAACTGGTTCTATTGATGTGATCATTATTGTATCTTAATGAATATTCAATTGCGACAATAAAAAAATTTGTTAAAAAAATAATATGCTAAGAGGTTAAGGACTGCTTTAAAACATTATTGGTGTTATGATCTGTCTCAAACTGGAACAAAACTGTTGTAACCATAGGAAGATAAAGATATACTTGTACAGAATGTTCTTAGGCTGCTGAATGATGGAGAAGGTTTGATGGACATTTATAGAGGCTTGAGGATTGAGGATTTCCACTGCATATATTTAAGACAGGATTGTTCTACTTTGAGACAGATTTTAAAAGGCAATATTTTGATGAACACTTAAATCATTTAAAATTATTTCTTTTTTGATTTTCTAAAAATGTTTAGTGTCGCCCTCAAATATGAATGAGTCCAATAATTAAACTTTATTATATTTTCATATTAGTCTGTATTTTGCAATAAAATAAACACTTAGGTTACAGCAAACGCTTTTCTCTCTTTATGGTTTGTGGGAGTGAAACACAGCAAAAATAGAGCACTGTATTTATAAAAGAAGGCCACTTCACTAGCCCAGGAACTGTGAGGTATGAAACCGCGGCTGCTGTCTTGGTCTGTAGTTGACGTAGCGGGGATTGAAAGGTCCAAGAGCGGCCTCATTGGTAGAGGAAGGCGGTGCATGTCCTGCTGGGTTGGCATTGTGTCTGTGGAAGTCCGGAAGGCGCAGGAATCTGAGCTTGCCTGAGAGCTGAGAAGCACATCCTGAGGGAAACTGGAGGGACTGTCTATTGAGGAGCCAGTAGAGGGCAGGGTTCACTGCGGAGTGTGCATGACCCATCAGCAGGAAGAAGGGCATCACTGCCTTGACTGTGTCTGTACCAGGAGCATCCAACTCTAAGCACATAGCACATCCGACGTACGGCAACCAGGATATGGCCAACACAGCCACCTGCAAGCACAGCGTATCAGTTATACACACATCTTCCATCCCAAACTTGGGTCATAGAAAGAGAACACCAACTCAATTAGTTTCTGCAGTTTTGTTATTAAATGACTACTCCAACTATAGGAACTACATGGTAATATAAGTAATTTTCTAGTGTGATCAATCTGTACAACAGGAATAATTTCTAAAAAGGTGATTTAGTCAACTGACAAAGACATAATGTCAAATGTAGCATCAGCAATGTTCTTTCACTGAAATATGTCTCACTGTCATTATCAACCTCAAGCTTCTTGTTTCAGTAATCCATCTCTTTTACCAATAATTATCAATTCCTTTACAAATACCGGACATGGTCAAAGTTACAAAATTTTACTTGTTGATATGTAGCAAACATGGAAATATTAAATAATTATTTACATAAATACAGATATGCTGTTACAAAATTAATACAGCCCCTCAGTAGAGTGACGTCACGTGACTATACTAAGCTAGCAGCAGCATACATCAATTGTCCAACACTGTCAGTCGCATTGCAAACAATAAAATGGAGGTGTCAAACGAAGAACAAAGAGATGTTGTTTGTTTTCTGACAGTGGAAGGAGTAGGAGGAACAGACATTCAACAACAAATGTTACAAGTGTACAGTGAACACTGTATGTGTGCTGCAAGTGTTAAGGGGATGATGGTGCATGGTCGGGAGCACTACACTGCATTACTGATGACTAGACTTAGGACTTTTAGGACTCGGCTTGTATGTGCGCATGCTGTGAGTATAGGGAGAGCGGCGTAGTTTAACTCCAGTAGTAAACAAGGCCAGCTGCCTTAGGGGTATACAAATGTGCTAAAAAACTGTTTTAATAAAACAATATATAAATTATGTCAGCATTTTCAGAATCATTCAGTAGAAGTAGATGTATAACAAAACACATTTTGAATAATAAAGTAAAATAAATTACTTTTGAAATACAAAATAAATGCCTCTTCTTTAATTGTTCAACTCATTACAGTGCATAACAACATACATTTTATAACAATTCCTTTCTAGGAAGTGTTGAAAACAGTGTTATGATAAATTAAATATAAAGGGAGTCGATTAATGACACTAAACAACACTTACTTTTAAATTAATAATAAAATTTAAAAGTAAGGTACTGGTTGTCTCCAGCTCGATTCTTTTTGAATGCACCTTATACTTATTCTTTTAATAGAGTGATAATTTAGTGGCTCAAATGAATTTTGACATAATTATACTGTCTTTTCTAGCTAGACAGTCAGCTGTTTCATTACCATGTATTGCTCAATGTGCTGGTACCCATTGAAGTATTACTCTTTTATTTAAATTAATTAACTGTTTTATGATTTTACAGCATTCTGAAATATTTAGGTTTTAAGGTGATATATCAAATGTTATGGATATTAGAATATATGAAGATATATTAGAATATATATGAAGATCCTAACGAAACGTGTTCTAGGTAAATACTAGCAATAAGTGGAGCATTGAGTATTATCGAGATTTAACTGCATTGGAACACCACAGTGAAGCGAAATAATTATTAATATTTAGATGAGTCGTATTTATTACACATCTGCTTCACTTTCGTACCTATTTTGAGGACATGTTTCGCAAATCATCGTTTGCATCTTCTGCTCTTATGCGACTAAAGCTTGATCCAGTCATGTCCTCAAAATAGGTACGAAAGTGAAGCAGATGTGTAATAAATACGACTCATCTAAATATTAATAAACATTGAGTATTAGTTCGACTCAAAATTATATTAATTTTGTGCTTCATTGTATCATAGTCCTTACACAATGGAAATGTTCTTAGTTGCTTATGATTTTGACTTGTTGCCAATTCAGTTCATGTTGCATATGGTACATATTACATTTACCTTCTAGCAATACAATACAATACTTTATTCGTCACATTACACTTGCATAGTTGAGCAGGCGCTCGTAAATTGGTGACTCGTCAAAATTTTAAACCTTAACTTTAAGATCAGAAATAAGTCTACAATATTTACAATACAAGATGTTACAAAGTATAATAAAGCAAGAGAATATTAATTATGTACAATATCTAGAGTATATAGTTTTCCTAAAGTTGAACAGACACTAAGATACAATTGAGCTCACAGTGCATCATGCATGTATTCCTGAATTGAATAGTATGCTTTGTTGGTGAATAAACTTTTGACTGTTTTCTTAAAAATATTTTGGTTTTAGATTTCCCTAACTGTTTGTGGCAATTTATTATATATTTTAATCCCAATGTATTGTGGACTTTCCTCGAGCAGTGCTAACCTATGAGTAGGGTATTTTATATCTCTTTTCCTCTTGTGTTATGACCATGATGATCTTGATTTTTTATAAAACTCTTATAATTACTGTGTACATATAGAACTAGATTATACATATAGAGGCAAGGTTGCGTCAAAATTCTTAATGTTTTAAAAAGTGGTGTGCAGGATGCTCTATAAGTCGAATGGGTCATTATGCGTATGATTTTCTTTTGAATTCGGAAAAGTCTGTCAGAGCCTGTTGCTTTTCCCCATAAAGTTATTCCATATGCAAGTAATGAGTGAAAGTAACTGTAATATACGATTTTTCTTGTTTCTAAATTTGTAATCTGTGCCAAGCAGGACATGTTGAAACAGGCAGTAATTAAAGTATAAACTTGAAAGAAGCATAGATGCAGTGAAGCACAACTTAGCACAAAAGTGAAAAGCTTTGGCTCTTATCTTCAGCTGGAAGTCGAGTTACAGCTGAAGAGCAAAAGGTCTTGAAACATGTCTTGGGAGAAAACAGTGTGAGTGAAGCAGTGTGTCAATATCTTCTTGATTCACTTTTGTGCTAGGCAGTATTTAATTTTTTTTTCTATATAATTTAATTGTTTAGTTCATTTAAGGTGTTCATCTATAAATAACCCTAAAAGTTGAACTTCTTTTGAGGTAGCTGAAGTTAACAAGTTATTTTGTGTGTTTTCTACTGTAGTCTTAAAATGTACAATTTCAGTTTTAGTTTTATTTAATTTCAGACCATTGCATGTAAACCATGCTTCCAATTGTTTTATGGCCTCGTCAATGTTTGTTTTTAAATTATCAATATCTGACCCACTTAAAATAATTGACGTGTCATCGACATAAAATATTGGTTGTCCACTGACTGTAACTGAAAGATCATTCGTGTAAATTACTTAAAGTAGTGGACCCAGTACGGAACCCTGCGGAACCCCTATTTTTAATTTGTTCCCATTTTGTATGTATAGGACCAGTACTGCCCTCCAGTATAATTTTCTGTTTACGGCCTTCTAAATAAGATTTGAACCATTCCAAGTTTGTGTGTCTTATGTCATACTGGTGTAGTTTACTTATTAATATTTTGTGGTTTACACAGTCAAACACTGCAGATATATCACAAATTAGGGCTGCAGTTTGTCTTTTTTTGTCCAAATTTTTTGCTACTGTGTTTACAAAATCCACGAGTGCAATGTTAACACTGCAGAACGTCCTATACAGACCGTACATAAAGCAAAACATAGTTATCTTAACAGATTCAAAATCGGCCATAGATGGGATAGTAAATTATAAAAACAAAACAACAAGAAACATCAAAGAAATAAGTTTAATTAAAGCTGTTGAATCAAGAAATCGTGTCACCCTGCAATGGATCCCAGCCCATGTTGGACTTTTAGGTAATGAACATGCTGACCAACTAGCAAAAAAAGGTGCAATTCAAAATATAAAACCTGGAAGACAAATTGAAATTAACAAAAAATTAAAAAACATAAAGCTACATTTTAAAAGACAGCAGAGAATTGATGAAGAAGATAAACTAAAAGACAAGGATTATAGGAACATTGGAGACAAAACTGACATACAAAAACTACCAAGAAACACTGCAGTGGCCCTATTTAGAATGGAAACTGACCATGATTGTCTTGCAGAACACCTTTATAAAATACACTGCATACCTACACCCAAATATACTATCTGTAAAGAGAGTTTCATCATGAACAAACAACATCTGGACAAATGCAAAGGTCTCAAAAGTGAGAACCTAAAGGCTTTATATTTTTGTATTTCACACATCTCATATGTTCCTGTAATCTAATATGTAAACTTCTTTTGGTTTTTCCTATGTTGAACTTATCGCAGTCTGAGCAGTTGATTTTGTATATACATCATTTCTTGTTTTCAGGTACTGGGTCTTTCAGGTTGTTGCATAATAAGCTTTTTAAACTGAATTTATTTACTGGGGGTAGAGTGATGTTGTACTTCTTGAATATCTTGTTGAATTTATGATGCACTCTGGGATGATATGTGAATTTCCTGAACTGTGTCTCTGTTTTTGATTCTGTCAAAATAGAAATACAAACAAATAGAAACATTATTAAATTTTAGATGAGTCGTATTTCTTACACATCTGCTTCACTTTCGTACCTATTTTGAGCAACAACCCCAGAATTACCCACACCGCTGGATCTAGCGTCAGTCGCACAAGAGCCGTAGATGCAAACGAAGATTTGCGAAACATGTCCTCAAAATAGGTACGAAAGTGAAGCAGATGTGTAAAAAATACGACTCATCTAAAATTTAATAATTTTTCGCTTCACTGTGGTGTTCCAATACAGTTAAAACTCCTTTGGTTATTAGTTTTAATAATGACTTTATACATTAAAAGATTGAACAATTTAAATATAAAAAAAAACTGCTAATGATATTTCTATCCTTAAAAAATAAAAATGATTATAATTTTTCAAAAATATACTTGCCCATCCGGGACATATTTGCATGGGATGGCTTAAAGGACACAGTGGAATTTTAGGTAACGAGAGAGCTGATTGCTGCAGAATCCAATCTTCCTGTGACATACTCTTTATGTCCTATTTCTACTGTAAGGAGAATAATACATCAACATGATGTGTGTTTGGAGGAATTTAGTAACAGTGACGTCAAAATTAATATAAAAATTATTTGTGGTTGGTTTATTGACACTCGTCACTTACTTTTTCATATATTTATGAGAGACTAGTTTCAAAGGCCCTGGCCTCCATTTTCAATCTCTTCCCAACTGAGTTGGGAAGAGATTGAAAATGGAGGCCAGGGCCTTTGAAACTAGTCTCTCATAAATATATGAAAAAGTAAGTGACGAGTGTCAATAAACCAACCACAAATAATTTTTATATACATCAACATATTCTTGAAGAATGGAACCAACAATGGCTAACAACTCCAAATGGAAGTTTAACAAAAACATTATTTTTCCCTAGTGTATATGACAGAGGAAAATGTGAAACTCTTGTACCAAATTTTGTTTTGACACAATTTTTAAGTGGACATGGTAAATTTGGTGAATACTTATCACGCTTTCACTGAACATCCAACCCCAAGTGCATGCGTAGTGAAGAATTTCAAACTGTGGTTCATCTCCTTTTCTGTTGTCCCATTTTCTGGAGAGAAAGACAAGAATTAATATTCCAGCTAGACTCTCTAGGAACTGAATTTTCTGCTCCTCTCACATCTTTGCTAATGAAGCCACGACAGTATAAGTACTTCATGATGTTTATAAACTCAGTGTTTAAACGTCTGAAATAGTTTAAATTAATATGCATCAGATTATAACATATTTTCTTCCTTCTAGTATTTAAAATATTTTTGTTAAAATTGTGTATTTTTATGTATCAACTCTAACCCTAATATAACACTGTGTAAAATAGGGTTTATAAATCTGGATAAATATATATACACACTTGCCATTCTTGTGCTAATAAAATGTTTCAATCATTTTTTAAAGAATTTGGTATAATTTTGCCTCCTTAAAATAAATGTAGTATTAAAAGTTATTGAATGAGTGAGGCTAAAAAGAGAGAGAAGACGTACTAGGAAGACATACTAGGAGGTAAGTAAACGCTCTTAGTCCACTGATTGATGCATGCGTGGCGTTTCTCAGAGCTATGTATTCAGCAGCCTAAGAACGTTGTGTTGCACTATGTCTGTCTCCCTCTTCCTCCACTCTCACATGTGTACAGCAATTCTAGGTTGAGACTGATACCTGGAAGGCAAGCATGTTAGCGAGATGTCGACGGCTGTGTAATGACTGACGGCTTGCTGTCTTGATGAGCGGGGGACGTGGTGGAGGGGGACGACGCAGTCTCCGGTTGGCACGCACGATGCTCCTCTCTGACCTGGTGGCACGCTGCAACCTGCTCAGTTTCACTGCCTCCTGCCGTCGAAGTTTGGAATGCGGCCTCAGGTCATCAAGGTCGGCTCTAATCTGCAGCGCTAGGGCTTCATTGTCTGAGGAGTTGTCGTCGTCCCCACAAGCTCCCCGATGATACGGTATGACCTGGCAACCAAATAACATTACATGTTCACATTGAATTTGTAATCTTCTAATGTTATAGTAGCAATATAGGAAGGTTGTTCAATAAGAAATGATCATTTTTTACGTCATAATTTTTCGCACTAAAATTCAATCTTATAATATTCTGTTAGCTTAATGTGAAACAAACACGCCGTAGTAGTTTCATTGTTGATACTCCTGGGTCCCGCCTGTGAGAACCAGGTAAGTTCAGACATGTTCAGTATCGCCTACCGCTGTAATGGAGGTAACACGCGAGGAACAATATGCGGCTTTGAAATTCTGCTTTAGTCTCAACAAATCTTCAGTTGAGGCCTATACAATGTTACAGGAGGTCTATGGAGAGTCTGTTCTTCCCTACAGCACAGCTCGAAGGTGGTTTAAAATGTTTAAAGAGGGAAGACAATCAATTTCAGAGGAAGGTGGATCCGCTGCTCCAGTTACTGCTCTTACGGAAGAAAACATCAACACTGCTGCTGCCATTGTGCGAGAGGATCTACGAATTACCTTGAGATAACTTTCTGAAATACTGAACATTTCATTGGGTGCCACACACACGTTGGTGACAGAAACATTACACATGAGACGTGTTTGTGCGCGATGGGTTCAAAAACTGTTGATTCCCGGACAGAAGGACATTCGCCTGCAGGTCTGCGTGCAGTTAAAGTTGATGTTAGAGGAAGATCCGGAGTTTATTTCAAACGTAATCACTGCTGATGAAACTTGGCTACATCATTTTGATCCTGAGAGCAAACAGCAAAGCTCAGTGTGGAAATCTCCTTCATCACCAACCCCCAAAAAAGCAGAAGTGGTTGCTTCTGCTGGGAAAGTTATGATCATCTCATTCTTTGATATTCATGGAATGGTTTATCAGCATGTTGTACCTGCACACACACATCAGTAACTGGATAACACTACAGGGATGTCCTGAAAACATTGCAAGTCCATATCAGGCGCAAAAGACCACATTTCCGTGAAGCAGGCTGGATGCTGCACCACGATAATGTGCGGCCGCATATTGCCAATGCTGTTGCTGAATATCTTACAAAAATCAACGTGAAGTAGATCCCTCACCCTCCCTATAGTCCGGATTTAGCCCCACGTGACTTTTTTCTATTCCCTATCTTGAACAAACGCCTTCGTGGGAGACATTATCCATCATCAGTAGCAGTGGTGAAGGCTGCGGAGGCGATTATGAAGGATCTCTCAAAAATGCTTTCCAGCATGTCTTTGAAGACTGACAGAAACGCTGGGACAAGTACATCGCATTCAGGGGAGACTATTTTGAGAAGGTCATCAAAATTTTGAGGATGAATAAAGGTACGTTGTCAAAAAAAAAGTGATCATTCTTTATTGAAGAGCCGTCGTATGAAGGACAGAGTATACGCAACACGTGCACCTGACGTGAATACTTTGAGAGCGACAAACGACGATATGTGGAAGTGTACTGACAGTGTGTGTTACAATCTTTCAGAGATTTTCTTTCATCTCTCAGAAACCACAAAGACCTAATTTAAAGAGTTTTCAGTTAATATGAAGTTGTAATGTTGGGAAGACCTTATGGACGCCCTGTAGAGTGTCACATTGATACTATAGCAATTAAAGAACGTTCAAAAATAATAAATTTCAATGTATAAATGTTTTCTAGTCAGATTCATTTTGGATTAATACAAAATCTTTCAGTGATAATAATAAATTGCCAGAACAAATCGAAAAAAAAGACTGTACCGCAATCAACTGGCAAAACATTAGAAGGTAGCTGTCAAATTTAAAGAAATTTCATTTGATTTTACAAACCTGACGTTCTAAACCTTTTCAGTGTTAGTCACGTAACAAAGACTGGTACAAGAACAAAAATAACTCTAACGGTAAGGGAAAGCAAGAGGAAGAGAGAGAGAGAGAGAGCAAAATAAATTACTGTGTCAAACTAGAGCTACCCTGTTGTAAGCATGTGAGGGTGGTCATTAGTATCTCTATCTCTCTCTCTTTCTCCACTTCCACAGTAACAGAATAGTAATAGAAGAGTTGGCGTACCTTGGACGGAGCGTCGTTCGCAACAGAAGCGACGATGATGACGTGCTTTGGACGACGGAGGATCGGCATGGGCAGCGGCAGTTGTCCACGGGCTGCAGCCGCCGTGAGAGACACCTCGCACAGCTTGTGTCCGACGGCGAAGTGACAGAAGGCGACCGTGAGACAGGGGACCAGGTACACGAGAACGAGGTGAGAGATTCTGAAGGAGATGCGGACGGCGTTCGAGGGCCAGGTCTCCTCGCATTGGCCAGTGATGGCGGAGGACTCGACAGCCAGGACGGCGGGGCAGGAGGACAGCACGGCGCTGCCCCAGACGCCCATCATGCTCAGGAGTAGGGCGTGCCGCCGGGGTCGCATCCGCGTCAGAGTTCTTGCGTGTGACACTGACGCGTAGCGGTCAATGGACAGCGCACAGAGAGAGAAGAGACTGGCGGCCACCGGCACCATCTGTAACACACAACGTCAACAATATACCGACATGTCTTATGAATTCGTTTGGTGACTATGTCGAAAAATAGCTCAAAATATTGCTGTACCTGTTGCCAATAAATTGTTTAAAGAAGCAGGGAAACTTACTTCCTGGATACGCCTCACTTTCTGTGTTTAGGATTTCAAGGTAGGACTAAAAAAATGAGTTATTTGTGTCTTTATCACATGTTTCTAAAATGATATGAAAGAACTGGATCCCTGCGCGTATATTGCGATAAAGTCACAGGCTTGGCAACTTCGCAACATTGTTGTGTAGAGCGGAAGATCAGAAATGTAAACAATAAAGCCACTTGCCACAACAGCAGGTTCTGTCACTTTCTAATGCATTCTGAACCATTTTGACTAATTTGAATATTATTTCATTCATTGTTGGTGGGTTCCCTTATAATGAAAGATGATTTTTTGTTAAATCTAAGCTCTATGGACTTTGGACTCATTTGAAGATCATTTCATCGGATATGAATTTTTTCAAAAAAAATTTTAACGCAAATTAAGTTCATCTGAGCTTAAATTTGGAAGTTACATAAGTATTGGCTTTGTATGACTCCGCCAGCAAACACCTGTTGAAGTAATGTTTATCACATTAAACTTATAATTATAAATGATATGTCAAATGAAAAAGCAACTCAGTTTTGTTTGTTGGCACCAGTGTGCATGTGCATACAATGTTTCTGCCGCAGTCCGCTAGACAGCGGTGGTAGCAAAGATGGCGACTAGTAAACAGAAAACGTTTTGTGTTTCGCAGTTTGCAAAGACCGAAACAGTAGTTACTGTGCAACGTGTGTTCCACATTAAGTTCGGTTGTGATCCTCACATTCGTAGATGCCCGGCTGTCTTTGTAAAGGGAAGAGCACGGGACGACAGAAGTTCCTGTGTCGACTGTTTGGAAAACGCTTATGGCTACGTCCGTACCGACAGACATCGGACTACGTGCCAACTTCGCAAACGACATGTTGTTTCATGACGATGACGATTTTATGCATCGACCTTTCACCTTAGTGGACATGTTAACACTCATAATGTGCTCATCTGGACCTCAGAAAATCCTCACGAGATGGTACGAATGCAACGAGATTACCCCAAAGTGAATGTTTCTTGTGCCGTATCCCGGCGTAAAGTTTACGGGCCTTTCTTTTTTGATGAACTGGCACTTCTTACCTTGGCACACTGGAGCAATGGCTCTTTCCTCGGTTGGAAGAAATGAGTCAGGGAATTTCATTTTCCAGCAAGATGGTGTGGCATCTTACTGGCATAACGAAGTACGCGATTGTACGCGATTCCAGTGTCAGACCCATAGCTGCGGGGGTCCCGGAGGGTAGTGTACTATCACCGTTGCTCTTCGCGGCCTACATGTCTGACTTCCCTACTGAGCCACAGACAGTTACGTGCCAGTATGCGGACGACGTTCTCATTATGGCGCGTAATAAAAATGTCAAGTTCTGCTTCCCGCCTCTGCAACGGCAGCTCCGAGCGATCGGCCGCTGGAGTGAGAAGTGGAGGATGGCAATTAGTCCAGGGAAGAGCTCAGCTCTTCTGCTGGCTAAGGTCAGACGCTGGCGACCGACGGGAACGCTGAGGCTGAGGCAGAGGCAAATCCCATGGGTTTCCTCGGCTAAATACCTGGGTGTCCTACTTGATCGCGGGCTAAACTTCACTCCCCATGTCAGGGCTAAGGCGGGACTAGGCCATGTTGCACTCAGGCAGCTGTACCCCATTTTCACGTCCAACATGCCTGCACACCTCAAACTACGTCTGTACCGTGCGATCATTCCACCCATGATTCTGTATGGGTGCGAGGTCTGGGGATTGGCGGCTCCGACCACAATCCGCAGACTGCAAATCGAGCAGAATCGGGCGTTAAGGATGATCTATGGTACTGGGCGTAGATTCCCTACGCACATCTTACATGAATATTCCCAAATCCCTTACATAGAGGACATGGTAAGAGAGAGATCTCGAACCCTCCATCAAAAACTGTCTACCCATTCCAACCAGCTGGTCAACACCCTGGGTCGGTATGATCACAGAGCTCCTCGCAGGAGGAGGAGGTACAAACTCCCAAAGGACGCCATGGGCTATTAGCCAGATGGGGTTCTCTCCATCACACTGAAAACACCAGAACCAGAAATGGGTTTAGATAATTTCCCCACATAGCTTCCTATCCCCTCTGATCGTGCTGTCTTCATTCCGACCTCCTTCAAGCGGAGAGTCGGGTGAGGACGGCCTTGGGAATATATACCCCAGGCGGCAGCCTGAGCGGCTTAACCCAACAGATCAGAGAAACCTATGCCCCGACATAAACGCTTGAGACAAAAGACAAAAGACTACTACACCACCCAGATAAAGCCGCAGAAAGCGGCTAGGTGCTGGGCGAAACCATTCCGTCCAGGTAAACTTGGACGACTCGATTCTTTTGCTCTTCTGCTACGCGATTGGTTGAACGTCACTGTACCCGAGCGCTAAGGGTCCCAATGACAGGGCCTCCACGTTCTCCTGACGTAACGCCATGGGGCCTCATCAAGGATCGTGTGTACGTGCCTCCGCTACCAGCTGACCTCCCTGACCGGATTGGAGCAGCTGTTGCTACAATTACTGAATACACACTTATCAACGTTTGGGAAGAACTCGGCTATAGACTTGACGTGTGCCGTGTGACAAAGGGTAGCCACATTGAACATTTTTTTAAGGATCTTGGTGAAACTGTTTGAGTTGCTTTTTCATTTGACGTAGCATTTATAACTGTAAGTTGAATGTAATAAATATTATAAAGAGTTTAAACCCCGATACTCATTTATATACACCCTGTACTAGGGGAATGCAATTGTTTGCTGTCCTAGAGGCACTCATTTCAGGACAAAAGTCATACTGTCACATTAGTAAACTTTTATTGATTATGTAATGTTAGGCCTCTGAGTTGCTGTTTGTTTGTACTTGCCGACACAACTCACTTCCTGTCGACACAAGACACTTTTATTGTAGTGAAACGGGAGACGGCCGGCGTTTTATGGCCACCAACCAGCACTGATTTTATGGTCCCTGTCTGCTCTCTCAAACAGAACAGCTCCAAGCGCAACCTACATTTACTTTACAATAATTTATTACATTTTACAATACCAAGTAGAAACTTCGGCTTCGATCCGCGCAATGGGGTTTTTCGTTATTTTCCGAGGTGGGCAGGCCAACTTGGGATGTGATCCGGAATATCAACTAATAGACCGGAGGCGAGTGCATTTTTCCATAAGGAAAAACCTCTCTAAGGTGAAACCTCTCTTAAAGAAGGGGGAAGAGTTTGATGTAGGTAACTATAGACCTGTATCACTGCTATCCGTTTTTTCAAAATTAATAGAAAAAGTAATGTACGTCAGACTTACATCATTCCTCGATAAACACAGTATAATAACAAACAAACAACATGGATTTCGTAAAGACAAGTCAATAAACACAGCAATAGCAGATTTTGTTAAACGTATATATGAATCTATGGATAAAAAAGAAGAAAATATTGGTATATTTTTAGATTTGTCAAAGGCATTCGACTTAGTAGACCACAAAATTTAATTATCAAAACTAGCTGTTATTGGTATACGTGGAACAGTGAACAAGTGGTTTAAAGAATATTTAACATCCCGACAACAGATGGTAGAAATCACTTATACACATGTAAATACAAATGAAATTACAACATATTTATCATCTATGGCAGTAATAAAATATGGTGTCCCCCAAGGTTCAATTCTTGGACCTGTTTTATTTCTGATATATATAAATGATCTAGAGTGTTCCTTAAAAATAGTTATCCAACATTATTTGCTGATGATACAAACTTATATATTTCTGGTTACAACTTGAGATCCTTAAAATTTAAGATAGAACAAACAATGTCTGAATTGCTAAACTGATTCAACATTAATAGATTATTAATAAATACAGAAAAAACAACAGCAATAGCTTTTCATCATAAACAAAATACACTTGCCAGTCATCCCTTTATAGAGTTACAGGGCAAATATATCTCATACACAGATAGAACAAAATTTCTAGGGGTATGGGTGGATAATAATTTAAAGTGGTCGGCTCACATTCAAAAACTATCTCAAAAACTGAGTAAAATAACTTATGCCATCACAGTCATTTCAAAAATCATGGACTTGAAATAGGTCATATCTTTATATCATGCATATTTTCAATCTGTTCTTAGCTTTGGAATATTATTTTGGGGTAATTCAACAGGAGCAAAATCTATTTTTTAAAATGCAAAAACGGGCAATTAGAATAATACTACATGTTAATAAAAGAACCAGTTGTAGGCCACTATTTAAGGAATTAAATATATTGCCCCTACCCTGTATTTACATATATGAAACATTATGCTACATAAAAAATAATCTCAGTATGTACACAACAAACTCACAGATACATTCTCATGATACCAGAAGAAAAGATAACCTTCATGTAATCACACATAGCACTAGTTCTTTTGAAAAAAGTTTTGTATATACTGGCCTCCAGCTTTATAATAAATTACCCAATTATCTAAAGCAAATACCTGCACTGCATCGATTTAGAATTTGTCTCAAAAAACTTCTTTCACTCCATTGTTTTTATAGCATAAAAGAATATTATGATTACTTTGACAATTAATTTTGTTAATGTTAATGATGTTAATGTTTTATAGTATAGGTGAATTGTTTGAATATGTTAACTACAAGTGAACTATTATTATTATTATTATTATTATTATTATTATTATTATTATTATTATTATTATTATTATTATTATTATTATTATTATTATTATTATTATTATTATCATTATTATCATTATCATCATTATCATCATCATCATCATCATCATCATCATCATCATCATCATCATCATCATCATCATCATCATCATCATCATCATCATCATCATCATCATCATCATCATCATCATCATCATCATCATCATCATCATCATCATCATCATCATCATCATCATCATCATCATCATCATCATCATCATCATCATCATCATCATCATCATCATCATCATCATCATCATCATCATCATCATCATCATCATCATCATCATCATCATCATCACCATCATCACCATCATCACCATCATCACCATCATCACCATCATCACCATCATCACCATCATCACCATCATCACCATCATCACCATCATCACCATCATCACCATCATCACCATCATCACCATCATCACCATCATCACCATCATCACCATCATCACCATCATCACCATCATCACCATCATCACCATCATCACCATCATCACCATCATCACCATCATCACCATCATCACCATCATCACCATCATCACCATCATCACCATCATCACCATCATCACCATCATCACCATCATCACCATCATCACCATCATCACCATCATCACCATCATCATCATCATCACCATCATCATCATCATCATCATCATCATCATCATCATCATCATCATCATCATCATCATCATCATCATCATCATCATCATCATCATCATCATCATCATCATCATTATTATTATTATTATTATTATTATTATTATTATTATTATCATTTTCATCATCATCATCATCATCATTATTATTATTATACTGTACATACATTGAATTTTCATTTCAAACTTGTGTTGTATATATGTAGATTGTACAATTTTTAGTTATAAGTACTTGACGTGTCCTATATCATGTAATATGATCAAAAGGATGAATAAAAACTAAGTATACTGCACTTGAACTTAGTTGTTATCGTTCCCGCATGTAAACAAATGCCAGACCATGACAACCACCTCCCTGCAGCAAAACTTAAAATAACAATAAACTATGCCTTCTAGAATTGCACTTCAATGATTATACATATTGCTATTTATTAATTATAATATAGCCACAGATTACATTACACTAGATCACAATCTACATTCCTAAATTGTTAAATATGAAATGTCGACGTCACACGATATCATATCATATGTAAGGAATTCCACTCTGTCGCCTGCAGTATTACCAATTTTCAAACTTTCTGACATAACTTTTGTTTAGAAAGTTCTGGAACTTAGCTTTCAGCTTTACGATATCTGCCACAAGAGGCGCTTGTGCACTTGGACATTTCCAAACCCTATTTTGTTAGTTGTTTAATAGCTTTGACAACACTGCAACATATTCAGATAGTTCATGCGATATCATCCGAAATTTTGCAGTTACAGTTCTGAAAGATGAATGTCTGGTAACTCTAAGCTCTATGTACCCTGTACTCATTTGAACATAATTTCATTCATCGTCCGATATGACTTAACGTTGGAGGTTTTCTCTTATCCTGAAAGATGAATGTCTGATAACTCTAAGCTCTATGTACCCTGTACTTATTTGAGCATCATTTCATTCATCGTCTGATATGACTTAACGTTGGAGGTTTTCTCTTATCCTGAAAGATGAATGTCTGGTAACTCTAACCTCTATGTATCCTGTACTCATTTGAACATTATTTCATTCATCGTCCGATATGACTTAACGTTGGAGGTTTTCTCTTATCCTGAAAGATGAATGTCTGGTAACTCTAAGCTCTGTGTACGCTGTACTTATTTGAACATCATTTCATTCCTTTTCCCTTATCCTGAAAGATGAATGTCTGGTAAGTCTAAGCTCTATGTACCCTGTACTTATTTGAATATCATTTCATTCATTGTCCGATGTGACTTAACGTTGGAGGTTTTCTCTTATCCTGAAAGATGAATGTCTGATAACTCTAAGCTCTATGTACCCTGTAATCATTTGAACATCATTTCATTCATTGTCCGATATGACTTAACGTTGGAGGTTTTCTCTTATCCTGAAAGATGAATGTCTGGTAACTCTAAGCTCTATGTACCCTGTACTTATCTGAACATCATTTCATTCATTGTCTGATATGACTTAACGGTGGAGGTTTTCTCTTATCCTGAAAGATGAATGTCTGATAACTCTAAGCTCTATGTACCCTGTACTCATTTGAACATCATTTCATTCTTCGTCTGATATGACTTAACGTTGGAGGTTTTCTCTTATCCTGAAAGATGAATGTCTGGTTACTCTAAGCTCTATGTACCCTGTGATCACTTAAACGTCGTTTCATTCATCGTCCGATGTGATTTAACTTTGATTAACATGAAGTAGATAGACGAACAAGTGTTTTTGAGCAGGGAAATTCATGTGAGAGGTTTTTTCAGCAAATTCCAGGAACTGGAAACAAAGAGTTAAATTACAGAGAAAAAGAGTTTGCAATACACAGGACCGAAATGTGGAGCGAGTCTAATTCCAAAGGCTAGTCTGTGCTCGAAGGGTAATTCATTGTTTAAAGCGCTAGAGGTGGGGGGGGGGGGATGGGATGCAGAAACTCTAATTTTCACGATTCGCGTGTTTCAGAGAGCTCTTTACCCAACAAATCTGTTAGAAGTTTCTGCTCCGTATTACATATAATAGGATCAGGGTTTTTAACTGCGCATTAGCTGTGTTACGTGGTCACTTTACCAGAATAAACGTGTTATCTGGACTTTCAACTAATATTTATGAAAGCTATAATAGGTATAAACAAATAATGACATTAAACTTAGGAGGTGCATCAAAAACAGCGCGATTTTATCAACAACGTACAAGTTTAAACAGAAATTATTAGCTTAGCAAAACAAGTTATATAAGTTCTATATTTTGACATCTACATTTGTTGTGTAGGAATATTTCGTCTATCTCTAATCCACGTGTGTAATGCGATTTATCATGATCCCCAAAACAGCTGTTTACTATATCAATGTTGCTGTGAAGTCATCGTCCTTCAAGAAAATTGTTGAGGTTCGGTAACAGATGGTAGTCACTGGGTGCTAGATCTGGCGAATAAGGTGGATGTTCAAGCAATTCAAGATACAGAGCTAGGAAGTTCGTACCGATTTCCTTGAGCAGTGTAAGAGCGACCAGGCATGGCTATACCACGCAGTGCTACTAGCAAGGACAAGGTTCATCGTAGAATACAACTCATTACTACAAAACAGATGTAACTGTAGGACACAGAGCTAGGAAGTTGGTACCGATTTCCTTGAGCAGTGTAAGAGCGGCCAGGCATGGCTATACAATACAGCGCTACTAGCAAGGGCAAGGTTCATCGTAGAATACAACTCATTACTACAAAGCAGATGTAACTGTATGACACAGAGCTAGGAAGTTCGTACCGATTTCCTTGAGCAGTGTAAGAGCGACCAGACTTGGCTATACCACGCAGCGCTACCAGCAAGGATAAGGTTCATCGTAGAATACAACTCATTACTACAAAACAGATGTAACTGTATGACACAGAGCTAGGGAGTTCGTACCGATTTTCTTGAGCAGTGTAAGAGCGGCCAGGCATGGCTATACCACGCAGCGCTACCAGCAAGGATAAGGTTCATCGTAGAATACAACTCATTACTACAAAACAGATGTAACTGTATGACACAGAGCTAGGAAGTTCGTACCGATTTCCTTGAGCAGTGTAAGAGCGACCAGGCATGGCTATACCACGCAGCGCTACCAGCAAGGAAAAGGTTCATCGTAGAATACAACTCATTACTACAAAACAGATGTAACCGCATGACACAGAGCTAGGAAGTTCGTACCGATTTCCTTGAGCAGTGTAAGAGCGGCCAGGCATGGCTATACCACGCAGTGCTACTAGCAAGAACAAGGTTCATCGTAGAATACAACTCATTACTACAAAATAGATGTAACTGTATGACACAGAGCTAGGAAGTTCGTACCGCTTTCCTTGAGCAGTGTAAGAGTGACCAGGCATGGCTATACCACGCAGCGCTACTAGCAAGGGCAAGGATCATCGTAGAATACAACTCATTACTACAAAACAGATGTAACTGTATGACACAGAGCTAGGAAGTTCGTACCTATTTCCTTGAGCAGTGTATGAGCGGACAGGCATGGCTATACCACGCAGTGCTACTAGCAAGAACAAGGTTCATCGTAGAATACAACTCATTACTACAAAACAGGTGTAACTGTATGACACAGAGCTAGGAAGTTCGTACCAATTTCCTTGAACAGTGTAAGAGCGGACAGGCATGGCTATACCACGCAGCGCTACTAGCAAGGACAAGGTTCATCGTAGAATACAACTCATTACTACAAAACAGATGTAACTGTATGACACAGAGCTAGGAAGTTCGTACCGATTTCCTTGAGCACTGTAAGAGCAGCCAGACATGACTATACCACGCAGCGCTACTAGTAAGGGCAAGGTTCATCGTAGAATACAACTCATTACTACAAAACAGATGTAACTCTATGACACAGAGCTAGGAAGTTCGTACCGATTTCCTTGAACAGTGTAAGAGCGGACAGGCATGGCTATACCACGCAGCGCTACTAGCAAGGACAAGGTTCATCGTAGAATACAACTCATTACTACAAAACAGATGTAACTGTATGACACAGAGCTAGGAAGTTCGTACCGATTTCCTTGAGCAGTGTAAGAGCGACCATTCATGGATATACCACGCAGCGCTACTAGCAAGGGCAAGGTTCATCGTAGAATACAACTCATTACTACAAAACAGATGTAACTGTATGACACAATGCTAGGAAGTTCGTACCGATTTCCTTGAGCACTGTAAGAGCAGCCAGACATGGCTATACCACGCAGCGCTACTAGTAAGGGCAAGGTTCATCGTAGAATACAACTCATTACTACAAAACAGATGTAACTGTATGACACAGAGCTAGGAAGTTCGTACCAATTTCCTTGAGCAGTGTAAGAGCGGACAGGCATGGCTATACCACGCAGCGCTACTAGCAAGGACAAGGTTTGTCGTAGAATACAACTCATTACTACAAAACAGATGTAACTGTATGACACAGAGCTAGGAAGTTCGTACCGATTTCCTTGAACAGTGTAAGAGCGGACAGGCATGGCTATACCACGCAGCGCTACTAGCAAGGGCAAGGTTCATCGTAGAATACAACTCATTACTACAAAACAGATGTAACTGTATGACACAGAGCTAGGAAGTTCGTACCGATTTCCTTGAGCACTGTAAGAGCAGCCAGACATGGCTATACCACGCAGCGCTACTAGCAAGGACAAGGTTCATCGTAGAATACAACTCATTACTACAAAACAGGTGTAACTGTATGACACAGAGCTAGGAAGTTCGTACTGATTTCCTTGAGCAGTGTAAGTGCGGCCAGGCATGGCTATACCACGCAGCGCTACTAGCAAGGACAAGGTTCATCATAGAATATAACTCATTACTACAAAACAGATGTAACTGTATGACACAGAGCTAGGAAGTTCGTACCGATTTCCTTGAGTAGTGTAAGAGCGGCCAGTCATGGCTATACCACGCAACGCTACTAGCAAGGACAAGGTTCATCGTGGAATACAACTCATTACTACAAAACAGATGTAACTGTATGACACAGAGCTAGGAAGTTCGTACCGATTTCCTTGAGTAGTGTAAGAGCGGCCAGTCATGGCTATACCACGCAACGCTACTAGCAAGGACAAGGTTCATCGTAGAATACAACTCATTACTACAAAACAGATGAAAGTGTATGACATAGAGCACGTTGTCTGGTAGGAGAACATTCGAATAACATGTTTGTTGTGCTTCAAAGATGAGCAACTAAATATGCTCTAGAACCGTTGTATGTTTTCTAGAAGTGTACTTATTCACGACCTTATTTAATTCATTATTGACATTTACATTACAGTGGGATACTTCAGCAAACATGGAATAAACAGAAGCTAGATCAAAAAACTGAATAGCTGATATCATTAATGAATTTGGAACAAATTATCAAATAAGTAAATCTTGTTTTAGGGGATATAGAATGAGTTT
Source organism: Mantis religiosa (assembly GCA_030765055.1). Classification (NCBI taxonomy): domain Eukaryota; kingdom Metazoa; phylum Arthropoda; class Insecta; order Mantodea; family Mantidae; genus Mantis; species Mantis religiosa. The sequence continues at coordinate 4,950,717 of CM060953.1, read as the reverse complement.
TTTATTTGAAAGGCTTCAGAGGTACAATATTGTTTTTAGTAAAGCGGCCGCAGATGAGTAAATATACACTCCTGGAAATGGAAATAAGAACACATTGACGCCTGTGTGTCAGACCCACCATACTTGCTCCGAACACTGCGAGAGGGCTGTACAAGCAATGATCACACGCACTGCACAGTGGACACACCAGGAGCCGCGGTGTTGGCCGTCGAATGGCGCTAGCTGCGCAGCGTTTGGGCACCGCCGCCGTCAGTGTCAGCCAGTTTGCCGTGGCATACGGAGCTCCATCGCAGTCTTTAACAATGGTAGCATGCCGCGACAGCGTGGACGTGAACCGTATGTGCAGTTGACGGACTTTGAGCGAGGGCGTATAGTGGGCATGCGGGAGGCCGGGTGGACGTACCGCCGAATTGCTCAACACGTGGGGCGTGAGGTCTCCACAGTACATCGATGTTGTAGCCAGTGGTCGGCGGAAGGTGCACGTGCCCGTCAACCTGGGACTGGACCGCAGCGACGCACAGATATACGCAGTGCCGTAGGGGACCGCACCGCCACTTCCCAGCAAATTAGGGACACTGTTGCTTCTGGGGTATCGGCGAGGACCATTCGCAACCGTCTCCATGAAGCTGGGCTACGGTCTCGCGCATCCTTAGGCTGTCTTCCGCTCACGCCCCAACATCGTGTAGCCCGCCTCCAGTGGTGTCGCGACAGGCGTGAATGGAGGGACAAATGGAGACGTGTCGTCTTCAGCGATGAGAGTCGCTTCTGCCTTGGTGCCATTGATGGTCGTATGCGTGTTAGGTGCCGTGCAGGTGAGCGCCACAATCAGGACTGCATACGACGAGGCACACAGGACCAATACCCGGCATCATGGTGTGGGGAGCGATCTCCTACACTGGCCGTACACCTCTGTTGATCGTCGAGGGGACACTGAATAGAGCACGGTACATCCAAACAGTCATCGAACCCATCGTTCTACCATTCCTAGACCGGCAAGGGAACTTGCTGTTCCAAAAGGACAGTGCACGTCCGCATGTATCCCGTGCCACCCAACGTGCTCTAGAAGGTGTAAGTCAACTACCCTGGCCAGCAAGATCTGCGGATCTGTCCCCCATTGAGCATGTTTGGGACTGGATGAAACGTCGTCTCACGCGGTCTGCACGTCCAGCACGAACGCTGGTCCAACTGAGGCACCAGCTGGAAATGGCATGGCAAGCCGTTCCACAGGACTACATCCAGCATCTCTACGATCGTCTCCATGGGAGAATAGCAGCCTGCATTGCTGCGAAAGGTGGATATACACGGTACTAGTGCCGACATTGTGCATGCTCTGTTGTCTGTGTCTATGTGCCTATGGTTCTGTCAGTGTGATCATGTGCTGTATCTGACCCCAGGAATGTGTCAATAAAGTTTCCCCTTCCTGGGACAATGAATTCACGGTGTTCTTATTTCAATTTCCAGGAGTGCATGATAAAATTCCTGCTTTGGCATTTTGTCTAGTAAGAGTCTTCAGATTTTTAAGAAATTAATTTCATTATTTGGATATTATTTTACTTCTGATCGGGAAATGATATAATTCGCGTTAAATGTGCCTATTCAAATAATGAAATCAGTTAGAGACAATTCCGTATGTATTATATAATTTGTATGTTGTACATAATGATATAAGTAACGAATATCTCATGTCATTTTTTTCTCTGGGCAACCGGTTTCAATGCCTCTCAGCTGTTTGGATGTCGGTCGCAACCTGTACAGAGAACGGCGAGCGGGACGAACTTTCTAGCTCTGGTGATGGCCTTTCATTCATGGTAATAAGTCGTCTCAAAACTTCAGTGGCATTCTTACAGCAGAGGTCCAAAATCTTAACAGAAACAGTTTTTCTTTGCAACTTTTGATCAGGTGTGAACAAATGCGGCACCCACCTTGCAAAGACCTTGTGAAAACCCAAAACATTACTTAAAATATTACTTGAGCGTGCTTTTGATATTTTTACAGCCTCTGTTATCTCAAACAACTTTAGCCTGCAGTCTCCCAGTACTAACCTTGAATTTTTTCAATGATCTCTGGAGTTGTGTGGGTATTCGTAAATATAGGATGTCTCAAAATTAGAACTACAATCTTTGGGGCTTATTTTAATCGCTTTTGGTTAAGGAATGTTTTGTGCTACATTGTTTAAGCGTTAGGTGAGTTAATGTCGAAGCAAATATTGAAACGCACGCCCATTGTGATTGACATAAAGAGTGCATCGGCGTGTCCTATTCTGCCGTACACTTGCAAAGACCAGTCGTTTCTCTGACGTCACCATCTGGCGTCGTCTTCAGATTCAACAGGTGTTTCATACACTACGTGAAGTCAGGCGAAGTTAAGGCTGGGGAGCGGGCCGGCCAGGCAAGTGGTCCACCTCTGCCTGTCTAGTGACTGGCGTATGCATATCCTGTCTGATATGAAGGGGAACTGTTCCGATTAGACCAGTCAACATTTGTTGCAGAAATAATAAGTAATTGTAAGCATTGTGTCGGCTCGGAAAATATGTTGTCCTATTACGAATTCATCCACAATGTCGGTCATATATTAACAGGAAATCTCATTTGTTTAGACCTCTGACATGTAACATGTGAATTCCAACAGTTAAAACAACTGTTTACCTATGAAAATTGCTTCATCTGTGAATGGGATGCAAACAGAACGCTGTTTTCAGTTTTATCCAGATACCGAGCTGGAAAATGTGCAATATTTCCTGCAGGGTTCTTATTACAGTACTAAGACTTAGGTTTTACTTAACAAAAGTACTTAAAATAGTGATATCTATCAGCTCCCTAACTTTGTTGGTCTAATTTTGGGACAAACTGTGTACGAAGTTGAAAGAGAACTAAAGAAAAGTTGAACATCGGACTAATCGATAGTCAAAGAGATTATAATATAATGTCATTGATGCTATATTAGAGTAGGCGTTTTGTCTTTGTCTCATAAATTTTAACTCCATTCTTCTGTTTGACCTGATATATTGACTCTGGTAGAGATAATTCGACTCTTTACAGAGATTATTCATGTCTAACAGTAGGAGGATTACTTTGGCGTAACAAATGTATCACGTAATGATGTGTTTTTTTCTTATGGTGGCGAATACAATTATTTTCTATCGTTTCCTTTCGTTTTCAAACTCTAGAAAGCTTCACTTGTTTCTGCCATGTTACTGCGTGCTCCTAACATTGATCAATGAGGCCGAATAACTTTGTTGAAGTTGTTTTTTGTGGCGTGGTTGGAGAGAAGATCGGGGAAATTACTTTTAAGGTCGTGAAACTCATTTGTATTCAATGCCAAGTTGTTCTTGGAAATTTGGTTACGCGAGGAAAGATCTCTGACTTTCTGTTTCTTTGCAGATTCTGTTAGGAAGTTGGTTTCGACTTTCGAATCGACGGGTTTCACTTTAGATATTCCCCACGGACAAGCCAGACTCTGCAGAAATGAAAACCGAGTTTGGATGCTTTTAAAATGTTTTTCGTTATCGGATTTACAATCGCACTGCCTACGCACGGCTGTTGTGTTGACTCTACTCTTTCCATTTTCTCTTCTTAATTTCGTTTCACGAAGGCAAAGGCAAAAATATGATATAGGAACTCATATGGCTCTCTCTACTCTTGTACAAACACTTATTGCTCTATCTACTTCAAGATAAACATTATCTTATTGTAGGTACAACGGAATACAGTAGACTTTAAGTGATAGTGAAATGTTTTGGTCGTTATGTGATGTATACATGACTTTCTCTACTCTTGTACAAACACTTATTGCTCTATCTACTTCAAGATAAACATTATCTTATTGTAGTTACAAGGGAATACAGTAGACTTTAAGTGATTGTCAGATGTTTAGGTCGTTATGTGATGTATATATGACTTTCTCTACTCTTGTAGAACACTTATTTGCTTATCTACTTCAAGATAAATATTATCTTATTGTAGTTACAAGGGAATACAGTAGACTTTAAGTGATAGTCAGATGTTTAGGTCGTTATGTGATGTATACATGACTTTCTCTACTCTTGTACAAACACTTATTGCTCTATCTACTTCAAGATAAACATTATCTTATTGTAGTTACAAGGGAATACAGTAGACTTTAAGCGATAATCAAATGTCTTGGTTGTTATGTGATGTATACATGGCTTTCTCTACCCTTGTACAAACACTTATTGCTCTATCTGCTTCAAGATAAACATTATATTATTGTAGTTACAAGGGAATACAGTAGACTTTAAGTGATAGTCAAATGTTTTGGTCGTTATGTGACGTATACATGACTTTCTCTACTCTTGTACAAACCTTATTGCTCTATCAACTTCAAGATAAATATTATCTTATTGTAGTTACAAGGGAATACAGTAGACTAAGTGATAGTCAAATGTTTTGGTCGTTATGTGATGTATGCATGACTTTCTCTACTCTTGTACAAACACTTATTGCTCTATCTACTTCAAGATAAACATTATCTTATTGTAGTTACAAGGGAATACAGTAGACTTTAAGTGATAGTCAAATGTTTTGGTCGTTATGTGATGTATACATGACTTTCTCTACTCCTGTACAAACACTTATTTGCTTATCTACTTCAAGATAAACGTTATCTTATTGTAGTTACAAGGGAATACAGTAGACTTTAAGTGATAGTCAGATGTTTAGGTCGTTATGTGATGTACACATATCGTGCTTTTAAAATATTAATTTGTGCTGCTTCAGTATTATAAAGTGTTTGAAAAGTCGAGACGTGAGCCACAAACCGCGAGGTTACCTACCAAGTTGGCGTAATCGGATTAAATACCTCAGGCCATGCTGGAGGTTAATTTAAATCAAATTGAAATGCAAGGTGGCGAATGACGCCAGAGGTGATTACATTTGCTTTACTGGGCTTTCGCACTAGACCCATCTTTTGTCAAAGAACATTAATTCCAGAGTAATATCCGGAACAAGTGACAGTCAACTTTATCCTTTGAATAGAGATTAACCTTTTGTCGTTTGTCATCTTTGCTCAGTAAGGAAAGGAAAAGTTAATATCCATATTTCACTGAAATACATGTTACAAGACTACACAAATTAAGAGAGCACGTTCAATTAAATAAATTATAATCTACTATAGAACTAATGAATGAACAGAGAGTTATAAACATGGTGTAAATGATTTAGGTTATATCGGACGAGAGTGAAATGATGTTGAAATGAGCCCAGGATCCATAGAACTTACATAATCCAAATATTCATCTTCCACGATAAGGGAAAGTCGCAGATAATATCCAGAAAGGGGTAGAGGAGTATATGACCTGAGGCAAAACAATTTAGGAATATTGCAAGCTACGAGAAAGGATTATTACTTAAGAGGTCGTCGGAGGAAATATTAAGACCAGAGACAGATTATGAGATTAGAGAGGATCCAATTCAAGACACAACCATAAATAGAAGACGCCAATTAAGGAAAAAAGAAAAATAAGACCAAGGAGAGAGCCCCGGGAGAGCATTAGGAGCTCTATGGAGAGGATTACAGCTGCCAGAGAATGATGATTATGTAGAAGATGAAAAAAGATAACCCGGACTTCTGACGAACCAGCTCCATCTACTGATGGCAGCAAAGATATCACTGGAAGGAAGCTTTGGATATGAGTAGCAGAAGAGACAACAAAAGCTCACTGCTGTTATGATCCACGTACAAGCAGTAACAAACATAGAGAAATTGATGTTTTATTTCGAGAGTCAAGTCGAAACATTGTCAAATGAACTAATGTTAAAGCGGAGGTGAGATCACGCTACTCGTAAGTGATACACTAAACTGAGACAACAGAAGCTCACTGCTGTTATGATCCACGTACAAGCAGTAACAAACATAGAGAAATTGATGTTTTATTTCGAGAGTCAAGTCGAAACATTGTCAAATGAACTTCTAATGTTAAAGCGGATGTAAGATCACGCTACTCGTAAGTGATACACTAAACTGAGAAAACAGAAGCTCACTGCTCTAATGACCCACGTGCAAGCAGTAACAAACATAGAGAAATTGATGTTTTATTTCGAGAGTCAACTCGAAACATTGACAAATGAACTTCTAATGTTAAAGCGGATGTGAGATCACGCTACTCGTAAGTGATACACTAAACTGAGACAACAGAAGCTCACTGCTGTTATGACCCACGTACAAGCAGTAACAAACATAGAGAAATTGATGTTTTATTTCGAGAGTCAAGTCGAAACATTGTCAAATGAACTTCTAATGTTAAAGCGGAGGTGAGATCACGCTACTCGTAAGTGATACACTAAACTGAGACAACAGAAGCTCACTGCTGTTATGATCCACGTACAAGCAGTAACAAACATAGAGAAATTGATGTTTTATTTCGAGAGTCAACTCGAAACATTGACAAATGAACTTCTAATGTTAAAGCGGATGTGAGATCACGCTACTCGTAAGTGATACACTAAACTGAGACAACAGAAGCTCACTGCTGTTATGACCCACATACAAGCAGTAACAAAAACAGAGAAATTGATGTTTTATTTCGAGAGTCAAGTCGAAACATTGACAAATGAACGTCTAATGTTAAAGCGGATGTGAGATCACGCTGCTCGTAAGTGATACACTAAACTGAGACAACAGAAGCTCACTGCTGTTATGACCCATGTACAAGCAGTAACAAACATAGAGAAATTGATGTTTTATTTCGAGAGTCAAGCCGAAACATTGACAAATGAACTTCTAATGTTAAAGCGGATGTAAGTACACGCTACTCGTAAGTGATACACTAAACTGAGACAACAGAAGCCCACTGCTCTAATGACCCACGTGCAAGCAGTAACAAACATAGAGAAATTGATGTTTTATTTCGAGAGTCAACTCGAAACATTGACAAATGAACTTCTAATGTTAAAGCGGATGTGAGATAACGCTACTCGTAAGTGATACACTAAACTGAGACAACAGAAGCTCACTGCTGTTATGACCCACGTAGAAGCAGTAACAAACATAGAGAAATTGATGTTTTATTTCGAGAGTCAAGTCGAAACATTGCCAAATGAACTTCTAATGTTAAAGTGGATGTGAGATCACGCTACTCGTAAGTGATACACTAAACTGAGACAACAGAAGCTCACTGCTGTTATGTCCCACGTACAAGCAGTAACAAACATAGAGAAATTGATGTTTTATTTCTAGAGTCAAGCTGAAACATTGCCAAATAAACTTCTAATGTTAAAGTGGATGTGAGATAAGCGATACACTAAACTGAGACAACAGAAGCTCACTGCTGTTATGACCCACGTACAAGCATTAACAAACATAGAGAAATTGATGTTTTATTTCGAGAGTCAAGCGGAAACATTGCCAAATGAACTTCTAATGTTAAAGCGGATGTGAGATCACGCTACTCGTAAGTGATACACTAAACTGAGACAACAGAAGCTTACTGCTGTTATGACCCTCGTACAAGTAGTAACAATTAGAGAAATTGATGTTTTATTTCGAGAGTCAAGCCGAAACATTGTCAAATGAACTTCTAATGTTAAAGCGGACGTGAGATCATGCTACTCGTAAGTGATACACTAAACTGAGACAACAGAAGCTCACTGCTGTTATGATCCACGTACAAGCGGTAACAAACATAGAGAAATTGATGTTTTATTTCGAGATCCAAGCCGAAACATTGTCAAATGAACTTCTAATGTTAAAGCGGACGTGAGATCATGCTACTCGTAAGTGATACACTAAACTGAGACAACAGAAGCTCACTGCCGTTATGACCCACGTACAAGCAGTAACAAACATAGAGAAATTGATGTTTTATTTCGAGAGTCAAGCCGAAACATTGTCAAATGAACTTATAATGTTAAAGCGGGCGTGACATCATGCTACTCGTAAGTGATACACTAAACTGAGACAACAGAAGCTCACTGCCGTTATGACCCACGTACAAGCAGTAACAAACATAGAGAAATTGATGTTTTATTTCGAGAGTCAAGCCGAAACATTGACAAATGAACTTCTAATGTTAAAGCGGATGTAAGTACACGCTACTCGTAAGTGATACACTAAACTGAGACAACAGAAGCCCACTGCTCTAATGACCCACGTGCAAGCAGTAACAAACATAGAGAAATTGATGTTTTATTTCGAGAGTCAACTCGAAACATTGACAAATGAACTTCTAATGTTAAAGGGGATGTGAGATCACGCTACTCGTAAGTGATACACTAAACTGAGAAAACAGAAGCTCACTGCTCTAATGACCCACGTGCAAGCAATAACAAACATAGAGAAATTGATGTTTTATTTCGAGAGTCAACTCGAAACATTGACAAATGAACTTCTAATGTTAAAGCGGATGTGATTACGCTACTCGTAAGTGATACACTAAACTGAGACAACAGAAGCTCACTGCTGTTATGACCCACGTACAAGTAGTAACAAACATAGAGAAATTGATGTTTTATTTCGAGAGTCAAGTCGAAACATTGCCAAATGAACTTCTAATGTTAAAGTGGATGTGAGATCACACTACTCGTAAGTGATACACTAAACTGAGACAACAGAAGCTCACTGCTGTTATGACCCACGTACAAGTAGTAACAAACATAGAGAAATTGATGTTTTATTTCGAGATCCAAGTCGAAACATTGACAAATGAACTTCTAATTTTAAAGCGGATGTGAGATCACACTACTCGTAAGTGATACACTAAACTGAGACAACAGAAACTGACTACTGTTATGACCCACGTACAAGCAGTAACAAACATAGAGAAATTGATGTTTTATTTCGAGAGTCAATTCGAAACATTGTCAAATGAACTTCTAATGTTAAAGCGGATGTGAGGTCACGTTACTCGTAAGTGATACACTAAACTAAGACAACAGAAGCTCACTGCTGTTATGACCCACGTACAAGCAGTAGCAAACATAGAGAAATTGATGTTTTATTTCGAGAGTCAAGCCGAAACATTGTCAAATGAACTTCTAATGTTAAAGCGGATGTGAGGTCACGCTACTCGTAAGTGATACACTAAACTAAGACAACAGAAGCTCACTGCTGTTATGACCCACGTACAAGCAGTAACAAACATAGAGAAATTGATGTTTTATTTCGAGAGTCAAGCCGAAACAATGACAAATGAACTTCTAATGTTAAAGCGGATGTGAGATGACGCTACTCGTAAGTGATACACTAAACTGAGACAACAGAAACTGACTACTGTTATGACCCACGTACAAGCAGTAACAAACATAGAGAAATTGATGTTTTATTTCGAGAGTCAAGCCGAAACATTGCTAAATGAACTTCTAATGTTAAAGCGGATGTGAGATCACGCTACTCGTAAGTGATACACTAAACTGAGACAACAGAAGCTCACTGCTGTTATGACCCACGTACAAGCAGTAACAAACATAGAGAAATTGATGTTTTATTTCGAGAGTCAAGCCGAAACATTGCTAAATGAACTTCTAATGTTAAAGCGGATGTGAGATCACGCTACTGGTAAGTGATACACTAAACTGAGACAACAGAAACTGACTACTGTTATGACCCACGTACAAGCAGTAACAAACATAGAGAAATTGATGTTTTATTTCGAGAGTCAAGCCGAAACATTGCTAAATGAACTTCTAATGTTAAAGCGGATGTGAGATCACGCTACTCGTAAGTGATACACTAAACTAAGACAACAGAAGCTCACTGCTGTTATGACCCACGTACAAGCAGTAACAAACATAGAGAAATTGATGTTTTATTTCGAGAGTCAGGTCGAAACATTGACAAATGAACTTCTAATGTTAAAGCGGATGTGAGATCACGCTACTCGTAAGTGATACACTAAACTGAGACAACAGAAGCTCACTGCTGTTATGACCCACGTACAAGCAGTAACAAACATAGAGAAATTGATGTTTTATTTCGAGAGTCAAGCCGAAACATTGACAAATGAACTTCTAATGTTAAAGCGGATGTGAGATCACGCTACTCGTAAGTGATACACTAAACAGAGGCAACAGAAGCTCACTGCTGTTATGACCCACGTACAAGCAGTAACAAACATAGAGAAAGTGATGTTTTATTTCGAGAGTCAAGTCGAAACATTGTCAAATGAACTTCTAATGTTAAAGCGGATGTGAGATCACGCTACTCGTAAGTGATACACTAAACTAAGACAACAGAAGCTCATTGCTGTTATGACCCACGTACAAACAGTAACAAACATAGAGAAATTTATGTTTTATTTCGAGAGTCAAGCCGAAACATTGCTAAATGAACTTCTAATGTTAAAGCGGATGTGAGATGACGCTACTCGTAAGTGATACACTAAACTGAGACAACAGAAACTGACTACTGTTATGACCCACGTACAAGCAGTAACAAACATAGAGAAATTGATGTTTTATTTCGAGAGTCAAGCCGAAACATTGCTAAATGAACTTCTAATGTTAAAGCGGATGTGAGATCACGCTACTCGTAAGTGATACACTAAACTAAGACAACAGAAGCTCACTGCTGTTATGACCCACGTACAAGCAGTAACACACATAGAGAAATTGATGTTTTATTTCGAGAGTCAGGTCGAAACATTGACAAATGAACTTCTAATGTTAAAGCGGAGGTGAGATCACGCTACTCGTAAGTGATACACTAAACTGAGACAACAGAAGCTCACTGCTGTTATGACCCACGTACAAGCAGTAACAAACATAGAGAAAGTGATGTTTTATTTCGAGAGTCAGGTCGAAACATTGACAAATGAACTTCTAATGTTAAAGCGGATTGAGATCACGCTACTCGTAAGTGATACACTAAACTGAGGCAACAGAAGCTCACTGCTGTTATGACCCACGTACAAGCAGTAACAAACATAGAGAAAGGGATGTTTTATTTCGAGAGTCAAGTCGAAACATTGTCAAATGAACTTCTAATGTTAAAGCGGATGTGAGATCACGCTACTCGTAAGTGATACACAAAACTAAGACAACAGAAGCTTACTGCTGTTATGACCCACGTACAAGCAGTAACAAACATAGAGAAATTGATGTTTTATTTCGAGAGTCAGGTCGAAACATTGACAAATGAACTTCTAATGTTAAAGCGGAGGTGAGATCACGCTACTCGTAAGTGATACACTAAACTGAGACAACAGAAGCTCACTGCTGTTATGACCCACGTACAAGTAGTAACAAACATAGAAAAATTGATGTTTTATTTCGAGAGTCAAGTCGAAACATTGACAAATGAACTTCTAATGTTAAAGGGGATGTGAGATCACGCTACTCGTAAATGATACACTAAACTGAGACAACAGAAACTGACTACTGTTATGACCCACGTACAAGCAATAACAAACATAGAGAAATTGATGTTTTATTTCGAGAGTCAAGCCGAAACATTGCTAAATGAACTTCTAATGTTAAAGCGGATGTGAGATCACGCTACTCGTAAGTGATACGCTAAACTAAGACAACAGAAGCTCACTGCTGTAATGACCCACGTACAAACAGTAACAAACATAGAGAAATTTATGTTTTATTTCGAGAGTCAAGCCGAAACATTGCTAAATGAACTTCTAATGTTAAAGCGGATGTGAGATCACGCTACTCGTAAGTGATACACTAAACTGAGACAACAGAAACTGACTACTGTTATGACCCACGTACAAGCAGTAACAAACATAGAGAAATTGATGTTTTATTTCGAGAGTCAAGCCGAAACATTGCTAAATGAACTTCTAATGTTAAAGCGGATGTGAGATCACGCTACTCGTAAGTGATACACTAAACTGAGACAACATAAGCTCACTGCCGTTATGACCCACGTACATAGAGAAATTGATGTTTTATTTCGAGAGTCAAGTCGAAACATTGACAAATGAACTTCTAATGTTAAAGCGGAGGTGAGATCACGCTACTCGTAAGTGATACACTAAACTGAGGCAACAGAAGCTCACTGCTGTTATGACCCACGTACAAGCAGTAACAAACATAGAGAAAGTGATGTTTTATTTCGAGAGTCAAGTCGAAACATTGTCAAATGAACTTCTAATGTTAAAGCGGATGTGAGATCACGCTACTCGTAAGTGATACACAAAACTAAGACAACAGAAGCTTACTGCTGTTATGACCCACGTACAAGCAGTAACAAACATAGAGAAATTGATGTTTTATTTCGAGAGTCAAGTCTAAACATTGACAAATGAACTTCTAATGTTAAAGCGGAGGTGAGATCACGCTACTCGTAAGTGATACACTAAACTGAGACAACAGAAGCTCACTGCTGTTATGACCCACGTATAAGCAGTAAGAAACATAGAGAAATTGATGTTTTATTTCGAGAGTCAAGTCGCAACATTGCCAAATGAACTTCGAATGTTAAAGCAGATGTGAGATCACGCTACTCGTAAGTGATACACTAAACTGAGACAACAAAAGCTCACTGCTGTTATTACCCACGTACAAGCAGTAACAAACATAGAGAAATTGATGTTTTATTTCGAGAGTCAAGCCGAAACATTGTCAAATGAACTTCTAATGTTAAAGTGGATGTGAGATCACGCTACTCGTAAGTGATACACTAAACTGAGACAACAGAAGCTCACTGCTGTCATGACCCACGTACAAGCAGTAACAAACATAGAGAAATTGATGTTTTATTTCGAGAGTCAAGTCGAAACATTGTCAAATGAACTTCTAATGTTAAAGCGGATGTGAGATCACACTACTCGTAAGTGATACACTAAACTGAGACAACAGAAGCTTACTGCACTAATGACCCAAGTACAAGCCGTAACAAACATAGAGAAATTGATGTTTTATTTCGAGAGTCAAGTCGAAACATTGTCAAATGAACTTCTAATGTTAAAGCGGATGTGAGATCACGCTACTCGTAAGTGATACACTAAACTGAGACAACAGAAGCTCACTGCTGTTATGACCCACGTACAAGCAGTAACAAACGTAGAGAAATTGATGTTTTATTTCGAGAGTCAAGTCGAAACATTGTCAAATGAAAATATTATGTTAAAGCGGATGTGAGATCACGCTACTCGTAAGTGATACACTAAACTGAGACAACAGAAGCTCACTGCTGTTATGACCCACGTACAAGCAGTAACAAACAAATAGAAATTGATGTTTTATTTCAAGAGTCAAGTCGAAACATTGTCAAATGAACTTCTAATGTTAAAGCAGATGTGAGATCACGCTACTCGTAAGTGATACACTAAACTGAGACAACAGAAGCTCACTGCTCTAATGACCCACGTGCAAGCAGTAACAAACATAGAGAAATTGATGTTTTATTTCGAGAGTCAAGTCGAAACATTGACAAATGAACTTCTAATGTTAAAGCGGATGTGAGATCACGCTACACGTAAGTGATACACTAAACTGAGACAACAGAAGCTCACTGCTGTTATGACCCACGTACAAGCAGTAACAAACATAGAGAAATTGTTTTTATTTCGAGAGTCAAGTCGAAACATTGTCTAATGAACTTCTAATGTTAAAGCGGATGTGAGATCACGCTACTCGTAAGTGATACACTAAACTGAGACAAGAGAAGCTCACTGCTGCTGTGACCCACGTACAAGCAGTAACAAACATAGAGAAATTGATGTTTTATTTCGAGAGTCAAGTCGAAACATTGTCAAATGAACTTCTAATGTTAACGCGGAAGTGAGATCACGCTACTCGTAAGTGATACACTAAACTGAGACAACAGAAGCTCACTGCTGTTATGACCCACGTACAAGTAGTAACAAACATAGAGAAATTGATGTTTTATTTCAAGAGTCAAGCCGAAACATTGTCAAATGAACTTCTAATGTTAACGCGGATGTGAGATCACGCTACTCGTAAGTGATACACTAAACTGAGACAACAGAAGCTCACTGTTGTTATGACCCACGTACAAGCAGTAACAAACATAGAGAAATTGATGTTTTATTTCGAGAGTCAAGTCGAAACATTGTCAAATGAACTTCTAATGTTAAAGCGGATGTGAGATCACGCTACTCGTAAGTGATACACTAAACTGAGACAACAGAAGCTCACTGCTGCTGTGACCCACGTACAAGCAGTAACAAACATAGAGAAATTGATGTTTTATTTCAAGAGTCAAGCCGAAACATTGTCAAATGAACTTCTAATGTTAACGCGGATGTGAGATCACGCTACTCGTAAGTGATACACTAAACTGAGACAACAGAAGCTCACTGCTGCTGTGACCCACGTACAAGCAGTAACAAACATAGAGAAATTGATGTTTTATTTCGAGAGTCAAGTCGAAACATTGTCAAATGAACTTCTAATGTTAAAGCGGATGTGAGATCACGCTACTCGTAAGTGATGCACTAAACTGAGACAACAGAAGCTTACTGCTCTAATGACCCACGTACAAGCAGTAACAAACATAGAGAAATTGATGTTTTATTTCGAGAGTCAAGTCGAAACATTGTCAAATGAACTTCTAATGTTAAAGCGGATGTGAGATCACGCTACTCGTAAGTGATACACTAAACTGAGACAACAGAAACTGACTACTGTTATGACCCACGTACAAGCAATAACAAACATAGAGAAATTGATGTTTTATTTCGAGAGTCAAGTCGAAACATTGTCAAATGAACTTCTAATGTTAAAGCGGATGTGAGATCACGCTACTCGTAAGTGATACACTAAACTGAGACAACAGAAACTCACTACTGTTATGACCCACGTACAAACAGTAACAAACATAGAGAAATTGATGTTTTATTTCGAGAGTCAAGTCGAAACATTGTCAAATGAACTTCTAATGTTAAAGCGGATGTGAGATCACGCTACTCGTAAGTGATACACTAAACTGAGACAACAGAAGCTCACTGCTGTTATGACCCACGTACAAGCAGGAACAAACATAGAGAAATTGATGTTTTATTTCAAGAGTCAAGTCGAAACATTGTCAAATGAACTTCTAATGTTAAAGCGGATGTGAGATCACGCTGCTCGTAAGTGATACACTAAACTAAGACAACAGAAGCTCACTGCTCTAATGACCCACGTACAAGCAGGAACAAACATAGAGAAATTGATGTTTTATTTCGAGAGTCAAGTCGAAACATTGTCAAATGAACTTCTAATGTTAAAGCGGATGTGAGATCATGCTACTCGTAAGTGATACACTAAACTGAGACAACAGAAGCTCACTGCTCTAATGACCCACGTACAAGCAGGAACAAACATAGAGAAATTGATGTTTTATTTCAAGAGTCAGGTTCAAACATTGACAAATGAACTCCTAATGTTAAAGCGGATGTGAGATCACGCTACTCGTAAGAAATACACTAAACTGAGACAACAGAAGCTCACTGCTCTAATGACCCACGTACAAGCAGTAACAAACATAGAGAATTTGGTGTTTTATTTCAAGAGTCAAGTCGAAACATTGTCAAATGAACTTCTAATGTTAAAGTGGATGTGAGATCACGCTACTCGTAAGTAATACACTAAACTGAGACAACAGAAGCTCACTGCTCTAATGACCCACATACAAGCAGTAACAAACAGAGAAACTGATGTTTTATTTCGAGAGTCAAGTCGAAACATTGATAAATGAACTTCTAATGTTAAAGCGGATGTGAGATCAAGCTACTCGTAAGTGATACACTAAACTAAGACAACAGAAGCTTACTGCTGTTATGACCCACGTACAAGCAGTAACAAACAGAGAAACTGATGTTTTATTTCGAGAGTCAAGCCGAAACATTGTCAAATGAACTTCTAACGTTAAAGCGGATGTGAGATCACGCTGCGCGTGATACACTAAACAGGGACAGCAGAAACTCAGTGTATTTTTACCACCGATTTGTTTGTAGTATAGTTCAAATACATAGGCTATTGCAGGACATTCAGTGTATGTGTTTTTAGGTGGAAGTGTGCCAATAGGAATTTATAAACTTTATTAAAATATTTTTGTGACATGGTACGTGTTTTTGATCGTACTATCATCATTCCCTGGATAACCCGTAATTTCGTTAACCAGGTTACAGTTTATCCGGGTTAGCAAAGTTGTACTGTACACCAGTTCTATCTTGTTGTGTACGTCTCACGCCCTACCTGACTCGACTAACAGTAATTTACACAGAGGTTGTGTAACAAAGTGGCATCTCCCACAAGTCATCTGATCCGGTCGGTACCAATTAGCGACCAGTAATTGCCGACCTGGGGGATTATTATCGGAAACGTCGAGGTTACTCGTCAACCAATCTCTACCCAGACTGTTGTGTTTAATTGCTTTATTAGTAACTCTGCCTATGAACTAAGAGATAAAATACTAGAATGTTTGTGTGATAAAATATAATTGTAGTTATTGATAAGAGAGACACGCAGTGAAAACCAGAAATCGATTATGTAGCTATTTGGTTGTAACTACAGAGACGGGAGAAAACTTCCATGGACGATACAAAAAATGTTCACGGAGATGAAGAGGTATTGCTCAGAACGATGTGCATATTTATGTTTTCAACTTATTACTTGTGTTTTAGAATAAAGAGTAAGCTTTCACGACTAAAGGAAGTGTGATAACACAAATAAAGGGAATATGAAACAGGGATTCCATCAATGTTTGTCGATTGCAACTAGGTAAAGTAATGATGCAAATTGACCGAAGGAATTGAGCAAATATACTACATCAAATTTTTCCAAAAACTAGATGATTCTCAAAAATAAATCGATAATTCAGCGGGCGTTTGGAGATGATGCTATGGGGTCACACAAATTACCTTTAATAGTTGAGTGTTTTAATTTTCATTTTACATTTTAGCTTAATTTGTGTAGCTTTTAATTTTTAGTGTTGACTTCGGGCCCAAATGACCTTGTTGTCGACGGGCCCTAAAACACCACACACTCACTCACTCACTATACGGCGAGTCCAGTGTATGTATAGTGTGGTCGACTGCCTGTATGCAGACTCAGGCGAACCTCCACTCCATATTCGTCGCTCGCTGTTACTCTGCTCATACGTCTCGAAGTTGGCAAGTTATCCCAATCATCCTTGTTTTAAACCAGTTCTGTGTCCAGATTTAGTCCACCGTTATATGCGCCCTGGTTCTCGGATACGCCCCATGGGAATAAGAGTTCGGGATCTCCTACATTCCCATGGCCTCCGAATGCCTCACGTGGAGAGGTGGTCCATCAGCCCTTATCCTGCTTGGCAACTGCATCGTGCGCGGTTCGATCTCGCTCTTTCCAGAAACTCTAAACTCGCTACTCCACATTCGGTGTTCCAACAACTTTTTGCCGAACTACTGGGCCGTTACCCTATGTTCCGGTCTTTACAGACGGTTCTCAGTTAGATAGCACTACGGGTTGCGCGTTCTTCATTGACAGTGAGGCTCATAAATTTCGCCTTCCGGACTCCACTTCGGTCTTCTCAGCAGAGCTGTATGTCATCTTCTATTTGCTCCTTTTTATTTGAAAGTTAGCCCCTGGCTGTTTTATTGTTTGCACCGACTCTCTCAGTGCTCTTCAGGCCTTGCAACAGCACACTGCCGCTCACTCCCTCGTTTTAAAAATACAGGCCCAGATCTCGAAAATGCTCAGTCGCGGATACCATTTTGTTTTTACTTGGACCCCAGGCCATATGGGGATTTCAGGGAACGAGGAGGCGGACGCGGCTGCTAAGTCCGCTTGCCGTTTGCCCCGGAGTTTAACAACTACGGTGCCATACCAGGATGTTCAACGTTTTTTTCCGTCGCCAGCTCCTATCTGCTTGGCAGCAATCCTGGACAGCTTTGGAAGGCGCACAACTCCGGGCAATAAAGGAGAGCGTACAACCCTGGCCGACTTCCTGCAGGGATAACCGGCGGGCCGAGGTGATACTCACCTGGCTGAGAATTGGGCACACACGAGCAACTCATGGCCACCTATTAAGAGGGGAGCCGGCCCCTGTGTGTGCTCCGTGTGCAGTACCTCTCACTGTGCGGCATATACTGCTGGATTGCCCGCAGTACACCCGCGTTCGCCAGTCTTTGGATCTAAGGACTAACTTGCTCGATGTTTTAGGGGACGACCCAGTGGCCGTGGATAAGGCACTGCGGTTTGTGGCGGAAATTAGTTTTAATAAACAAGTCTGACTTGGATTTTATATTTATTAATTTTAGAGCTTTTAACTATTAGTATTGGGATGAGTTTTTATGTACTTTTAATCGTTGAGTGTTTTTTATTTTTTTATTTTACCTTTTTAGCTAAATTTGTGTAGCTTTTAGGTTTTAGTCTTGACTTCGGGCCCAAATGACCTTGTTGTCGACGGGCCCTAAAACACCACACACTGTATAGTGTGTTCAGATATAATCATGTCTTCTGGACAGCAATGTGTCATATATCGGAAGGCGTGAGAAAACATATCGTGACTTTGTGGGTTCGTAGAATTAAAAGTTCAAGTTGCAGAAATTCCAAAACTCTATTTACGTAGAAGCACACTTTGGTCAACCCGTACAGTGGCATACACCAATACAATCTGTAAGGTCGCCTGCCATACCCAAAAAACAAACAGTTTACTTTCAAAACACAGCTGCAGGCTGTGACACTATCTGGCAATCACGGCTCCTTTTTGTAGCACACTCGTATTTCTAGACGTGTGTAGAATGTTCTCTATTCACTGTTCCAGAAATTACCAGGCGAAACTCGAAACTCTTAGTCATCTAACTTTATCTGTTTCGGCAGAACTTTTATCTCCGCGCTGCCCTATCTGCCCCTTTGTGTGCGTCGGCTGCTAGTCGCACAATGGGTTCACGACAGTGTCATATAGACACACACAGCTTCTAATCGCTCTATTTGTGTTTCGTAACTTCCTATACATCAACTTACTGATAATTCACTCTTCTAATCTAATCTCTGTTTCATATAGCCCTGCCCCGCTGACATGTATTACTCCAAGTGCAACTACCTTCCCCCTCACCCTAATCGGCTAATGCTTTCGCGCCGTAGGCCATAGGCGGTGCCTTCCCGTCACATTTAAACCTGCAGTAAACGTCATAATAATTGTCAGGAAGATAAATAAGAATATGAAGGCATACAAAAATACAAGTTTATATGAAACTGAATGAATGAGCAATGAAACTGAAACAAGTTTATAATGAAAGGCTTTTTCCAGTAGGATTTTTTAAAATCCGCACACATGTCTTGCAAAAATGTTTGTCTTTCAGTCGTACTTGTCGTGTGTCCTTCATTCACCCAAGTCTCGTGAAGCTATCCCCATTTGTATCCTGGTACAGTCTGATTGTCCTTAAATAACGTCTTCGCCACACAGCATTATCGCCCATGGAGTGTTAAATTTTCCTGTTGTCTCAATTTCATGTCGCGATGTTCCTACGGACCTAACACTCACACTTGTAAGTTCAGAGCACAGCTGTTCGACTTCTCTCACTGACAAAGACGGATTGTTCTCTGTGAGTCCATTAAACACATACACCCCAATTATTTCTTCGCCGCTTTGTTAAGACTTTCCCTTGTGATGTTTCAGCGAAAACCTGGCGGTAGACTCTGTTATTATATATATATAATAAGTAGACGCACAATAAATGACCAATAAAATAATTTAGCTCTCGCACTCGGCACAATACGCCGTCGAATGGCGATATATAAGTAATCCAGTTCAAAACAAGGTCAGTGATAAAAGTCATATAAACAAATATGTCATCACTACCGCTAAATCACGTGCTATCGTGCCATGTGCTTGAGAGCAAAGGAACCTCCTCTTTACTTCGTTTAAGAATTAACTTGCATTTCAGATAAATCAACTCTTTTGCGTAATATATTTAATTCAAACAGTTACGAAAATATAGAATTGACAATTCTGTTCCAACATATAAAGATATATCACCATGTTAAATAGCGAACTAATTTTTACCGCACAACAGTCTGATACCGAAATTATGGTTTGCCAGAAGCAAAGAATCATGATAGATGTCAAAGGAATGTCAGTTCTTTGTTACGATAAGGGGCAAGGCCAGTTGAGTTGGGGAAAGGGTTATAACAAAGCCATGTAAGAAGCAGTGTCCTTAGAAGGTTTCTAAAGGAATTGTCACTTGACGTGTATGAATAGGGAATTCTTTGGATCATTTACAATGGCGACCAAAACAGCCACAAAGGGATCTTGGTTGAAAAAGGAATTTTGAGAGTGAAAGTTAGAGATATATACACGCGCGCAGCTGTGGTCAGAGGGCACTCTTCGGCGTGAGGCCGATCAGAAGGGTCTTCGGCATGCAGCCGCTAAGACAGGAGTCTGAGACGTGAAGCCTATTAGAGCGGTCAACTTGTTCTGTCTTGAATATTTGTCGAGTCATAAAAATTTATCGAGTAATAAACAATTAGCATTCAATAACTCTAAACCGAGATTGGCAACCCTCGGTCGGCAACTTCCATTTCGATGTTTGAAAAGAAGAAGCAGTGAATAAATAATTTGGAGACGGGCATTCCAGTGTTGTGAAAATCTCCTTCTCACACCCATCCACGCATACCCTGAGAGAAACCTCATTGCTCGCCAATCATATTTGTCATCGTTCACCAATTATATTTGCTTCAAATTGGCGCACAACGTGGAGCTGTGGTAACCCTTGATCGCCACCATCTTCATTTTGCTTCAAGTCTATACCACAATAGCAGCCAATGAGAGGTGATAAGGTCACGTGACCGTTAAGAGATACGTGGCAAGCTTATGTGAAACAAGGAGTACCAGATATGACCCGATAAGGGACGATCACAGCGCTGGTCACCTGAAGGTCGATACGCCTCAACGCTCTGTCGAGCCCGAATGCGGGTTATATACGAAACCGCCTGAGCCTTGCCTCTCAGTTGTCTCCAAAATGGTGCACAAAGCTGTGAGGTATTGTTATGGAGGTACTTTTACGAGGAGATACTGTTTTGCATTAAAAGACATATAGGTACAGCATCCCTGGTTATCAGCGGCAGTAAACTGCTTAATAGCCGGGTTGAGGTTTATGCGGACAACTCTACATGTACGTAGCGTGTGTGTATGCGACCTTTAGAATCTTCTACGAGTTTCTCTGCGTCTGCCACAGCGCAGAATTGTGCGACATTTCAGGTGATCGAGTGATAATACATATATTTAATGCCCTTTAACAAATGACCTAATCAGAACTGAGTTGTCAACTGTTACAGAAGGTAGAATTAAACTATTAATACTCCATATGGCTGTTGCCTTTTAGAAATCCACACTAATTACTCACTTTATGACAAGATGTAAAACATAAATTATTATCTTCTGATTACCAGTTTTCTGTATATAAATAAACTTTGTTTCCTGTCATTTTCAGATGTCACGTTATCATGTCCTGACAGAACTTCTACATGGCTGTTTCGTTACAGGTTCCTTGAAACTTACCGAGTGGATACTGAGAACACTGATGCTGTGCAAGAACTGACAATACAAGATCGTCATACGACATGTTGTGAGACCGATGCAACCCTATGCATTAGTTCCGTTAACATATATAAAATATTGTATGATTATTTAACCGTGAAAAAGGTTTGCTCTCATTGGATGCCACATAATTTGACGCAATCTCAAAAAGATGTACAAAAATGCTCAACAAATACAATGGCGGTGCCTCAGAAAGCATATATGAAATAGTACGAGGGTGGGTCAAAATGTAATGTCGCTTATTTTTCCCTTAAATAAGCAAGTTACATGAAAACTTAGAATTTGGTGCAATTCCTCAAACCTTCTTCTCCAATCCCCTACAGTAGTAACTTCCTAAGTCAACAGGTGGCAGCACTGCATCCTCTTGCAAAATGGCTGACATCGACATTCGTATTAGACAGTGTTCTGTTATTGAATTTTTGACTGCGGAAGGTGAAACGCCAATTCGCATTCACGAAAGGTTAAAAAATGTGTATGGTGATGCAACGGTAGATGTCAGCACTGTTAGACGATGTGTTCGTCGCTGTAACGAAGCTGAAGGGCAAACACCATTGGCAGATGAAAAGCGAAGCGGCAGTGACTCCATGCAACATTCACGAGTCGATGACATCATTCGTGGTGATCGCCGGGTAACAACATGTAAATTGTGTCGCATTACTTCCCTCCGTAAAGGCAGTGTGATGACGATTATTCAACAACTGGGTTACTCAAAAGTTTGTTCACGTTGGGTACCAAGAATGTTAACTGCCCAAAACAAAGAAACAAGGAAAACAATAGTCTCAGAACACTTGTAGCGCTTCAATTTGGAGGGAGAGGAGTTTCTGGAAAAAATTGTTACTGGAGACGAAACGTGGGTTCATTTTCTGAACCTAAATCAAGGAGGCAGTCAATGGAATGACATCACACAACGTCACCAAAGAAAAAATAATTAAAAACTCAGCGGTCGGCAGGGAAAGATATGGCGACAGTGTTTTGGGATGCAGAGGGTGTGCTTATGATTGATTTTTTGGAGCAGGGATGCACAATAAATTCTGTACAATACGTCAGATCTCTCAAAAAGCTGAAAGCACGTCTTCGCCGAGTTCGCCCAACAAAAACTATGGCGGATGTTCTTCTTTTGCACGACAATGCAAGACCACACACCAGCCGTTACACCACTGCAGAAATTGGGATGGCAAGTCTTGCCTCTACAGCCCTTAACTGGCACATCAGACTTCCATCTGTTCGGGCCACTAAAGGAAGCTCATCGTGGGATTCATTTTGAAGATGAGGAGGCTGTGAAAACGTCCGTGCGTCAATGGCTTAGGAAGCAAGACCATGTGTTTTACCACACTGGAATACATTCCCTAGTTAAAATGTGGACCAAATGTGTGGAAAAGGACGGAGATTATATTGAATAGTGACAAATTAATCGTCAATGTTGTAGTTTTCCAGCTATGTAAATTGGATTCAATTTTCTTGGCAATTAAAAGAGAAAAAAGAGGCATTACTTTTTTACCCACCCTCGTAACAGGTAACGAATCATGGGTCTATGCATATGAGTCGGAACGTAAACAGCGGTCGTTTGTATCGATGTTTCTAGATAAAGCAAATCCAACAATAGTTGTTCGAAGCAAATGGTCGCCTACTTTATCAGTAAAACTGTCCATGTGGCAGCAATACCTTTAGAGGAACATAAAACGGCAAATGTCTAATGGTACACAACCATTTGTTTACCGGAAGTGTACGGTGAAGGGAGGAGGGTGTATAGCAATCGGGCACATTGATAATTATCTAGGGTTCAGGGGGGAGGGAGTTGTTTTTCCGGTTTAATTGTGAACTGTTTAATTCAGGTGACAAAAGCTGTACATTCAAACTCTGTAACAAGCAATATAGCCAAATATACACCATCCACGCCGATCTTGGGAGTAAAAGTTATGAAACCAATGCCATGCCGGTGGTATACACTCTTCTTCCAGATAAGAAAAAGGAGACTTACAGTATTCTTGCAGACTGGACACCCTAAAGAATTAATTGAAAAGTTTCGAACTGGCGCTATTCAAACTTTGAAGTCTTGTGTTTCCAAATGTACAAATTTCTGGTTCCAACTATCATTTCAATCAGTGTATTCGGAGAAAGGTGCAAGAACTAGGACTAACACATGACTACATTCCAAATGAGGAAATTAGACTTCATATAAGGATGGCTCATCTTCCGCTTGGTAAAATTGACGATGATATATAAGAAAACTCGCCAGAAAATGAGCAATTAAGGTTGTTCTACGACTACCTTGCGGAACAGTGGCTGGATAATCCTTCATAACAATTATGGAACTGTCATGGAAAATGTCACAGAGCCAACAATGCTGTCGGAGGTTGGAATCACCGGTTCAACAAAATTTTGCAAAGACCACATCAACATGCTCGCGCTAGTTAAGGACTTGAAGGGTGATGCAGAATACCAGGGACACCTTTTCGACAGAAAAGAACTCAACTTGGAGGGTAGGAAACGAAGAAAGTCTACAATTTCACTTGACAATAGAATTGCCTGAAAGATCTTGAGGAAACTAGAGATTTAAGAAAATGTCTGAAAACTCTTGCCTACATGTATAAATTAAATTAATGATAAATTGTGTTTTATACGAATGAACTTAAATAATGAAGAAATATGACGAATTCTTTACGAATGAACTTGTAAATGAATCTAAGTTAAATTATGGACCAAGAAAACACAAAACCCATTGACGAGTTCTAGCAGAACAAAGAAAGCGTAATAGTTATAATAACAAACATATAAACTTAGAGATAAGAGATCACCTCCACGTGGTGTGCCCCGGAAACGGTATGCTTAAATTAGACATAGCTGAATAATAGGTTTTTCAACAAAATAATAAAATTGTAAAGAATTGTCAAAATATTTAAAGTGAGGTCTATTTTATGAGTAGTTTAATGCTTAATTTATAAGAATACTCACTCTGACAGTCTGAGTATTGTTATACGAGGGCTATCCAGAAAGTAGATTACGTTTTGGAATAAAAAGTAAACAAAGTATAGGAAACAAATTTTATTATATACAGATGAAAGCCACACTCAAATACTACTTTTCGACATAGTCACTATTCAAATTAAGGCATTTATCGTAGCGATGTACGAGCTTGGAAATTCCTTCGTCGAAAAATTCGGTCGCCTGCGCCTTCAACCACTTCGTTACCTCTTCTTGCAGCTGTGCGTCGTCATCAAAACGCTGCATAGCCAGCCACTTCTTCATTGCTGGGAATAGGTGGAAGTCGCTCGGTGCCAGGTCGGGACTGAACGGCGGATGAGGAAACAACTCCCACTTAAAAGATTCAAGAACTTCACGAGTGACATTTGCCGTGTGGGGCCGGGCGTTGTCGTGAATCAACAAGATCTTAGAGCTCAACATTCCTCTGCACTTGTTTTGAATGGCTCTTCTGAGTTTTTGGAGAGTTTGGCAATACCTTTAAGAGTTTATTGTAGTGCCTCTTTCCAGGAAGTCCACCAAAATCACACCTTTTCTGTCCCAAAAAACAGTCGCCATCATCTTCCTTGCCGACATTGTTTGCATGCATTTCTTGGGTTTTGGGGGAGAACTTGTGTGCCCCCACTGCATTGATTGCAATTTCGTTTCACAGTTCACGTGTTTCACCCATGTTTCGTCACCAGTAACGATGCGATCGAGTAAAGAGTCACCACCATTATGGTAAACGTCCAAAAAGTTCAACGCTGCAGCCATTCGCTGATTTTTGTGGTCCTCTGTCAAGATTTTTGGAATCCATCTTGCACAAAACTTGTGGTAACCAAGCTTTTCGCTGATGATTTCGTGCAACAAACTTCGCGAAATTTGTGGAAAACTCAAAGAAAGTTCCGTTATTGTGAACCTTCGATTTTCACGGACTTTAGCATCGACTTTTTCGACAAGTTCGGCAGTCACTATGCTGGGTCTCCCACTTCGATCTTCGTCGTGAACATTGGTTCGGCCATTTTTAAATCTGATGACCCACTGACGCACTCCACCTTCAGTGATAATGTTGTCCCCATACACTTCACAAAGCTGCCGATAGATTTCTATCGGTTTACAGTTTTTTGCAGTCAGAAACCTTATTACTGCACGCACCTCGCAGCTCGCGGGATTTTCAATTAACGCAGACATTTCAAACCGTCACAGTATCTGAACGGAGCACAGCACGAACCTCTCACTAGCACGGCTAGATGCCGACTGAGCTGCGCAACGCTCTGACCCCAAGATTGCCGCGCTAGCCCCGCCCCTAGCGGAAACAGACGAAAACGTAATCTACTTTCTGGATAGCCCTCGTACTTGCGCTAGTTAAGGACTTGAAGGATGATGCAGAATACCAGGGACACCTTTTCGACAGAAAAGAACTCAACTTGGAGGGTAAGAAACGAAGAAAGTCTACAATTTCACTTGACAATAGAATTGCCTGAAAGATCTTGAGGAAACTAGAGATTCAAGAAAATGTCTGAAAACTCTTGCCTACATGCATAAATTAAATTAATGATAAATTTTGTTTTATACGAATGAACTTAAATAATGAAGAAATATGACGAATTCTTTACGAATGAACTTGTAAATAAATCTGAGTTAAATTATGGACCAATAAAACACAAAACCCATTGACGAGTTCTAGCAGAACAAAGAAAGCGTAATAGTTATAATAACAAACATATAAACTTAGAGATAAGAGATCACCTCCACGTGGTGTGCCCCGGAAACAGTATGCTTTAAGTAGGCATAGCTGGCTAACAGGTTTTTCAACAAAATAATAAAGTTGTAAAAATTGTCAAAATATTTAAAGTGAGGTCTATTTTATGAGGAGTTGGCATGCTTAACTTATAGGAATACTCACTCTGACAGTCTGAGTATTGTTATAAATTAAGCATGCCAACTACTCATATTTATATAAATAAATAAAAATGACTATAAGCAATTAACACTCCTGTCTTAATCCCCAGTAGAGTCTGTTTAGTTAACTCGTGTGCACGTGGGCCGCTGCCTTTGACGAACCCTTATAATCGTTTTACAACACAGACCCTCCTCCCCCCAGACCGTTCTGCAAGGTTGCCACCTTTCTCGATTCGTCATGGGCATCGTAAGAGGTTTCGTCTAAATAAATTATCTTATGTCCATTACTGCAAAACTTCCTTAGTTTTGGCATATCTACAATTCTACTGGATTCCATAATAACCCTTATCTTATTCAAAGTGCAGTATTTGAAACCCAGCTCCTTTAGAAGGCCGCGTAAAGTGCAGTGCCCATAAGGAAAATCACAAATTTCTTGCAAATGTGCAACCAATTCATCTAAGGTGGGCGCTCTCCCTTTGAATAGAATCTATAAATTTCTCGACGAATTAAATCGCATGTAAAATTATCCACTTTAGAGAAACGTTTCCTCTTGTTTTCACACTTGATCGGCGTCTTTGGTATTCCTTTCGTCACAATATTTCTGTGAATACCCAGAATTTATCAGGTTCATTGCACGACCCCTTACCAAGATTATTTTTCAGCAAATATTTATATGTGTTCAAAACAAGCGCTTGAATTTGCTTAGAAACAGTTCCCGTTATAACTTTGTTTTTTGAGGCTTTTCCAGTAATATAACTCGGCCCAGTTATTCATACTATTGTCTTCACTTTGATTATTTTCACTTGACTGAAAGTTATCTACTACTTCATTTGAATTTACCACTGTATTTCCCTCCCACAGTCTCCACATCGTGACACACAACGAATTTCTGCACGTAATGAAACAGATCAACTGGAAGTTGGAACTTTGGCAACTGAGACTCCACGTGGACTAGACATGCGTCTGTCACTTAGAGAAAATCAGGGTTGCTGTTGGTCCTCAACGACAATGTTCCATTTCTGAAGTGTGTAGATAGATTTATGACGGTCATTAGTGGGCGGGAGGGTGAGTTCCCTTTGGGGTGCAAACTGCACACGCGTTCACTAAACAGACTATACCTGAAACAACAACGGAGTATTTGAAGGCTTAAAAAATTGAATTGATGGGTCATCCGCCATACAGTCCTGATTTGGCACACAATTATTCTTTTTTTTTGTTCCCAAACATCAAGAATAAATTGCGCGGACAACGACTTTCGGGGACAGAAAGAGTCTTTGACGCCTTCAAAAGGCTGGAATAAATACTTCGACGCACAATAATTTGAAAAATAATAAAGCATTTTCAATAGGAAATTCCTCTGTTTTAATTATTATGCTCAAAATATGAGCTGTGCCCCTCGTATCTCTAATTAAGACAAGGATCTGGAAATAATCTTAAATCACGACTTGGCATTATAAGGCGGATAATTAAAATCGATAGGTGTTAAGTTTTAATTAGTATGGTCGTCTTCCTCTTGTATCTTTAATCTGAGAGAATTTGCTCCCGCCTGGATCACACTTGAGTAACTCAGTTAATTGTGTGTGTAGCAAGATCAAAGCAAATGACTACAACTCCTCAAAGCATAATTCCTTCTCAATAAGGAACACTTGGAGCTATCTTCCCTGTTTTATTGTACTCTAATGCCACAAGTCTTTCTAAACACATTGTTCAATAAACCGTTCATTGTTCATTCTTCAACAACAACATCATCAACAACAACAACAATAATAATACATATTCATTACCTTTATGTATTAATTCTTAATTAAAATTATTAATTATATTTTATTGGAATTTGTACTTTATGTTAATAAAGATAAACATTTTAAAATTGTGTTATTGTTTATTTATTTACAGGTACAATGGACACATGAGAAAGCTGTAAATGGCCTGATTCGGATTGCGGGCGGCACGTATTAGTATTTCAAAATCTTCTCCCTAGATGACGATAGTGTATTGTTTTGTTTGAACGAAGAAGTCAACTACCTGAGACAATTGACTGTGTAATACGATTGTGTTTTGTCAGTCTAAGTGACAAATGGAGCTTCTTTTACGGAAGCGAGGTATGTCATTGCTCCATTTCTGACATTTTGTTATTTTTTAACTTCGTTTAACATAGATTTATAACGAATGTACATTGAAATTGCTGCAGAAACTTGTACAATAAGAAAATACAGACTTTCTTACATCCATAATACTCTTTGCTGTTATGATAGTTACTTAATCAGTGTTGCCAACGGACAAAAATAAATACCGCCACAACAGCGGGCGAAGGAGATTATTATTTTATTTTTTTATTTACACCCTCCAGCGTGAAGTGATATCTCACGATGAATGAAATAGGTTAAATGATACTCAAATGAGTCCAGAACAATGTAGAATGGAACCACGAAATCTGTGTGGGCTGGCGCTGTGGGAAATAAGCAATTCACATGTGAGATACATAAAGATATGAATATACAAGTGTAGAAATGTGTTATTTTGTTCTCATGATTATATTATGTACTCAAATTGAATGTTCCATTCCGATACGTCCGCTATGACAATTCTATTGCGGACGATTAGGAGTTGTTTCGTCTCGGAACAAAAATGAAAACGGAAGTATAGAGAAAATTCATCAAAAACTTAGCACTTAATATAATGTAGAATGTCCGGGCTTTCATATTTACGTGACAAATTTTGTGAACAATTTTGAAAAGACTGATGTGATCTAATGCTGCTTACCTTAGACTTAAGTGATAGTTGAAACATTTAAAATCTATTCCCTATGTATGACAACGTACCTTTAATCATCCTCATAATTTTGATGGCCCTTCTCAAAATAGTCTCCCCTGAATGCGATGTACTTGTCCCAGCGTTTCTGCCAGTCTTCAAAGACATGCTGGAAACCATTTTTTGAGAGATCCTTCAAAATCGCCTCCGCAGCCTTCACCACTGCTTCTGATGATGGATAATGCCTCCCACGAAGGCGTTTCAAGTTAGGGAATAGAGAAAGGTCACATGGGGCTAAATCCGGACTATAGGGAGGGTGAGGGATACACTTAACGTTGATTTTTGCAAGATATTCAGCAACAACATTGGCAATATGCGGCCGGGCATTATCGTGGTGCAGCATCCAGCCTGCTTCACGGAAATGTGGTCTTTTGCACCTGATATGGACTTGCAATGTTTTAAGGACATTCCTGTAGTATTGCCCAGTTACTGATGTGTGTGCAGGTACAACATGCTGATAAACCATTCCATGAATATCAAAGAATGAGATGACCATAACTTTCCCAGCAGAAGCAACCACTTTTGCTATTTTTGGGGGTTGGTGATGAAGGAGATTTCCACACTGAGCTTTGCTGTTTGCTCTCAGGATCAAAATGATGTAGTCAAGTTTCATCAGCAGTGATTACGTTTGAAAGAAACTCCGGATCTTCCTCTAACATCAACTTTAACTGCATGTTACCTCCATTGCAGCGCTAGGTGATAATGAACATGTCTGAACTCGCCTGGTTCTCACAGGCGGAAACCAGGAGTACCAACAATGAAACTACTACGGCGTGTTTGTTTCACACTAAGCTAACAGAATATAATAAGATTGAATTTTAGTGCGAACAATTATGTCCGTAAAAAACTATGATCATTCTTTATTGAACAGACCCCGTAACGTTCACTGACAATAAACATGTTTTCTATATTAAATAAAATTGGAGAGCTGATTTTACGACACGCCTCGTATTTGAAGGTGGTAACACAAATTTGAACAAATAAAACAAAGTAGTTCTTATTAAAGCGTTGAACATTCCCGAGAGATATTTTGTTATGAATTTTGAATGTTTTAAGGGTAACAGAATGTTATCTGTATTAACAAGAGCTGTATAGAGGAGTGAACAGACACATACATCCATCCCCTTGTAAACGTGTAGCGATAAAACATGGCGGGCTGTAATCCCCTGCTTTACTGCTAACTGTTCAAAGCCACGCCATTAGCATTTGTTTCCTCATGTTTGTTTTGGCTTCACCTCATAATAAATTATATTTTATCTCTTTTACGATACAATGCTTTCATTTCTACACTCAAAACACTACCTAGCACAAATATGTTCATATTTAATTACTCTTTTATTTACCCGTATTGACTTTCAACTGTTCGCAGACATCAGTTCTCCTTTAACATCAAACTAGCAGAAAACAATTGCATAACTTCTGCCTGCTATTGATATTATTTAAAGTCAATACTTTTTAAAAAGCAGTCCTTGAAGCAATTACGTCACTCTTCCTGACACTTCGGAAAGCAGGTTTTTGTTGTGCTTCATCTCATAACGGGAAAGTGATTTTATCTTTAATTTTTGGATGCAGTCATAAAGTGCTAGATCAGAGCTGTATGGCGCACGCATCCAGATACTCAGTTGTTTGGTTTTTTGATTTATGTGTTGTCATGATATATAATTATTTTTCTTTTTGCCTGCTTTTACCAAAATTTTCAAAACTTTGCAGTGAACATACATTGTGTAACAATGAGCACGTCTATCTTGTAATGGTGTAGTAACAATATAAAAACCATCTTCTTACCAACAGTGTCAGCATTTTGTAGACTTAAGTTCTGTTTCAAAGATCCACAGAGCCCGCCTCCGTAGCGTCTGCCTCACGTTGAAGAGGTCCCGAGTTTGAATCTCGGTCAGGGTGAGTTACGTGAATGAGCTTTTTCCGGAGTTTTCCCCTATCGTGAAAGACCAATGTCGGGTAACTCAACTCTAAGCTCTATGGACCCTGGGCTCATTTGAGCATCATTTCACCCATCCCATTCATCGTGCAATATCATTTAAAAAGTTAAAGGAAGTAAATAAAAAAAAATCTTCTGAGTCGATGGTCTTTTGTTTTCAGGATCATAACAATAAATCCAAGTAACGATATTCCAAACCAAATTTGAAGTGTCACCTTGGAGTTTTTCTGTAGCAATCAATACGTTGTTGTTTTTGATCGGTAGTCAGTTTATGAAACAAAGTTTTCTAATCGTTGATGTATTTGACTCATACCAATGTACCAAGCGAATGACCCAGAGCGTTCGTCTGTGGCCCTGAATTCGGGAGGCCTGGGTTCGATTCCCGTGGCCGACCTACCTGACCCATGGCTTTTTTGAGGGGGGGGGGGTTCCAGGCAAATGGTGGGTAGGTTAACTACATTCCACGAATTTCCTGTCCCTCCATTTCACATCATCTCTCATCTGGTGGTCTCTTTCAGCGTAGAAGTGACGACGAGTGTCTCGGGGTTACATGCTTTTGGTAGACCATTCCTCAACTGCTAGGAAGGTCTCCGGTCGCCGAACTCGGTTTGGTGGGGCATTTCTGGACCACAGTCGGGTGAAATATCGCCGGCGGGGGGTTACAACTGGTAAAGTGTAGGAACGCTGCCCTTTACACTGTCATGACTCCTTGGTTCGGCCACTCTTTGTCACCTCTCACCTCATCTTTCCTTCCGGGGATCCCCACTTGAGGATTAGATGCAATAAACCAAGTTTGGACCTCCGTGCCGAGTCCCCTTTCCTCTAATCCATACAAAGGTGCAATAAATTCATAAGATATTCGCAGCTGCTCGAACAATTCCGGAGGTCTTGCTTCGGTCCTGACTGACCATCTGTTTTTGCGTAGTTTTCCCTGAAAAACTTGAATGGTGTTTTCTTTATCAGGCATGTCTACTATTTGTACTCGTCTGGTCTCGCTGTTCTATGTTAGAGAGTGACTCCAGAACTGTCTGTGCGTGGATGCTGGGCAAATAGTACGTTTGTATGAGGTTGTAGTAAAACGTTCGACGTCAATTTAAGATGTGATTGACGCGTTCTGTATTACCAGTGGGAAGATTGCGAACTGGTCGAGTTTTTCTCAGGATTGCTTGGCACGAGATCTCTTCTCCCCTGAAAGCTGTGGGTGACGTAACATGGGTTTGTAAGAGACATAAACACCTCGATTGTTCAAACTGTGCTTTATTCACACCTGTACATCCATATGTAATTCCACGACATTGGTTGATTACTAAGTAAAGTGTACACGCGTGTTAACCTTTTCGTTGTTTCTCATAAGATCAATGTTTGATTACATGTACACATCTTGGTCTTCGTAGAAACAGTGATATGTTCGCGAAATTCTTGTCCTGGCCATCTTCCAAATTTTCCCCACTACTACTACTACTCAATTTTGAGTTTAGGTTTTAATTTTTAATGGTGCAAATTTAGCCCCACTACTTCACTACGCTCTGCGCATGGCCATAGCCAAGTTTTATTTATGCGTACGCACGTACGCTGAGAAATCTCTATCTCCTCATATGTTGCCCAAAGAACGTTCCATTTATTATGAAAGAATCTTGGTAGAACTGGCTGGCGCCAATCGTCTTAGGGTAGGGCGTTGCCACCTGCGTCGTGTATACTCAGAGGAGGCTTCTCTGTTCCTGGGATATTTGAAACACAAATATACGATCCCCTGTCAGGCTACAAGATGGGACTTCGCTGAGAACTCACCTTTTACAGACCCGTTAAGGATGTTGCTTGGCTAACGAGAGGTTTACACATAATAAAAGTCAGAGAAATATACAGGATGTTACAAAAAGGTACGGCCAAACTTTCAGGAAACATTCCTCACACACAAAGAAAGAAAATATGTTATGCGGACATGTGTCCGGAAACGCTTAATTTCCATGTTAGAGCTCATTTTATTACTTCTCTTCAAATCACATTAAACATGGAATGGAAACACATGACAACAGAACGTACCAGCGTGACTTCAAACACTTTATTACAGGAAATGTTTAAAATGTCCTCCGTTAGCGAGGTTACATGCATCCATCCTCCGTCGCATGGAATCCCTGATGCGCTGATGCAGCCCTGGAGAATGGCGTATTGTATCACAGCCGTCCACAATACGAGCACGAAGAGTCTCTACATTTGGTACCTGGGTTGTGTAGACAAGAGCTTTCAAATGCTCCCATAAATGAAAGTCAAGAGGGTTGAGGTCAGGAGAGCGTGGAGGCCATGGAATTGGTCCGCCTCTACCAACCTATTGGTCACCGAATCTGTTGTTGAGAAGCGTACGAACACTTCGACTGAAATGTGCAGGAGCTCCATCGTGCATGAACCACAATGGGGTATTTTGACAATTGTCTGCACGAATGATTTCAATTTACATTTTAAGAGAAATACTAAAATGAGCTCTAACATGGAAATTTAGTGTTTCCGGTCATATGTCCACATAACATATTTTCCTTCTTTGTGTGTGAGGAATGTTTCCTGAAAGTTTGGCCATACCTTTTTGTAACATCCTGTATACTTCCACAAGTTGATAATTTAATAAAATACAATACTCTACTCGTAGCGCTTACACCCTAAGTGTCTTGTTACAATCGCATCACGTGGCAGCTATACACTCGCTGTCTTGTCCGGGAGAGATGTTTCCGTCGTCAAACCCACGCTAAAAGTGGCCATCCCCCCTCTAGGGAGCAATTGCCTACATAACCTATACACTGGTACCTTTCCCTCCTGGCTTGAGAGGGTGGACCTGTCGCTTAACCAGAAGTGCTGTTGTTTCATAAGTAAAGCTGGATTGTTTATTTTGTTGTTTCGGAAAATTTATTAGATTTCTTTGCTTTGGCAGTGCTATTCAGAGAATGCCATGCATACATTGCTAGCATGTATCAGTGTTCAGTTGTTTAACAATCACAAATTGGAGATAACGAAGTTTGAACTTAGAGTACTTCTAAAACATTACTGGAAACAAGATTACAAAGTCGCTGTCACAGTTCGAAGAATATGTGAAGTGGAAGGCAGAGACGGTTTTTCCTTGATGCGTTTGAATCGACGAGTCACCTACTTGTTTTTGAATAACTTACTTGGTATGTTTTATGTTCTAGCATTTAATTTTCCTTCATAAAAGTTCTCCAAGTTATATTTTGTAATGAGCCGCTCTCTTGGCGCTCGCGTGTCGATAATGCAGCTAGCTTACTTCCCGACCAGGCCAAGGTGACCGTAATACATGCGATAAGTGAGGAGAAGATGGAGGGGCAGACTGTATTGCTGGTTACCATGGCTACGGATTCGATTTATAGAAGCCATATATTTTTTTTTATTTATCCAGATTTATGAACCCTATTTTACACAGTGGTATATTAGGGTTAGAGTTGATACATAAAAATACACAATTTTAACAAAAATATTTTAAATACTAGAAGGAAGAAAATATGTTATAATCTGATGCATATTAATTTAAACTATTTCAGACGTTTAAACACTGAGTTTATAAACATCATGAAGTACTTACACTGTTGTGGTTTCATTAGCAAAGATGTGAGCGGAGCAGAAAATTCAGTTCCTAGAGAGTCTAGCTTGAATATTAATTCTTGTCTTTCTCTCCAGAAAATGGGACAACAGAAAAGGAGATGAACCACAGTTTGAAATTCTTCACCACACATGCACTTGGGGTTAGATGTTAAGTGAAAACGTGATAAGTATTCACCAAATTTACCATGTCCACTTAAAAATTGTGTCAAAACAAAATTTGGTACAAGAGTTTCACATTTTCCTCTGTCATATACACTAGGGAAAAATAATGTTTTTGTTAAACTTCCATTTGGAGTTGTTAGCCATTGTTGGTTCCATTCTTCAAGAATATGATGATGTATTATTCTCCTTACAGTAGAAATAGGACATAAAGAGTACGTCACAAGAAGATTGGATTCTGCAGCAATCAGCTCTCTCGTTACCTAAAATTCCACTATGTCCTTTAACCCATCCCATGCAAATATGTCCTGGATGGTTTTGAAGCAAGGTTCTGATTTCATGTGCTAATGAATTTAAGTTGTATTTATCATTAATAGCGAGTAGAGCTGATTGTGAATCACTGTTCCCATTAACAGTACACCATTTTATAACTTCTTTAATTGCTAAGAGATCCGACTGGAATACAGAACATTCAGGTGACAATTTAAACATGGAGTGAGTTAGTTCCGTTTGGTTTTCATAAACAACAAAAGCACATCCTACTGCAGATATATTATCTTCAAATTGGTAACGCGAACCATCTGTATATATGTAATAATCATGAAAATTACATATTTCCTTTAAACAGGTTACAAAACTTGATGGGTGTCCTGCTGTGGTAGGATGCTCCGGGATTTGTAGTTTTAAATGAGACAAATAAGACGCACATTCACGTTCATGTCTTAAATTCGTAATAGTTGCTCTTGATAAACCAGTGAGAGCCAAAGGTTCATGTTAGCACCAACTCGTGTTGGCAAAATAATAAGGACCCTCTTCCTGCTTTTTCGTTTATTTGAAAGGAAATTAGTTGGTAGAAATGGTAACCCGCTTGAAGCGAGCCCCGCGTGTCGTGTGCTACTGTTTATTATCAGTTTGTATCCTGAGTAAAAACATAATTTGTTATATGATGAGTGATTATTGTGTGATATGTGAAGTATTTAATTTTTCACATTTAAGGGATTTACAGTGAATCCACACACGACTTGGTGTATCTCCAAATACCCTTTTCTTTATGGAAAAATGATGACAAACGTGACGTGGTAAATGTCGGTAGGCCAACACCTGTACTATGGAAATTAATTGTTCTTTCACACTAGCCATGTGTAGGCTAAAGTATGGAAAGATAGAGTCAGACTGAAAAATTCAGTGCCATAGCTGGGATTTGAAGCACGGAACTTCTGGTTTTCGTACAGCCGCTCTAACCCTTGAGCTACTATGCTGTAAGTACTTTAAGGCCCGAGCTATATAGTTAACCACTATTAGGTGAATTAATGGAAATTATTTAATTAATTAACGGAAATTAATTGACCTAATAGTGGTTAACTATAAAGCCCGGGCCTTAAAGTACTTACAGCATAGTAAGTCGCCATTAAGGTAGTTGTCTCATGTGTTTATGAGAACTCCTAGTGGTTAACTATAAAGCCCGGGCCTTAAAGTACTTACAGCATAGTAAGTCGTCATTAAGGTAGTTGTCTCATGTGTTTATGAGAACTCCTAGTGGTTTACTATAAAGCCCGGGCCTTAAAGTACTTACAGCATAGTAAGTCGTCATTAAGGTAGTTGTCTCATGTGTTTATGAGAACTCCTAGTGGTTTACTATAAAGCCCGGGCCTTAAGGTACTTACAACATAGTAAGTCGTCATTAAGGTAGTTGTCTCATGTGTTTATGAGAACTCCTAGTGGTTTACTATAAAGCCCGGGCCTTAAAGTACTTACAGCATATTAAGTCGCCATTAAGGTAGTTGTCTCATGTGTTTATGAGAACTCCTAGTGGTTAACTATAAAGCCCGGGCCTTAAAGTACTTACAGCATAGTAAGTCGTCATTAAGGTAGTTGTCTCATGTGTTTATGAGAACTCCTAGTGGTTTACTATAAAGCCCGGGCCTTAAAGTACTTACAGCATAGTAAGTCGTCATTAAGGTAGTTGTCTCATGTGTTTATGAGAACTCCTAGTGGTTTACTATAAAGTCCGGGTCTTAAAGTACTTACAGCATAGTAAGTCGTCATTAAGGTAGTTGTCTCATGTGTTTATGAGAACTCCTAGTGGTTAACTATAAAGCCCGGGTCTTAAAGTACATACAGCATAGTAAGTCGTCATTAAGGTAGTTGTCTCATGTGTTTATGAGAACTCCTAGTGGTTAACTATAAAGCCCGGGCCTTAAAGTACTTACAGCATAGTAAGTCGTCATTAAGGTAGTTGTCTCATGTGTTTATGAGAACTCCTAGTGGTTTACTATAAAGCCCGGCCCTTAAAGTACTTATAGCATAGTAAGTCGTCATTAAGGTAGTTGTCTCATGTGTTTATGAGAACTGCTAGTGGTTTACTATAAAGCCCGGGCCTTAAAGTATTTACAGCATAGTAAGTCGTCATTAAGGTAGTTGTCTCATGTGTTTATGAGAACTCCTAGTGGTTTACTATAAAGCCCGGGCCTTAAAGTATTTACAGCATAGTAAGTCGTCATTAAGGTAGTTGTCTCATGTGTTTATGAGAACTCCTAGTGGTTTACTATAAAGCCCGGACCTTAAAGTACTTACAGCATAGTAAGTCGTCATTAAGGTAGTTGTCTCATGTGTTTATGAGAACTCCTAGTGGTTTACTATAAAGCCCAGGCCTTAAAGTACTTACAGCATAGTAAGTCGTCATTAAGGTAGTTGTCTCATGTGTTTATGAGAACTCCTAGTGGTTTACTATAAAGCCCGGGCCTTAAAGTACTTATAGCATAGTAAGTCGTCATTAAGGTGGTTGTCTCTTGTGTTTATGAGAACTCCTAGTGGTTTACCGGGAAAAATACGAGTTAGTTGGAAAATTTAATGTCATGTCGGCATGTTGGTCATAGTAGCTTAATGGTTAGAGCGGCTGGACGGAAACCAGAAGATCTGTGCTTCAAATCCCGGCCATGGCATTGAATTTTTCAGTCTGAATCTATATTCCATACCAGTGCTGTGTTTAGAAGCATCTTCAAAATACACCAGCACATATAAGACACGTTAGTATTGTGACTTTGTGGGTTCGCAGAATTAAAAGTCCAAATTGCCGAAATTCTAAAAGTTCTTTATTTTCGCAGAAATACTCTTATAGATTACAGCAGCATTACGTTACGTCACCATCAGTCTACCGAGGTCGATCACAATAACGAACAATGACAGCAGATTAGCTCTCGTTACAATAGCCGCGCTATCATTAACTGCTTAGCAAGGCTCATTATTAGCATGCAAGTTTATCCGCCGACTGTTTTATTATTTGTTCCGACACTTTTATGTCTGTTGCCGTGACAATATGACGAACATAGTTGTGTTGGATTGAAGGAGCTGAGAAAAACAAAACACTAACAAAATTGCAGACGCTCTTCGGTAAAGCTCACGTCTATATATTGTAAAATACAATGAGAACGTTAAGCTTAACAGACTTTTCATGCAATATCCCATTAGGGAAGTAGACAACAAGTGACATTTCGTAGATATAATGAAAGCGAGAACTCTTTTAATAAAGGTAATTTTAAGGGTATGTATGACTGAAATTTCATGAAAATCGTGAAAATAACGATTTTTTTTTATTTTAATTCAATTCAATTCAAGAAAAATAAGGCTTTCAGACAAAATGGTTCCTAAAATGTTGCCTATATATTAGAGGCTGGCTTCTACAACATTACTAGAGAGGTGCAAAACTGGAAAAACACAGAATGCCAATGAATCTTAGCATCATGTCATATGGAAGGAAGTTTTCATATCAAAACAAAAATTGGATCTTGCTGTTATTAAAAGCATCAGTGAGTTTAACATGGGTAGTCTTAAGTCATTGGAGCTGCAGCAAAATATCAGAGGTGAAAGTGTAGTAGACTCAGCAAGGAAAACTTCAGTGCAGCGAGATCAGACTCGTATCCTGCAAAGCAAGAAGCGAAGTTTGCAGAAGAAAAGCAACATCTAAAGAAGAAAAAGGTGGAAAAATCAGCAACAGAGGAGAGGAAAAAGAAATCTGAGGGACCAACCTATCAGCCTGGTGGATTTTAATGTGAGTTATGCAATCAAATCTTTAATCGCTGTTTTCTCAATGTTCATATTTTCAGCATTTTTCTTCCTGTAAAATGCTCCTTGCGATGCAGTTTTTGTGCTACATTCATGAAATTTCCTACACAGGTTCAGAATATCATGAGGAATGGAAATTGCCCTAGGTTTTATTGTGAAATGTTTATAAGCATATATTTTTAATTTTCAAACACAAAACTTACAGTTTTTTAGACAAAAAAAGAATATTTGTAAATTAAAAAAATTTTGTGACCTAAACTAAAGGAGACACAGAAAAACCCAGAGCAATTTCAAAAAGTATGTGTATTATGAACATAGGGTTAAAATATTAGACCAAAATTCAAAATATTTTGTCGCAAGGGACTTTTTTAGTGACGTAACAAAAAACATACAAAATTTATCATAATTTCTAAACTGCTGGAGAAAAATGGTTTAAATTTAGGTTGTAACATGTTTACATTATACTACAGCTATGGTGTAAATTTGAAAAAAACTAGCATTATTAATTCAGAATTTGAAAATTTCAGTCA
Organism: Mantis religiosa; assembly: GCA_030765055.1. NCBI lineage: Eukaryota > Metazoa > Arthropoda > Insecta > Mantodea > Mantidae > Mantis > Mantis religiosa. The sequence goes on along the minus strand of CM060953.1, from coordinate 4,911,324 downwards.
TACATACCCTTAAGGAAGTTCTGAACTCATTTACAGAGGGAAGCCTGTCGAAATTCAAAACCACTATTGTAGTATAAAATCCATTTTTACGAATTTACGTTAGTCAATTTGCGGAGTCACCTACTCAATTCGCCCAGAGCCGCGCCTGGTAGAAGTACAAGTGAGCGCGTGGCACAACGATGGTTCCAGCGTTTCAACAATGGAGACAAAACACTAATGGTTTACCACGTTCTGGAATATTGAGAATACACGTCAAGTTTTGCGAAAAAATCCGCATGAAAGTTCCCGTAGGCTTTCAGAACTTGGTACATCAAAAGATACCTTACATCTCCACATTAAGGCATTTGGAAAACCATACAGAAGCCCTCATGAACTGACGCCTCAATAGGCTGAACGTAGAGCGGATATCTGTCATCAGCTTATCCGTAATCCCATGTATGATAGATTTGTCAGAGGAATTGTGACTTGTGATGAAAAATGGGTATATTACCGAAATTCTGATGTCTCAGAACAACGGGGATGTACATACAAAACAGAGGTGTTACCTAATCTACGAGGGCTATCCAGAAAGTAGATTACGTTTTGGAATAAAAAGTAAACAAAGTATAGGAAACAAATTTTATTATATACAGATGAAAGCCACACTCAAATACTACTTTTCGACATAGTCACCAATCAAATTAAGGCATTTATCGTAGCGATGTACGAGCTTGGAAATTCCTTCGTCGAAAAATTCGGCCGCCGCCTGCGCCTTCAACCACTTCGTTACCTCTTCTTGCAGCTGTGCGTCGTCATCAAAACGCTGCATAGCCAGCCACTTCTTCATTGCTGGGAATAGGTGGAAGTCGCTCGGTGCCAGGTCGGGACTGTACGGCGGATGAGGAAACAACTCCCACTTAAAAGATTCAAGAACTTCACGAGTGACATTTGCCGTGTGGGGCCGGCCGTTGTCGTGAATCAACAAGATCTTAGAGCTCAACATTCCTCTACGCTTGTTTTGAATGGCTCTTCTGAGTTTTTGGAGAGTTTGGCAATACCTTTAAGAGTTTATTGTAGTGCCTCTTTCCAGGAAGTCCACCAAAATCACACCTTTTCTGTCCCAAAAAACAGTCGCCATCATCTTCCTTGCCGACATTGTTTGCATGCATTTCTTGGGTTTTGGGGGAGAACTTGTGTGCCCCCACTGCATTGATTGCAATTTCGTTTCACAGTTCACGTGTTTCACCCATGTTTTGTCACCAGTAACGATGCGATCGAGTAAAGAGTCACCACCCTTATGGTAAACGTCCAAAAAGTTCAACGCTGCAGCCATTCGCTGATTTTTGTGGTCCTCTGTCAAGATTTTTGGAATCCATCTTGCACAAAACTTGTGGTAACCAAGCTTTTCGCTGATGATTTCGTGCAACAAACTTCGCGAAATTTGTGGAAAATTCAAAGAAAGTTCCGTTATTGTGAACCTTCGATTTTCACGGACTTTAGCATCGACTTTTTCGACAAGTTCGGCAGTCACTATGCTGGGTCTCCCACTTCGATCTTCGTCGTGAACATTGGTTCGGCCATTTTTAAATCTGATGACCGACTGACGCACTCCACCTTCAGTGATAATGTTGTCCCCATACACTTCACAAAGCTGCCGATACATTTCTATCGGTTTACAGTTTTTTGCAGTCAGAAACCTTATTACTGCACGCACCTCGCAGCTCGCGGGATTTTCAATTAACGCAGACATTTCAAACCGTCACAGTATCTGAACGGAGCACAGCACGAACCTCTCACTAGCACGGCTAGATGCCGACTGAGTTGCGCAACGCTCTGACCCCAAGATGGCCGCGCTAGCCCCGCCCCTAGCGGAAACAGACGAAAACGTAATCTACTTTCTGGATAGCCCTCGTATATCTAACAATAGAACACAAAGCAGTGTTACTTACTTGTAAGAAAGCGGTGATTTTGCAGGCAGCGTGTCCCAGGACCCAGACCCCGTGGTAAGTGTTGGTTGCTGCGGTCAGTGGACCACTAAGTGCACACACGAGCAAATCCGACACGCACACGCTCAGCATGAGGTTGTTGCGCATGCGTGGGGTTTGCTGCGTGCACATAATGACTGCCACTACCGAGTTACCAACGACGCCGGCCACTAGAACGACGCCGTACAGGGAAACTAAGGCTAGAAGGGAGACGCTGAGGAGCGGCTCGGACAGCGTCACGTTGTTCCCTCCTCCGCCGCCAGATGTCATGTCGCTGCGGCCATCCTGCACCAACCCTACAACTAAAAACAGTCTCTATGTACTTTCATGCCATTTAATGGACAGTCAACTGTTCTTAACATAAATACGAGGCGTGTCCGTAAAATAAGGTCTCCAATTTTATTTAATATATCAAACATGTTTATTGTTAGTGAATGTTACATTGATAAAAGGCGGAACTTACAGATATTTTTAACCTAATCACCATTGCGATCGATGCAGTTTTACATGCTCTGTGACAGTTTTTGTATACCCTTGTCATAGCACTCTCCCGCCAAGTTGCCCAGGTAGCGCTCAACCTCGTTTTCCAAATCATCGTCGGTCTGTGTGACTCCAACTCAGGAAACAGATGACAATCACTACGTGCTAAGTCTGGACTGTATCATCCGAACTGGGTCAAGAGATCAACCGTTGTATGTGCAGTATGGGGACGAGCGTTGTCGTGATGGAAAGTCACTCCCTTCGTCAGCATTCCCCTCCTTCGATTTTGAATGGTACGTCGCAAGTCTCACAGTAGCTAGCGGCGTTTATTGTTGTGCCGGTAGACATAAACTCGCACAACAATACACCTTTTCTGTCCCATCACTTTGTCGGCAGAAAATGTCTGTCTGTACTTTCGCGGCTTCTGCGAATTCGAATGCCGCCACTGACGTGAACGTTCTTTAGTTTCTGGTGTTGTGTAGTGCACCCAGGTTTCATCGCCAGTGACAATTGAATCCAACAATTCCTCGCGCTGTTCTGCATAGCGCTCCAGGAATCGGTGGACCACTTCAACACGTTGCTGTGAGCATTTTGGGGACCCACCTCGCACACACCTTGTGATAACGCAAATGTTCGGTCAAAATCTTGTCAATCGTAGTCATACTGACTTCAGGGATAAGTTCGCACAGCTCGTCAACTGTCACACGCCGATCTTTAAGCATTTCTTGCTTCACTTTTGCAATTGTTTCGGCTGAAACCGAAGGCCGACCAGAACGCTGTTCGTCATGGACGTTTGTACGTCCGTCTTTGAACTCTCTGACCCACTTTCGCACGTTTTTGACGTCCATACACTGTGGTCCATAGACTTCGCATAACTGACAATCGGGGGTAGTGGGGGTAGTGCACTGGGCACTCTAAAAACGGATCAGAACACGCAACTAGCACTTGGCGGTGGAAGTGATAGGAAGCTCCATCGCAAACGGCTGCCCAGCCAAGACTAATGGTTAAAACGTGTTCATTGTGGTAGGGATTTGAAGGGGTGAAACCGAGCTACAGGTCAGTGTTACCGGATCTCGCGTAATAGCGTTCCTCACGGCTCAGCTCCTTGGAGACCTGCTTTTACGCACACGCCTTGTATTTGATATTAATATTTGCATGTAATATTCTTGATTCTACCACCGTGCTGTAAATTCCTTCTATCCACGTAATTTTCATTTCTGTTACACAAAAGTCGAAGACTTGTTAAGCGGCACCACGTTACCTTTATGTTTCAAGAAAAAAAAAGAAACAGTTGCTATTCAATCCGAAAATAAATGAAAATAGAATTATAATTAAAAACCTCTCATAAATAAAAGCAAGAAATTATTACAAAGTGAAACTTAATTAACGGATGAAGCACCAAGAAGCAGTGGAATTTTGAGATGAGATTGGTTTGTATTTTCATAAAGTTAATGATAGACATTTATTTTCAAACACGCCCCCGTCAAATATTAGCAGCTACCAGAAACAAAGTTATATTCGGAAAACATCGTAGGCATTCGTCGACGTTGCGTTTAGATAGGGAGCTTGTTCATGTGCGCGGTAGCCGAGCGGTAAAATGCAAGTGTCTCGTAGGTATACCAACCTTGATGTGCGTGTTTCTTTTTATTATTGTTACTTTAATAGCAATGCCTTATGTTTATCTTACAAAATATAAATAATATTTTAAAAACATTCATTTATAAAAACATAATTAAGATATTGTTGTCGTTTTCAAAATAAATGCAATGTCATTATAAAATTGCCTTATAATATTGATTATTTAAACACTCGGTTCATTCAACTGTTATGAATGGCGGCGAAGTATTTGTCATTTGTTCTCATCCATGCCCCACAAAATGAGGGCAGTAATAGAAACTGAGGGTTTACACACCGGATACTAAGTTAATTTACATTTTTATTTGATTTTACATATAGAATAAAATATTTCTTTATTTCATTTAGTTTAAAAATAGAGTAGAGTGCTTTAGTTTTTATATGTGAGCATAAATGCCAAGTAAACCATAGAAATTTGAGGTTATATTACAATTTACGTAATATACATTTCGTATTTCTACAATAAAAATCAAAGTCATGTCTGGTATTCAAACCCTTGTAGATCTAGGTGCTAGATACTTGTCTATAACCTGTAACCGAGACTTAATTATGAGAGAATTCAGTAAAACGAAGTTAAAGAGACGCGTTCCGTAAACCGGGCGTGAAAACGATGTGGGCTTAGAAAACAATACGCTTCCAGAGACTGATGCTCATTTTTTTTAAATGGCGTGTATGTCGACCCGATTCTACAAAAATATCCCGGAACAATGGTGAACATATATCTAGAAAGCGTTAAAATTCTGGTCACTGACGTTTCCAAGCTGCATATGGAATATACTGTGTTTTCCTTAAGTTCTAATACTTAAGTCTGAACTTCAGTAGGATAGTAAATGATGTCTTCAATAGATAGACATAAGAAAGACGAATATTCTCTTTATCTTTGTGGAAAAAATCAGATGTACAAATCTGAAATACTTGGTAAAGTATAAAGTGTCGAGTCTGGCGTTGGTCACCCCTGATCTAGAACATGCGGAGCACATTGTTTAAAGAATGGCTGTGTACATAAACGGGGGAGAGAGATTAGATACAGTGGCAGTGGTTCGCCTCCCTTAACCACAAACCTACCCCCAGCACTGCACGTTGTGGCTTACACACCTGTCATGTATCTATAGCGGCTTTCCCATCATCAGGCTCTTATACAAGAATCAGGCCCACCCTTGTGTGTTTCCAAAGATCACTAAGAACGTACATTTCGGTATCAAATGGGTTTTAGAATATGATAGTTTGTACGAAATATATTTTAATAGTTGTACATTTTTAAACTAGATTTTTAAATCGAAAATATTGCAAGTAGTGAAAAACCTCTGAGTTATTTCATACGCCATTTGGTATTTAGATATATTGACATGTCTAAACATATTTATTTAAAACAAATAGTTTGGATTCTTCGTATATCAATGGAAAATGTCGTCTGTGGCTAATTCTCGTTCTAAAATTACATGTAAAAGTTTCCAGCATCGAAGTTGTCAAGCAAATAATGAAACTATTTCTTATTTATACATAAAACATCTCCAGAATCAAGGTATCCATGAATGAACAGTTTAAGACGCTAGGCACGAACTTGGTCCTCGAGTTACGACAGTTCAAGGGGCGGTAAGGGTAGTAATTCGCGGGTAGAAGAAGCAGATCAGCTCCAGGATGATATCGAACCTCTTATCACTAGGTTAATGAGCTCTTCCTCCTAATAATATTAATAACAATAAAACAATAATACTAATAAAACATAATACTAACAAAACTTAATAATAAAACCATTGTTCTTTTTAACTAATTTTCTGATCTTCACTTAGCGACCAGTTTAAAAAAAAAAAAAAACACAGAATATAATAACAAGATTTGAATTTTAAAACTCTCCAATGTGGAATAATTTACTGGAAGAGTAAAAACTATATAACTATACCTGTAACCTCGCTGTTCCATCTCTATGAAGTGATAGTTTTTTATAAAAGCTGTAACACATCAACATTCCCTCACATTACTATGATTATAAATAAAGGGTGTGAGTTTTTGTTTTGTTAAATGACAACATTGCATTCCTCCAGTCCTCATGTCTGAGAACGTACAAAAAATATCCTTTCAAACAGCAATTTAAATTTATTAGGATCTTACTGCATGTGTACTGAACAAAAGAAAACACATAATTACTTCAAATTGACTAGGTTTACAATAGAGTAGACTACTTCTATATGTGGCTTTGGAATGAACAAATACAGACAAAAGCTAAACTAATAAGGACAACAACGCAAATCTTCCTGAAAGTAATTAGTCATGGCTCAACGAATTGAGATACTAATGATGATAGGAGGAGGACACAACAAGAGGTTTGTGTCTTCTTTAATGAAATGTATCCAGAACGAGGGATTACTCATTCTACGGTAAGCAAAATTGTGGAAAAGTTCAATGAAACTGGAAGTGTTAAAAATAAGACAAACTCTGGAAGGCCAAAACAAGTTACAGATGAAGATAAACCTCTTCATGTTTTATTATTAGTGGAAGTAAAGTCACATTTATCTACTCGCCAGTACATTATGGAATGCAGGTAGTGACATGAATTCCCAGAAACATGGATTGGCAGAAGAGGAAGTATTGACAGACCACCAAGATCTCCTAACCTTTTTTTCTTGTGAGGATATTTGAAGTGAGGTGTTTACGAGGACCAACCAAGAGATTTGGAGGAGTTAAAGCAAAGAATTGGACAAGAAATGTAGCTGATCAGGGAAAGTGTTGCTGGAAACATTTGTAGAGGGCACTGTTGTGATATAGAAATTGGAAAATCTTTGGATGGATTAGGATTTCAGGAGGCAGTGTAAAATGCAGACAGTGGAAAGTGAACAATTAAAAAAGAGATTGGGAAATATCTTGTAAACATGTTGTATTATAATTTGGTGTTGTATATGTTGTATATAATTAATAAATATGAATACAAGAGAACAACAACACATTAACTAATTTCAAAGACAGTCTCTGGCATTGTTTGGCAGTAAATGGAGGACATTTTGAGTATCTTTTGAAGTCAATTCATCAAGTATTACAACACAGTACCACCAATTTTGTTATGAAATTAATAACAAAATTAGAATATTGTACGATACTTTTTACTCATCCTGTATAATGCTGCGTTAAAGACAAATTAAGAGTTCTGTGTATTGTAAGAAATAGTTTGATACATAGGGCATTTCTCATTAACACAATTAAATAAATTAAAATCACAACAAAGACATTAGAATCTTAAAACAAATGGCGGTACCTGATTGAAACTTCGTATGCGATCGCTATATGATACAAGTTTCAGATCTCCCAAATACAATGTTTTCATGATTTCCTCAGGTGCCTTACCCTAAGAAACTGAATAGAACAATATGAATGAGTCGGTGAAAAATGGAATTGTGTGATACAATAAGATACTTTAGAAACAGGAACATAATGAAGTCCCGGTTCTTGGTGGTGAAAAGAAATTAGAAACGTCCTAGGGGATGAACTTGGTTACCATCGATCTGGAGGCAGAAGACAGTAGCACTGTGATAAATGGAGAGTCAGACGAGTTGTACGAGAATAAATCACCAGGGGAGTAGGGCGTAAAAATGAAAAAGCGCCTGCTGCGTGTCGTCCACTAGACATATTCGGGAAGCGATGAATACAACAAGTGCTACAGTCAGCTGTTATATCGACAATGTCATTCAACAAAGGAATGAAACACTCATTGAGTTGAATCACTGAACTGCTTCACACATTCTGTTGGAAATGTACGTTTAGGGGCACAGCGAGTCCAAAATTCTCTCTTTGGTATACATTAAAATACGAGGGCTGCTCAATAACGAATAACAACGCACCTTTACTCATCCTAATAATTGTGATGGTCCTTCTCAAAATAGTCTCCCCTGAATGCGATGTACTTGTCTGTCAGTCTTCAAAGACATGCTGCAAACCATTTTTGAGATATCCTTCAAAATCACCTCCGCAGCCTTCACCACTGCTTCTGATGATGGATAATTCTTCCCACGAAGGCGTTTCTTCAAGTTGGGAATAAAGAAAGTCACATTGGGCTAAATCCGGACTATAGGGAGGGTGTGGGATGCACTTCACCTTGATTATTGTAAGATATTCAGCAACAAAATTGGCAATATGCGACCGCGCATTATCGTGGTGCAGCATCAAGCCTACTTCACGGAAATGTGGTCTTTTGCACCTGATATGGACTTGCAATGTTTTCAGGACATCCATGTAGTATTGTACAGTTACTGATGTGTGTGCAGGTACAACATGCTGATAAACCATTCCATGAATATCAAAGAATGAGATGACCATAACTTTCCCAGCAGAAGCAACCACTTTTGCTTTTTGGGGGGTTGGTGATGAAGGAGATTTCCACACTGAGCTTTGCTGTTTGCTCTCAGGATCAAAATGATGTAGCCAAGTTTCATCAGCAGTGATTACATTTGAAACAATCACCGGATCTTCCTCTAACATCAACTTTAACTGCATGCAGACCTGCATGCGAATGTCCTTTTGTTCGGGAATCAACAGTCTTCGAACCCATCGTGCACAAACACGTCTCATGTGTAATGTTTCTGTCACCAACGTGTGGGTGGCACCCAATGAAATGTTCAGTATTTCAGAAAGTAATCTTAAGGTAATTCGTCGATCCTCTCTCACAATGGCAGCAGCAGTGTTGATGTTTTCTTCCGTAAGAGCAGTAACTGGAGCACCAGGACCACCTTCCTTTGAAATTCATTGTCTCCCCTCTTTAAACATTTTAAACCACCTTCGAGCTGTGCTGTAGGGAAGAACAGACTGTCCATAGGCCTCCTGTAACATTGTATAGGCCTCAACTGAAGATTTGTTGAGACGAAAGCAGAATTTCAAAGCCGCATATTGTTCCTCGCGTGTTACCTCCATTACAGCGGTAGACGATACCGAACATGTATGAACTTGCCTGGTTCTCACAGGCGGGAACCAGGAGTATCAACAATGAAACTACTACTGCGTGTATGTTTCACATTAAGCTAACAGAATATAATAAGTTTGAATTTTTGTACGAAAAATTATGATAAAATTACCGTAAAATTATGATCATTTTTTACTGAAAAGCCCACGTAGGATAAGTCTATGAATCGCTGGTCACATTTTCTTTGATACGACTGTAGACACTGACGTTTATATGAGTATCTTCAAGACATTTGTGGAGCAGCTGGATGATATCGAATTGAGAGCAAAATAGAGCAAAGTGGCATGCATTTAATGACACCATGGAACTTGTAACCAGCTTCTTTGATAATCGAATAATCACAAAAAATCTGTGGCCCCCAGATATGTGGGAGTATCTAAAAATAGTGTGTACAAGAATAGGCCACGGACAATTGATGTTAAGGAATCCATTAGAACTGAAATAAGTAACATTGCCGAGGATACTCTCCGTAAAACTTGAGAGAATATGGTGAGACGAGTACCAACATGCTGTTGGAGGACATTTCCAACATTTTCTCGGAGAGTTAAATAGTGTAATGTAATCTCCCAATTGTGTGTTATATTCTCATACATTGTACGTGTGGCTATTAATGGTTCAAAAGTTATGGCTTATTGAAATGGTTCAGGTTTATATTGAAGCACCGTTTTAAGAGATTCAGCACTGCGACCAGTTTCAGTCTATTGTCCCCAAGTGGAGCACCACTGGTGCCAACACACCTGGGGTTTGTACAAGAGTAGAGAAAGTCATGTATACATCACATAACGACCAAAGCATTTGACTATCACTTAAAGTCTCCTGTATTCCCTTGTAACTACAACAAGATAATGTTTATCTTGAAGTAGGTAGAGCAATAAGTGTTTGTACAAGAGTAGAGAAAGTCATGTATACATCAAATAACGACCAAAACATTTGACTATCACTTAAGGTCTACTGTATTCCCTTGTAACTACAACAAGATAATGTTTATCTTGAAGTAGGTAGAGCAATAAGTGTTTGTACAAGAGTAGAGAAAGTCATGTATACATCACATAACGACCAAAACATTTGACTATCACTTAAAGTCTCCTGTATTCCCTTGTAACTACAATAAGATAATGTTTATCTTGAAGTAGGTAGAGCAATAAGTGTTTGTACAAGAGTAGAGAAAGTCATGTATACATCACATAACGACCAAAACATTTGACTATCACTTAAGGTCTACTGTATTCCCTTGTAACTACAACAAGATAATGTTTATCTTGAAGTAGATAGAGCAATAAGTGTTTGTACAAGAGTAGAGAAAGTCATGTATACATCACATAACGACCAAAACATTTGACTATCACTTAAGGTCTCCTGTATTCCCTTGTAACTACAACCAGATAATGTTTATCTTGAAGTAGGTAGAGCAATAAGTGTTTGTACAAGAGTAGAGAAAGTCATGTATACATCACATAACGACCAAAACATTTGACTATCACTTAAGGTCTCCTGTATTCCCTTGTAACTACAGCCAGATAATGTTTATCTTGAAGTAGGTAGAGCAATAAGTGTTTGTACAAGAGTAGAGAAAGTCATGTATACATCACATAACGACATAAACATTTGACTATCACTTAAGGTCTCCTGTATTCCCTTGTAACTACAACAAGATAATGTTTATCTTGAAGTAGGTAGAGCAATAAGTGTTTGTACAAGAGTAGAGAAAGTCATGTATACATCACATAACGACCAAAACATTTGACTATCACTTAAAGTCTACTGTATTCCCTTGTAACTACAATAAGATAATGTTTATCTTGAAGTAGATAGAGCAATAAGTGTTTGTACAAGAGTAGAGAAAGTCATGTATATATCACATAACGACCAAAACATTTGACTATCACTTAAAGTCTACTGTATTCCCTTGTAACTACAATAAGATAATGTTTATCTTGAAGTAGATAGAGCAATAAGTGTTTGTACAAGAGTAGAGAAAGTCATGTATACATCACATAACGACCAAAACATTTGACTATCACTTCAAGTCTACTGTATTCCCTTGTAACTACAATAAGATAATGTTTATCTTGAAGTAGATAGAGCAATAAGTGTTTGTACAAGAGTAGAGAAAGTCATGTATACATCACATAACGACCAAAACATTTGACTATCACTTAAAGTCTACTGTATTCCCTTGTAACTACAATAAGATAATGTTTATCTTGAAGTAGATAGAGCAATAAGTGTTTGTACAAGAGTAGAGAAAGTCATGTATATATCACATAACGACCAAAACATTTGACTATCACTTAAAGTCTACTGTATTCCCTTGTAACTACAATAAATTAATGTTTATCTTGAAGTAGATAGAGCAATAAGTGTTTGTACAAGAGTAGAGAAAGTCATGTATATATCACATAACGACCAAAACATTTGACTATCACTTAAAGTCTACTGTATTCCCTTGTAACTACAATAAGATAATGTTTATCTTGAAGTAGATAGAGCAATAAGTGTTTGTACAAGAGTAGAGAAAGTCATGTATACATCACATAACGACCAAAACATTTGACTATCACTTCAAGTCTACTGTATTCCCTTGTAACTACAATAAGATAATGTTTATCTTGAAGTAGATAGAGCAATAAGTGTTTGTACAAGAGTAGAGAAAGTCATGTATACATCACATAACGACCAAAACATTTGACTATCACTTAAAGTCTACTGTATTCCCTTGTAACTACAATACGATAATGTTTATCTTGAAGTAGACAGAGCAATAAGTGTTTGTACAAGAGTAGAGAAAGTCATGTATACATCACATAACGACCAAAACATTTGACTATCACTTAAATTCGACTGTATTCCCTTGTAACTACAATAAGATCATGTTTATCTTGAAGTAGATAGAGCAATACGTGTTTGTACAAGAGTAGAGAAAGTCATGTATACATCACATAACGACCAAAGCATTTGACTATCACTTAAAGTCTACTGTATTCCCTTGTAACTACAATAAGATAATGTTTATCTTGAAGTAGATAGAGCAATAAGTGTTTGTACAAGAGTAGAGAAAGTCATGTATACATCACATAACGACCAAAACATTTGACTATCACTTAAAGTCTACTGTATTCCCTTGTAACTACAATAAGATAATGTTTATCTTGAAGTAGATAGAGCAATAAGAGTTTGTACAAGAGTAGAGAAAGTCATGTATACATCACATAACGACCAAACCATTTGACTATCACTTAAAGTGTACTGTATTCCCTTGTAACTACAATAAGATAATGTTTATCTTGAAGTAGATAGAGCAATAAGAGTTTGTACAAGAGCAGAGAAAGTCATGTATACATCACATAACGACCAAAAGATTTGACTATCACTTAAAGTCTACTGTATTCCCTTGTAACTACAATAAGATAATGTTTATCTTGAAGTAGATAGAGCAATAAGTGTTTGTACAAGAGTAGAGAAAGTCATGTATATATCACATAACGACCAAAACATTTGACTATCACTTAAAGTCTACTGTATTCCCTTGTAACTACAATAAGATAATGTTTATCTTGAAGTAGATAGAGCAATAAGTGTTTGTACAAGAGTAGAGAAAGTCATGTATACATCACATAACGACCAAAAGATTTGACTATCACTTAAATTCGACTGTATTCCCTTGTAACTACAATAAGATAATGTTTATCTTGAAGTAGATAGAGCAATAAGAGTTTGTACAAGAGTAGAGAAAGTCATGTATACATCACATAACGACCAAAAAATTTGACTATCACTTAAATTCGACTGTATTCCCTTGTAACTACAATAAGATAATGTTTATCTTGAAGTAGATAGAGCAATAAGTGTTTGTACAAGAGTAGAGAAAGTCATGTATACATCACATAACGACCAAAACATTTGACTATCACTTAAAGTCTACTGTATTCCCTTGTAACTACAATAAGATAATGTTTATCTTGAAGTAGATAGAGCAATAAGTGTTTGTACAAGAGTAGAGAAAGTCATGTATACATCACACAACGACCAAAACATTTGACTATCACTTAAAGTCTACTGTATTCCCTTGTAACTACAATAAGATAATGTTTATCTTGAAGTAGATAGAGGAATAAGTGTTTGTACAAGAGTAGAGAAAGTCATGTATACATCACATAACGACCAAAACATTGGTCTATCACTTAAGGTCTACTGTATTCCCTTGTAACTACAATAAGATAATTTTTATGTTGAAGTAGATAGAGCAATAAGTGTTTGTACAAGAGTAGAGAAAGTCATGTATACATCACATAACGACCAAAACATTTGACTATCACTTAAAGTGTACTGTATTCCCGAACTTCTATTTGTGAGTTTTTTGCTTCAGTCATGTCAGCACCTAAGTTTTATAACTCAAATATGAAAATAAAGTATATTTATATTTACGGTGGTTGCTGCGTTATTTATGAAGTCCATATTTCACGAGGGGAGGAGTAGAAGCTTTTTCATATAGTGGGGCAGCCTGGCTGTATTTTATGGCTTGTTTTGTGCAGATAATCTTGCTCAACGTCGTACGAAGTAGACCATACATTCCGCGGGGAAATATGAGAGAAAAAACCGGAAGATGAGAAAGGAACACTTAATATTCAGCAAGCTCTCGTGGTAAACGTTTAGAGCTGTGGGTGCTGACGGTGTAACTAATACTCTGTCAGGAAAAAGTAAGACAAATCTGACGTTTTACACTCCATGACACACTAGGTTTATAATCACTGCACGAAGTTAGCCCTAAACTGCTAAATTGAAAATACTTAAGGATTCTGATCAGAAAGCCTTAATGCCCTAGAAAAGGACAAGAGAATAAGAGAAAACCTCCAACGTTAAGTCATATCGGAAGATGAATGAAATGATGTTCAAATAAGTACAGGGTACATAGAGCTTAGAGTTACCAGACATTCATCTTTCAGGATAAGAGAAAACCTCCAACGTTAAGTTATATCGGACGATGAATGAAATGATGTTCAAATGAGTACAGGGTACATAGAGCTGAGAGTTACCAGACATTCATCTTTCAGGATAATAGAAAACCTCCAACGTTAAGTCATGTTGGACGATGAATGAAATGATGTTCAAATAAGTACAGGGTACATAGAGCTTAGAGTTACCAGACATTCATCTTTCAGGATAAGAGAAAACATCCAACGTTAAGTCATATCGGACGATGAATGAAATGGTGTTCAAATAAGTACAGGGTACATAGAGCTTAGAGTTACCAGACATTCATCTTTCAGGATAAGAGAAAATCTCCAACGTTAAGTCATATCGGACGATGAATGAAATGATGTTCAAATAAGTACAGGGTACATAGAGCTTAGAGTTACCAGACATTCATCTTTCAGGATAAGAGAAAACCTCCAACGTTAAGTCATATCAGACGATGAATGAAATGAAGTTCAAATAAGTACAGAGTACATAGAGCTTAGAGTTACCAGACATTCATCTTTCAGGATAAGAGAAAACCTCCAACGTTAAGTCATATCGGACGATGAATGAAATGTTGTTTAAATAAGTACAGATTACATAGAGCTTAGAGTTATCAGACATTCATCTTTCAGGATAAGAGAAAACCTCCAACGTTAAGTCATATCGGACGATGAATGAAATGATGTTCAAATAAGTACAGAGTACATAGAGCTTAGAGTTATCAGACATTCATCTTTCAGGATAAGAGAAAACCTCCAACGTTAAGTCATATCAGACGATGAATGAAATGAAGTTCAAATAAGTACAGGATACATAGAGCTTAGAGTTACCAGACATTCATCTTTCAGGATAAGAGAAAACCTCCAACGTTAAGTCATATCGGACGATGAATGAAATGATGTTTAAATAAGTACAGAGTACATAGAGCTTAGAGTTACCAGACATTCATCTTTCAGGATAAGAGAAAACCTCCAACGTTAAGTCATATCAGACGATGAATGAAATGAAGTTCAAATAAGTACAGGATACATAGAGCTTAGAGTTACCAGACATTCATCTTTCAGGATAAGAGAAAATATTCAACGTTAAGTCATATCGGACGATGAATGAAATGATTTTCAAATAAGTACAGGGTACATAGAGCTTAGAGTTACCAGACATTCATCTTTCAGGATAAGAGAAAACCTCCAACGTTAAGTCATATCAGACAATGAATGAAATGATGTTCAAATAAGTACAGGGTACATAGAGCTTAGAGTTACCAGACATTCATCTTTCAGGATAAGAGAAAACCTCCAACGTTAAGTCATATCAGACGATGAATGAAATGAAGTTCAAATAAGTACAGGATACATAGAGCTTAGAGTTACCAGACATTCATCTTTCAGGATAAGAGAAAACCTCCAACGTTAAGTCATATCGGACGATGAATGAAATGATGTTCAAATAAGTACAGAGTACATAGAGCTTAGAGTTACCAGACATTCATCTTTCAGGATAAGAGAAAACCTCCAACGTTAAGTCATATCGGACGATGAATGAAATGATGTTCAAATAAGTACAGAGTACATAGAGCTTAGAGTTACCAGACATTCATCTTTCAGGATAAGAGAAAACCTCCAACGTTAAGTCATATCGGACGATGAATGAAATGATGTTCAAATAAGTACAGAGTACATAGAGCTTAGAGTTACCAGACATTCATCTTTCAGGATAAGAGAAAACCTCCAACGTTAAGTCAATCGGACGATGAATGAAATGATGTTCAAATGAGTACAGGGTACATAGAGAGTTACCAGACATTCATCTTTCAGGATAAGAGAAAACCTCCAACGTTAAGTCATATCGGACGATGAATGAAATGATGTTCAAATAAGTACAGAGTACATAGAGCTTAGAGTTACCAGACTTTCATCTTTCAGGATAAGAGAAAACCTCCAACGTTAAGTCATATCGAACGATGAATGAAATGATGTTCAAATAAGTACAGAGTACATAGAGCTTAGAGTTACCAGACATTCATCTCTCAGGATAAGAGAAAACCTCCAACGTTAAGTCAATCGGACGATGAATGAAATGATGTTCAAATAAGTACAGGATACATAGAGCTTAGAGTTACCAGACATTCATCTTTCAGGATAAGAGAAAACCTCCAACGATAAGTCATATCGGACGTTGAATGAAATGATGTGCAAATTAGTACAGGGTACATAGAGCTTAGAGTTACCAGACATTCATCTTTCAGGATAAGAGAAAACCTCCAACGTTAAGTCATATCGGACGATGAATGAAATGATGTACAAATTAGTACAGGGTACATAGAGCTTAGAGTTACCAGACATTCATCTTTCAGGATAAGAGAAAACCTCCAACGTTAAGTCATATCGGACGTTGAATGAAATGATGTGCAAATTAGTACAGGGTACATAGAGCTTAGAGTTACCAGACATTCATCTTTCAGGATAAGAGAAAACCTCCAACGTTAAGTCATATCGGACGTTGAATAAAATGATGTGCAAATTAGTACAGGGTACATAGAGCTTAGAGTTACCAGACATTCATCTTTCAGGATAAGAGAAAACCTCCAACGATAAGTCATATCGGACGTTGAATAAAATGATGTGCAAATTAGTACAGGGTACATAGAGCTTAGAGTTACCAGACATTCATCTTTCAGGATAAGAGAAAACCTCCAACGTTAAGTCATATCGGACGATGAATGAAATGATGTTTAAATGAGTACAGGGTACATAGAGCTTAGAGTTACCAGACATTCATCTTTCAGGATAAGAGAAAACCTCCAACGTTAAGTCATATCGGACGATGAATGAAATGATGTTTAAATAAGTACAGGGTACATAGAGCTTAGAGTTACCAGACATTCATCTTTCAGGATAAGAGAAAACCTCCAACGTTAAGTCATATCGGACGATGAATGAAATGATGTTCAAGTAAGTACAGGGTACATATAGCTTAGAGTTACCAGACATTCATCTTTCAGGATAAGGGAAAGCTGTTATGAAGCCTTATTTACTCAATTTAAGTCATTATATGAAGTAATTGTTGAGGTAATGCTTCAAACATAAGCATTGGCAAGATAGACTCCACTTAACTCCCGAGGCGTTAGCAGATCTACTCCGATACGTAATTTTATTCGTAAAAACTCGACTCGACCAGGTCTCTGCTGGTTAGTGTCGGAACTGATATTTTGAGGTTAAAAGGGCATGGAGGATGGAAGTCTTTAAGTGTCACCTAAGGCTATTTGAAAGAAAGTGTAATGAAAAGACCAGTATTGTCATTAACAGCAGTGATGTTCGATTGTAATTGTCTTCAGTTTGCACTAGTGAACCTGTATTTACATTTAACAATTTTATCGTTAATATTAATTATGCAATGAAACCACAAAAATAAAACATAATTTCTGTACATAGTAGATGTCATATGTTTATTTCTTGTTTTTCAGATGACTAAACAAAAATTGAAGATCGGACTAATCAATAGTCAAAGAGATTATAATATAATATCTTTGACAGTATATTAGAGTAGGCGATGTGTTTTGGTCTCACAAATTATAACCTTATTCTTCTGTTTGACCTGCTATATTGACTCTGGTAGAGATTATTATATCTGGCAGTAAAAGGTCTACTTTTTAGTAACACAAGTATCGTGTAATGATGTGTTTTATCTCATGGTAGCGGATAGATACATCTGTGTTACGTCAGTTTTGTCCTTATAAAGCTCAGACGTGTGTTCGATATCTGAAAGCGTGTTGTACGTGTTGCAGTTTAACGAGTGTTGACATTGCATTTCTGTGCCATGTTTACTCTTACAGCTGACAGAGCTTGCCACTCGGCTGTCTCTTTACGAGACATTCTTCATATGACTGTTTCTACCGATTCTGCTATAATATTTTCTTTAAAAATCGACATTTGGATGAACTATTCTTACAAACACCCATTGCACTATCTACTTCGTGGTCAAATGTCCAAAATTGATCTGCTGGTGGCAATCTAAACAATTAAATTGATAAATGCCAGATTTTTTTATCATTGGAAATATTTACCTCTTTTTAGGGAAATCTAGAACGTTTTTTATATTATATTTATTTTCAGTATGTAACAAGAGTTAGGCCAAATTATTTAATTATTTTTGAAGCTAATTATTAAATAAATTCACAAGTTAAATTATTAAAATAATTAAATGATCCGATAGATTTGTTTTTTTTTTTTGGAGAAAATATTTATTAAAAAAAAAAAAAACAGAAATCGCGCAATGAAATTGGAAATACCGCAATCGATTCCAACTTTAAGCTTTGTCATTTTCAGACTTTGGTAATAAATACAAAACAAATACGACATCTAGCGGCAGTAACAATGACAACGGGGAAAACAGTGATTGAAGATGCTAAGCAGGTTTCTGAGAAACTAAACTTTAAATTCTGTAAGAATTTCACCGATTTTCTTAAGAGACTTTTAATATTTGTTACTTCACTGTTGTTGGCTTCTGGAGTTTTCGTGATAATCAAATTTATTGTTTAACCGACTCGTTTTTGAATTACGAACATATATTATTTTGTAAAAGCTATTTTTAGATTCATGGGGTCCCAAATTATGTATTTGTCTCTTAAAATCATAGTATTCAGTGGAATATAATACCCACCCCTAGCTACCTTCTAGAAACTACTGAAATTGCTCTACGAGAGAAAATACAAAACAGAATACAATGTATTTAAGTTTGGTATTTGAGCGTCAGTGATTTGTTGTGTTTGATGCAAGGCCCGAGGCTGGGCACGCCCTGATCGCGATACAAAAATAGAGCGGACGGCATAGCGCGTGGGCGTATCGATAATGATTTTGTCTTACCCCAGCCTTGCAGTTTTCAAATGTACACAGGAGCTTAGACCTAGATCTAGTAAATAACTTGGTATGGAAGCCATGAGTTAGCTTAGGTAACCTAGGGGACCATGACCTAGGAGCTTTTGTATATAGGATAGAAGAGAATTGTAGGGTATTGTCGTAGTTTGATCTTTGGTACATATGTCCCAAGTGGGGCATCTCAGGGAGGAAGGATGAGGCGAGAGGACACGAGCATTATCCTCCTGATAGATGGCACCAGGATACTATCGCTTGGGAGGTAACAGTTGAGGACGTAGGAGTTCTATGTATAGTTCTTCAAATAGCAACAAGCTATCAGCTAAATCATATTCATAGCTTGTCACACCATTCGCAAAACAACCGGAATGTTGCATCCACCCATCTCTCCCCCATACAGTCATCCGAACCGGGATACATCACTAAACACAGTGCGACGCCAGTCCATGCTACACGGGGTCGCCGAGCACAGTAAGATAATGTTTATCTTGAAGTAGATAGAGCAATAAGTGTTTGTAAAAGAGTAGAGAAAGTCATGTATACATCACATAACGACCAAAACATTTGACTATCACTTAAAGTCTACTGTACTCCCTCGTATCTACTATAAGATAATGTTTATCTTGAAGTAGATAGAGCAATAAGTGTTTGTACAAGAGTAGAGAAAGTCATATATACATCACATAACGACCAAAACATTTGAATATCACTTAAAGTCTACTGTATTCCCTTGTAACTACAATAAGATAATGTTTATCTAGAAGTAGATAGAGCAATAAGTGTTTGTACAAGAGTAGAGAAAGTCATGTATACATCACATAGCGACCAAAACATTTGACTATCACTTAAAGTCTACTGTATTCTCTTGTAACTACAATAAGATAATGTTTATCTTGAAGCAGATAGAGCAATAAGTGTTTGTACAAGAGTAGAGAAAGTCATGTATATATCACATAACGACCAAAACATTTGACTGTCACTTAAAGTCTACTGTATTCCCTTGTAACTACAATAAGATAATGTTTATCTTGAAGTAGATAGAGCAATAAGTGTTTGTACAAGAGTAGAGAAAGTCGTGTATTCATCACATAACGAGTCTAGGAGCGTCATTAGATCAGTTCGTATCCTCTCGTGGGGTTACTATGGATACAGTTGTCCTAAATGTTGGACACATGTGTACTGTTTGAGGGGACTGCCTAATTACGAGGGAAGGTGTGTGAAAGCGATGATACCCTCACATGTCGTACAACTGCACTGCTCATCGAGAATGTATGAACTGCTGATGTGGGAAAAAGCCACTCCCTTTACAGTCTTGGTAGAGGCGAAGCGATAAACGAAGGGAGGGAGACGGCGGCAGGTGTTGGGTCTTAATTCCAGGCTCCTGAATATATCATTCTAACACTTTAATCTTTCAAAATGACACCTTATACTTTCTGCAATATGACAAATATAGTTAGGAGATCTGCCGAGTGGGTTGGCGTACGGGGAGGTCGCTAGTTCTTGCCGCAGAATGTGTAAAACTGCTAGGAGCTAGCCCAGGCCGCTCTGCCCCCGGATAGTGAGTCCACAATAGATCCGTTTCGGTTCCCCTCCGTTACATTTGTATGAGATCATGTGGTTGTATTTTTTAGAGAGACAATAATTAGAAACAATTCATTCTATTTACTTACTCTTCAGCTTAAGCGAGCGGGATTTTCGGAGGGAATTCGGAAGTACGATCAATTGTACCTAAACCCCAAGTGGGGTAACCCCGGGAGGAAAGATGAGGCTAGAGGAGACAGAAGGCGAGCGTCCCAAGGTGCCACTAAAGGGCAGAGGTTAGGGTCCCTACATTTTACCTACATGGAAACCTCCCCCGGCAAGCCTGGACAGCGGACATTCCCCCAAGACGGTCCGAGTAGTCGGTCCGGAGTACGACAAGCGACCTAACGGAGGAGGAAGCGGTTCACTCAGAATATTACTTTATTTGAGGTTTCCAATCTGAATATCTGTCAACTTGAAGGACCAGAAATATTATTCTGTCAATTTCTTTTAATAAGATATCATTAATTCCAATTTCTATTTGTGTATGCGACATACCACAAGTTATAAATTTAACAACTTTCGTTTTGTCTGGTTTGCTTTAAACCAACATGATATACAGTTCAAAACATAATTTATTTTAATTATACACTCACTTGCAGTGACCTTTATACCTATAAAGTGAGAGGCAGTTTATTTAGATAAGAAATAGTAAATGCCTTAACACTGAAAATTGGGGCCCTCTATGAGTTACTGCTTTCCAGTCTGGTTTGTTTTTCGCAACACCAACTCCAATACTCAGACCATAATACAGATTCCAAGATGGCGCCCGTCGAAGCCCAGCGACTCTGCTTACGCAGAATAGGAAACTATACGCAATGGACATAATATAATCCATATTACGGAGCAGCAAGGTAACTCCTAAGCATTTATCACTTTATACTTTCAACTAAAATGTGCAATAACATAAATAAAGAGCATCATGACAAATTCTAAGAGCTTATAACATTATATAGTGGCACGACCAGTACTATGTATTTTCCACCTTATACTTCCAATCAAAATTTAATTTATAAGGCATGACAACTCATAAGCATTAAACACAGCAAACTTTATCTTATTAGACTGTATCATCCTATCGTCTGTAGCAAGTACTAAAGTTTCTTTTACATTGTTTACATAGTAACCTTTTCTGGAAAGGACAGAGTTACTGCTTATACTATAATATTTAAGAGAACTCACCAGATTGTCCAGTTTACTCCAATTGTCACGTTTGAAGGTGTCAGTTCCCTCACACTGCAAGAGCCATTGGTAGGCTCATAATATTGCTTCTAGGTTATGAAATACTTTGAAACTCATTAAGTGAAGGAACATCAGTGAAACTGGGATCTTGAATGTTATTGAAAAGAACGTAACTAATCGTCTTTAATAATGACTATCAATGGGTTAAAATCTCCTCACCACTTCGGTTCAAAACTGTCAATAACATCTTGTGCACACCAAATATTAAACTTATCTTTACTCTCTGTAAAATGTCTTGGATACATTCTTCAGGATTTCGTCTTTTCTGGTTGAGCTTTAATGTGTGATAGGATGGCTGATTCTTAAAAATCGTGGGGTAGGTATCATCTATTAATTTTGGTACTTTTCGAAGGGCACGAATTGGTTCACCATCATTTACTGGAAAGATGTCTTCCTTAACCTCATAGCACTGTTCAAAATGAATACAAACTACAGTTTTGTCATTTAATTTAAAATCTTTACAATGTATGTTCCTGGTCCACTTATCCCATTACGATTTTACCTTCGGAAATTTAAATGTCGTGTGAGGTACACCATAGTTAGATTGCAGCTGGGAACACAATAACGACGCATTTCGACAATACTTCACTGTATATATTGAGGTAAACGTTATCACTTTATGTTAAATACTTAACTATAAACTAACTCGTTAGTCACTAATTGCCACTGTAATATGAATTACATTAATTCTTCAAACACGCAATCAAAGTAAACAAACACACACTTTACTCTGTAGATATAACCACAACATAACAAGCTGGGCCACGAGCGCCGTCATTTTTCCTACAATCGATTCTCGTATTATGGTCTGAGTATTGGAGTTGGTTTGCTTTTTCGTAATGAATATCGCCAGTTGCTTCATCACTTGTTTTCTTTCATTTGGATATGATACAAACGTACTTAAATGTTCATTTTTAATCCGCTTTAATCCACAAAACCTCGAGAACGGCTGATTCGATTTAAGTAATTTTGGTTTTTAAATATTTGTATAAGTCCAGGAAAGGTTTAATAGGTGAGTAAAACAAACCTCAAGTGATAATAGACCGGGTTATTAATTAAATGGAAAAGTACACGCACAAAATTTCATAGAACACATACACCTTCTTTTATTTTAGACAAACAAAAGACTTACAAAGTATAAAGATATTTTACTCCTTGTCAAAGTCTTCACAGATATTTCACTTACCATATTGTATTAAATGACGTTTATCATTTGTTATCAAGACTGAACATTTGTTTATGTAGCACAATGATATAGATTTCGAAGATTACACACAAATTTAATTTCTGAACGCATTATAGCTCCATAAAGATCTGAACTCAGACAATTGTCAAATATTGGTAAATCCTTGGATATCTTCTTTACTATTACTCTTTGTGAATTTGTGAATGTGAATTGAACTGACACAACATTAATTAAATTCCTTTGTGACTGTGAAGTTCTCGGAAACTTTTTACTATATCAAGAAGACGACCTGACTTGGGTCGTAGAAGTCAGTCAAATGTCTGACGAGCTACGTCACGTACTGACCTCACTGATAGTTCTATTGGTATGTCAGGATTACGTTCTAGAGCACTGTTACTCAAAGTGTGGTCCGCGGACCCCTGAGGGTACGCGAGGGTGTCCCTTAAGTCAAGTTATAATGTTGATTAAAACCATAGAAAACGTAGAATTGTATTTGCTGTGTCACTTATTTGCTCGGTGCCGAATTACATTTGTTATACATCTATGGCGTAATGATGTCACACAGCTGAGAGGTACAATCAACGTAACAGTTGGGAGCGTGTAGTACAGTGACGTAAGGTTGTTGAAGAACTTGCTACCAAAGGACGTATATTGTGTCCTTTCCAACCTCCTATATGTCCGAGCAAACATTTTCAGTGTTGTGCAACATCAAGCCATTGAAGAGAAACAGAATTGCCAACAGACTAAACAGTAAACATAAAAAAAATTAAGCCCAGCTTAACTGAGCTTATTCAATAAAAAAGAGTTGCATTGTTCACATTAATACATTCCAAAGAACAAAGTTTCAAGCTTTTGTCACATAAACTGATTTCTAGTAACCCAATTCTAACTTTGGTGAAATGGTGGATTCAGAACATTATGAATAACTCTTTTATATGTATCAAATAGTTTCTTTATATGGAAAATAATTTCATTTTTATAACATGTGCATAATGTTATTCATCCTTGGGTAATCCAAAGAGTGGTATTTCAAATTTTTATTGATGTAAGGCTAAAGTTAAATAACAATTTAGTTGGGCAAACTTGTATACAATTTACTTCAAAGTGAAAAAGAAAAGAATTTTAATTAAAACAATTTAAAAATATATTTTTTTAAATTTTAAATGCATTTAAAGTATATTTAGTTTAACTTTAATTTTTAACTTATTATTAATTAAATTTAAAACTAAATATACAAAAATATATTAAATTATACATACAGTAATTATTTAAATTTCAATTATAATATTCAACCAAAAGTCGACTCGTTTATACAAATTGAGTTGCCAAACCATGGAGGTCCGCGAACAAGTTGTTAGATGATAAGGTGGTCCTTGAGGCAGAAGAGTTTGAGAAACACTGTTCTAGATTGTCTGTTTCTTCCGGGGAGTTGTTCTCCTACACATCAGCTGACATAGTTACAAATCAGGATGACGTAGAGGATATCTTGATCCCGCGTATTTCAATTATTCCAACGGATTTATTTTTGATTTTAAGCATGAACAATCTCCCGTACCTTTGACCTTTGTGATGACCATAAATAAATCACAAGAGCAGTCGTTGGAAATTTGCGGAATTGACTTGAGGAGTTTTCCTCTTTCTCTCTTCAACAATTACGCGTCGGAAATCCATCATCTGTATATATTTATGCACCATAAATAAGACAAAAAATATTGTTTACCAGAAAGCTTTAAATGGTTTAATTTAACTGTAACTGTTTTGCATTTTAAAGTTCACCCCAAATTTCAGAATAAGTAACTAACTAATGCGAATTTGTTTTACTTATATAGATAAGTTCAGACAGCTTTTATTGGCGGTAGGAAGTTCGCCCGTTCAGGTAGCTTTGTTATAAGTGTATCATAATAATTAACACAAAATGATGTTGAGGTTAGGTTTGGTAAAATAGTTATGTTTACCATAGTTATTCTATGTTGTAGAAAATGTACACTGACTCTGTTTTTAAGAATTTGGATGCGAAAGGTCTGGTTACTGTTGATTATGAGTCTCTGGTGATTTATTGTCCATCCTGTTGGACAAATGAAGATATATAGGAGCGGACCAACATGAAATTTGCTTACGCTAATGCAGGCGACATTTATCATGCAGAGATTGCAACTTTCCTGCCTCCTTGCAAATTTACATGTAGCGACCCGCATTACCCTATAGTTTATCATCTCACCCTCCTTCCTGATTGTTGTAGCTTCAACCCCAAACAGATTCTACTTCCTTTCTCTCTCCCCGACCTCTCTGTGTCCATCCATTTCTCTACCTCTCTCTGACTCTGTGCCTCATCTTTTTGTACTTCTTCTCACTCTTTCTATCCCTTTGTGCCACTCCGCCTCTCTTTTTCTCTATCAAAGGAGAAATAAAATATCATTTGATATTGTTTACAACATGAATTATTAATTTTTGCACTTAAATTATATATTCATTTACATTATTATAAAAACTGTTGTAGATGGACATTCCATTAATAAATTTTACATTGTAGAAATTCTTGTAAGGAGAAATTTTCTAACAGTTTAGTAATTCAAAAACCCAAATATAGCGTATTTTAACGAGAGTGTCCTACGAGGGTGATCAGAAAAGTTTCCCAACTCAACATGAAATAAAAGCTAGTGAATTTCGTTGTTCATCTGTTGACAATTACTCACGAAAGTTTCAGTCATTTTGGACGCTCAGCTGTTATCTAACAGTCGTTTGAGTGAGTTGATGTAAATGTTTTTATGAAAATGGACAAAATCAAGTATCGAGCTGTCATTAAAAATCTGTTTTTGAAAGGCAATACGCCTACATAAATCAAAGCATTTCCCTCCCACGGTCTCCACATCGTGACACACAACGAATTTCTGCACGTAATGAAACAGATCAACTGGAAGTTGCTATTGGTCCTCAACGACAGTGTTCCATTTTTGAAGTGTGGAGATAGATTTATGACGGTCATTAGTGGGCGGTAGGGTCCCTTTCCTTTGTGACGCAACTGCACTCGCGTTGACTAGAGAGATTTTTTACTCTGCTCTAATGGGGTGCCCCGCTTGAGCGAGGTGTGTCATGAAAGGATACGAATTGGCCGGATCCTTTGCTTTCGGAATGATCTCCCCCACCACAGTTTTCGGTGCCGAATCTCCTCCGTAGTAATGCTTTTTATAATTTTCCCACGTATCGTTTGTATCTGTAATATCTTGATCAATATATGTAATGTCGCAGCCGAAAAAATAATAGCTTTGAACTTGTTCCAGGCACAGTCTTCTAAAATAAGTCTAACATAAGTTTACTATGGTATGCCATGATTTTACATATTAAATTAGAAAACTTTTGATATTTTTTTTTTTTAAAAATGAGGATTTCTAAAACAGGTATTGATAATCGATATTAAATTTTAAAGAGAGGAATGTAATACTTTAGTACGTGAGAGAGGAAGTAAAAATTATTTAATTTTCAGCAAGTTTCCGTTGCTGAAGAAAGTGCTTGTTCCTATGTTAGTAGATGGTCACTTACGAGCTCGAGTGGGGCGCTAATGCATTGTCCTCCCCCGCCAGGCTCCCCCCGAGCTGCTGTCACCAAATACATCAAGTATCTGCTTTACTGCCTCTCAAGCAACAAAGGGGAACTTCCTCCTTATCACGTACCGATCTTCCCTGTAAGTAAATGCACAACACCTAGAAGGAAAGACATTAACCGCCACTGTCATCTGTTTCTCATTTTCTCCGTCTGTCGCTTATCCGCTTGGTTTGCTGTCAAAAATACGAGAGTCGCCTGATTGTCCCGAGCCTAACGAAAAGAAAGTCGTTATGGCAACTTTAAAAGAACAAAGAGTGGTTGTGAAATTTTGCTTCTTGCTTAAAAAACTGCAACGGAGACACACCAAATGCTTCAGGAAGCTTTCCAGGAGGACGCTATGAGCCGCACACAGGTTTTTGAGTGGTTTGGGCGCTTTAAACGTGGTGAGATGTGTGTCGAAGACCAAGCTCGTTCTGGACGCCCTTCATCATCGCGAAATGAGGAGAACATTGAAAAGGTCCACCACAAGATCGACGAGGATCGACGGCAAACGATCGACCAAATTTCAGCAGCGACAGGAATCAGTTGGAGCTCGTGCCAGCGGATTTTGAGAGAGGGTTTGCACATGAGACGTGTTGCTGCTAAATTTGTTCCGCGCCTTCTCACACAGGAACACAGAACCATCCGCATGAATGTGTGTCAGGACTTGAAAACAGAGATTGCACGTGATCCAAACTTCTTGAACAAAGTCATTACAGAGAATGAGAATTGGTGTTAGGGGTATGACCTAGAAACCAAGCAAGCGTCAAGCCAGTGGAGAACTCCCAACTCTCCCAGACCAGAAAAACAAAAAAGTGAGGTCAAATGCGAAGATGATGATAATTGTCGTTTTTTTTTCATTGTTCGTCGAATTGTGCATCGGGAATTCGTAGCCCCTGGCCAGACTGTTAACCAGCACTTTTACTTAGATGTTTCAAGGAGTCTGCGAGAGGATGTGAGGAGGAAACGCCCGGAACTTGGCGATCAGGTATCACGATAACGTTCCAGCACACACGGCCTTACGAGTGACCCACTATTTGGCATCTCAGAGGTGGTCTGTCGTTCCCCACGCTCCGTATTCACCAGACCTAGCCGCGTGCGACTTTTTCTATTTCCACGAATGAAAAAATCGCTAAAAGGAAAGCGTTATGGTGATGTGGAGGCGGTAAACACAGCTTCGCAAAGGGCACTGGACAATATCAAACTTGAAGAGTTCCAAACATGCTTCCAACAATGGGAAAAGAGACTTGACATGTGCTTCGCAAGTAATGGAAAGTATTTTGAAGGTGACTGAAGTAATTTTGTAAAAAGGTTCATAAATAAAGCTTTTATGCCAACAATCCGGTTTCTTTTGGGTCCCCCCTCGTATGCCACTAGCAGAGTAATACTCATTTACCTCTATCATCTACGAATGTTGCTGGCAGAAGACCTGGTTCTTGCAAAAATTCCAACTTCTTGATTACGTTGCCATGGCTACACAAATTTTAAACTTTTGTGTATCATTCTCATGGCCTGCTTTCTTTAAACTTGTATTTTGAAAGAATTTAAACAACATAAAACATCTGCTACACATTATGAAATGGCAGTGATGTTGATTGTTGAAAAAGCTACTTATTCATAAAGTAGCAAGTTGTTCCTTAGCCAAACTGCATTCTAATAATGTAACGAAACTTTACAGCGTAGCAAACTCGTGAAAGAAAATTAATTAATTTTGAGTTATATGAGGTGAACGTAAAATGGAAAGCGATGAAGATGGTAATAAAATCTTTAAGATAAGGAGAAGAAAACGCGTCATAAAACAGGAGAAGTGTTGCTATTGTGTCACTTGTAAAGTAGCTGCCATTAACCTAGTTTCCAAATGTAGTAGCGTTTTATGGCCGCACGGTTCGTCGAAGTTATGTCAGAGAGTGTCTTTCTACGGTAGAGTTCAACTCTAACACACGTACAGAAAATACACGTCTTGAGGTCTTGCATTTTATAAAGACGTGACTTTATCAGAAAATATATCCGTGTTTGTTTGGATCATAACTAAAAAATGGGAGGTAAGTTAAATTCCAAACTTAATGTCGAAGTTCAGCAAGGATATGAGTGGAGTGGACAGCACTAAGGTACGGGAGGGATTGGGCACGGAGTAGCGTCCATATCAGACGCAAAAGGCCACATTTCCGTGAAGCTGGCTGGATGCTGAACCACGATAATGCGCGGCCGCATGTTGCTGAATATCTTGCAGAAATCAACGTGAAGTGCATCCCTCAGCCTCACTATAGTCCGGATTTAGCCCCATGTGACTTTTTTCTATTCCCTAACTTGAAGTAACGCCTTCATGGGAGGCATTATCCATCATCAGAAGCAATGGTGAAGGCTGTGGAGGCGATTTTGAAGGATCTCTCAAAAAATGGTTTCCAGCATGTCTTTGAAGCAGAAACGCTGGGACAAGTACATCACATTCAGGGGAGACTATTTTGAGAAGGACCATCAACATTATGAGGATGTGTAAAGGTATGTTGTAAAAAAATATGTGATCATTATTTAATGAAGAGTCCTCTTATATACATCAAAGTAATGAAAATTGTTATATAAATACATAATTCTGTGCAATAGTGTATTTTATATGGACTTGTGTATTTCCTCTGGAGGTGAAACTGCTTATTTAACTAGCTACATAAAATAACATATTTGCTGTAATATACAATCAATAATAAAATGTAATACATAATATAGAGATATTAATCCTGTGATGTATCTTATGTTGGCCTGCTTTATCGTCTTAGTATTTCAAATTATAGATGAGTATTCGGGAATGTCTGACAAATGAGTCATAAAGTAGAATTAAATGAATAAGGATTTATAGAAATGAAGTCTATTGTTGTAAAATGTACAGCCAGATCTTTATTTTGTACCAGGAAAGTCCTATTGATAATGGCTCGATCTTCATATCGAATTGTTGGTGATAGAGGAAGCAAAAAACAAAAGAGCAAAGCAATGAAAGTTGGAGGAAGATATTAACAGTAGAAGGAGAAACAAAGTAGGGAATTGGAAATGAGAAAACCATTCAAGTTTCACAGTTCAGTGAGCAGAATGTTAACTCAATCCTGGCGCCCGCCACATTTCGCTTTCACGCTTCAACTGTTCGGACCCCATCGTGCACGACCCAATAAGGTTGTAATCCTTCATCTCATTTTATTGATTAATTTTCCTCTGGAAAAAACGAGGGCGACCTCCGCTATTTACAGTTCTTCGCTGTCATTTACTGACCTGAATGTTTTTTGTGTTGTTTACTGAACAAAGTGCGTGTCGATACGTGGCGTTCTTTGAGAAAAACGCTCGAAACTTTTAATTTAGGAATGCATCCTCGATATCTGCGATATCTCGATAGGTGCGATATCTCGATACTCACGATAGTTGCGATTACTCGATACTCATGATAGCTGCAATTCATCGATATCAAAAGATACGTCACAAAATTTGTTCGATACTCTTTCAATACTTTGTTGGTATTCTGCAATTTTTATTCTATTTAAAAAGAGAAGATATTATTGCAGCAAGTATAAAACTTTGTGGGTTCGTAGAATTAAAAAGCCGAGTTGCAGAAATTAAAAATCTCCTTAATTTTCGTAGCAATACACTGTCCAATTCTCACGTAAGAACAATAAATCTCATATATACAGTCTTACAAGGTCGATCACAATAACAAACATTGACAGCAGATTACATCTTTAGCTCTCGTTACAACAACACAGTTGGCTATCTCTCATTTCAAAACTACTACTCTAATCACTAGCCACGGCTTCTTTTTATACACAAATTCATGAAGTGAGAACCTTCTGGAGCAAACAAGAAAAACAATCATTCTCAGTTAATCGAGATATCTCTAGAACATTCCAACACTGAAACCATCAACTCAACTCAACTCAACTCAACTCAACTCCATGCTGGCGGGCTGTTTGGAACAGCCCGAAGGGTGGTCAAAACGTGTACCTGCTCTGGGAAGAGCTTAACCACGTAGTGGCGGGATGTGGATGTTGCAGAATGACGGGTGTATTTTAAGTGGGGTTAGTGTAGGGAGGTAGCTTTTTGCTCCTCAGGGAATGATGAACCGGGTGCTAAAGACAGCGTGCACCGCTGGTGGATTAGTTAATAAACTTGGAAGAAGGTATGTATAATTTTGAATATTCCATAATAACAATTTTGGATTAGCTGAAATTTAATTTAGGCTGGAATGGAGATCATGTGGTTACCGGTAGTGACCGCAAGACATGCGGGGTAACCGGTATCGCTTTAAGCGACGCTCACGAGGTACATAGTCCTCAAAGGATCTGACTAGGGCGCTCTGGTGGTGAGGCAAACCCTCGAAGAATTTTGTCGCTCGGCGCCTAATTTCATCCTCCACATATCGGAGGGATGAAGCCTCGTGAAGTAGTCTCACGGGGAACCTTGTGCATACAGAATAAATAATCCGAAGACATTTATTCTGTGCACGTTGGAGCAGAACTAGATGTGAGCCTGCGGCCATACCCCAGACTTCGCACGCATAGAGCATGATAGGGAGGACCAGAGCCATAAAGAGGCGCAACTTTAGGGGAACAGCCATCGCAGACCGAAGCACAGGGTATAGTGATGCCACGGCACCACACGACCGATGAGCTTGCTCCTGGATGTGTTTCCGAAAAGTTAGGCCCTTGTCCAGCTTGACTCCCAAGTACTTGATTGAATTCTCCCACCTGATCCCTTGCCCGAAGTAGGTAAATTGGGGGAAATTGGCGGGAAAGCGGCGCTTGGTGAACAGTATCGCTTGGCTTTTCTCCGTGTTAATGGACAATCGCCAAAGCGTGCACCATTCCTGGAGGAGGATTAAATAACGTTGAATGGGGTTGAAGGTTCTGCGTGGGTGTCTATTTGTTGAAAATAGCAGCACGTCGTCAACATATTGTGCTATGTTGACGTGCTGTTCAGTGGGAAGGTCAGCCACATAGACGCTGTACAGCGTCGGGGATAACACAGAACCTTCGGGGACTCCGCCGCGGATAGACCTTCGTGTAGATGTTTTTCCCGCCACTGTGACAGTGAAGAATCTATGCTTTAGGAAAGCGTGAAGAAGGTGTATGACTTGAGTGGGTAGCTCCAGTTGGATGAATTTGTACAGAAGACCCGCGTGCCAGGTCGTAGAGAAAGCCTTGTCCACGTCCAGAGAAACCGCCGAGGTGAATGCCTTGTCCTGGAAACCCAGAGCTGCAGCCTCCACCACGCGCAGCAACTGCTGTGACGTAGAATGCCCAGGACGAAAGCCAAACTGGTGAGGAGGGATACCTTGTATGTCACCCAGAAGGGGGGACATGCGGGCTAAGAAAAGTCTCTCGAAAACTTTCGAGAGAACAGAAAGGAGGGTAATGGAGCGGTAGTTGGCAGGATTAACCGGGTCTTTCCCTGGCTTCAAGATGCATATCACCCGAGCCTCTTTCCAACTACGTGGAAAGTGACTCAGAGAGAGACACATATTGAAGACTTTGGTAAGAAATAACACGGCCCTGAAGGGAAGGTGGCGGAGCATGAGTGGCGTTATGCCATCAGGTCCCGCTGCCTTTTTTGGTTTGAGGCGCCGGAGTACGCCCTGAAGCTCACTGGGCCTTATAACTGGGAGCACTGAGCAGCAAGTCAGTTATCTTGCTTGCCGGCGCTCTCTGTTTACATTATGCGCTATCGTTAACGGCTTAGCAAGACTCATTATTACCATGAAACTTAATCCGCCGATTGTTTCCTTATTTGTGCCGAAACTTTTATGCCTGTTGCCGTGACAATATACTTAATCAGAGCTAAATGTTAACCGATTAGGAGACGACAGTTCTATGACACCCTCTCCTCGAAAGTGTTCAGTCTGTTACTGGCAGTTACAAGCACTGGTTGAACTTCAACTTCTCTTCTCTTCTCCCACATATTCGTAAAAATCTATCATTTCAGAAAATCTTCTTTATTTTATTTTACATGTCACTTACTGCAGATCCCGAGAAAATGTCAGTAACATTATACAAGAAAATAACCGTGTGTCAACTGTCAGTTAACAGTTGCCAAGAACAAATCACTACATATCTCCTGTCACCTCCTCTTTCTAGTACACTGCATTACTGGACAATAAATTCGACATTTCCATTAGTCACTAAATATTTGTATATTCCATTTACAATAGTACAACAGGACTCATATGTAACAGAAAAAGTAGACTTGACCACGAAACAGTCAGAATGCCAGAAAGACGCGGATAGTTCAAAATATTTCCAAATCCGTTCCGCTACGAACAAATGACTAATGCAGATTACTACTACTACTAAATATTTTGAAATTCTTTCATAAAATCCCTGTTTGTCACGTAAATATGAAAGCTTTTATCTTATATTGAAGTCTGGACATTTCTAGGTTATGTTAAATACTAAAAATGTTCTGTATACTTCCGTTTTAATTTTTATTCCGAGTGGAAACTAATCCTAATCGTCCGTAATAGAATTGTCATAGCGGACAAATCGGAATGGAACATTCAATTTGAGTACATAATGTAATCATGAGAACAAAATAACACATTTCTACACTTGTATATTCATATCTTTATTTACCTCGCATATGAATTGCTCGGCCCGCCTCGGTAGTGTGGTGGTAGCACGTCTGCCTGCGCTCAAGAGGTCCCGAGTTCGAATCTCGGTCAGGGTGAGTTACCTGGATAATGTTTTTTCCGCGGTTTTCCCTTATCCTGAAAGACGAATGTTATGTAACTATAAGCTCTATGGACTCCGGGCTCATTTGAGCATCATTTCACCCATTCCATTCATCGTCCGATATGATTTAACGTTGGAGGACATAAATTACAACAACATGTGAATTATTAAATTTTAGATGAGTCGTATTTTTTACACATCTGCTTCACTTTCGTACCTATTTTGAGGACGTGTTTCGCAAATCATCGTTTGTATCAATCTATACATGAGCTTTTTCGAAACACATATAACTAAAGGCTTCCCTCATATGTTTAAAACATGGTACAGATACGTAGACGACATCTTTGCAATAGTGCCCTACAAACAAATAGATGATGCTTTGAAACTACTCAACCTGCAAGAACCCAGCATACAATTCACAGTAGAAACTGAAGAGGACTGCTCTACCTTTTTTACACCTTAAAATCACAAAAAGCAATGAAAAACTAGAATTTGGCATCCATAGAAAAGCAACACACACAGATAATTACATCAAAGCAAATAGTTTCAACCCAATTCCACACAAACATGCCACCATCAACAGTCTCACACACAGATTAGTAAATCTACCTCTCAGCCAGCAAGAATATCAAAACGAATACCATCAAATCTTAAAAACTGCAATAAAAATGGATATGGAAAAAACCTTGTAGATAAAAAACTAAAATTATTCAAACTTCAAAAGAGATTAAAACAGATCACAGCTCTCACACCAATAAAACAAGAAATTAGATTTGCTAAATTTACTTACCACCCCTGGGCCACAAAAAAGTTCCAAAAAATATTCAAGAAATACAATATAACATTGGCACCAAAAAACAATTACAACATTAAAAACCTACTTAACAGTAATAATACTGATAAGATAAAACCAGAAGAAAAGTCAGGCATTTACAAGATTAAGTGTAAAAGCTGTGAAAAAATGTACATAGGGAGGACAAAAAGAAACATAGGCACTAGAAAGAAAGAACACTTCAGGCACTTAAGATACAAAAATATTGATAAGTCCGCAATAGCAGCTCATTTCTGGTCTGAAAATCATGAAATTGAAGATAGCACAGAATTACTAAAATACGTACAAAAACATAGTGAACTCGTCATATGGGAGAGAATATACATAGAAAAACATAAAAACCAACTAATGAACTTTGAAATCCCGCCAGAAGAGAATCCCACATTTAAGTTCATCACTAAATCAACAGATGGCAGCAGCAACCCCAGAATTACCCACACCGCTGGATCTAGCTTCAGTCGCATAAGAGCCGTAGATGCAAACGATGATTTGCGAAACATGTCCTCAAAATAGGTACGAAAGTGAAGCAGATGTGTAAAAAATGCGACTCATCTAAAAATTAATAATTTTTCGCTTCACTGTGGTGTTCCAATACAGTTAAATCTCAACATATGAATTGCTTCTTTCCTACAACGCCAGCCCACACAGATTTGGTCGCAAAATTCTCCATTTTTCTGGGCTCATTTGAGTATCATTTCATTCATCGTCAGTTATAACTTAACGTTTGAGGACGTAAATAAAAAAGAACTGAACTTTCCTTAAAGCCATTCGCCCGCTGTTGTAGCGGTATTTATTTTTGCCCGTTGGCAGCACTGATTAAGTAACTATCATAAGAACAAGGAGAATTATGGATGTAAGAAAGTCTGTATTTTCTTATTGTACAAGTTTCTGCAGCAATTTCAATGTACATTCGTTATAAATCTATCTTAAACGAAGTTAATAAATAACAAAATACCAGAAATGGAGCAATAACATACCTCGTTTCCGTAAAAGAAGCTCGATTTGTCACTTAGACTGACAAAACACAATCGTATTACACAGTCAACTGTCTCAGGTAGTTAACTTCGCTCACTTTCTTCTCGGGCAGCCAGCCAGGTGAAAAGGTGATTAGATATCGACGTTTCGGGAGTGTGCATCTCTCCCATCATCAGTATATTTATAAAATGTTATAACCACAAACGAAATACTGGATATAACACAAATATAAGCAAAGACAAAACACTATCAAAATTCGCATTACTGAACAAAAGACTGTTTCCAGTAAATTAAATGCCAGGTCAGGAGATGGCGTGAGTACAGAAAATTGTGTCAAAGAAACGTAACTACTTAACTTCATTACCAAGCTGTATTCATCTTTGCTTCTTAATTCGACGGATTTCCATTTTAAGGTCTGTTTCCAAGATGAGCTGAACTGAAAACCAGCATCACGATTGAGCGCGCTCCTTTCAGAGGAAATGGCCAACGCCTCATTAATTCTCCGCTCCCAGTAACTGTTACATTTTGCCAAGATGGGCGCCTCCCGAAAATTGGCTCTATAGTCTGCTAGTCCAGACTTCTGAGGTTGCATTAAACGAATGCTCCGTTCATGTTCGATTATACTCCTCTTGGAAACCTGCCTTGAAAATGGAAATCCGTGGAATGCCACCTCTCTTGGTTCCGATTTTGACAGCCCCAGTAGTTCCTTGCAGATATATTTCTAACGAGATACTGTAGCTAATAGAGAAAATGAGAATTACGATACATATTCCACGTCAAAGGGTAGGAGAATTATGTAATTGATATTTTGGTATCGCATTCTCTTTAAAATCAAAGTTCCATTGTCCTGCGTTATGACGTCACGTAACTGCAGAAAGACAGACACCCGAGCCAAGTACACAAGTGTTTCAATCAAATTCTCCATTACTGTGTGTTACTCGACACAATATATCTAGTTACATTAATTGTCTCGTAGCCTTCGACCCGTTCATCGAGTTCCTTCGTTCGTTTCTAATACAATCCAGTCTTCCTGCCGACATTAACTAGGCGGGTGACGACTTTGAACTTCATTATCGCGAGAAACGAACGAAGGAGGCGTGCTGGATGTTATTGCAAAATGTCTGGTATAAATAACGAAACAACGGCTAACAAATTGTGTC
The DNA here is from genome assembly GCA_030765055.1 of Mantis religiosa. Taxonomy (NCBI): domain Eukaryota; kingdom Metazoa; phylum Arthropoda; class Insecta; order Mantodea; family Mantidae; genus Mantis; species Mantis religiosa. The sequence goes on along the minus strand of CM060953.1, from coordinate 4,875,214 downwards.
GGTAGCAGTTGCTAGTAGTAATAAAAATGTAAATGTAGTGCTTTAGACGAAACAAATAGTAAAAAAGTGGAGAGGTTCATGCGCCAGCTGCAAACACTGAACGTGACATTCATGAATATACGCAGTCTTTTATTTTTGGTTCGAGACTGTAGTGTTCACTTGTTTCCTGAGCTAGAATCACGAACATATGGCTACAAATACTGTTTTAGACAGTTGACAGTAAAATCTGGCCTTTCTATAGTTTACGACCATGTTAAAAATAAAAAAATTCTTTCGCGCAGTGTTCGAAAGCTTTTCAACACGCCAGTAATGCCAACTTTGGTTCTTTGTGACAATCGATTCATTCAAGAAGGCCGTGAAATTGAGTTACATAATACTTGTATAAAGATAAATTTGAAAAAAGCTGTAATCTATTCATTTAATATTTGTTACGCTATTTGCATTGCCCCCCTTATGTAAAAATAGGTGATCTTGTATAGATCATATTGTTGAACGTGATGTGTTGACAATAAAAACAAGCACGCTATTCCATGAGCATCATGCCACGAGAAAGGTAAAACAATATCATATATTTATAATATATCTAAAAATACATAGGTGCTCTGAAAAGTTTCCAGCCTAATAACGTTACAAGACTTTTTTCAGATTTTTCTTTTTCTACATAGCCTCCCTGTAACTCTACACACTTCTCCCAGCGATGCTCTGTCACCCGTCCAAATAGTACTCGGCGTTTTTCTCTACAAAATAATTGTTCACGAAGATGATTGCCTCTTCATTTGACAAAAATCGATGTCCTCTGAGCGCATTTTCAGATGAGGAAACAAAAAGAAGTCGCTTGAGGCTAGATCTGGTGAGTCCAGCAGTTCAAGCCGTAATACGTAGATTTTTGCCATTGCAACAGCTGAGGTGAGACGGTGCGTTGTCTTGGTGTAACAGAATTTTCTGTTACTGCAAATGTGGCCGTTTTCCCGCAAGTTCTGCCTTCAGCTTGTCAAATAATGATGCGTAGTATGCTCCTGTAATGGTTTTATCCTTTTGAAGATAATCTAGTAAAATAACTCCATGACTATCCCAGAAAACAGTCGGCATCACTTTCCCAGCGGGGAAAAAACAGTTTTTGCTTTTTTGCAGCCGGTTCCCCCTTTGCAGTCAATTGTTTGGATTGTATTTTTATTTCGGGCGTATAATGGTGTATCCAAGTTTCATCTACAGTAATTAATCGGCGCCAAAACTCGGATTTATTGCTTCAACAGAGCGTTGGAAATGTTCATTCGAACACGTTTTTGATCTAACGTGAGGAAACGCGGCACCCAACGCACAGACGGCTTTCTCATGTCTAAATGTTGATTTAAAATGTGACAAACACATTCTTTTGACATTTTCATGGCCTCTACTATCTCCCTCGCTTTAAATTTGTGGTTGTCTAGCACCATTTGGTGATCTTTGGCGATGTTTTCGTCGGTAGTTGCAGTTTTTGGACGTCCCGAACATTCATTGTCTCCCAATATCTTACGGCCACGTTTAAATTCAACTGCCCAAAATTTCACTGTTTTAAATGATGGTGTAGAGTCGCCATACACAGAATCCAACTCATCTTTGATTTGTGTAGGCGTATGGCCTTTCAAAAACAAATATTTAATGACAGTTCGATACTCGATGTTGTTCATTTTCATAAAAACACTCACATCAACCTACTCAAACGACTGTTACATAACAACTGAGTGTCCAAGATGGCTGAAACTTTGGTGAATAACTGTTCACAGATGAACAACGAAATTCACTAGCTTTTATTTAAGAGCGCTGCAGGTCGGAAACTTTTCAGACCACCCTCGTATGTAAACATATGATAGTCTACATTTTCGATTCATTTGTTTAGAAAACCAAAACAAAATGTTTCCTTGCAAATGACGGTTTTAAGTAGAGATGGTTTTAGAGATCCCGGCGTCACATCATTGGATGGTGGTTCAGTGTTCAATCAGCCTTTTGTGTTATTTATACACACAGATATGACGTGCGCAGATCCTTTTTAATTTTCTATTATGAATCAGGGGCCCTCAAAGCATGTATTATGGTGAAATCTCGACATCTAGTTTTTGTAAAGAACTCATTACTTCTCCTACTTGCTACTAAATACGGAACAGAGAAATTAAAAGCAAACTCAGAAATGAAAAGCGCAAAAGGAATACAAGTAAAATTGTAGCTGCATATATGGCAGAGAAACATGCAATTAAATTAAAAACAAGAGAATAAAAAACCTTGCCGGGTAGGAAGCAATTAATGCAAAACTCATGAAAGTGGAAATACTGTTGCTAAAATGAAGCGATCTTGGTCCATGCCTCCCACATATACTGTAACAAGGGAACTGGCTTATTCTGTGAAAAACAAGTGAACTTATACTGTGACGAACTTATATAAGCTTAAAATAGCTGATAAATCTGATTACCAAACTATTGTCACGTCATAAGATAAGTTAGATAAGCTATTTTGGGGTAACTCAGTTGTTTTTGTTCGGCTCCAAAATATTATTTATTGATTGATAATACTATTAATAATTTAAAAGGGAATGAAGGACATTTAAAAATGGTATAGCATTTATATTATGTAGAAGTGAAATTGTAAATAAGTGACCAACAAGATATGTTTCTTTCTTTTGTTTTGAAAAATTTATTTGGTTTCTTTTGTTTGGCAATGTTATTCAAAGGATGCCATGGCTAGTATCGGTCTTCAGTTGTTAATAAACAATCACAAAATGGCGAAAACTAACAGCGTGCTGTTTCGAAACATGAAGTCCGCGCGCCGATGTTTCTTCATAAACAGGATTTCTACTTCCTTTCGCTTTTTGCTCAATTTTTAAATCGGTTATTGATTGCCCTAACATTTTTATACTGACCCTTTCTTCTCATTGTTTATTGGTTAAAGTTTTCGTAATATTAAATTACTCATACACTGAACAAAGTGAATTTTTAATACGTTTCACACTCTTACACAAAATAAAGAAACGGATATCAGCCACTACATAACGTTAAACAAAGGAATACTGGGATACAATGCGAACATGTGAACCACATTCACTTGTTATGGTTGCGGGAATGTAGTATCGTGCATCACAAACAATCTGTCCTCCATTAGGTATTGGATCTGTTTATGTAAGAAGTATGGAATTACTTTCTAGAACTTAAATATAAAGCAATGATAGATTGTTAAATGATTTTAATGCATATTGTGACTTTGTGGGTTCGTGAAATTAAAAGTCCAATTGCACAAATTCAAAATGTTCTTTATTTCCACCGACTTACAGTTGAACACTTGCCAATTACACATAATTACCTATTGCACACAATTACGGTTCACCAGTTCGTCCGTTACAGTTCCACTGCTCACTCACAGTTACGTACACTCTTCCGATGCACGTACACAGTCTTCTCGCCCGTACACTAGCACGGCGCTGCCTCGCTGCTCGCCAAGAACTGACTGAATTCACTCACTGCAGCCCCCTTTATAGGGATATCACTGTTTCTCGAAGCCTCTCGTTTCAGTGAATCACCGCGAAGGTTCCAGACGGCAGGGGAAGGGGGAAGAGGCGGCCAGCGACCAGTGACACTTCCTCATCCCCTGAGATAGATGGGTGGGCGTGGTCCGGATGCCTCTGGTCCCTTACTCAGCTGCCGATGGTCGTGCTTCCCGATAATTGGGTGACAATATTCAAGTTCTACAGCTGTAACTACAAGGGCCTGCTTCACAGTGCAGCGAATGATCACCGCGCAACGCCCAGCTGCAGCACGCATTTGTGTGAAAATCTAGGGAATTCTGGACATCAGGGAGGCAAGAGGGGACGGTTATACGCATGCGCAATAACTGATTACCGAGCTTGCTGGCTCTCAGCACGTTGAGGTCACAGATACTTTCCATTAGTTTCGCAGGTGTTTTCCATGCATCAGGAGTTCATTATTGGTCGTACTCGATTTCCTATACTTATAATATCCCGTAGGGGAGGGGATACGTCCTCTTTAGCTGTTATAGTGCGAGCGCTAGGGACCCTTAGCACTCGTGGTATCTCTGACGTTACTAGAGGAACCTCAAGCCGAACTGCCGAGCCCTTACCGTAGGTAAGTTGTTTGCTTTGGGTTGGACTAGAGGGGGCAGTGGTTCCCGATACCCGTGGGAGATCGGATACGTCTCCGGACGGGGTTGAGGGAAGCCATATATTCCCGCGTTCTAGCCAGCATAGCTATAGATGTGTTCTGGACTCGTGACCTCCACGGGGTGAGGTGTGGGGGAGAGGGGAACCGTTGTCCGGTTACGCGAGCGAGTGAGCAAAACAGTAAACATTCGGCAATCACCTGCAGAAAGTCACGTAGCCTACTTCCGTAGCAAGATGTAGAATTACTAATCGTCTCACCATGTCTGAAGATGTTAAGAAATTCAAGGTTGTGCATTCGGAAGGGTGTGAAATTATAAGTAGTGTTATAGCAAATGTGATGAAGAAGCTTTGAAAAAACAATATTCATATCCAGTGTCACAAGCTACACAACCCAGCGCGACTCATATATCATTACGTCACTTTGTCTATACGTGTGTATGTCTGTAGTGAACGCATTCCTTATAGAGTTCACAAGGCCGGAACATAACAATTGTAGAAGGTGTGCTAGATCACCAAGCGGCCCTACCGAGGTTATATCGGTAGCCTTCCCCTTTGGGGTTGGCGCGTATCAACTTCCATCCTGTCTTGAGCCCACAGGACCAAATGGGGGGGGGGGGTTGTTAGACGCCGGGTACCCTTTGGGACAGCTTGGTAACTCCCTGGTCGTCAGAGGGGTGGGGTCAGTTGCACCTTGTGTACGCTGCCCTTGTAGATATCCTAATCTTATCTATACTTATAATAATGCATTGTTACCTACATTGTCTTTTAAAATTTATACGATGTCATTTATAAAAATGGAAAGAGCGTGCTGCAGCAGTGCTGCACGTAAGGACGAGCCGCCCCTGATGATAGATTTGTCAGGAGAATTCTAACTTGTGATTAAAATGGGTATTTTACCGAAACAGTGACTTGATCCCTAACCTGACAAAGTCATCCGTTCTGTCCCAAAGTAATGTTGTGTGTCTGGTGACATTTTGAAGCTGTGATTCACTGGGAGTTTGTTCCAAAAGGAGGGACGATTGACGCGGATCTTTACTGTCAACAAATGGAACGAGTTCATGAAATTTTTAGGCGGATACACCCAGCATTAGTTAACGGAAATAGAGTTCTACTGCAACACCCCCTACTGCACGAACAACCATGGAACAAGTTCAGGAACTGCTACAGCCCTGATCTCGCACCATCAGATTGTCAACTTTTTCGATCCATGTCACAATTTCTACGTGGAAGAAATGTTGACATTTGACGACGTGCTGCTATTTTCAACAGACACCCACGCAGAACCTTCAGCCCCATTCAAAGATATTTAACTCTCCTCCAGCATTGGTGCACGCTTTGGCGATTGTCCATTAACACGGAGAAAAGCCAAGCGATACTGTTCACCAAGCGCCGCTTTCCCGCCAATTTCCCCGCATTCACCTACTTTGGGCAAGGGATCAGGTCGGAGAATTTAATCAAGTACTTGGGAGTCAAGCTGGACAAGGGCCTAACTTTTCGGGAACACATCCGGGAGCAAGCGCATCGGTCTTGTGGTCCGTGGCATCACTATACCCTGTGCTTAGGTCTGCTATGTCTGTTTCCCTAAAGTTGCGCCTCTTTATGGCTCTGGTCCTCCCTGTCATGCTCTATGCGTGCGAAGTCTGGGGCATGGCCGCAGGCTCAAACCTAGTACTGCTCCAACGTGGACAGAATAAATGCCTTCGAATTATTTATTCTGTATGTACAAGGTTCCCCGTGAGACTATTCACGAGGCTTCATCCCTCCGCTATGTGGAGGATGAAATTAGGCGCTGGGCGACAAAATTCTTCGAGAGTTTGCCTCACCACCAGAGCGCCCTAGTCAGATCCCTTGGGGACTATGTACCTCGTGAGCGTCTTTTAAAGCGATACCGGTTACCCCGCATGTCTTGCGGTCAGTACCGGTAACCACATGATCCCCATTTCAGCCTAAACTAAATTACAGCTATCCAAAATTTATTCCGGAAAACTCAAAATTATACTTATTTATTTCCAAGTTTATTAACTAACCCACCAGCGGTGCACGCTGTCTGTAGCACCCAGTTCATCATTCCCCGAGGAGCAACAAGCTACCTCCGTTCTCTACACCCACTTAATTTACACCCGTCATCCTACAACATCCACATCCCGCCACTACGTGGTAAAGCTCTTCCCAGAGCAGGTACACGTCTTGACCACCCTTCGGGCTGTTCCAAACAGCCTGCCAGCCTGCAATTGAATTGAATTGAGTTGACGACATTCAAGCAGTACAAGTGACTGTCACTTAATTCTTTGCATAAAAAAGGAGACACTATTACCAGCATTGGGTGATAAACTACGCTGAACGTTGTGATACCGAAATTATGGTTTGCCAGAAGCAAAGAATCATGATAGATGTTAAAGGAATGTTGGTTCTTTGTTACGACAAGGGGAAAGGCCAGTTGAGTTGGGGAAAGTGTATAACAAAGCCATTTAAGAAGCAGTCATACTTGACGTGTATGAATAGGGAATTCTTTGGATCATTTACAATGGCAACCAAAACAGCCACAAAGGGATATTGGTTGAAAAGGAATTTTGAGAGTGAAAGTTAGAGATATATACACGCGCGCAGCTGTAGTCAGGGGGCACTCTTCGGCGTGTAGCCGATGGGGACAGTTCGCGGCTAGGAGGCCATTATAAACAGTCTTCGGCGTGAGGCCGAAGAGAGGAGTCTGAAACGTGAAGCCTATTAGAGCGGTCAACTTGTTCTGTCTTGAATATTTGTCGGGTCATCAAAATTTATCGAGTAATAAACAATTAGCATTCAGTAGCTCTAAACCGAGATTGGTAACCCTCGGTCGGCAACTTCCATTTCGATGTGTGAAAAGAAGAAGCAGTGAATAAATAATTTGGAGACTGGCATTCCAGTGTTGTGAAAATCTCCTTCTCACACCCATCCACGCATACCCTGAGAGAAACCTCTTTGCTCGCCAATCATATTTGTCCTCGTTCACCCAATTATATTTGCTTCAAATTGGCGCCCAACGTGGGGCTCGATACGAGGAGGAGGTTCGGCACGATACGAGAATGAGTTTCAACCCGACGACGAGGTTCAACAGGAGAAGGAGGTTCAACCTTAGGAGGAGGTTCAACCCAGAACGAGTTACAACCCGACAACGAGGTGCAACAGGAGGGGGTTCGACACGAGGACGTTTGACAAGTAGCTCTACAGCAGTCCTAACTGGAAAGAAGAAAGGAGGCCGACATCATCAGAGACATCAGGAGCCAATAAAAACAATCAAAGGTACCGAGCGTAAAATTATATACTAGACTATGGTGAATTTATTTGAGGAGTAAAGAAAGATGTGTTAAGTAAAATCTATAAAATAATGGAAGTTCAGGAGGTTTATAGTAATAACAGTAGGCAGGAAGTAGTTGAAGTGGCAGAGTGTGGTAGAACTGTACCAAATGATGTAGAAATGGAACAAATTATGTTAGAGGAAATTAGAAAAGTGTTCAAAGTTTAAGTAAAAAGATAGATGATAATACTCAAAGTTTAACAAAAGAGATGAAGGATAATAATCAAAGTTTCAAAAAGATAGAAGGAAAGATAGAAAGTGGTTTTCAGAAGTTAGAGGCAGGGCAAATAGAATTACGAAAGAAGTTAGACAATCAACACCAGTCGTTAGAAAATTTCAGGAAAGTTGGTCTGGAAGTACAGAACGTAAGAGAAGAAGCTGATGAGGTAACAGACAATGTAGGAAAAGATGTTAGTGAGGAGACGGAGAATGCTGAAAATGAAGTTATGAATCTAACTAATGTAAGGTCAGATAACGAAAACAGAAAACTGAGGGAAGAAATAGCACAGAAATTAGAGAAAGAAAGAGTACTAGCTAGGAAAGAGTTAGAAGTAACTAGGAGTAGATTGGTAGTATCAGAGTGGGAAAATAGAAAACAGACGAGGAATTTGGAGAAAACCACAAATGAAATTAGTGAGGTAACAATAGAGATCATGGCGACGAAAGAAACATTGAAAAGCATTCAAAATCCAGGGATAAACGCAAGAGAAATAGTAAAATATTTCGGGCAAGGGGCACAGTTCCATCAGAATATGTGTAGAAAAGATAGGACAAGATATCGATGTACAATACCTAAGCTAGATATGGAAAAAGGCATGGGGATGTAGAATAAATAAGTCCTTTGTACATGGAAAAGTCCTCAAAATTCCTTTGTATTTTCGAAGTAAGTTGTGGGATGATGAATTTTCTATGGTGGTAACTTAGGCTAAAGTATTTAAAATTGCCATAACAAATTGTAAAAGGAGAAGATACAAACTTGTAAATTGTATAGGTTAAGTATGAACAGTGTAGTGTAAAATTGTATAGGTTAAGTAGAAACAGTGTTGTGACAGTGCAGTGAAACTTAAAACTAAACGAGTGAAAAAAATATATAGAAATGAAAATCAGAACACTTAAAGACTTTTGAAAATAATATTTATATAGAATCCTAAAGAAGTATTCGGAAATGTAAGAAAAAAATTAACCAGTTAAAAAATCAAAACAATGAAAGACTTTTGAAAAGAATATTTATATAGAATCTAGAAGAAGAACTCAGCAATGTTGTATACAAGTGTAATATTATTAATGTACCATTGATTTAAACATGGGAGTGTATATTTAGGAGTTGTTTCAAGTGTAACAACAATATGAATTAATTTTAACTAGATCAGATGGAAAAAAGAGATGAGGTAGATTGAAGTATTTTCCGAGTAATATTTAAAAGTTCAAAATTGCAGACCAGAATGTTAGTAAATTTTAAATGAACTGTTGTTATGTAACCATGTGAATAATTTTTAGGAAATGTCATGTAAACATGAATGCTGTGAAAAGAAATTGTAAAACGAATTGGAAGTTGCTGACAGAGGTCTAATATTTTACGTTATATTCGGGCAAGTCATATATATTTTTTCATTATGGGATAATAAAATAATATCTATGGGGGCATTTGATACCGAAATTATGGTTTGCCAGAAGCAAAGAATCATGATAGATGTTGAAGGAATGTTGGTTCTTTGTTACGACAAGGGGCAAGGCCAGTTGAGTTGGGGAAAGTGTATAACAAAGCCATTTAAGAAGCAGTGTCCTTAGAAGATTTCTAAAGGAATTGTCACTTGACGTGTATGAATAGGGAATTCTTTGGATCATTTACAATGGCAACCAAAACAGCCACAAAGGGATCTTGGTTGAAAAGGAATTTTGAGAGTGAAAAGTTAGAGATATATACACGCGCAGCTGTGGTCAGGGGGCACTCTTCGGCGTGTAGCCGATGGGGACAGTTCGCGGCTAGGAGACCATTATAAACAGTCTTCGGCGTGAGGGCGAAGAGAGGAGTCTGAGACGTGAAGCCTATTAGAGCGGTCAACTTGTTCTGTCTTGAATATTTGTCGGGTCATCAAAATTTATTGAGTAATAAACAATTAGCATTCAGTCACTCTAAACCGAGATTGGTAACCCTCGGTCGGCAACTTCCATTTCGATGTGTGAAAAGAAGAAGCAGTGAATAAATAATTTGGAGACGGGCATTCCAGTGTTGTGAAAATCTCCTTCTCACACCCATCCACGCATACCCTGAGAGAAACCTCATTGCTCGCCAGTCATATTTGTCATCGTTCACCCAATTATATTTGCTTCAAATTGGCGCCCAACGTGGGGCTCGATACGAGGAGGAGGTTCAGCTCGATACGAGGAGGAGGTTCAGCTCGATACGAGGAGGAGGTTCAACCCGACAACGAGGTGCAACAGGAGGAGGTTTGACACGAGGACGTTTGACAAGTAGCTCTACAGCAGTCCTAACTGGAAAGAAGAAAGGAGGCCGACATCATCAGAGACATCAGGAGCCAATAAAAACAATCAAAGGTACCTAGCGTAAAATTATATACTAGACTATGGTGAATTTATTTGAGGAGTAAAGAAAGATGTGTTAAGTAAAATCTATAAAAAATGGAAGTTCAGGAGGTTTATAGTAATCACAGTAGGCAGGAAGTAGTTGAAGTGGCAGAGTGTGGTAGAACTGTACCAAATGATGTAGAAATGGAACAATTATGTTAGAGGGAATTAGAAAAGTGTTCGCAAGTGTTCAAAGTTTAAGTAAAAAGATAGATGATAATACTCAAAGTTTAATACAAAAGATGAAGGCTAATAATCAAAGTTTAATAACAGAGATGAAGGATAATGATCAAAGTTTAAAAAAGATAGAAGGAAAGATAGAAAGTGGTTTTCAGAAGTTAGAGGCAGGACAAATAGAATTAGGAAAGAAGTTAGACAATCAACAACAGTCGTCAGAAAATTTCAGGAAAGTTAGTCGGGAAGTAGAGAACGTAAGAGAAGAAGCTGATCAGGTAACAGATAATGTAGGAAAAGATGTTAGTGAGGAGACGGAGAATGCTGAAAATGAAGTTATGAATCTAACTAATGTAAGGTCAGATAACGAAAACAGAAAACTGAGGGAAGAAATAGCACAGAAATTAGAGAAAGAAAGAGAACTAGCTAGGAAAGAGTTAGAAGTGACTAGGAGTAGATTGGTAGTATCAGAGTGGGAAAATAGAAAACAGACGAGGAATTTGGAGAAAACCACAAATGAAATTAGTGAGGTAACAATAGAGATCATGGCGACGAAAGAAACATTGAAAAGCATTCAAAATCCAGGGATAAACGCAAGAGAAATAGTAAAATATTTCGGGCAAGGGGCACAGTTCCATCAGAATATGTGTAGAAAAGATAGGACAAGATATCGATGTACAATACCTAAGCTAGATATGGAAAAAAGCATGGGGATGTAGAATAAATAAGGCCTTTGTACATGGAAAAGTCCTCAAAATTCCTTTGTATTTTCGAAGTAAGTTGTGGGATGATGAATTTTCTATGGTGGGAACTTAGGCTAAAGTATTTAAAATTGCCATAACAAATTGTAAAAGGAGAAGATACAAACTTGTAAATTGTATAGGTTAAGTATGAACAGTGTAGTGTAAAATTGTATAGGTTAAGTAGAAACAGTGTTGTGACAGTGCAGTGAAACTTAAAACTAAACGAGTGAAAAAAATATATAGAAATGAAAATCAGAACACTTAAAGACTTTTGAAAATAATATTTATATAGAATCCTAAAGAAGTATTCGGAAATGTAAGAAAAAAATTAACCAGTTAAAAAAATCAAAACAATGAAAGACTTTTGAAAAGAATATTTATATAGAATCTAGAAGAAGAACTCAGAAATGTTGTATTCAAGTATAATATTATTAATGTACCATTGATTTAAACATGGGAGTGTATATTTAGGAGTTGTTTCAAGTGTAACAACAATATGAATTAATTTTAACTAGATCAGATGGAAAAAAGAGATGAGGTAGATTGAAGTATTTTCCGAGTAATATTTAAAAGTTCAAAATTGGAGACCAGAATGTTGGTAAAGTTTAAATGAACTGTTGTTATGTAACCATGTGAATAATTTTTAGGAAATGTCATGTAAAAATGAATGCTGTGAAAAGAAATTGTAAAACGAATTGGAAGTTGCTGACAGAGATCTAATATTTTACGCTATATTCGGGCAAGACATATATATTTTTTCATTATGGGATAATAAAATAATATCTATGGGGGCATTTCATACCGAAATTATGGTTTGCCAGAAGCAAAGAATCATGATAGATGTTGAAGGAATGTTGGTTCTTTGTTACGACAAGGGGCAAGGCCAGTTGAGTTGGGGAAAGTGTATAACAAAGCCATTTAAGAAGAGTGTCCTTAGAAGATTTCTAAAGGAATTGTCACTTGACGTGTATGAATAGGGAATTCTTTGGATCATTTACAATGGCAACCAAAACAGCCACAAAGGGATCTTGGTTGAAAAGGAATTTTGAGAGTGAAAGTTAGAGATATATACACGCGCGCAGCTGTGGTGAGGGGGCACTCTTCGGCGTGTAGCCGATGGGGACAGTTCGCGGCTAGGAGACCATTATAAGCAGTCTTCGGTGTCAGGCCGCTGAGAGAGGAGTCTCAGACGTGAAGCCTATTAGAGCGGTCAACTTGTTCTGTCTTGAATATTTGTCGGGTCATCAAAATTTATTGAGTAATAAACAATTAGTATTCAGTCACTCTAAACCGAGATTGGTAACCCTCGGTCGGCAACTTCCATTTCGATGTGAGAAAAGAAGATGCAGTGAATAAATAATTTGGAGACGGGCATTCCAGTGTTGTGAAAATCTCCTTCTCACACCCATCCACGCATACCCTGAGAGAAACCTCATTGCTCGCCAATCATATTTGTCCTCGTTCACCCAATTATATTTGCTTCAAATTGGCGCCCAACGTGGGGCTCGATACGAGGAGGAGGTTCAGCACGATATGAGGAGGAGGTTCAGCTCGATACGAGGAGGAGGTTCAACCCGACGACGAGGTTCAACAGGAGAAGGAGGTTCAACCTGAGGAGGAGGTTCAACCGAGAACGAGTGTCAACCCGACAACGAGGTGCAACAGGAGGAGGTTTGACACGAGGACGTTTGACAAGTAGCTCTACAGCAGTCCTAACTGGAAAGAAAAAAGGAGGCCGACATCATCAGAGACATCAGGAGCCAATAAAAACAATCAAAGGTACCGAGCGTAAAATTATATACTAGACTATGGTGAATTTATTTGAGGAGTAAAGAAAGATGTGTTAAGTAAAATCTATAAAAAATGGAAGTTCAGGAGGTTTATAGTAATCACAATAGGCAGGAAGTAGTTGAAGTGGCAGAGTGTGGTAGAACTGTACCAAATGATGTAGAAATGGAACAATTATGTTAGAGGGAATTAGAAAAGTGTTCGCAAGTGTTCAAAGTTTAAGTAAAAAGATAGATGATAATACTCAAAGTTTAATAAAAGAGATGAAGGATAATAATCAAAGTTTAAAAAAGATAGAAGGAAAGATAACAAGTGGTTTTCAGAAGTTAGAGGCAGGACAAATAGAATTAGGAAAGAAGTTAAACAATCAACAACAGTCGTTAGAAAATTTCAGGAAAGTTAGTCGGGAAGTAGAGAACGTAAGAGAAGAAGCTGATCAGGTAACAGACAATGTAGGAAAAGATGTTAGTGAGGAGACGGAGAATGCTGAAAATGAAGTTATGAATCTAACTAATGTAAGGTCAGACAACGAAAACAGAAAACTGAGGGAAGAAATAGCACAGAAATTAGAGAAAGAAAGAGAACTAGCTAGGAAAGAGTTAGAAGTGACTAGGAGTAGATTGGTAGTATCAGAGTGGGAAAATAGAAAACAGACGAGGAATTTGGAGAAAACCACAAATGAAATTAGTGAGGTAACAATAGAGATCATGGCGACGAAAGAAACATTGAAAAGCATTCAAAATCCAGGGATAAACGCAAGAGAAATAGTAAAATATTTCGGGCAAGTGGCACAGTTCCATCAGAATTTGTGTAGAAAAGATAGGACAAGATATCGATGTACAATACCTAAGCTAGATATGGAAAAAGCATGGGGATGTAGAATAAATAAGTCCCTTGTACATGGAAAAGTCCTCAAAATTCCTTTGTATTTTCGAAGTAAGTTGTAGGATGATGAATTTTCTTGAAAATGGTGGGAACTTAGGCTAAAGTATTTAAAATTGCCATAACAAATTGGAAAAGGAGAAGATACAAACTTGTAAAATGTATAGGTTAAGTATAAACAGTGTCGTGACAGTGCAGTGAAACTTAAAACTAAACGAGTGAAAAAAAAGTATATATATAGAAATGAAAATGAGAACACTTAAAGACTTTTGAAAATAATATTTATATAGAATCCTAAAGAAGTATTCGGAAATGTATGAAAAAAATTAACAAGTTAAAAAAATCAAAACAATGAAAGACTTTTGAAGAGAATATTTATATAGAATCTAGAAGAAGAACTCAGAAATGTTGTATACAAGTATAATATTATTAATGTACCATTGATTTAAACATGGGAGTGTATATTTAGGAGCTGTTTCAAGTGTAACAACAATATTAATTAATTTTAAGTAGATCAGATGGAAAAAAAAGAGATGAGGTAGATTGAAGTATTTTCCGAGCAATATTTAAAATTTGAAAATTGCAGACCAGAATGTTGGTAAATTTTAAATGAACTGTTGTTATGTAACCATGTGAATAATTTTTAGGAAATGTAATGTAAAAATTAATGTTGTGAAAAGAAATTGTAAAACGAATTGGAAGTTGCTGACAGAGATCTAATATTTTACGCTATATTCGGGCAAGACATATATATTTTTTCATTATGGGATAATAAAATAATATCTATGGGGGCATTTGATACCGAAATTATGGTTTGCCAGAAGCAAAGAATCATGATAGATGTCAAAGGAATGTTGGTTCTTTGTTACGACAAGGGGCAAGGCCAGTTGAGTTGGGGAAAGTGTATAACAAAGCCATTTAAGAAGCAGTGTCCTTAGAAGATTTCTAAAGGAATTGTCACTTGACGTGTATGAATAGGGAATTCTTTGGATCATTTACAATGGCAACCAAAACAGCCACAAAGGGAAGTTGGTTGAAAAGGAATTTTGAGAGTGAAAGTTAGAGATATATACACGCGCAGCTGTGGTCAGGGGGCACTCTTCGGCGTGTAGCCGATGGGGACAGTTCGCGGCTAGGAGACCATTACAAACATTTATCGGCGTGAGGCCGAAGAGAGGAGTCTGAAACGTGAAGCCTATTAGAGCGGTCAACTTGTTCTGTCTTGAATATTTGTCGGGTCATCGCAATTTATCGAGTAATAAACAATTAGTATTCAGTCACTCTAAACCGAGATTGGTAACCCTCGATCGGCAACTTCCATTTCGAGGTTTGAAAAGAAGAAGCAGTGAATAAATAATTTGGAGACGGGCATTCCAGTGTTGTGAAAATCTCCTTGTCACACCCATCCACCCTGAGAGAAACCTCATTGCTCGCCAATCATATTTTTCCTCGTTCACCATTATATTTGCTTCAGTTGGCTTAATACTATGAAAATTACTTTATATTGTTACCCGTTTATCTATTCGCAACTAATTTCTCTCCATCTTAATCAGCTATACGTTCTGGCGTCATATGCAGGGATATTTCTTCGTTGTATATTGTGTACCACTTTTTCAGCACAATCTTCTGTCAGTTTTGCGGATATCAGTTTCTTCAAGTCACCAATTGTATCGTCTTGATTTCTTTTCTCGTCATAAATATGTGCAATGTATTTAAAGAGTTAATAATAATAACTCAGAAATATCGGATAAGCTGATGAAATGGCGATGAATATATAATTTGATTGTGCAGTCTGGATTACATTTTACTCGAACTTTATTTCTCAATCAATCACTGCAGGTTACCTCCCAACACATCGATAAATCCTTACTTCCTTAATACTCGTAGTTTCCGTTAATTACATGAAATTCCTCACTTCTGCACGTCCACTCATCACAATCAAGATTACCGAATATCTCTTTCTCAAGATTATTGATTTTCAGTTACTATCGTTACTTCTGTATTAATTTTATGATTGGCCGATTTAGTGCTACGTCATCACATTACGTAATGCAATTATTACTACAGCTAATCATAAAATTACACATATTTTTACACATTCAAACTAAAACCTTTTCGTGTCTCCACATCAAGCAATATTATTGATTTTCTTCTTCTTTTCAACCATTCATCATTTTTTTTATATTGTCATTACATGGCTCACCAATAGTCAGATCAGAAAACAAGAATTTTCAACTGGACATTCACACAAAAAGTTATAACTAAAACATATCGCTACAATGTATAATCATTCAATGTGACTGCTTCGAAAATCCCCTTATTCATTCCCTATTATGTAACGTTAAATATTCATACAGTCTACAGATTAGCATGTCATCGTACAACAGCATTTACAAACCACAGATATTTTTATAAGATATTCCAGAGGTAGTCCTAGTCGGGCGGGTCTATTTTCTTTTTTCCCCGTCCGGGTATCTTATGCCGCAATACCTAGCCGCTTTTTTCTCTTGGGTTAACCAAGGGGCCCTAAGACGTCTCTTGGTAGCCTGAAGGATGGCAAGCGTCTTTGATCCCTCTGGTCATACCTGCCCAGGGAGTTCACTAAAGGGTTTGGGTGAATTTGGATTTTGTCGTACATCATTGATCGTGCCCTCTCGCGAATGACATCGACAATGTACGGGATCTGGGAGTGCTCATGTAGGATATGAGCAGGGAATCTCCAGTCGGTATCGTATATGATGCGAAGTGCCTTGTTCTGCAGCGTCTGGAGCCTGACGAAAGTGGTATTAGCCACTGTTCCCCAGATCTCACAGCCGTACAGAATCATAGGCGGAATGATCGCCCGATACAGTTGGAGTTTGAGTCGGATCGGAATGGTTGATCTGAAAATAGGGTATAGGCTCCGGAGTGCGACGTGCCCCAGCTGCACCTTGCCCCTGACTTGCGGAACGTAAGTTAACTTACGGTCGAGCGTCACTCCGAGATACTTCACCATGTGCACCCATGGGATTCTACGGCGCCGTAAAACGAAGTTCTGCTGCAACCGGTTTGCTATGGTTTTCGCCAGGAGAATTGCAGAGCTCTTCTCCGGGTTAATTGCCATTCGCCATTTTGCGCTCCATTCGCCAATGGCCCGGAGCTGGGTTTGGATTTGCCGGAAGCTGTACCGTGTGTTCCTATTTACTACGAAGATCATGAGATCCTCCGCATACTGACAGGTTTGGGTGTTGTGGTGCGTTGGAATGTCGGCCATGTAAGCTGCGAAGAGCGCCGGCGACAGCACGCTGCCTTCCGGCACTCCAGCGCCAATGGGCCGCTCTGTGGACAGCGCCACCTCCACCTTTACTAGGAAGCTTCGGTTTCCGCGGAAACCTGCTACCAAGGAAATGTATGGAAGGGGGATCTCATGCTCCAGGAGCTTGTAAATTAGCCCCTCGTGTCAGTTTGTGACGAATGCCTTCTCCAAGTCGAGCAGCACTGCTACCGTTTTACACCTTTCCTGGAATCCCAGGGAGGCTTTCTCGGCAACCCGCAGTAGCTGCTCAGTCGTGGAGTGGCCAGAACAGAAGCCAAACTGGTGTTCCGGGATTAGGCCCCTTTCCTCTAGATGAGGAAGAAGCCGGGAGAGGAGCAGTTTTTCGAATACCTTCGACAAAACTGGTAGAAGACTGATGGAGCGGTAACTGGACGGGAAGACACGTAAGATATTAACCTTTTCTTTCATTTATATATTCTCCATCGTAAAATTCTTTGTATACAATGTTGAAGTACATAGAGCAATAAACGACTGGTTTGTACAAAAGTAAAGAGTCATATACTATTTACAAATGAAGAGTGGAGAAGCAATCAACTCTCTGATGTTCTGTACATGTATTAAATGACAGTTTTCAATAGGAAAAGCGACATCTGCTGCAGTATTTTAACATGAAACGGACGCTCCCTGAATAATTCGACTATCACTAGTCCAAACTTCGGAATCTGATATCACTGAGTATATAGTAATAATGAATTGCTTCAATTATGCATTACATTTTGTACCAGGCTTTAATTACTTTTTAATTTGATTAATTAAATCAACTGCTGGCATTCACTGAGAGTAACAAAAGGCCATATTGTTTGTCTGCCTGCTCCAAATAAATGTTTAATGAGGGTGATTAGAACGGCACGGCAATCAGCGTTGATGGATACACGCGCTAATATGAGATGAGCTGCTCTCGTACAAGTTGGTTTATTTCTGGTGTTACCTGGTCGGTAGGGGAATCGTGGGCTGTTTAGTCAACCACCGCGATTTTATTTGTAGCGTCAGCACAAATGATTTATTTGCCTTTATTGGTTTTATTATTAAAACTTGTGTGTGCTTAAGACCACACGACAGAAGTGAAAACTTAAAAACTATTCATTATAAATTATTCTTAAAAATAATTGTTAAATTTTAATGTTGACACTCATTGTTGCGCAAACAGTACAGTTGCGAGCTAAACGTTTCATGCCTTACGCTAAGTGTACTCTGAAACAACTGAATAACGACGGACCTGCTTCTGTCACCAACGTGTGGGGGGCACCCAATGAAATGTTCAGTATTTCAGAAAGTGATCTTAAGGTAATTCGTCGATCCTCTCTCACAATGGCAGCAGCAGTGTTGATGTTTTCTTCCGTAAGAGCAGTAACTAGAGCACCGGGTCCACCTTCCTTTGAAATTGACTGTCTCCCCTCTGTAAACACTTTAAACAACCTTCGAGCTGTGCTGTAGGGAAGAACAGACTCTCCATAGGCCTCCTGTAACATTGTATAGACCTCAACTGAAGATTTGTTGAGACGAAAGCAGAATTTCAAAGCCGCATATTGTTCCTCGCGTGTTACCTCCATTGCGGCGGTAGGCGATACTGAACATGTCTGAACTTACCTGGTTCTTACAGGCGGAAACCAGGAGCACCTATTAAACAGCCCTCATAGAAGTAGAAACGACACTTTCGAGTATCGAAGTATAGTGAAAAATTTGGTGTATCGATATCGACAACGAGAAAAATTGGTACAGATCTATTTATAGTTTTTAATAATGTCACACAAACTATAATTTTTATGTTCATTTTGAATGTACAAATGAGAGAGCTTCCCTAGCTACATAACAGTCCAAAATTTCATTAAAATGAAACTCTCATTAAGTACTGTTGATATAATGTGCTATTTGTCGAGAAACATTTGACTGTCACTGCTTGTTGCTGTAATACAACTACCATGACAAATGAAAACAAAGGTTATAACTATTGTAACACATTACCAAAATAGCACGCTACATACGTTACATAGATAGAAACAGGTTCAGTACGACCCAGGACTTCCGGCTACTGCTTACAGAGCGGACTGGCTTATCAGATAACAACTGCGACTGCATCGGTTCGATTATACACCAATCTTTCTGAATCATGCTTCCTTTTCCTTGGTGAACAAAAATATTCCCCCGAATTTTTTGTCCCTTATTTCACTTCCTACATTCTGTTTCGGCACACAATGCCAGGCAATTTACTTTCTGTAGGTAGATGTACCGTGTCAACCTACAGTTTAATAGGCCCGAGTTCAAATCTTCGTCAGTGACAGTTACCTGGAAAGGTGTTTTGCGGCGTTTTTCCTTCTCCTGAAACATAAATGTCTGGTAACTCTAAGCTCTATGTACCCTGTACTTATTTGAATATAATTTCATTCATCGTCCGATATGACTTAACGTTGGAGGTTTTCTCTTATCCTGAAAGATGAATGTCTGGTAGCTCTAAGCTCTATGTACCCTGTACTTATTTGAACATCATTTCAATCATCGTCCGATATGACTTAACGTTGGAGGTTTTCTCTTATCCTGAAAGATGAATGTCTGGTAACTCTAAGCTCTATGTACTCTGTACTCATTTGAACATCATTTCATTCATCGTCTGATATGACTTAACGTTGGAAGTTTTCTCTTATCCCGAAAGATGAAAGTCTGGTAACTCTAAGCTCTATGTACTCTGTACTCATTTGAACATCATTTCATTCATCGTCTGATATGACTTAACGTTGGAAGTTTTCTCTTATCCCGAAAGATGAAAGTATGGTAACTCTAAGCTCTATGTACCCTGTACTTATTTGAACATCATTTCATTCATCGTCCGATATGACTTAACGTTGGAGGTTTTCTCTTATCCTGAAAGATGAAAGTCTGGTAACTCTAAGCTCTATGTACCCTGTACTTATTTGTACATCATTTCATTCATCGTCTGATATGACTTAACGCTGGAGGTTTTCTCTTATCCTGAAAGACGAATGTCTGATAACTCTAAGCTCTATGTACCCTGTACTTATTTGAACATCATTTCATTCATCGTCCGATATGACTTAACGTTGGAGGTTTTCTCTTATCCCGAAAGATAAAAGTCTGGTAACTCTAAGCTCTATGTACCCTGTACTTATTTGAACATCATTTCATTCATCGTCTGATATGACTTAACGTTGGAGGTTTTCTCTTATCCTGAAAGATGAATGTTTGGTAACTCTAAGCTCTATGTACCCTGTACTTATTTGAACATCATTTCATTCATCGTCCGATGTGACTTAACGTTGGAGGTTTTCTCTTATCCCGAAAGATGAAAGTCTGGTAACTCTAAGCTCTATGTACCCTGTACTCATTTGAACATCATTTCATTCATCGTCCGATGTGACTTAACGTTGGAGGTTTTCTCTTATCCTGAAAGAGAATGTCTGGTAACTCTAAGCTCTATGTACCCTGTACTTATTCAAACATCATTTCATTCATCGTCCGATGTGACTTAACGTTGGAGGTTTTCTCTTATCCTGAAAGAGAATGTCTGGTAACTCTAAGCTCTATGTACCCTGTACTCATTTGAACATCATTTCATTGATCGTCCGATATGACTTAACGTTGGAGGTTTTCTCTTATCCTGAAAGAGAATGTCTGGTAACTCTAAGCTCTATGTACCCTGTACTTATTTGTACATCATTTCATTCATCGTCCGATATGACTTAACGTTGGAGGTTTTCTCTTATCCTGAAAGAGAATGTCTGGTAACTCTAAGCTCTATGTACCCTGTACTTATTTGTACATCATTTCATTCATCGTCCGATGTGACTTAACGTTGGAGGTTTTCTCTTATCCTGAAAGAGAATGTCTGGTAACTCTAAGCTCTATGTACCCTGTACTTATTTTAACATCATTTCATTCATCGTCCGATATGACTTAACGCTGGAGGTTTTCTCTTATCCTGAAAGAGAATGTCTGGTAACTCTAAGCTCTATGTACCCTGTACTTATTCTAACATCATTTCATTCATTGTCCGATATCACTTAACGTTGGAGGTTTTCTCTTATCCTGAAAGAGAATGTCTGGTAACTCTAAGCTCTATGTACCCTGTACTTATTCTAACATCATTTCATTGATCGTCCGTTATGACTTAACGTTGGAGGTTTTCTCTTGTCCTGAAAGATGAATGTGTGGTAACTCTAAGCTCTATGTATCCTGTACTTATTTGAACATCATTTCATTCATCGTCCGATGTAACTTAACGTTGGAGGTTTTCTCTTATCCTGAAAGAGAATGTCTGGTAACTCTAAGCTCTATGTACCCTGTACTTATTTGAACATCATTTCATTCATCGTCCTATATGACTTAACGCTGGAGGTTTTCTCTTATCCTGAAAGAGAATGTCTGGTAACTCTAAGCTCTATGTACCCTGTACTTATTCTAACATCATTTCATTCATCGTCCGATATGACTTAACGTTGGAGGTTTTCTCTTATCCTGAAAGAGAATGTCTGGTAACTCTAAGCTCTATGTACCCTGTACTTATTTGTACATCATTTCATTCATCGTCCGATGTGACTTAACGTTGGAGGTTTTCTCTTATCCTGAAAGAGAATATCTGGTAACTCTAAGCTCTATGTACCCTGTACTTATTTGAACATCATTTCATTCATCGTCCGATATGACTTAACGTTGGAGGTTTTCTCTTATCCTGAAAGAGAATGTCTGGTAACTCTAAGCTCTATGTACCCTGTACTTATTTGTACATCATTTCATTCATCGTCCGATGTGACTTAACGTTGGAGGTTTTCTCTTATCCTGAAAGAGAATGTCTGGTAACTCTAAAGCTCTATGTACCCTGTACTTATTTGAACATCATTTCATTCATCGTCCGATATGACTTAACGTTGGAGGTTTTCTCTTATCCTGAAAGATGAATGTCTGGTAACTCTAAGCTCTATGTACTTATGTGAACGTGATGTAGCGTGACAAAACATACAGTTTGAGCCCAGTTACTGGACCTCAACTTACTAATATTTCGCTCTTCTAATTAGGAAGATAAGAAACGCTGTAGCGCTGTTAACTGCATGTGACCTCAGCGCTCTGTGGAGTAGATAGATCAACTTGTATAGGAAAGCCACCTGAGTGCAGCCGTCAGATTTCCTCGCTGCAGGCGATGAGAGGGAGCACGATAGGATAACAAAAGCCAATAGAACGGCTAATTGTTACGACATAAATACTGGAATTGATTACACGTGCCTAGGGGTATACACGAACATGTTCACAAAGCTTCGTTACGTCTGTTAATTGAATTTTCACTGCAATATTACGATATCCAAAACTGTAACATGCAATTAGTGATTTAAATATTATGTTCTGTCTGAAATTACAGCGATCCTGTTATAAGCATATGGGAGAAAGAAGATAGACACAGAGATAGCTTAATGGAACACTCATTGTGCTAACAGTTTAGATTGGTTACAGCACGAGCGTTCATTTTGGATATACAATATATTTTGATTACCGACGTAACGCTTTGAACTGAGGTAGGTGTGCCCCAATAAATGCTTTTTCCTCTTTTATTATGCTCACTTTTTCCTGTTCTTCTTCCTTACAATGTTTAGTCCTTCAGACCTGTTCCAAAGTTAACAAAAGTTGTCCCTACTTCTTTTCCATTGTCTTCCAATACATCGTGTTCCTGAAGTTTCACAAACTAATGGCTTGTCATGCACACCTTGAAGGGGCCTTTCGTAGAAAATGTTCCTAAATCTAAGCTATTGCACATACGCGGCATCTCAGGTTGAGCAATTCCTTTGTTACCCACGGCTGCTGCAGATGTTGCAGCCTGTCTTTGAGGATGGTACCGATGTTCGAGGTATCGAAGTCGTCTCAGCCTCAGCTATTGCTCAGATCCGACGTCTCAGGTTGAGCAATTCCTTTGTTACCCAAGGCAGCTGGAAATGTTGCAGTCTGTCTTTGAGGATGTTACTGATGTTCGAGGTATCGAAGTCGTCCAAATCTAAGCTATTGCTCAGACCCGGCGTCTCAGGTTGAGCAATTCCTTTGTTACCCACGGCTGCTGCAGATGTTGCAGCCTGTCTTTGAGGATGGTACCGATGTTCAAGGTATCGAAGTCGTCTCAATCTAAGCCTTTGCACAGACGCGGCGTCTCAGGTTGAGCAGTTCCTTTGTTAGCCACGGCTGCTGCAGATGTTGCAGACTGTATTTGAGGATGGTACTG
Source organism: Mantis religiosa (assembly GCA_030765055.1). Taxonomy (NCBI): domain Eukaryota; kingdom Metazoa; phylum Arthropoda; class Insecta; order Mantodea; family Mantidae; genus Mantis; species Mantis religiosa. Next base: position 4,852,039 of record CM060953.1, on the reverse strand, counting down.
ATGTTCGAGGTATCGAAGTCGTCTCAATCTAAGCTATTGCATAGACCCGGCGTCTCAGGTTGAGCAATTCCTTTGTTAGCCACGGCTGCTGCAGATGTTGCAGCCTTTGTTTGAGGATGGTATCGATGTTCGAGGTATCGAAGTCGTCTCAATCTAAGCTTTTGCTCAGATCCGGCGTCTCTGGGTGAGCAATTCCTTTGTTAGCCACGGCTGCTGCAGATGTTGCAGCCTTTGTTTGAGGATGGTACTGATGTTCGAGGAATCGAAGTCGTCTCAATCTAAGCTATTGCACAGACCCGGCGTCTCAGGTTGAGCAATTCCTTTGTTACCCACGGCTGCTGCAGATGTTGCAGCCTGTCTTTGAGGATGGTACCGATGTTCGAGGAATCGAAGTCGTCTCAATCTAAGCTATTGCACAGACCCGGCGTCTCAGGTTGAGCAATTTCTTTGTTAGCCACGGCTGCTGCAGATGTTGTAGCCTGTCTTTGAGGATGGTACCGATGTTTGAGGAATCGAAGTCTTCTAAATCTAAGCTATTTCACAGACCTGGCGTCTCAGGTTGAGCAATTCCTTTGTTAGCCACGGCTGCTGCAGATGTTGCAGCCTGTCTTTGAGGATGGTACCGATGTTTGAGGAATCGAAGTCGTCTCAATGTAAACTATTGCACAGACCCGGCGTCTCAGGTTGAGCAATTCCTTTGTTAGCCACGGCTGCTGCAGATGTTGTAGCCTGTCTTTGAGGATGGTGCCGATGTTTGAGGAATCGAAGTCGTCTAAATCTAAGCTATTGCTCAGACCCGGCGTCTCAGGTTGAGCAATTCCTTTGTTACCCACGGCTGCTGCAGATGTTGTAGCCTGTCTTTGAGGATGGTACCGATGTTCGAGGTATCGAAGTCGTCTAAATCTAAGCTATTGCTCAGACCCGGCGTCTCAGTTTGAGCAATTCCTTTGTTAGCCACGGCTGCTGCAGATGTTGTAGCCTGTCTTTGAGGATGGTACCGATGTTTGAGGAATCGAAGTCTTCTAAATCTAAGCTATTTCACAGACCTGGCGTCTCAGTTTGAGCAATTTCTTTGTTAGCCACGGCTGCTGCAGATGTTGCAGCCTGTCTTTGAGGATGGTACCGATGTTCGAGGTATCGAAGTCGTCTAAATCTAAGCTATTTCACAGACCTGGCGTCTCAGTTTGAGCAATTCCTTTGTTAGCCACGGCTGCTGCAGATGTTGTAGCCTGTCTTTGAGGATGGTACCGATGTTCGAGGTATCGAAGTCGTCTAAATCTAAGCTATTTCACAGACCTGGCGTCTCAGTTTGAGCAATTTCTTTGTTAGCCACGGCTGCTGCAGATGTTGCAGCCTGTCTTTGAGGATGGTACCGGTGTTTGAGGAATCGAAGTCGTCTAAATCTAAGCTACTTCACAGACCCGGCGTCTCAGGTTGAGCAATTCCTTTGTTAGTCACGGCTGCTGCAGATGTTGCAGCCTGTCTTTGAGGATGGTACCGATGTTTGAGGAATCGAAGTCTTCTAAATCTAAGCTATTTCACAGACCTGGCGTCTCAGTTTGAGCAATTCCTTTGTTAGTCACGGCTGCTGCAGATGTTGCAGCCTGTCTTTGAGGATGGTACCGGTGTTTGAGGAATCGAAGTCGTCTAAATCTAAGCTACTTCACAGACCCCGCGTCTCAGGTTGAGCAATTCCTTTGTTAGTCACGGCTGCTGCAGATGTTGCAGCCTGTCTTTGAGGATGGTACCGATGTTAGAGGAATCGAAGTCTTCTAAATCTAAGCTATTTCACAGACCTGGCGTCTCAGTTTGAGCAATTCCTTTGTTAGTCACGGCTGCTGCAGATGTTACAGCCTGTCTTTGAGGATGGTACCGATGTTTGAGGAATCGAAGTCGTCTCAATCTAAGCTATTGCATAGACCCGGCGTCTCAGGTTGACCAATTCCTTTGTTAGCCACGGCTGCTGCAGATGTTGCAGCCTGTCTTTGAGGATGGTACCGATGTTTGAGGAATAGAAGTCGTCTAAATCTAAGCTATTGCATAGACCCGGCGTCTCAGGTTGACCAATTCCTTTGTTACCCACGGCTGCTGGAGATGTTGCAGCCTGTCTTTGAGGATGGTACCGATGTTCGAGGTATCGAAGTCGTCTAAATCTAAGCTATTTCACAGACCCGGCGTCTCAAGTTGAGCAATTCCTTTGTTAGCCACGGCTGCTGCAGATGTTGTAGCCTGTCTTTGAGGATGGTACCGATGTTTGAGGAATCGAAGTCTTCTCAATCTAAGCTATTACACAGACCTGGCGTCTCAGGTTGAGCAATTCCTTTGTTACCCACGGCTGCTGCAGATGTTGTAGCCTGTCTTTGAGGATGGTACCGATGTTTGAGGAATCGAAGTCGTCTAAATCTAAGCTATTTCACAGACCTGGCGTCTCAGGTTGAGCAATTCCTTTGTTAGCCACGGCTGCTGCAGATGTTGTAGCCTGTCTTTGAGGATGGTACCGATGTTTGAGGTATCGAAGTCGTCTAAATCTAAGCTATTTCACAGACCCGGCGTCTCAGTTTGAGCAATTTCTTTGTTAGCCACGGCTGCTGCAGATGTTACAGCCTGTCTTTGAGGATGGTACCGATGTTTGAGGAATCGAAGTCTTCTAAATCTAAGCTATTTCACAGACCCGGCGTCTCAGGTTGAGCAATTTCTTTGTTAGTCACGGCTGCTGCAGATGTTGTAGCCTGTCTTTGAGGATGGTACCGATGTTTGAGGAATCGAAGTCTTCTAAATCTAAGCTATTTCACAGACCCGGCGTCTCAGGTTGAGCAATTTCTTTGTTAGTCACGGCTGCTGCAGATGTTGTAGCCTGTCTTTGAGGATGGTACCGATGTTCGAGGAATCGAAGTCGTCTAAATCTAAGCTATTTCACAGACCCGGCGTCTCAGGTTGAGCAATTTCTTTGTTACCCACGGCTGCTGCAGATGTTACAGCCTGTCTTTGAGGATGGTACCGATGTTTGAGGAATCGAAGTCTTCTAAATCTAAGCTATTTCACAGACCCGGCGTCTCAGGTTGAGCAATTTCTTTGTTAGCCACGGCTGCTGCAGATGTTGTAGCCTGTCTTTGAGGATGGTACCGATGTTTGAGGAATCGAAGTCGTCTAAATCTAAGCTATTTCACAGACCTGGCGTCTCAGGTTGAGCAATTCCTTTGTTGGCCAGGGCTGCTGCAGATGTTACAGCCTGTCTTTGAGGTTGGTACCGATGTTTGAGGAATCGAAGTCGTCTAAATCTAAGCTATTTCACAGACCCGGCGTCTCAGTCTGAGCAATTTCTTTGTTAGCCACGGCTGCTGCAGATGTTACAGCCTGTCTTTGAGGATGGTACCGATGTTTGAGGAATCGAAGTCGTCTAAATCTAAGCTATTTCACAGACCCGGCGTCTCAGGTTGAGCAATTCCTTTGTTAGCCACGGCTGCTGCAGATGTTGTAGCCTGTCTTTGAGGATGGTATCGATGTTTGAGGAATCGAAGTCTTCTAAATCTAAGCTATTTCACAGACCCGGCGTCTCAGTTTGAGCAATTCCTTTGTTAGCCACGGCAGCTGCAGATGTTGTAGCCTGTCTTTGAGGATGGTACCGATGTTTGAGGAATCGAAGTCGTCTAAATCTAAGCTATTTCACAGACCCGGCGTCTCAGTTTGAGCAATTCCTTTGTTAGTCACGGCTGCTGCAGATGTTTTAGCCTGTCTTTGAGGATGGTACCGATGTTTGAGGAATCGAAGTCTTCTAAATCTAAGCTATTTCACAGACCCGGCGTCTCAGTTTGAGCAATTCCTTTGTTAGTCACGGCTGCTGCAGATGTTGTAGCCTGTCTTTGAGGATGGTACCGATGTTTGAGGAATCGAAGTCGTCTAAATCTAAGCTATTTCACAGACCCGGCGTCTCAGTTTGAGCAATTTCTTTGTTAGCCACGGCTGCTGCAGATGTTGTAGCCTGTCTTTGAGGATGGTACCGATGTTTGAGGAATCGAAGTCGTCTAAATCTAAGCTATTTCACAGACCCGGCGTCTCAGGTTGAGCAATTCCTTTGTTAGTCACGGCTGCTGCAGATGTTGTAGCCTGTCTTTGAGGATGGTACCGATGTTTGAGGAATCGTAGTCGTCTAAATCTAAGCTATTTCACAGACCCGGCGTCTCAGTTTGAGCAATTCCTTTGTTAGTCACGGCTGCTGCAGATGTTGTAGCCTGTCTTTGAGGATGGTACCGATGTTTGAGGAATCGTAGTCGTCTAAATCTAAGCTATTTCACAGACCCGGCGTCTCAGTTTGAGCAATTCCTTTGTTAGTCACGGCTGCTGCAGATGTTGTAGCCTGTCTTTGAGGATGGTACCGATGTTTGAGGAATCGTAGTCGTCTAAATCTAAGCTATTTCACAGACCCGGCGTCTCAGTTTGAGCAATTCCTTTGTTAGTCACGGCTGCTGCAGATGTTGTAGCCTGTCTTTGAGGATGGTACCGATGTTTGAGGAATCGAAGTCGTCTAAATCTAAGCTATTTCACAGACCCGGCGTCTCAGGTTGAGCAATTCCTTTGTTAGTCACGGCTGCTGCAGATGTTGTAGCCTGTGTTTGAGGATGGTATCGATGTTTGAGGAATCGAAGTCGTCTCAATCTAAGCTATTTCACAGACCTGGCGTCTCAGGTTGAGCAATTCCTTTGTTAGCCACGGCTGCTGGAGATGTTGTAGCCTGTCTTTGAGGATGGTATCGATGTTTGAGGAATCGAAGTCTTCTAAATCTAAGCTATTTCACAGACCCGGCGTCTCAGTTTGAGCAATTTCTTTGTTAGCCACGGCTGCTGCAGATGTTGCAGCCTGTCTTTGAGGATGGTACCGATGTTTGAGGAATCGAAGTCGTCTAAATCTAAGCTATTTCACAGACCCGGCGTCTCAGTTTGAGCAATTTCTTTGTTAGCCACGGCTGCTGGAGATGTTGTAGCCTGTCTTTGAGGATGGTATCGATGTTTGAGGAATCGAAGTCGTCTAAATCTAAGCTATTTTACAGACCTGGCGTCTCAGGTTGAGCAATTTCTTTGTTAGCCACGGCTGCTGGAGATGTTGTAGCCTGTCTTTGAGGATGGTATCGATGTTTGAGGAATCGAAGTCGTCTCAATCTAAGCTATTTCACAGACCCGGCGTCTCAGTTTGAGCAATTTCTTTGTTAGCCACGGCTGCTGGAGATGTTGTAGCCTGTCTTTGAGGATGGTATCGATGTTTGAGGAATCGAAGTCGTCTAAATCTAAGCTATTTTACAGACCCGGCGTCTCAGTTTGAGCAATTTCTTTGTTAGCCACGGCTGCTGGAGATGTTGTAGCCTGTCTTTGAGGATGGTATCGATGTTTGAGGAATCGAAGTCGTCTAAATCTAAGCTATTTCACAGACTCGGCGTCTCAGGTTGAGCAATTTCTTTGTTAGCCACGGCTGCTGGAGATGTTGTAGCCTGTCTTTGAGGATGGTATCGATGTTTGAGGAATCGAAGTCTTCTAAATCTAAGCTATTTCACAGACCTGGCGTCTCAGGTTGAGCAATTCCTTTGTTAGCCACGGCTGCTGGAGATGTTGTAGCCTGTCTTTGAGGTTGGTACCGATGTTTGAGGAATCCAAGTCTTCTAAATCTAAGCTATTTCACAGACCTGGCGTCTCAGGTTGAGCAATTTCTTTGTTAGTCACGGCTGCTGCAGATGTTGTAGCCTGTCTTTGAGGTTGGTACCGATGTTTGAGGAATCCAAGTCTTCTAAATCTAAGCTATTTCACAGACCTGGCGTCTCAGGTTGAGCAATTTCTTTGTTAGTCACGGCTGCTGCAGATGTTGTAGCCTGTCTTTGAGGTTGGTACCGATGTTCGAGGAATCGAAGTCGTCTAAATCTAAGCTATTTCACAGACCCGGCGTCTCAGGTTGAGCAATTTCTTTGTTACCCACGGCTGCTGCAGATGTTACAGCCTGTCTTTGAGGATGGTACCGATGTTTGAGGAATCGAAGTCTTCTAAATCTAAGCTATTTCACAGACCCGGCGTCTCAGGTTGAGCAATTTCTTTGTTAGCCACGGCTGCTGCAGATGTTGTAGCCTGTCTTTGAGGATGGTACCGATGTTTGAGGAATCGAAGTCTTCTAAATCTAAGCTATTTCACAGACCCGGCGTCTCAGGTTGAGCAATTCCTTTGTTAGCCACGGCTGCTGCAGATGTTACAGCCTGTCTTTGAGGTTGGTACCGATGTTTGAGGAATCGAAGTCGTCTAAATCTAAGCTATTTCACAGACCCGGCGTCTCAGTCTGAGCAATTTCTTTGTTAGCCACGGCTGCTGCAGATGTTACAGCCTGTCTTTGAGGATGGTACCGATGTTTGAGGAATCGAAGTCGTCTAAATCTAAGCTATTTCACAGACCCGGCGTCTCAGGTTGAGCAATTCCTTTGTTAGCCACGGCTGCTGCAGATGTTGTAGCCTGTCTTTGAGGATGGTATCGATGTTTGAGGAATCGAAGTCTTCTAAATCTAAGCTATTTCACAGACCCGGCGTCTCAGTTTGAGCAATTCCTTTGTTAGCCACGGCAGCTGCAGATGTTGTAGCCTGTCTTTGAGGATGGTACCGATGTTTGAGGAATCGAAGTCGTCTAAATCTAAGCTATTTCACAGACCCGGCGTCTCAGTTTGAGCAATTCCTTTGTTAGTCACGGCTGCTGCAGATGTTTTAGCCTGTCTTTGAGGATGGTACCGATGTTTGAGGAATCGAAGTCTTCTAAATCTAAGCTATTTCACAGACCCGGCGTCTCAGTTTGAGCAATTCCTTTGTTAGTCACGGCTGCTGCAGATGTTGTAGCCTGTCTTTGAGGATGGTACCGATGTTTGAGGAATCGAAGTCGTCTAAATCTAAGCTATTTCACAGACCCGGCGTCTCAGTTTGAGCAATTTCTTTGTTAGCCACGGCTGCTGCAGATGTTGTAGCCTGTCTTTGAGGATGGTACCGATGTTTGAGGAATCGAAGTCGTCTAAATCTAAGCTATTTCACAGACCCGGCGTCTCAGGTTGAGCAATTCCTTTGTTAGTCACGGCTGCTGCAGATGTTGTAGCCTGTCTTTGAGGATGGTACCGATGTTTGAGGAATCGTAGTCGTCTAAATCTAAGCTATTTCACAGACCCGGCGTCTCAGTTTGAGCAATTCCTTTGTTAGTCACGGCTGCTGCAGATGTTGTAGCCTGTCTTTGAGGATGGTACCGATGTTTGAGGAATCGTAGTCGTCTAAATCTAAGCTATTTCACAGACCCGGCGTCTCAGTTTGAGCAATTCCTTTGTTAGTCACGGCTGCTGCAGATGTTGTAGCCTGTCTTTGAGGATGGTACCGATGTTTGAGGAATCGTAGTCGTCTAAATCTAAGCTATTTCACAGACCCGGCGTCTCAGTTTGAGCAATTCCTTTGTTAGTCACGGCTGCTGCAGATGTTGTAGCCTGTCTTTGAGGATGGTACCGATGTTTGAGGAATCGAAGTCGTCTAAATCTAAGCTATTTCACAGACCCGGCGTCTCAGGTTGAGCAATTCCTTTGTTAGTCACGGCTGCTGCAGATGTTGTAGCCTGTGTTTGAGGATGGTATCGATGTTTGAGGAATCGAAGTCGTCTCAATCTAAGCTATTTCACAGACCTGGCGTCTCAGGTTGAGCAATTCCTTTGTTAGCCACGGCTGCTGGAGATGTTGTAGCCTGTCTTTGAGGATGGTATCGATGTTTGAGGAATCGAAGTCTTCTAAATCTAAGCTATTTCACAGACCCGGCGTCTCAGTTTGAGCAATTTCTTTGTTAGCCACGGCTGCTGCAGATGTTGCAGCCTGTCTTTGAGGATGGTACCGATGTTTGAGGAATCGAAGTCGTCTAAATCTAAGCTATTTCACAGACCCGGCGTCTCAGTTTGAGCAATTTCTTTGTTAGCCACGGCTGCTGGAGATGTTGTAGCCTGTCTTTGAGGATGGTATCGATGTTTGAGGAATCGAAGTCGTCTAAATCTAAGCTATTTTACAGACCTGGCGTCTCAGGTTGAGCAATTTCTTTGTTAGCCACGGCTGCTGGAGATGTTGTAGCCTGTCTTTGAGGATGGTATCGATGTTTGAGGAATCGAAGTCGTCTCAATCTAAGCTATTTCACAGACCCGGCGTCTCAGTTTGAGCAATTTCTTTGTTAGCCACGGCTGCTGGAGATGTTGTAGCCTGTCTTTGAGGATGGTATCGATGTTTGAGGAATCGAAGTCGTCTAAATCTAAGCTATTTTACAGACCCGGCGTCTCAGTTTGAGCAATTTCTTTGTTAGCCACGGCTGCTGGAGATGTTGTAGCCTGTCTTTGAGGATGGTATCGATGTTTGAGGAATCGAAGTCGTCTAAATCTAAGCTATTTCACAGACTCGGCGTCTCAGGTTGAGCAATTTCTTTGTTAGCCACGGCTGCTGGAGATGTTGTAGCCTGTCTTTGAGGATGGTATCGATGTTTGAGGAATCGAAGTCTTCTAAATCTAAGCTATTTCACAGACCTGGCGTCTCAGGTTGAGCAATTCCTTTGTTAGCCACGGCTGCTGGAGATGTTGTAGCCTGTCTTTGAGGTTGGTACCGATGTTTGAGGAATCCAAGTCTTCTAAATCTAAGCTATTTCACAGACCTGGCGTCTCAGGTTGAGCAATTTCTTTGTTAGTCACGGCTGCTGCAGATGTTGTAGCCTGTCTTTGAGGTTGGTACCGATGTTTGAGGAATCCAAGTCTTCTAAATCTAAGCTATTTCACAGACCCGGCGTCTCAGTTTGAGCAATTTCTTTGTTAGCCACGGCTGCTGGAGATGTTGTAGCCTGTCTTTGAGGATGGTATCGATGTTTGAGGAATCGAAGTCGTCTAAATCTAAGCTATTTCACAGACTCGGCGTCTCAGGTTGAGCAATTTCTTTGTTAGCCACGGCTGCTGGAGATGTTGTAACCTGTCTTTGAGGATGGTACCGATGTTTGAGGAATCGAAGTCTTCTAAATCTAAGCTATTTCACAGACCTGGCGTCTCAGGTTGAGCAATTTCTTTGTTAGTCACGGCTGCTGCAGATGTTGTAACCTGTCTTTGAGGATGGTACCGATGTTTGAGGAATCGAAGTCTTCTAAATCTAAGCTATTTCACAGACCTGGCGTCTCAGGTTGAGCAATTTCTTTGTTAGCCACGGCTGCTGCAGATGTTGTAGCCTGTCTTTGAGGATGGTACCGATGTTTGAGGAATCGAAGTCGTCTAAATCTAAGCTATTTCACAGACCCGGCGTCTCAGTTTGAGCAATTTCTTTGTTAGTCACGGCTGCTGCAGATGTTACAGCCTGTCTTTGAGGATGGTACCGATGTTTGAGGAATCGAAGTCGTCTAAATCTAAGCTATTTCACAGACCCGGCGTCTCAGGTTGAGCAATTCCTTTGTTAGTCACGGCTGCTGCAGATGTTGTAGCCTGTCTTTGAGGATGGTATCGATGTTTGAGGAATCGAAGTCTTCTAAATCTAAGCTATTTCACAGACCCGGCGTCTCAGTTTGAGCAATTCCTTTGTTAGCCACGGCTGCTGCAGATGTTGTAGCCTGTCTTTGAGGATGGTACCGATGTTTGAGGAATCGAAGTCGTCTAAATCTAAGCTATTTCACAGACCCGGCGTCTCAGTTTGAGCAATTTCTTTGTTAGTCACGGCTGCTGCAGATGTTGTAGCCTGTCTTTGAGGATGGTACCGATGTTTGAGGAATCGAAGTCGTCTAAATCTAAGCTAATTCACAGACCTGGCGTCTCAGTTTGAGCAATTCCTTTGTTACCCACGGCTGCTGCAGATGTTGTAGCCTGTCTTTGAGGATGGTACCGATGTTTGAGGAATCGAAGTCTTCTAAATCTAAGCTATTTCACAGACCTGGCGTCTCAGGTTGAGCAATTCCTTTGTTAGCCACGGCTGCTGCAGATGTTGTAGCCTGTCTTTGAGGATGGTACCGATGTTTGAGGAATCGAAGTCGTCTAAATCTAAGCTATTTCACAGACCTGGCGTCTCAGTTTGAGCAATTTCTTTGTTAGCCACGGCTGCTGCAGATGTTGCAGCCTGTCTTTGAGGATGGTACCGATGTTTGAGGAATCGAAGTCTTCTCAATCTAAGCTATTTCACAGACCCGGCGTCTCAGGTTGAGCAATTCCTTTGTTAGTCACGGCTGCTGCAGATGTTACAGCCTGTCTTTGAGGATGGTACCGATGTTTGAGGAATCGAAGTCTTCTAAATCTAAGCTACTTCACAGACCCGGCGTCTCAGTTTGAGCAATTTCTTTGTTAGCCACGGCTGCTGCAGATGTTACAGCCTGTCTTTGAGGATGGTACCGATGTTCGAGGAATCGAAGTCTTCTAAATCTAAGCTATTTCACAGACCCGGCGTCTCAGGTTGAGCAATTTCTTTGTTACCCACGGCTGCTGCAGATGTTACAGCCTGTCTTTGAGGATGTTACCGCTGTTCAAGGTATCGAAGTCGTCTCAATCTAAGCTATTGCTCAGATCCGGCGTCTCAGGTTGAGCAATTCCTTTGTTACCCACGGCTGCTGCAGATGTTGCAGCCTCTCTTTGAGCATGGTACCGATGTTTGAGGTATCGAAGTCGTCTCAATCTAAGCTATTGCTCAGACCCGGCGTCTCAGGTTGAGCAATTCCTTTGCTACCCACGGCTGCTGCAGATGTTGCAGCCTGTCTTTAAGGATGGTACCGATGTTTGAGGTATCGAAGTCGTCTCAATCTAAGCTATTGCTCAGACCCGGCGTCTCAGGTTGAGCAATTCCTTTGTTACCCACGGCTGCTGCAGATGTTGCAGCCTCTCTTTGAGGATGGTACCGATGTTTGAGGTATCGAAGTCGTCTCAATCTAAGCTATTGCTCAGACCCGGCGTCTCAGGTTGAGCAATTCCTTTGTTAGCCACGGCTGCTGCAGATGTTGCAGCCTGTCTTTGAGGATGGTACCAACGTTCGAGGTACCGAAGTCGTCTCAATCTAAGCTATTGCACAGACGCGGCGTCTCAGTTTGAGCAATTCCTTTGTTACCCACGGCTGCTGCAGATGTTGCAGCCTTTCTTTGAGGATGGTACCGATGTTTGAGGTATCGAAGTCGTCTCAATCTAAGCTATTGCAAGGACGCGGCGTCTCAGGTTGAGCAATTCCTTTGTTACCCACGGCTGCTGCAGATATTGCAGCCTGTCTTTGAGGATGGTACCGATGTTTGAGGTATCGAAGTCGTCTCAATCTAAGCTATTGCAAGGACGCGGCGTCTCAGGTTGAGCAATTCCTTTGTTACCCACGGCTGCTGCAGATATTGCAGCCTGTCTTTGAGGATGGTACCGATGTTTGAGGTATCGAAGTCGTCTCAATCTAAGCTATTGGTCAGACCCGGCGTCTCAGGTTAATCAATTCCTTTGTTACCCACGGCTGCTGGAGATGTTGTAGCCTGTCTTTGAGGATGGTATAATTGTTTGAGGAATCGAAGTCGTCTAAATCTAAGCTATTGGTCAGACCCGGCGTCTCAGTTTGAGCAACTCCTTTGTTAGCCACGGCTGCTGCAGATGTTGTAGCCTGTCTTTGAGGATGGTACCGATGTTCGAGGAATCGAAGTCTTCTAAATCTAAGCTATTTCACAGACCTGGCGTCTCAGGTTGAGCAATTCCTTTGTTAGCCACGGCTGCTGCAGATGTTGTAGCCTGTCTTTGAGGATGGTACCGATGTTCGAGGAATCGAAGTCGTCTAAATCTAAGCTATTTCACAGACCTGGCGTCTCAGTTTGAGCAATTCCTTTGTTAGCCACGGCTGCTGCAGATGTTGTAGCCTGTCTTTGAGGATGGTACCGATGTTCGAGGAATCGAAGTCTTCTAAATCTAAGCTATTTCACAGACCTGGCGTCTCAGGTTGAGCAATTCCTTTGTTAGCCACGGCTGCTGCAGATGTTGTAGCCTGTCTTTGAGGATGGTACCGATGTTCGAGGAATCGAAGTCGTCTAAATCTAAGCTATTTCACAGACCCGGCGTCTCAGGTTGAGCAATTCCTTTGTTAGCCACGGCTGCTGCAGATGTTGTAGCCTGTCTTTGAGGATGGTACCGATGTTTGAGGAATCGAAGTCTTCTAAATCTAAGCTATCTCACAGACCCGGCGTCTCAGGTTGAGCAATTCCTTTGTTTGCCACGGCTGCTGCAGATGTTACAGCCTGTCTTTGAGGATGGTACCGATGTTCGAGGAATCGAAGTCTTCTAAATCTAAGCTATTTCACAGACCCGGCGTCTCAGGTTGAGCAATTCCTTTGTTAGCCACGGCTGCTGCAGATGTTGTAGCCTGTCTTTGAGGATGGTACCGATGTTTGAGGAATCGAAGTCGTCTAAATCTAAGCTATTTCACAGACCCGGCGTCTCAGGTTGAGCAATTTCTTTGTTAGCCACGGCTGCTGCAGATGTTGCAGCCTGTCTTTGAGGATGGTACCGATGTTTGAGGAATCGAAGTCTTCTAAATCTAAGCTATTTCACAGACCCGGCGTCTCAGGTTGAGCAATTTCTTTGTTAGCCACGGCTGCTGCAGATGTTGTAGCCTGTCTTTGAGGATGGTACCGATGTTTGAGGAATCGAAGTCTTCTAAATCTAAGCTATTTCACAGACCTGGCGTCTCAGGTTGAGCAATTCCTTTGTTAGCCACGGCTGCTGCAGATGTTGTAGCCTGTCTTTGAGGATGGTACCGATGTTTGAGGAATCGAAGTCGTCTAAATCTAAGCTATTTCACAGACCCGGCGTCTCAGTTTGAGCAATTTCTTTGTTAGTCACGGCTGCTGCAGATGTTGTAGCCTGTCTTTGAGGATGGTACCGATGTTTGAGGAATCGAAGTCTTCTAAATCTAAGCTATTTCACAGACCTGGCGTCTCAGTTTGAGCAATTCCTTTGTTAGTCACGGCTGCTGCAGATGTTACAGCCTGTCTTTGAGGATGGTACCGATGTTTGAGGAATCGTAGTCGTCTAAATCTAAGCTATTTCACAAACCCGGCGTCTCAGTTTGAGCAATTTCTTTGTTAGCCACGGCTGCTGCAGATGTTGTAGCCTGTCTTTGAGGATGGTATCGATGTTTGAGGAATCGAAGTCTTCTAAATCTAAGCTATTTCACAGACCCGGCGTCTCAGGTTGAGCAATTCCTTTGTTAGTCACGGCTGCTGCAGATGTTGTAGCCTGTCTTTGAGGATGGTACCGATGTTTGAGGTATCGAAGTCTTCTAAATCTAAGCTATTTCACAGACCTGGCGTCTCAGGTTGAGCAATTTCTTTGTTAGCCACGGCTGAGCAGATGTTGTAGCCTGTCTTTGAGGATGGTACCGATGTTTGAGGTATCGAAGTCTTCTAAATCTAAGCTATTTCACAAACCCGGCGTCTCAGTTTGAGCAATTCCTTTGTTAGTCACGGCTGCTGCAGATGTTGTAGCCTGTCTTTGAGGATGGTACCGATGTTTGAGGTATCGAAGTCTTCTAAATCTAAGCTATTTCACAAACCCGGCGTCTCAGTTTGAGCAATTTCTTTGTTAGCCACGGCTGCTGCAGATGTTGTAGCCTGTCTTTGAGGATGGTATCGATGTTTGAGGAATCGAAGTCTTCTAAATCTAAGCTATTGCACAGACCCGGCGTCTCAGGTTGAGCAATTCCTTTGTTAGTCACGGCTGCTGCAGATGTTGTAGCCTGTCTTTGAGGATGGTACCGATGTTTGAGGAATCGAAGTCTTCTAAATCTAAGCTATTTCACAGACCTGGCGTCTCAGGTTGAGCAATTCCTTTGTTAGTCACGGCTGCTGCAGATGTTGTAGCCTGTCTTTGAGGATGGTACCGATGTTTGAGGAATCGAAGTCGTCTAAATCTAAGCTACTTCACAGACCTGGCGTCTCAGTTTGAGCAATTCCTTTGTTAGCCACGGCTGCTGCAGATGTTGTAGCCTGTCTTTGAGGATGGTATCGATGTTTGAGGAATCGAAGTCGTCTAAATCTAAGCTACTTCACAGACCTGGCGTCTCAGTTTGAGCAATTTCTTTGTTAGTCACGGCTGCTGCAGATGTTACAGCCTGTCTTTGAGGATGGTACCGATGTTTGAGGAATCGAAGTCGTCTAAATGTAAACTATTGCTCGGACCCGGCGTCTCAGTTTGAGCAATTTCTTTGTTAGCCACGGCTGCTGCAGATGTTGTAGCCTGTCTTTGAGGATGGTATCGATGTTCGAGGTATCGAAGTCTTCTCAATCTAAGATATTGCACAGACCCGGTGTCTCAGGTTGAGCAATTCCTTTGTTAGTCACGGCTGCTGGAGATGTTACAGCCTGTCTTTGAGGATGGTACCGATGTTAGAGGAATCGAAGTCGTCTCAATGTAAACTATTGCTCGGACCCGGCGTCTCAGTTTGAGCAATTTCTTTGTTAGCCACGGCTGCTGCAGATGTTGTAGCCTGTCTTTGAGGATGGTATCGATGTTCGAGGTATCGAAGTCTTCTCAATCTAAGATATTGCACAGACCCGGCGTCTCAGGTTGAGCAATTCCTTTGTTAGTCACGGCTGCTGGAGATGTTACAGCCTGTCTTTGAGGATGGTACCGATGTTAGAGGAATCGAAGTCGTCTCAATGTAAACTATTGCTCGGACCCGGCGTCTCAGTTTGAGCAATTCCTTTGTTAGCCACGGCTGCTGCAGATGTTGCAGCCTCCCTTTGAGGATGGTACCGATGTTCGAGGTATCGAAGTCTTCTAAATCTAAGCTATTTCACAGACCTGGCGTCTCAGTTTGAGCAATTTCTTTGTTAGCCACGGCTGCTGCAGATGTTACAGCCTGTCTTTGAGGATGGTACCGATGTTTGAGGAATCGAAGTCTTCTAAATCTAAGCTATTTCACAGACCCGGCGTCTCAGGTTGAGCAATTCCTTTGTTAGCCACGGCTGCTGCAGATGTTGCAGCCTGTCTTTGAGGATGGTACCGATGTTTGAGGAATCGAAGTCTTCTAAATCTAAGCTACTTCACAGACCCGGCGTCTCAGGTTGAGCAATTCCTTTGTTAGCCACGGCTGCTGCAGATGTTGCAGCCTGTCTTTGAGGATGGTACCGATGTTCGAGGAATCGAAGTCGTCTAAATCTAAGCTATTTCACAGACCCGGCGTCTCAGGTTGAGCAATTCCTTTGTTAGTAACGGCTGCTGCAGATGTTGTAGCCTGTCTTTGAGGATGGTACCGATGTTCGAGGTATCGAAGTCTTCTAAATCTAAGCTATTTCACAGACCCGGCGTCTCAGGTTGAGCAATTCCTTTGTTAGCCACGGCTGCTGCAGATGTTACAGCCTGTCTTTGAGGATGGTACCGATGTTCGAGGTATCGAAGTCTTCTAAATCTAAGCTATTTCACAGACCCGGCGTCTCAGTTTGAGCAATTCCTTTGTTAGCCACGGCTGCTGCAGATGTTACAGCTTGTCTTTGAGGATGGTACCGATGTTCGAGGTATCGAAGTCTTCTCAATCTAAGCTATTTCACAGACCTGGCGTCTCAGGTTGAGCAATTCCTTTGTTAGTCACGGCTGCTGCAGATGTTGTAGCCTGTCTTTGAGGATGGTACCGATGTTCGAGGAATCGAAGTCTTCTAAAACTAAGCTATTTCACAGACCTGGCGTCTCAGTTTGAGCAATTCCTTTGTTAGCCACGGCTGCTGCAGATGTTGCAGCCTGTCTTTGAGGATGGTATCGATGTTTGAGGAATCGAAGTCTTCTAAAACTAAGCTATTTCACAGACCTGGCGTCTCAGTTTGAGCAATTCCTTTGTTAGTCACGGCTGCTGCAGATGTTGTAGCCTGTCTTTGAGGATGGTATCGATGTTTGAGGAATCGAAGTCTTCTAAAACTAAGCTATTTCACAGACCTGGCGTCTCAGTTTGAGCAATTCCTTTGTTAGTCACGGCTGCTGCAGATGTTGTAGCCTGTCTTTGAGGATGGTACCGATGTTTGAGGAATCGAAGTCTTCTAAATCTAAGCTATTTCACAGACCTGGCGTCTCAGTTTGAGCAATTCCTTTGTTAGCCACGGCTGCTGCAGATGTTGTAGCCTGTCTTTGAGGAGGGTACCAATGATCGAGGTATCGAAGTCGTCTCAATCTAAGCTATTGCAAGGACGCGGAGTCTCAGGTTGAGCAATTCCTTTGTTAGCCACGGCTGCTGCAGATGTTGTAGCCTGTCTTTGAGGATGGTACCGATGTTCGAGGTATCGAAGTCGTCTAAATCTAAGCTATTTCACAGACCCGGCGTCTCAGTTTGAGCAATTCCTTTGTCACCCACGGCTGCTGCAGATGTTGTAGCCTGTCTTTGAGGATGGTACCGATGTTCGAGGTATCGAAGTCGTCTAAATCTAAGTTATTTCACAGACCCGGAGTCTCAGGTTGAGCAATTCCTTTGTCACCCACGGCTGCTGCAGATGTTGTAGCCTGTCTTTGAGGACGGTACCAATGTTCGAGGTATCGAAGTCGTCCAAATCTAAGCTATTGGTCAGACCCGGAGTCTCAAGTTGAGCAATTCCTTTGTTACCCACGGCTGCTGCAGATGTTGTAGCCTGTCTTTGAGAATGGTACCGATGTTCCAGGTATCGGACATGTCTCAGTCTGAGCTATTGCTCAGACCGGCGTCTCAGTTTGACCAATGGCATTATGTTACCCACGGCTGCCGCAGTTGAAGCATGACAAGCCCTTACCTCGTGGTTGGTCTGGGACAGTATTTGAAATTATTTACTACGAGGGCTGTTATATAAAGAATGATCATATTTTTTTTACTGTCATAATTTCTTTGCACTAAAATTCAATCTTATTGTATTCTGTTAGCTTAATGTGAAACAAACACGCCCTAGTATTTTCATTGTTGGTAATCCTGGTTCCCGCCTGTGAGAACCAGGCATGTTCAGACATACTCAGTATCGTCTACCGCTACAATGGAGGTAACACGTGAAGAACAATATGCGGCTTTGAAATTCTGCTTTCGTCTCAACAAATCTTCAGTTGAGGCCTATACAATGTTACAGGAGGTCTATGGAGAGTCTGTTCTTCCCTACAGCACAGCTCGAAGGTTGTTTAAAATGTTTAAAGAGGGGAGACAAGCAATATCAAAGGAAGGTGGACCCGGTGTTAAGGTTACTGCTCTTACGGAAGAAAACATCAACACTGCTGCTGCCATTGTGAGAGAGGATCGACGAATTACCTTAAGATCACTTTCTGAAATACGGGACATTTCATTGGGTGCCACCCGCACGTTGGTGACAGAAACATTACACATGAGACGTGTTTGTGCATAATGGGTTCCAAGACTGTTGATTCCCTAACAAAAGGACATTCGCATGCAGGTCTGCATGCAGTTAAAGTTGATGTTAGAGGAAGATCCGGAGTTTCTTACAAACGTAATCACTGCTGGTGAGACTTGGCTACATCATTTTGATCCTGAGAGCAAACAGCAAAGCTCAGTGTGGAAATCTCCTTCATCAGCAACCTACAAAAAGCAAAAGTGGTTGCTTCTGCTGGGAAAGTTATCGTCATCTCATTCTTTGATATTCATGGAATGGTTTATCAGTACGTTGTACCTGCACACACATCAGTAACTGGACAATACTACAGGGATGTCCTGAAAACATTGCAAGTCCATATCAGGCGCAAAAGACCACATTTCCGTGAAGTAGGCTGGATGCTGCACCACGATAATATACGGCCGCATATTGCCAATGTTGTTGCTGAATATCTTGCAAAAATCAACGTGAAGTGCATCCCTCACCCTCCCTATAGTCCGGATTTAGTCCCATGGGACTTTTTTCTATTCCCTAACTTGAAGAAACGCCTTCGTGGGAAGAATTATCCATCATCAGAAGCAGTGGTGAAGGCTGCGGAGGCGATTATGAAGGATCTCTCAAAAAATGGTTTCCAGCATGTCTTTGAAGACTGGCAAAAACACTGGGACAAGTACATCGCACTCAGGGGAGACTATTTTGAGAAGGACCATCAAAATTATGAGGATGAGTAAAGGTACGTTGTGAAAAAACTGTGATAATTGTTTATTGAACAGCCCTCGTGAATGAAACGAAATAATTGTTCAACTTCTTTTAAAATATTCCAATTTTTATTTCAATGTTAAATTAACAAGAAGGCCTTGTGCTATAAATCAATAAATAATTTTCTAAACTTTGGCTTCCTTCGCGATATTAACTTGAAATCTCGTTCCCTCTTAAAAAAACGACGCTAGCTCTAGCTCATCTGAAATTATTGAATCGGCCGTTGCTATGCCAATTCAATAATATTTCATTGGTTCAAGTCATCTTCAGTGATCCACTTTTCATTACCGTATATTAATTTACATAACTTTTGGATTAATTCATATTTAATCCATTTTACATTCAAATAAGATTGTTTTTTAATAATTTTAGACTTGTGTTAAACACATGTATCATCAAACACATTTAAATAATTCATTTTTCATTTGGACCTATTCAATACAAGTTTACCGTCAATTGTTTCTTAATATCGTTGATTTTCCACTAACCTTTTAGTAATTTCGAAAGAATTATGTTGAATATATTTAAAATAACAAAATTGGAGACCTTCCTGAGTCACGGCCATGCAGAGACCATACTTGATTCCTAAAGCAGCCAATTAGGATGAATGGTGTAGAGAAAATGGGGACAGGGAATTAGAATGACTCTGGAAAGGCCATCAAAAACGTTGAGTAAATAAGGGCAACCACGAACCCACGAGCTACACACGCTATCGGCTGAGACACTCCATCTCATACAATCTAATCCTCTTTTCGATCAGTTATTTCGATTGGATGGTATATAGAAGAAAATTATCAGTGGGATTTGGTCGATAGCAATATGTTTCAAATATTTGCCACTCCGCCGAGAGTTTGTTAATTACATATCTGCGGGCCGTGTTGGTATCGAGCGCGAAATTGGACGTCCGATCCGTGAAATTGGACGTGACAGACACGAGGGAGACACTCCAAATCAAACAAGCATTGCTGATACAAAATGTAAATGATTTTATGCTCTACAAAATATTAATTTTAATGTAAATACATTTTTGAAAGCAGTTTTTATAGTAATGGTGCCATTCTTCCTATTGCAGTCACAAAACAGGCTTTTTTAATCTTTCACTGCTACATTTGATGACGAAAAGTAGTGTAACTTTGTGGGTTGATAGAATTAAAAGTCCAAGTTGCAGAAATTCAAAATTCTGTTTATTTCCGTAGAAATACACTTTTTACTCCTCTGACAACACACACGTAAAGTCCGTTTACTTAACGAATGTGCAGTTCGGAGTCAAAGGAACCTGAGCCGCCCGCCCACTAATGACCGTCATAAATCTATCTCCACACTTCAGAAATGGAACACTGTCGTTGAGGACCAATAGCAACCCTGATTTTCTCGAAGTGACAGACGCATGTCTAGTCCACGTGGAGTCTCAGTTGCCAAAGTTCCAACTTCCAGTTGATCTGTTTCATTACGTGCAGAAATTCGTTGTGTGTCACAATGTGGAGACCGTGGGAGGGAAATGCAGTGGTAAATTCAAATGAAGAAGAGATAAATAATCAACGTGAAGACAGTGTGAATAACTGGGCCGAATTATATTACTGGAGAAGCCTAAAAAAATAACAAAGTTATAACGGGAACTGTTTCTAAACAAATTCAAGCGCTTGTTTTGAACACATATAAATATGTGCTGAAAAATAATCTTGGTAAGGGGTCGTGCAATGAACCTGATAAATTCTGGATATTGTCACCCAATTAGGGAAAGGGATGACCGGCGACCGCTTGAAGGAACCCGAGGCAGCTGGGCCACACCCACTCATCAGTCTCTGTCACTAACTGAGGGGGAAGATTAGAGGGAATGTCACTCGTCCCTGGACGTTTCTCTCCCCTTCTCCTATCATCTGGAATCTTCGCCTGGAAACTAGAGAAGCCGAGAAGACAGCGAGATGCCTATAAAAGGGGCTGCAGCGAGTCAGACAGTCAGCGAGTGAGTCAGTTCTTGGTGTAAGAATGCAGTGCTAGTGTACGACGAGAAGACTGCGTAAGAGCATCGGAAGATTATACGTAATTACGAGTGCAAGTGAAATTGTAACGGACGAACTGGTGAATCGTAATTGTGTGCAGCACGTAATTTTGTGTAATTGGCAAGAGTTTAACTGTAAGTCGGTGGAAATAAAGAACATTTTTGAGTGGTGTAATTGGACTTTTCATTTCACGAACCCACAAAGTCGCAATATTCACAGAAATACAGTGAGAAATATTGTGACGAAAGGAATACCAAAGACGCCGATCAAGTGTGAAAACAAAAGGAAACGTTTCTCTAAAGTAGATAATTTCACGTGCGATTTAACTCGTCGAGAAATTTAAAGATTCTATGCAAAAGGGAGAGCGCCCAGCTTAGACCAATTGGTTGCACATTTGCGAGAAATTTGTGATTTTCCTTATAGGTGCTTCACTTTGCGCGGTCTCCTAAAGGAGCTGGGTTTCAAATACTGCACTTTGAATAAGATAAGGGTATATATATATATATATATATATATATATATATATATATATATATATATATCAAAACTAAGGAAGTTTTGCAGTAATGGACATAAGATAATTTATTTAGACGAAACCTCTTACGATACCCATGACGTATCGAGAAAGGTGGCAACCTTGCAGAACGGTCTGGGAGAAGGAGGGTCGGGGGTTGTAAAACGATTATAAGGGTTCGTCAAAGGCAGAAGCCGACGTGCACATGCTTTAACTAAAGAGACTTTACGCATTCTTAAAGTCCGTCACTGCACCTCGTCCCTTGGCCCTTGACGAACTGATGCTTGTCTGCACACTCTCGTGGCTTCCTGCCGATACTCACTGAACTCACTCACTCACTAGCTGTTCGCAGCTTACCGAGGGTCATACGTGTACCTGTCCTAGACGAACTTAACCACTTAAATGACGGATATGTGGGATTTTTTAGGGTAGCAGGTTTGATTTAGGTAGGGGAAAGAAAGGAGGTAGCCGTAGCTCCTCAAGTGCTGCCAACTCCAGTGCAACGCCTGTGTGCACCGTTGATGTGAATATATTTAGGAAGAGTTAAATTTAGAAAGATTACTAGTCTAATTCTCAGGTAGGTATAATTTTGAAGTTGTAACATCAAGTTTATTGTTACCGGTTGTGCCTGCGTGCCATGAGGGGAAGCAGGTAGAGCTTGAAGCGGCGTTCAGTTGTTTGGTAGTTCCCAAGAGACCTAACCAGGGCTCTCTAATGTTGAAGCAAACCCACGTAGAATTTTGTGGTCCGGCGTCTAATGACAGAGAGATGAGGCTTCATGAAGGTATCTCACGGGAAAGCAGCGATATACAGAAGCTGTAGCAGTTTGGATCCTGCGACCATGGCCCAGGCCTCACACGCATAAAGCTGATAGGAAGTATCAAAACCTGAAAAAGACGCAACTTTAGGGGTATTGGCATCCCTGACCACATCATGGGGTATAACGAAGCCGAAGAACCGCATGTCCGATGTGCTAACTCCTGGATGTGACCCTCGAAAGTTAGGCCCTTGTCCAGCTTTACCCCCAAGTAAGTGAGAGAATTTTTCCGCTCTATCCTTCAACCAGAATAATTAAAAGAAGGTAGGTTGGCGGGAAAGCGGCATTTGGTGAAAAGTATGGCTTGGATTTTCTCCGGGTTGATGGACAATAACCAAAGCCTGCACCAGTCGTGAATGAGGCTTAGCTTCGCTGTATTGGGTTGAAGGCTCTGCGTGCGTTTCTATCTGTGTTGTAGACCAGCACGTCGTCTGCATACTGAGCTGTGTTGACATGTAGCTCTGTGGGGAGATCCGCCACATACACGCTAAAAAGTGTAGGGGATAAGACAGAGCCTTCGGGGACTCCGCCTCTAATTGGTTTCTGATAAATAGCTTTCCCGCCACAGTGATTATAAAATATCTGTGTTTAAGGAAAGTGTGTAGAAGAGGTATCATGTGTGAAGATAGTCTTAAGGCATCTATTCTGCACTCGCTGGAGTTGTTGCAGTTTGGATCCTGCAGCCATGCCCCAGATCTCGCACGCATAAAGCATTATTGGAAGAATCAAAGCCTGACTTCAGGGAGGTTGGCATCCCTGACCGCATCATGGGGTATAAGGAAGCCGAAGAACCGCATGTCCGATGTGTTAACTCCTGGACGTGACCCCCGAAAGTTAGGTTCAGCTTTACCCCCAAGTAAGTGAGAGAATTTGTCTACTCTATCCTTCGACCAGGATAATTAAAAGAGGTTAGGTTGGCGGGAAAGCGGCATTTGGTGAAAAGTATGGCTTGGCTTTTATCCGGGTTGATGGACAATCGCCAAAGCCTGCACCAATCTTGAATGAGGCTCAGGTGTCGCTGTATTGGGTTGAAGGCTCTGCGTGAGTGTCTATCTGTGTTATATAGCAGCACGTCATCAGCATACTGAGCTATGTTAACGTGCTGCTGTGTAGGAAGATCAGGGGATAAAACAGAACCTTCGGGAGCTCCGTCTCTAATGGTTCTTCTGGTGGATAAGTTACCCGCCACATCGTTATATCGGACGATGAATGGAATAGGTGAAATAATGCTCAAATGAGCCCAGGGTCAACAGAGCTTAGAGTTACCCGACATTCGTTTTAAGGATAAGGGAAAACCCCGGAAAAACCTTATCCAGGTAACTCACCCTGACCGAGACTCAACTCGGGACCTCTGAACGTGAGGCAAACATGCTACCGAGGCGGTCACCCACCACGGTAACAACAAGGTATCTGTGTTTACAGAAAGTGAGTAGAAGGTGTATTATGTGTGAAGGAAACTCCAGGGAGATTAGTTTATGTAGGAGACCTGCATACCAGGAGGTACAGAAGACCTTCTCGACATCCAGGGAAACTGCCGCGGTGAATGTCCTATCCTGGAAAACCCTCGGTCAGCGGCCTCCGCCAAACTCTGTACGTTCCTCCTATTTATACAAGATCAGCTGTTCTCGACGTTTCTCTACACCTGACGAAGCCGCACGACTTGTTACGAGGCCTCACGGACCCTCGCGGTGGAGCGAGATCCGTCTAGACCATCTCTGTCTCTTTCTTCCTCTGTTGCTCTCTCTGTCTGGGCGTGGCTTAGGCGCTATCTCTCTCTTTCACTCCGCGCTTCCCTCTCTTTCGGCGTTCGCTTAAGAGCGGCCTCGTGACAATAGAGATATCCCATTTTATTTTTAATTGTTGGAAACAAATAAAAATCACAAGGTCAGGACAGTATAGTACTGACCTTCAGGGAACCCAGTTTGTTAATTGTTTATTTTGCTCTATGTTGTCATAATGTAAATTCTTCTTTCTTTTGAACTGTTTTTTCAAAACTTTACAGTAAACGGATATTTGTGTACAATCATTTCTCTATGTTCTAATGCTAGAGTAACAATATAACAACCATCTCTTTAAAACACTGTCAAACTTTTATAGACTTAGGTTATGTTTGAAAGTTCATTGAGTCGATTGACTTTTTTTTAAGGATCATAACAATAAATCAACACCAACTCCAATACTCAGACCATAATACAGATTCCAAGATGGCGCCCGTCGAAACCCAGCGACTCTGGTTACGCAGAATAGGAAACTATACACAATGGAGATAATATAATCCATATTACGGAGCAGCGAGGTAACTCCTAAGCATTTATCACTTTATACTTTCAACTAAAACGTGTAATAACATAAATAAAGAGCATCATGACAAATTCTAAGAGCTTATCACATTATATAGTAGCACGACAAGTACTATGCATTTTCCACCTTATACTTCCAATCAAAATTTAATTTATAAGGCATGACAACTCATAAGCAAACTTTATCTTATTGGACTCAATCATCCTATCGTCTGTAGCAAGTACTAAAGTTTCTTTTATATTGTTTACATAGAAACCTTTTCTGGCAAGGACATAGGTACTGCTTATACTATAATATTTAAGAGAACTCACCAGATTGTCCAGTTTACTCCAATTGTCACGTTTGAAGGTGTCAGTTCCCTCACACTGCAAGATCCATTTAAAATTTCCCACTGGTAGGCTCATAATGTTCCTTCTAGGTTATGAAATACTTTGAAACTCATTATGTGAAGGAACATCAGTGAAGCTGGGACTTTGAATGTTACTGAAACAACGTAACTAATCGTCTTTAATAATGACTATCAATGGGTTAAAATCTCCTCACCACTTCGGTTTTTAAGGACTCAAAACTGTCAATAAGATCTTGTGCACACCAAATATTAAACTTATGTTTACTCTCTGTAAAATGTCTTGGATGCATTCTTCAGGATTTCGTATTTTCTGGTTGAGCTTTAATGTGTGATAGGATGGCTGATTCTTAAAAACCGTGGGGTAGGCATCATCTACTAATTTTGGTACTTTTCGAAGGGCACGAATTGGTTCACCATCATTTACTGGAAAGATGTCTTCCTTAACCTCAAAGCACTGTTCAAAATGATGAATAAAAACTACAGTTTTGTCATTTACTTTAAAATCTTTACGATGTATGTTCCTGGTCCACTTATCCCATTAAGATTTTACCTTCGCAAATTTAAATGTCGTGTGAGGTATACTACCATAATTAGATTGCAGCTGGGAACACAATAACGATGCATTTCGACAATACTTCACTGTATATATTTAGGTAAACGTTATCACTTTATGTTAAATACTCAACTATAAACTAACTCATTAGTCACTAATTGCCACTGTAATATGAATTACATTAATTCTTCAAACACACAATCAAAGTAAACAAACACACACTTTACTCTGTAGATATAACCACAACATAACAAGCTGGGCCACGAGCGCCGCCATTTTTCCTACAATCGATTCTCGTATTATTGTCTGAGTATTGGAGTTGGTGTTGAATAAATCCAAGATTCATCAACAGTAACGATAGTCCAAACCAAATTTGAAGTGTCACCTTAGGGTTTTTCTGTAGCAACCAATACGTTGTTGTTTTTGATCGGTAGTCAGCTTATGACAACAAAGTTTTCTCACGTCTAACTGTTGATGTATTTGACTCATACCAATGTCCAACATGTCCGTCAGTAACAACAGTTATTGAACTTAATCCTTTACGAAATTATCACTAAGGAAAAAAAACGATCTCTTTTAAATTCGCTGTATTGATTATGAATTAACTGAAGGGAACAGCTCAGTTTCCCGTGGCCGACCTATCTGATATATGACTTTTGAGGTTTTCCCGGGTCGCCAGGTCCTTGGCGCTTAGGTACCACAAGTTACGTACAGAATCGCTTCCATAGTAATGCTTATTGTTGTGTTAGAGGAGCTTCTTCGCCGAACGTATTTCTAAGGCGAGCTCTACTTTATTAAATATGGTAAAGAATCATAGCGCAGAGTTGTTCTTTAGTCAAATATATTTTTGATTTAACACAAAATCTTTAAAATGATGATAATAATTAAAAAGAAAAACGTAAAGGTATATGACAATCAATTAGAAGAATATAAGAAATACGAGGCTGAGTGAAATAAAAACCTTAAATTTGTAATAACAAACAGAAATTTCGCGAATTATTCTGGAAGTTGGTAAGCGTGCTACAAACCGCCTGTAGATGGTAGCATAGTACAGATGCACACATACCGTCGCAGTATCAGTATAAAGATGGCCGCCCCACTTGCGACTTGTACCAGGGGAGAACACGTTCTGTTATTCGGTTTCTGTGTAGTGAAGGTGCGAAACCTATTGAAATTCATCAACAATTGAAATGTCAGTACGGTGATGCATGTTTGTCACAGCAGCAAGTCTACAAATGGAGTAGGAAGTTCGCTAATGGTGTGACTTCAGTGGAAGATGCTCCACGTCCAGGTCAGACACAGAGAACATTGCAGCAGTTGAAGCCATAGTGAAAGAAAACCACCAAGTGACACTGAATGACATTGCAGCATGTTTGCAGTTTAGTCATGGGTCAGCACACCACATTGTGCATGATGTGCTCGAGTTTCACAAAGTGTCTGCCACAGCAGCTGACTCCTGAAATGAGAGAACGACGTGTTGATGATTGTGAAGAACTTCTTCGGCGCTTTGAACGGGAAGGTGATGGCTTCCTTGCAGGAATTGTTACTGGGAACGAAACCTGAGTTCACTTCCACCAACCAGAAATGAAAAGAGCGAGCAAGGAACGGTGTCTTCCCTCATCACCAAAACCAAAGAAGTTCCGAACAGAACCATCAGAAGGGAACGTTAGAAAGCTTAAAAAGGCGTCATTTCGGAGCATTATATGCCTAGAACAACCGTTAATGACAGAGGTTCTACTCCCATTACTCCTCGACCCGTAGGACCAAGGACCCGGGCCTACTTCGACCAGGGAGTTACCGAGCTCTCCCAAAAGGGCGCCCGGCTCCTTCGTGGGGCTTTCCATAGGGCAAGACCTAGAGACTAACAAGCCCCCCCCCAATCTGGTCCTGTGGACTCAAGAAGGAATGGAAGTGCATACGCCACTTACGCGCGCCAACTCCAAAATAGGAAAGCTACCGATATGACCTCGGTGGAGCCGCCTGGTGCTTCTACTAGCTATGCTGGCTAGTACGCGGGAATATTAATGGCTTCGGTCAACCCCGTCTGAAGACATACCCTATCTGCCACGGATATCGGGAACCACTGCCCCCTCGAGTCCAACCCAATCCGAACAACTCCCAATCAGGGAGAGGCTCGAAAGTTCGGCCCGAGGTACCGCGAGTGGTAGGGGTAATAAATAAATAAATAAATAAATAAATAAATAAATAAATAAATAAATAAATAAATAAATAAATAAATAAATAAATAAATAAATAAATAAATAAATAAATAAATAAATAAATAAGTAAATAAATAAATAAATAAATAAATAAATAAATAAATAAATAAATAAATAAATAAATAAATAAATAAATAAATAAATAAATAAATAAATAAATAAATAAATAAATAAATAAATAAATAAATAGATAAATAAATAAATAAATAAATAAATAAATAAATAAATAAATCCACAGGTTTAACACTGATATATACACTGAGTATATACAAAGTACAAAATGTAATGTAATCCATCAAAACAGTTTATGGAAGAAGTCTTATGATCACAAATAATGCCAAAATAATTGTTTATCGAATCAGGAACTATGAATGTAAAATGTTAGGATAATACCTAGAAAAAAAAGATGATGAGAGAATGATTAAACAAATGAGAGTTATATTCAATTACACCACTATATGGAGATATTTATACGTACCAAACGTATGAGGTGATCCTTGTATTTTGTCAAACTCCATACTTTAGCATAATTATTTTTGCAGATATTAGTGATAAATCCACAGGTTTAACACTGATATATACACTGAGTATATACAAAGTACAGAATGTAATGTAATCCATCAAAACAGTTTATGGAAGAAGTCTTATGATCACAAATAATGTCAAAATAATTGTTTATCGAATCAGGAACTATGAATGTAAAATGTTCGTCCCGAGGTTCCTCTAGTAACGTCAGAGGTACCACGAGTGCTAGGGGCCGCAGTACCCGCACCACGGCAGCTGAAAGGGACGGATGTCTAGAGGAACCACTGTCACCAGTGCATCATACACAGATCTCTTAAAAATCACCTGTGGCCTGCAATCAAATCAAATCGACGTGGATTGCTGTCAGCAGGTGACGTTTTAGAACATGACAATGCAAGGCCCCACACTGCCCGTACAACAGTTGCAACAATCACAGACCTGAGTGTCTTCCTCATCCAGACCTTGCCCCAGGTTATTTCCATATGTTTGGACCACTCAATGACGCAATGGGAGGAAACAAGTTCCGTTCCGATGAAGAGGTAAACATAAGTGCTTGCACGGACGACCAAAAGATTTTTGTTTCTTAACGCGTTTATGTACTTTGTAAGCGCTGGAGGACTTTTATTGAGCATGTGGGAGATTATGTTCAAAAGTGATACAGCTTTGTACCAACTTTTGTATAATAAATGATATTTAAAAACATTTAAGGTTTTCATTTGACTCACCTTTGTATATCAAATATAAACTTGTTATTTGTGCATCGCCTTATTGTAGGATAGTGGTACTTACCTTAAGCTGTAAGTGGATGAATATCCCAAGATTAATTTCCTAAAAGCTGCCTCTTGGACACGTCATGCCTGCAATAGACAGAAATGTTCATTAAGGCTGTAAACACATACTCCACTGGGAGATGGGCAATAAGGGGCCCTTCCATTAGCTCCACAAGCTCTTAGATTAACCCCCGTCCCTACCCTCTCTCCTGATTCACTTCACTGTCGATCAGCCGTCCTTAATCTATTTGCCAGTGACAGATTTTGGCTCCCTCGTTTTCAAACTGAAAGAAACGGACCATTCTCTGTGTCTTACAACGTCATTGTTACCGATGTAACTACATTTATTTGTGGAATTTAAAATATAATCTAAAACTTCTATGCTACAAATATAAAATCTCCTGTAGATGTAATACAGAAATTATCTGAGATGGCAGAAGGACATAGATGCATGCTTTAATCATTCACTGATACAGTACCTTTGTTTATTAAGTTTAGTTTATTTATTTAGCATTTAATTTCTGTACAGAAATATTTGCTTTCTCAAGATACAGTACAAACAATACAAACTAGAAATTCAGAAAATACAGAATTAATTCTGCATGCAATAATCAGATTAAATTGTATCAACAAATACAGAAAACTTACATGAATTGTCAACCATTAGTATCATAAAATTATTCTCATGTAATCATTTACTCTACTTAATCTGGTGTCTAAAATATTCAAAGAACTCTTGAGTACTATAGAAGCAATGATTTATTAAAAATGATTTCACATCTCTTCTGAATCTTTTCTTATCATTGTTTTTTATTTTCTTTAAGATTAAGTTATACATGTGAACCCCTTTATGAAGTACTGAGTTAAGTTTTTATTTGATCTTGATCCCAGTATATGTAATTTAGTACTATTCCTAGTATAATGTTCATGAATAGTGTTATTTGTTTGAAAGTATTGCATGTTGTTGTTTATAAAGCATACGGTTTCTAAGATATACAGACATGGCAGAGTTAGTATATTATTTTCCTTAAAATATTTCACACAATGAGTCCTTTTACTTAGATTTTCTTTTGTGTTACAAATAAAGCTTTTATTTCTGTAGCTGATCCCCAGATAAAGATACCATATGCAAGATAAGACTGCACATATGAATAGTAAATCAGCTTTAATGTTTGTGTATTACAAATTTTCCTTAGCACTGATATTATGTAGTGGGCTTTATTCATTTTTGCAGTAATATACTGAATATGCGGCTTCCAGCTTAAAAATTTGTCAATAATTACCCACAGAAATTTTGTTTCATTGGTATAGTGTATTACCTCATTGGCAAAGGTGATTACAGGAGCTACGAGGGCTATCCAGAAAGTAGATTACGTTTTGGAATAAAAAGTAAACAAAGTATAGGAAACAAATTTTATTATATACAGCTGAAAGCCACACTCAAATACTACTTTTCGACATAGTCACCATTCAAATTAAGGCATTTATCGTAGCGATGTACGAGCTTGGAAATTCCTTCGTCGAAAAATTCGGCCGCCTGCGCCTTCAACCACTTCGTTACCTCTTCTTGCAGCTGTGCGTCGTCATCAAAACGCTGCATAGCCAGCCACTTCTTCATTGCTGGGAATAGGTGGAAGTCGCTCGGTGCCAGGTCGGGACTGTACGGCGGATGAGGAAACAACTCCCACTTAAAAGATTCAAGAACTTCACGAGTGACATTTTCCGTGTGGGACCGGGCGTTGTCGTGAATCAACAAGATCTTAGAGCTCAACATTCCTCTGCGCTTGTTTTGAATGGCTCTTCTGAGTTTTTGGAGAGTTTGGCAATACCTTTGAGAGTTTATTGTAGTGCCTCTTTCCAGGAAGTCCAACAAAATCACACCTTTTCTGTCCCAAAAAACAGTCGCCATCATCTTCCTTGCCGATATTGTTTGCATGCATTTCTTGGGTTTTTGGGGAGAACTTGTGTGCCCCCACTGCATTGATTGCAATTTCGTTTCACAGTTCACGTGTTTCACCCATGTTTCGGCACCAGTAACGATGCGATCGAGTAAAGAGTCACCATCCTTATGGTAAACGTCCAAAAAGTTCAACGCTGCAGCCATTCGCTGATTTTTGTGGTTCTCTGTCAAGATTTTTGGAATCCATCTTGCACAAAACTTGTGGTAACCAAGCTTTTTGCTGATGATTTCGTGCAACAAACTTCGCGAAATTTGTGGAAAACTCAAAGAAAGTTCCGTTATTGTGAACCTTCGTTTTTCACGGACTTTAGCATCGACTTTTTCGACAAGTTCGGCAGTCACTATGCTGGGTCTCCCACTTCGATCTTCGTCGTGAACATTGGTTCGGCCATTTTTAAATCTGATGACCCACTGACGCACTCCACCTTCAGTGATAATGTTGTCCCCATACACTTCACAAAGCTGCCGATAGATTTCTATCGGTTTACAGTTTTTTGCAGTCAGAAACCTTATTACTGCACGCACCTCGCAGCTCGCGGGATTTTCAATTAACGCAGACATTTCAAACCGTCACAGTATCTGAACGGAGCACAGCACGAACCTCTCACTAGCACGGCTAGATGCCGACTGAGCTGCGCAACGCTCTGACCCCACGATGGCCGCGCTAGCCCCGCCCCTAGCGGAAACAGACGAAAACGTAATCTACTTTCTGGATAGCCCTCGTATATTAGCGTCATTTCTATTTGAAAGTGAAATATGCATACTTTGTGTCTTTTTAATATTAAGTAGTAATTTATTATTAGTTAGCCAATGCATCATATTTGTCATCACAGTATTAGCTTAATGTTGCAATTCAGAATTATTGCAGCCTTTATTATATTAGTGTCGTCAGCATATAGAATAGTTTCTGCATGGGGAATATTAAGTGGAAGGTCATTAATATATACTAGAAAAAGCAGTGGTCCCAGGATAGAACCCTGTGGAACCGCACATCTCACAATTCCAATATTGGAATGTTGGAATTATTGCAATTAAGCATAGATTTTTCTCTGAGATACATTATTTTATTAAAATTAATCAAATAGATTGTTTAAAAATTATCTTATACAAGGTACTGTTACAGGGTACCAAGCCAAATTTAGGAAAAGTTAAAATTACTGGGCTTAATAAATCCAGAAAATGATATTCCTAAAATTAATTTAGTTAATAGTGTATGTCTCTGAGGTATATTTAACCAAAACTATAAAATGAGGAGATAATACAATAAACCTTAGGTTATAGGTTTCAGGACAATAAATAGATTACGGGGACACGGTACAACTTCCAAAGGATGGTCTATTGTAATAGGGTTGCTCAATAAACAATGATTATAACTTTTTTACGTTCATAATCTTTCGCACTAAAATTCAATCTTATTATATGTTGTTAGCTTAATCTGAAACGACCACACTGTAGTAGTTTCATTGTTGGTACTCCTGGTTCCCGCCTGTGAGAACCAGGTAAGTTCATGCATGTTCAGTATCGCCAACCGCTGTAATGGAGGTAACAATCGAAGAACAATATGCGGCTTTGAAATTCTGCTTTCGTCTCAATAAATCTTCATTTGATGCCTATACAATGTTACAGGAGACCTATGGAGAGTCTGTTCTTCCCTACAGCACAGCTCGAAGGGAGTTTAAAATGTTTAAAGAGGGGAGAAAATCAATTTCAAAGGAAGGTGGACCCGGTGCTCCAGTTACTGCTCTTACGGAAGAAAACATCAAAACTGCTGCTGCCATTGAGAGAGAGAGGATCGACGAATTAGCTTAAGACCACTTTCTGAAATACTGAACATTTCATTGGATGCCACCCACACGTTGGTGACAGAAACATTACACATGAGATTGTGCACGATGGGTTCAAAAACTGTTTATTCCCGAATAAAAGGACATTCGCATGCAGGACTGCATGCAGTTAAAGTTGATGTTAGAGGAAGATCCGGAGTTTGTTTCAAACGTAATCACTGCTGATGAAACTTGGCTACATCATTTTGATCCTGAGAGCAAACAGCAATGCTCAGTGTGGAAATCTCCTTCATCACAAACCCCCAAAAAAAGCAAAAGTGGTTGCTTCTGCTGTGAACGTTATGGTCATCTCATTCTTTGATATTCATGCAATGGTTTACCAGCATGTTGTACCTGCACACACATCAGTAACTGGACAATACTACAGGGATGTCCTGAAAACTATACAAGTCCATATCAGGTGCAAAAGACCACATTTCCGTGAAGCAGGCTGGATGCTGTACCACGATAATGCGTGGCCGCATATTGGCAATATTATTACTGAATATCTTGCAAAAATAAACGTGAAGTATATCCCTCACCCTCCCTATAGTCCGGATTTATCCGCATGTGACTTTTTTCTATTCCCTAACTTGAAGAAACGCCTTCGTGGGAAGAATTATCCATCATCAGAAGCAGTGGTGAAGGCTGCGGAGGCGATTTTGAAGGATCTCTCAAAAATGGTGTCCAGCATGTCTTTGAAGAGTGGCAGAAACGCTGGGACAAGTACATCGCACTCACGGGAGACTATTTTGATAAGGAACATGAAAATTATGAAGATGAGTAAAGGTACATTGTCAGAAAATTATCATTCTTTATTGAACAGCCCTTGTAGTTATGTCCCAAGTGCGGCAGGATGAGACGAGAGAACACAGAGGGCGGCTGTCTAATGGAGCCACGACAGCATAGAGTGCAGGGTCCCTAAAATTTACCAGTTGGAAATACCCCGGCAAACCAGTACAAACGGCATCTCACCCCATTGCAGTCTGGAAACGGCTCCACCAGAACGGGATCAAATATTGTCGCTGTTTGACGGACATGTTGGCCATTGCTATGAGTCGAATACATCAATCAAGCAATCAATAAGTCAAACAATTTATTTTTCACTATAAAATAATGCAGACATTTTATATTATGTTCTACAAACATTGTCAAAAAATTGTCATTTAATTCTCTCTCTCTCTCTCGCTCTCTCTCTCTCTCACATACACACACACACACACACACACACACACACACACACATATATATATATATATATATATATATATATATATATATATATATATACAAAACACAAAAACTGGCCCTATACAGTCATTGCACTAACTCTAAAAGTATATTTTTAGAACAATAAAGTTATTTTCTGCAAAGTTTCTATTTCGCCTGTTACAGATTTTTGGAGAACCATACGGATCATGAAGGTGTGAACTATACAGGAACATAGCTATTACTATGATGTCACACAAAGCGTCCTGTACATCACTTCACTTGCTAACCATCGATCTGTTCGCGGATCAGCAGACATTTTCATGTAAACGCTGAAACAAACGAGAGCCCTCATAGTGTGGTAAGTAAAGCAATTATTTCCAGAGACAGAGACAAGACTCTCCTTCATCTTGTGTCTGTTCCTGTTAGCAGATTGCATGTCGTGTTGAAGGTAGAGAGAAAATTGCCTACACAGCAGCATCGACTGCTCCTACTAACACATAGTCCTCTATCTACTTCAAGATAACCATTATCTTATTGTAGTTACAAGGGAATACAGTAGACTTTAAGTGATAGTCAAATGTTTTGGTCGTTATGTGATGTATACATGACTTTCTCTACTCTTGTACAAACACTTATTGCTCTATCTACTTCAAGATAAACATTATATTATTGTAGTTACAAGGGAATACAGTAGACTTTAAGTGATAGTCAAATGTTTTGGTCGTTATGTGATGTATACATGACTTTCTCTACTCTTGTACAAACACTTATTGCTCTATCTACTTCAAGATAAATATTATCTTATTGTAGTTACAAGGAAATTCAATAGACTTTAAGTGATAGTCAAATGTTTTGGTCGCTATGTGATGTATACATGACTTTCTCTACTCTTGTACAAACACTTATTGCTCTATCTACTTCAAGATAAACATTATCTTATTGTAGTTACAAGAGAATACAGTAGACTTTAAGTGATAGTCAAATATTTTGGTCGTTATGTGATGTATACATGACTTTCTCTACTCTTGTACAAACACTTATTGCTCTATCTACTTCAAGATAAACATTATCTTATTGTAGTTACAAGAGAATACAGTAGACTTTAAGTGATAGTCAAATGTTTTGGTCGTTATGTGATGTATACATGACTTTCTCTACTCTTGTACAAACACTTATTGCTCTATCTACTTCAAGATAAACATTATCTTATTGTAGTTACAAGGGAATACAGTAGACTTTGGGTGATAGTCAAATGTTTTGGTCGTTATGTGATGTATACATGACTTTCTCTACTCTTGTATAAACACTTGTTGCTCTATCTACTTCAAGATAAAGATTATCTTATTGTAGTTACAAGGGAATACGGTAGACCTTAAGTGATAGTCAAATGTTTTTTTCTACACTGTCCTGTTACCCCGAGGGTTTCGGCGAAGGGGTATTGTAGCATGGTTGACTAATTACTCTCTTTCTTTTGTGTAGATTATTTTATAAGCTTTCATTTTAAATTTGTTTGAATGAATATTCAGTGTTTCAATTAAAACAATTTGTGGATCTGATATATTTAGTGCGATCCTTAATGTCAAAAGAGGTCCTTCGTCTGTTGGTTTGAAGCGCCTTCATTTATCCTA
The DNA here is from genome assembly GCA_030765055.1 of Mantis religiosa. Lineage (NCBI taxonomy): Eukaryota > Metazoa > Arthropoda > Insecta > Mantodea > Mantidae > Mantis > Mantis religiosa. Next base: position 4,817,289 of record CM060953.1, on the reverse strand, counting down.
ATGAAAGCGTACTTTATGACGGAGGGATGCAAATGAACTCATTGATTATATTACCCATATTGTGTAAGAGGTACTCTAAACTGCTGCATGTTGCTTTAACTATGGAATAAACCGAGGTAATGCCTGTCGTTTAATGATTTTGTGTTGGGATGCGACCTGAATACTCTCGAAACTCGCTGGTATCGACTTATATCTACTACTTCGAGATAAAGATTCGATACATACGCGTCAGCGAAGATTGCCGCGTTTTAGTTCTTAAAGTATAGGGAAAGAATTATTTAAATAAAAGAATATCGGCTTCGTCAAAAACAATGCAATGCTACAAAATAAACATGTGAATAACGTATACATGATTTAATTCCATCATATTGAAATGCAAATATATAACTATTTCTCTAAACAACTTACAGATCTTTGATCAAAGAGTAAAACGCCGTTTATTAGAAATTTCTGCAAGTACTTTTGAACTTTGTCTGAGTTTGGTAATTTCTTAAAGCTTTGGACAGTTTATTACGCGGTGCCTTAAGCCTTGTAATGTGAAGATTTACTTTACGTTTAGTATTTCTATAGAAATTCAGCATTTAACTACTTATCAGTGAATGCTAACATTTCATAGAGTTATATACATAAGTGGTCTGTAAAGTTTCCGACCTAATAAAGATACAAGACATTTTTTTAACATAGTCTCCTTGCAATTCTACAAACTTCTCCCAGCGATGCTCTCCTCTCTGTAAGCTCTGTATTCAATGACAGCTCGTTACTCCATTTTGTCCATTTTTATAAAAACACTCACATCAACTCAGACAACGACTATTACATAACAACTGAGCGTCCAAAATGGCTAAAACTTTAGTGAGTAACTGTCAACAGATGAACATCGAAATTCACTATCTTTTATTTACGGAAACTTTTCAGACAACCCTCGTATGTGTTTTGTTTTATGTTATACAAAAACGTATATAATATTAACCTAGAAAACCTCGGAATTCGCGACTGACACTTCTCAGGTTAAGTCTGAAGCAACTGGCAACATTTACCAATCACCCACAACAAGATTTAATTCAAACTGTTTCAGTTTATTTGCCCAGAATGTTTATTGTTGGTTGTTGAATTAGAAAAAGATCTATGTGTTGCAAGTCACTTGAATTTTGTCCTTTCATATATACTGATTAAATATTTAACTGGAAATTAACTTATTAATTTCTAGGAACCACTTCTTTTCAACTTTTAGATTATTTTTGGGATATTTTAGGTATTTTTAAATGTCCTTTTAGACAATTTATAGGTTCTCAACTTTCTAGCCACATTTATTTAACTTACTCTCAATTTCTGTTTAGGAGTGACTGTCGGTATTTTAAAGTGGATCGCAACATCACCACAATGAACCGATATAAACATTTGTTGTTCTATATTATTTTCACCTGCGTGTTGTTTTCTTCCATCTCCTGGCCAGAGGCATTCTGTTCTCTTAAAGGGCTCTCAGCGAAGCTCATTTGTTTTCTCCCCGCCCTCCGCTCCCCACTCCCGCTATTATATACACAAGCACGATAAGAAAACTGCTTCCAACTTTAAGAGATAAATTCTCGCCGTTTACATTAAAAATCTTGGTAATAACGGCTGCTTTCTCAACAGTTGCACTCCCTGGAATAGCTTCGTTAGCTTTCTAATCTAAAAGTTCTGAACTTGGCTAAGATTCTTGCCAACTTGATCCAAATAAATACGCGACTTTCTACGAGGGCCGTTCAATAAAAAATGATCACAATTTCTTTTTGACAACGCACCTTTACTCATCCTCATAATTTTGATGGTCCTTCTCAAAATAGTCTCCCCTGAATATGATGTACTTGTCCCAGCGTTTCTGCCAGTCTTCAAAGACATGCTAGAAACCATTTTTGAGAGATCCTTCAAAATCGCCTCCGCAGCCTTCACCACTGCTTCTGATGATGAATAATGACTCCCACGAAGACGTTAGGGAATATAAAAAAGTCACATGGGGCTAAATCCAGGGTGAGGGATGCACTTCACGTTGATTTTTGCAAGATATTCAGCAACAACATTGTCAATATGCGGCCGCGCATTATCGTGGTGAAGCATCCAGCCTGCTTCACGGAAATGTGGTCTTTTGCGCCTGATATGGACTTCCAATGTTTTCTGGACATCCCTGTATTATTGTCCAGTTACTGATGTGTGTGCAGGTACAACATGCTGATAAACCATTCCATGAATATCAAAGAATGAGATGACCATAACTTTCCCAGCAGAAGCAACCACTTTTACTTTTTTGGGGGTTGGTGATGAAGGAGATTTCCACACTGAGCTTTGCTGTTTGCTCTCAGGATCAAAATGATGTAGCCAAGTTTCATCACTAGTGATTACGTTTGAAAGAAACTCCGTATCTTCCTCTAACATCTACTATAACTGCATGCAGACCTGCAAGCGAATGTCAGTCTTGGAACTCATCGCGCACAAACACGTCTCATGTGTAATGTTTCTGTCACCAACGTGTGGGTGGCACCCAATGAAATGTTGAGTATTTCAGAAAGTGATCTTAAGGTAATTCGTCGATCCTCTCTCACAATGGCAGCAGCAGTGTTGATGTTTTCTTCCATAAGAGTAGTAACTGGAGCACCGGGTCCACCTTCCTTTGAAATTGATTGTCTCCCTTCTTTAAACATTTTTATAGATTCTATGCAAAAGGGAGAGCGCCCACCTTAGATAAATTGGTCGCACATTTGTAAGAAATTTGTGATTTTCCTTATGGGCGCTGCACTTTGCGCGGCAACCTAAAGGAGCTGGGTTTCAAATACCGCACTTTGAATAAGATAAGGGCTATTATAGAATCCAGTAGAATTGTAGCTTGGCGATATATATAATGTCAAAACTAAGGAAGTTTCGCAGTAATGGACATAAGATAATTTTTAGACGAAACCTCGTACGATACCCATGACGTATTGAAAAAGGAGGGCCGGGGTTGTAAAACGATTATAAGGGTTCGTCAAAAGAGGTGACTAAACTGCACACAACTTAACTAACCAGACTTTATATTAGGAAAAGCGTATCTGCACATTAGTTGGTAGCCAATGGGGACCTTGTAATACGTCAGCAATCAGATATTAATTGCCTGTGGGCAGAGTCCCAGAGCTGCAGAGAGCAGGTTCTCTATCACGTGGTCACATGGGATTGGTTCAACCCAACTGTATATTGCCTTATCAGTTTGTCGACAATTTCCCTTTATTCTGTTTCTTTACCATGTTTGTGGCAGGTGTCTGACCTTGCCTCTCCTGTTACCTAGCCTTTCTCGTTATATGCGCCCTGGTTCTCGGATACGCCCCATGGGAATAAGATTTCGGGATCTCCTACATTCGCATGGCCTCCGAATGCCTCGCGTGGAGAGGTCGTCCATCTGCCCTTATCCTGCATGGCAGCTCAATCGTGCGCGGTTCGATCTCGCTCTTTCAAGCAACTCTAGACTCGCTACTCCACATTCGGTGTTTCAACAACTTTTTGCCGAACTACCGAGCCGTTACCCTAATTATGTTCCGGTCTTTACAGACGGTTCTCAGTTAGGTAGCACTACGGGTTGCGCGTTCTTCATTAACGGTGAGGCTCATAAATTTCGTCTTCCGGACTCCACTTCAGTTTTCTCCGCAGAGCTGTATGCCATCTTCTATTTGCTCCTTTTTATTTGCAAGTTAGCTCCTGGCTCTTTTATTGTCTGCACTGACTCTCTAAGTGCTCTTCAGGCCTTGCAACAGCACACTGCCGCCCACTCCCTTGTTTTAAAAATACAGACCCAGATCTCGCAAATGCTCAGTCGCGGATACAATTTTGTTTTTACTTAGACCCCAGGCCATGTTGGGATTTCCGGGAATGAGGAGGCGGACGCGGCTGCTAAGTCCGCTTGCCGTTTGCCCCGGAGTTTAACAACTACGGTGCCATACCAGGATGTGCAACGTTTTTTCCGTCGCCAACTCCTATCTGCTTGGCAGCAATCCTGGACAGCTTTGGAAGGCACACAACTCCGGGCAATAAAGGAGAGCGTACAACCCTGGCCAACTTCCTGCAGGAATAACCGGCAAGCCGAGGTGATACTCACCCGGCTGAGAATTGGGCACACACGAGTAACTCATGGCCATCTGTTAAGAGGGGAACTGGCCCCTGTGTGTGCTCCGTGTGCAGTACGGCTCACTGTGCGGCATGTATTACTCGAGTGCCCGCAGTACGCCCGCGTTCGCCAGTCTTTGGGCCTAAGGACTAACTTGCAAGGTACTTTAGAGGACGACCCAGTGAACGTGGATAAGGCTCTGCGGTTTGTTTTTAAAATCGGTTTTAATAAACAAGTCTGACTTGTATTCTATATTTATTAATTTAAGAGATTTTAAATTTTTTGTACCTGGTTGAGTTTTTTATGTGCTTTTAATAGCTGAGTGTTTTTATTTTATCTTACTTTTTAACTTTGTGTAGCTTTTAGTTTTTAGAATTGACTTCGGACCCAAATGACCTTGTTGTCGACACTAAAACACTACTCACTCACTCGTCCTTTGGTCAAGCTTCCACGGAAATTACAACATGACAAAGTATTGAGGCGCATTCACCTTCATTCACGAGCGGTACATTCATTTCTATTGCAACCGCAGATTTGTCCCTTCACACACGATTCCCTTTCCTTTTTGCTTGTCACAATATTCCTTAACTTCCATAGAACTAATCGTTACCCGACATTCTTCTTTCACGATAAAGGCAAACCTTATCCACGTAATTCGCCTTGACGGAGATTCGACCTCGGGACCTTTTGAACGTGACGTAGAAAACCTTACGTCTACGGTATAGAAGAGGGCAGGGGAAGTGATATCAGAAGTATATAAATAAAGTTTTGTAAGGTAATTTGTAGAGAAAGTGATGTCAATTGTTTTCGCCCCGACATTCTCCACATAACAAAACACTGTTGTACCATACAGACCTGGTTCTGAATGCCTCTGTAACGTAACGTTGCCGTGACTGACAGCCGTCAGCGCTTTCGTATCGAGGTGCGACCAAAAAGCTTCCCCTTTCTCGCCGACTGAAAAGCTTGTTAAAATCTGACAACGAACGTCCAGTCGACGCTCTGCAAAGGAAAGCTTTTGGTGTTCGTCAGCAAGTGGCACAATTCACATCTTATTGAACAAATACAAGCTATGGAAAAGTAGAGTCAGAATGAAAAATTCAATGCCATAGCCGGGATTTGAACCACGGATCTTCTGGTCTCCGTCCAGCCGCTCTAACCATTGAGCTACTACGGCCAACGTGCCGATATGACATTAAATTCTCCAACTAACTCGTGTTTTTCCCACTAAACCACTAGGAGTTCTCATAAACACATGAGACAACTACGTTAATGGCGACTTACTATGCTGTAAGTACTTTAAGGCCCGGGTTTTATAGTAAACCACTAGGAGTTCTCATAAACACATGAGACAACTACCTTAATGACGACTTACTATGCTGTAAGTACTTTAAGGCCCGGGTTTTATAGTAAACCACTAGGAGTTCTCATAAACACATGAGACAACTACCTTAATGGCGACTTACTATGCTGTAAGTACTTTAAGGCCCGGGCTTTATAGTAAACCACTAGGAGTTCTCATAAACAAATGAGACAACTGCCTTAATGGCGACTTACTGTGCTGTAAGTACTTTAAGGCCCGGGCTTTATAGTAAACCACTAGGAGTTCTCATAAACACATGAGACAACTACGTTAATGGCGACTTACTATGCTATAAGTACTTTAAGGCCCGGGCTTTATAGTAAACCACTAGGAGTTCTCATAAACACATGAGACAACTACGTTAATGGCGACTTACTATGCTATAAGTACTTTAAGGCCCGGGCTTTATAGTAAACCACTAGGAGTTCTCATAAACACATGACACAACTACCTTAATGACGACTTACTATGCTGTAAGTACTTTAAGGTCCGGGCTTTATAGTAGACCACTAGGAGTTCTCATAAACACACGAGACAACTACCTTAATGACGACTTACTATGCTGTAAGTACTTTAAGGTCCGGGCTTTATAGTAAACCACTAGGAGTTCTCATAAACACATGAGACAACTACCTTAATGACGACTTACTATGCTGTAAGTACTTTAAGGTCCGGGCTTTATAGTAAACCACTAGGAGTTCTCATAAACACATGAGACAACTACCTTAATGGCGACTTACTATGCTGTAAGTACTTTAAGGCCCGGGCTTTATAGTAAACCACTAGGAGTTCACATAAACACATGAGACAACTACCTTAATGACGACTTACTATGCTGTAAGTACTTTAAGGCCCGGGCTTTATAGTTAACCACTAGGAGTTCACATAAACACATGAGACAACTACCTTAATGACGACTTACTATGCTGTAAGTACTTTAAGGCCCGGGCTTTATAGTAAATCACTAGGAGTTCTCATAAACACATGAGACAACTACCTTAATGACGACTTACTATGCTGTAAGTACTTTAAGGCCCGGGCTTTATAGTAAACCACTAGTAGTTCACATAAACACATGAGACAACTACCTTAATGACGACTTACTATGCTGTAAGTACTTTAAGGCCCGGGCTTTATAGCTAACCACTAGGAGTTCTCATAAACACATGAGACAACTACCTTAATGACGACTTACTATGCTGTAAGTACTTTAAGGCCCGGACTTTATAGTGAACCACTAGGAGTTCTCATAAACACATGAGACTACTACCTTAGTGACGACTTACTATGCTGTAAGTACTTTAAGGCCCGGGCTTTATAGTAAACCACTAGGAGTACTCATAAACACATGAGACAACTACCTTAATGGCGACTTACTATGCTGTAAGTACTTTAAGGCCCGGACTTTATAGTGAACCACTAGGAGTTCTCATAAACACATGAGACTACTACCTTAGTGACGACTTACTATGCTGTAAGTACTTTAAGTCCCGGGCTTTATAGTAAACCACTAGGAGTACTCATAAACACATGAGACAACTACCTTAATGGCGACTTACTATGCTGTAAGTACTTTAAGGCCCGGGCTTTATAGTAAACCACTAGGAGTTCACATAAACACATGAGACAACTACCTTAATGACGACTTACTATGCTGTAAGTACTTTAAGGCCCGGGCTTTATAGTAAACCACTAGGAGTTCACATAAACACATGAGACAACTACCTTAATGACGACTTACTATGCTGTAAGTACTTTAAGGCCCGGGCTTTATAGTAAACCACTAGGAGTTCACATAAACACACGAGACAACTACCTTAATGACGACTTACTATGCTGTAAGTACTTTAAGGCCCGGGCTTTATAGTAAATCACTAGGAGTTCTCATAAACACATGAGACAACTACCTTAATGACGACTTACTATGCTGTAAGTACTTTAAGGCCCGGGCTTTATAGTAAACCACTAGTAGTTCACATAAACACATGAGACAACTACCTTAATGACGACTTACTATGCTGTAAGTACTTTAAGGCCCGGGCTTTATAGTTAACCACTAGGAGTTCTCATAAACACATGAGACAACTACCTTAATGACGACTTACTATGCTGTAAGTACTTTAAGGCCCGGACTTTATAGTTAACCACTAGGAGTTCTGATAAACACATGAGACTACTACCTTAGTGACGACTTACTATGCTGTAAGTACTTTAAGGCCCGGGCTTTATAGTAAACCACTAGGAGTACTCATAAACACATGAGACAACTACCTTAATGGCGACTTACTATGCTGTAAGTACTTTAAGGCCCGGAGTTTATAGTTAACCACTAGGAGTTCACATAAACACATGAGACAACTACCTTAATGACGACTTACTATGCTGTTAGTACTTTAAGTCCCGGGCTTTATAGTAAACCACTAGGAGTACTCATAAACACATGAGACAACTACCTTAATGGCGACTTACTATGCTGTAAGTACTTTAAGGCCCGGGCTTTATAGTAAACCACTAGGAGTTCACATAAACACATGAGACAACTACCTTAATGACGACTTACTATGCTGTAAGTACTTTAAGGCCCGGGCTTTATAGTAAACCACTAGGAGTTCACATAAACACATGAGACAACTACCTTAATGACGACTTACTATGCTGTAAGTACTTTAAGGCCCGGGCTTTATAGTAAACCACTAGGAGTTCTCATAAACACATGAGACAACTACCTTAATGACGACTTACTATGCTGTAAGTACTTTAAGGCCTGGGCTTTATAGTTAACCACTAGGAGTTCTCATAAACACATGAGACAACTACCTTAATGACGACTTACTATGCTGTAAGTACTTTAAGGCCTGGGCTTTATAGTAAACCACTAGGAGTTCTCATAAACACATGAGACAACTACCTTAATGGCGACTTACTATGCTGTAAGTACTTTAAGGCCTGGGATTTTTTTGGGGGAGAAACACGAGTTTGTTGGAGAATTTAGTGTCATATCGGCACGTTGGCTATAGTAGCTTAAGGCTTACAGTGACTGGACGGCGAACAGAAGATCCGTGGTTCAAATCCCATCTGTGGCTTTGAATTTTTCAGTCTGACTCTATCTTTGCATACTTTAGCCTACACTTGGCTAATGTGAAAGTACATTTAATTTCCAGATACAAGTTAGTCTGTGTTCCTTGATGTTTGGAATATAGTGTGACTTTGTGGGTACGTAGAATTAAAAGACCGAGTTGCAGAAATTAAAAATCTCCTTTATTTTTGTGGAAATACTCCTACAGATTACAGCAGAATTACGTTACATACACCATCAGTCTACCAAGGTCGATCATAATAACAAACCGTGACAGCAGATTACATCCTTAGCTCTCGTTACAACAACACAGCTGGCTGTCTCTCGTTACAGCAACACTGTTTCACAACTAACTCTTTGTCAGCCATCACCTCCTTAAATACCTGTTTCGTAAATTCGAGATATTTCTGGACCAAGGAGGAGTCGAAAGTTCTATCACCTTTCAGAAGGGTAACCCTATCGGTGGCGGCAGGTCTTTTCTCTCGCGCTGTCTTTATTTCTTCCGGCATAATCCTTATCTCCAGGCTCTTTGTGTACACAAGCCGCGCTATAGCGATCGATTTCGCGACAATATGTAGAGCTCCCCATTCAGGACAAGATAGGTCCTTATGGAGGGAATTGGCTACTGTGACTGGATGTCGTCTATTGAACCTTTGTAGATAATAATAATAATAATAATAATAATAATAATAATAATAATAATAATAATAATAATAATAATAATAATAATAATAATAATAATAATAATAATAATAATAATAATAATAATAATAATAATAATAAATATAATAATAATAATAATAATAATAATAATAATAATAATAATAATAATAATAATAATAATAATAATAATAATAATAATAATAATAATAATAATAATAATAATAATAATAATAATAATAATAATAATAATAATAATAATAATAATAATAATAATAATAATAATAATAATAATAATAATAATAATAATAATAATAATAATAATAATAATAATAATAATAATAATAATAATAACAATAATAATAATAACAACAATAACAATAATAACAACAATAACAATAATAACAATAATAATAACAATAATAATAATAATAATAATAATAATAATAATAATAATAATAATAATAATAATAATAATAATAATAATAATAATAATAATAATAATAATAATAATAATAATAATAATAATAATAATAATAATAATAATAATAATAATAATAATAATAATAATAATAATAATAATAATAATAATAATAATAATAATAATAATAATAATAATAATAATAATAATAATAATAATAATAATAATAATAATAATAATAATAATAATAATAATAATAATAATAATAATAATAATAATAATAATAATAATAATAATAATAATAATAATAATAATAATAATAATAATAATAATAATAATAATAATAATAATAATACCTAATAAAAGATAATTCAATAAAACTCAATAATATAGTACTTAACAGTTTTTTACTATTTTATGAATTCCATATCATAATTGTAAATTTATGTTTACTTATATATTTTATTTTTATAAATGTATATATAATAATGTTCTATATATGAATGTAGTATGAATAAATGCTAAATATCTGGCATGTTAGTCTGGTTTAAGAAATTAGGTGCCAGAGTTATTACACAGATATTCATTTTATTTAATGTGCAACCGTTTCTAGAATTGTGTATTCTAGAAAACAACAGAAACAAATCCAGAGAAGTCTGCCTCAGTTAGTCTGCCCGCAAGAGGATTGTCATAGCGGACGAATCGGAATAGAACAGTCAATTTGAGTTGAGGTGGTCCTTGCCCGTTAGGTACCTCGTTGAGCTCTCCCGGTACTCAACACCTCATATGAGAAGATATGTGATGGGTGAGGATTACGAATGGGAGGTTTCCAACAGGTCGGGGTTTTCTCAGGGTAGATCTACATGAATTATCTCTTTTGAGTTTCAGGGAGTGGTTGCGTCCGGACAGGGTATGGGTATTATCATATAGAAGACACCACGACCGTTGAATGTCAAGTTTATTGATATAAGTAGTGCTCTCCACTCGTCACTGTTATCTTGATGTTATTCGCACATTAGGCCGCGAGATTTGAGGTTTGCCCGTTGCTGTGCGCATGACACGACGGCTGGTCTGAATCACAGTCGCGAGTGAACTGGGCGCTCCGAGTGTTGTATGTATCTGTGTACGCATTGTTTGTGAACGTCGAGGGCATTACTTCGTGCATTCGCGAACACGGACTTTGATGAATTTTCAGTACTTGTGGCCCCCTTCACTCGCCGAAACAGAGTGTTTTTTCTAGCAAACATCAAACGTCGCCATTGCACAAATTTCCCCTTCCTTTCGCCGAACTTTGGACACTTTGGGGGTCATGTCACCTGTTACTTGTTCCTTATAGGTTGTGTTTCCTCCCTACTCTTAAATTTAATAGCAATTTCTAATGTTTGAAACGTGTATTCTATGCAATTTTCACTTTCCCACAGTCAAGTTAATTAATGCATAAGCATGTTTAAAAATGTGTATCTTAAATCCCGGTGCCTATTCTATCATCACGTACCGTGTGCAGGCCAAGGCATGGGCTGGCGCCGAGAATCTAACCTTGTACAATGCCATCTTTGTCGGGAAGAAACACAAAGAATCTACCTGTGAGGGAAAATGTTCATTTTACTATCTCCCTTAACACGTTGGGTTCGTGCTTTTAATAATATATATCGGGATTGCCTGTTTAGTATATGCACATGTATATTTAATCATTATCCTCTATATTTATTATAACTTTGTTTAATTCATATTGTGGTATCTATCTGCCCTTAATTATGCGGAGTTATTATGACAATGTTATGCCTAACAGGGAAGGTATCAGAGTACATAATGTAATCATGAGAACAAAATAACACATTTCTACAATAAAATATTGATATCTTTATTTATCTCACATATGAATTGCTTCTTTCCTACAACGTCAGTCCACACAGATTTCGTGGTACCATTCTACATTTTACTTGGCTTATTTGAGTAAAATTTCATCCGTTTCATTTATCGTCCGATATCACTTAAATCTGGAAGAAGTAAATAAAAAAAGAGAATCAATCTCCCGTCTTACCTTAATCCTTTCTCCCACTGTTGTAGCGCTATTTATTTTTGTCCGTTGGCAGCACTGATTAAGTAACTATCATAACAACAAGAAGGATTATGGATGTAAGAAAGTCTGTATTTTCTTACTGTACAAGTTTCTGGAGCAATTTCAAAGCACATTCGTTATAAATCTATCTTAAACGAAGTTAAAAAATAACAAAATACCAGAAATGGAGCAATAACAACCCTCGTTTCCATAAAAGAGGCTCGATTTGTCACTTAGGCTGACAAAACACAATCGTATTACACAGTCAACTGTCTCAGGTAGTTGACTTCTTCGTTGAAACAAAACAATACACTAACGTCTCTTTGGGACCAGATTTTGAAATACTAATTCGAATACACGTGCTTATCTAAAATGTCCTATTGAACTTCTAAGCTATTGACCGTTAAACTTGTTTGTTCTAAACTTACTTATAGATCAGGAGCAGATCTTCTTTCTACATTATCTGCTATCAATAATACAGAAAAAGATCTATTTGGTAAAAAAATTATTTTATTGAAGTTATTTAAAACTAATGTTACACCTCGCACGTGAACCATTTACACTCTCAATTTTAAATGTCCTCTGTAGCAGTACACCTTACATTATTAAAAAGGAATTATTAATTTATATTTAAGAAACAATAATGAAAAATAAATGGAGAAGTGATGTAAAGAAACAAATTGTGAGTTTTGTACTGCAAAGTAGTAATTGCTGCGTTATTTTTCTCTTCTCAATATTTTATTCATGTATTTCTATTACGTTACTTACAAATAAAAAGTACGAGGAATATAGTGAAGTGTTGGGCCAGGTTGTCAATTGATCATATTCATTATATTACAATGTTTACTAGCTATGCCATGTTTACTTCATCTTTTTATGTGCAATTCCGTTTTCTAACTCTGCATATAAAAGCTGTCTAGCTTTCATATAGTCTTTACCGAAAATTTTAACCAATGCTAACTTTGTATCCATTTTGAGCCAGTTCTCGCTTATACATTTTAACTTTACAATGAAATACTATATAATCTATTCTTTTTTTTCATTCCCTTCAGAGGTTGCACAATTGCTACGCTGTCTGAAACAATATAACCTTTGATGACTCTCTATAACGATTTAGGTGAAAGCAAACAAGGCTGAGTGTCAGTGTGATAATATAGAGTAACAAGTGTTACTTCCGTATATTCTAAAACGTTTATATTCGATAAGGTCTAAGACTACAGAACCACCACATCGTAATTTAATCTTTGCAGCTAACAGCGATATTGCAAAAGCGGTAACTGCAGTGGAATACGGAAAACAAAACTCCAAACTGATTAATTTTTCAAACAACTGACGACGAGTGGAGCTTTGGCACCTGACGCTAGAATGCGACGAGAACATTTTCCGATATCTGAATTTAGTCGGCTTCAGGCTCTCTCGCTCAAGCTTTGAAACTTGCCTCTAAAACACCTTTCAGGATAAGAGAAAACCTCCAACGTTAAGTCATATCGGACGATGAATGAAATGATGTTCAAATGAGTACAGGGTACATAGAGCTTAGAGTTACCAGACATTCATCTTTCAGGATAAGAGAAAACCTCCAATGTTAAGTCATATCGGACGATGAATGAAATGATGTTCAAATAAGTACAGGATACATAGAGCTTAGAGTTACCAGACATTCATCTTTCAGGATAAGAGAAAACCTCCAATGTTAAGTCATATCGGACGATGAATGAAATGATGTTCAAATAAGTACAGGGTACATAGAGCTTAGAGTTACCAGACATTCATCTTTCAGGATAAGAGAAAACCTCCAATGTTAAGTCATATCGGACGATGAATGAAATGATGTTCAAATAAGTACAGGATACATAGAGCTTAGAGTTACCAGACATTCATCTTTCAGGATAAGAGAAAACCTCCAATGTTAAGTCATATCGGACGATGAATGAAATGATGTTGAAATAAGTACAGGGTACATAGAGCTTAGAGTTACCAGACATTCATCTTTCAGGATAAGAGAAAACCTCCAATGTTAAGTCATATCGGACGATGAATGAAATGATGTTCAAATGAGTACAGGGTACATAGAGCTTAGAGTTACCAGACATTCATCTTTCAGGATAAGAGAAAACCTCCAATGTTAAGTCATATCGGACGATGAATGAAATGATGTTCAAATAAGGACAGAGTACATAGAGCTTAGAGTTACCAGACATTCATCTTTCAGGATAAGAGAAAACCTCCAACGTTAAGTCATATCGGACGATGAATGAAATGATGTTCAAATAAGTACAGGGTACATAGAGCTTAGAGTTACCAGACATTCATCTTTCAGGATAAGAGAAAACATCCAACGTTAAGTCATATCGGACGATGAATGAAATGATGTTCAAATAAGTACAGGGTACATAGAGCTTAGAGTTACCAGACATTCATCTTTCAGGATAAGAGAAAACCTCCAACGTTAAGTCATATCGGACGATGAATGAAATGATGTTCAAATAAGTACAGAGTACATAGAGCTTAGAGTTACCAGACATTCATCTTTCAGGATAAGAGAAAACCTCCAACGTTAAGTCATATCGGACGATGAATGAAATGATGTTCAAATAAGTACAAGGTACATAGAGCTTAGAGTTGCAAGACATTTGTCTTTCAGGATAAGAGAAAACCTCCAACGTTAAGTCATATCGGACGATGAATGAAATGATGTTCAAATAAGTACAGGGTACATAGAGCTTAGAGTTACCAGACATTCATCTTTCAGGATAAGAGAAAACCTCCAACGTTAAGTCATATCGGACGATGAATGAAATGATGTTCAAATAAGTACAGGGTACATAGAGCTTAGAGTTACCAGACATTCATCTTTCAGGATAAGAGAAAACCTCCAACGTTAAGTCATATCGGACGATGAATGAAATGATGTTCAAATTAGTACAGGGTACATAGAGCTTAGAGTTAAATGTCGTACTTAAATACCAAGTTTGGAAATCGCCCATCTGAAACTCGATAAGGAAATAGGTCGAAGCGGAATTGTAATATGAAGGTAAGAACCGTGTAAGTGACATGGTAAGGTTAAACGTCCTCTGGATTTTGTAAGTGCACCAAGCGAGGACAAAAAATCTTAAAATAATATTAGGATGACGGTTTGGGAGTTGTTTTACCATTTTATTAAAGGAGTGATTTACATATTCAAATGTAGTGTCCAGGTTAATTTTCCTTGAGCAAATAATGTAGAATTTAGAGCAGGGAGGCAGGTTTAATTACTTGCACAGCCTGTGATCTACACAAGAGTAGCTCAGGTCTTGTGAACCAACCCACGCACATACATTTATTTGCATATCATACGCAGCTCTGTATGTGTCGAGTCTTTTACACAGGAAATCAAATTAGCTTTTGGGGAGGAAATTAAAATTTGTGTATTAAATCTGAGATGGTTAGTGTAAAAACTTCTGAATCATCAGGACCCGCCTTCCATGCCAGACTCGGGCATTCTTTGTGAAGTTCTCTTGTACAAACACTTATTGATCTATCTACTTCAAGATAAACATTATCTTATTGTAGTTACAAGGGAATACATTAGACTTTAAGTGATAGTCAAATGTTTTGGTCGTTATGTGATGTATACATGACTTTCTCTACTCTTGTACAAACACTTATTGCTCTATCTACTTCAAGATAAACATAATCTTATTGTAGTTACAAGGGAATACAGTAGACTTTAAGTGATAGTCAAATGTTTTGGTCGTTATGTGATGTATACATGACTTTCTCTACTCTTGTACAAACACTTATTGCTCTATCTACTTCTAGATAAACATTATCTTATTGTAGTTACAAGGGAATACAGTAAACTTTAAGTGATAGTCAAATGTTTTTGTCGTTATGTGATGTATACATGACTTTCTCTACTTTTGTACAAACACTTATTGCTCTATCTACTTCAAGATAAACATTATCTTATTGTAGTTACAAGGGAATACAGTAAACTTTAAGTGATAGTCAAATGTTTTGGTCGTTATGTGATGTATACATGACTTTCTCTACTCTTGTACAAACACTTATTGCTCTATCTACTTCAAGATAAACATTATCTTATTGTAGTTACAAGGGAATACAGTAGACTTTAAGTGATAGTCAAATGTTTTTGTCGTTATGTGATGTATACATGACTTTCTCTACTCTTGTACAAACACTAATTGCTCTATCTACTTCAAGTTAAATATTATCTTATTGTTGTTACTAAGGAATACAGTAAACTTTAAGTGATAGTCAAATGTTTTGGTCGTTATGTGATGTATACATGACTTTCTCTACTCTTGTACAAACACTTATTGTTCTACCTACTTCAAATAAACATTATCTTACTGTAGTTACAAAGGTATACAGTAGACTCTAAGTGATAGTCAAATGTTTTGGTCGTTATGTGATGTATACATGACTTTCTGTACTCTTGTACAAACACTTATTGTTCTACCTACTTCAAGATAAACATTATCTTTTTGTAGTTACAAGGGAACACAGTAGATTTTAAGTGATAATCAAATGTTTTGGTCGTTATGTGATGTATACATGACTTTCTCTACTCTTGTACAAACACTTATTGCTCTATCTACTTCAAGATAAACATTATCTTATTGTAGTTACAAGGGAATACAGAAGACTTTAAGTGATAGTCAAATGTTTTGGTCGTTATGTGATGTGTACATGACTTTCTCTATTCTTGTACAATCACTTATTACTCTATCTACTTCAAGATAAACATTATCTTATTGTAGTTACAAGGGAATACAGTGGACTTTAAGTGATAGTCAAATGTTTTGGTCGTTATGTGATGTGTACATGACTTTCTCTACTCTTGTACAAACACTTATTGTTCTACCTACTTCAAGATAAACATTATCTTATTGTAGTTACAAGGGAATACAGTAGATTTTAAGTGATAGTCAAATGTTTTGGTCGTTATGTGATGTGTACATGACTTTCTCTATTCTTGTACAATCACTTATTACTCTATCTACTTCAAGATAAACATTATCTTATTGTAGTTACAAGGGAATACAGTGGACTTTAAGTGATAGTCAAATGTTTTGGTCGTTATGTGATGTGTACATGACTTTCTCTATTCTTGTACAATCACTTATTACTCTATCTACTTCAAGATAAACATTATCTTATTGTAGTTACAAGGGAATACAGTGGACTTTAAGTGATAGTCAAATGTTTTGGTGCTTATGTGATGTATACATGACTTTCTCTACTCTTGTACAAACACTTATTGCTCTACCTACTTCAAGATAAACATTATCTTATTGTAGTTACAAGGGAATACAGTAGACTTTAAGTGATAGTCAAATGTTTTGGTGGTTATGTGATGTATACATGACTTTCTCTACTCTTGTACAAACACTTATTGCTCTATCTACTTCAAGATAAACATTATCTTATTGTAGTTACAAGGGAATACAGTAGAATTTAAGTGATGGTCAAATGTTTTGGTCGTTATGTGATATCATTGTGTTTTAAAAACTACACATATTTGGTATAACTAGAGTTTGTCTTTTATGATTGATGAGCTATAGAAAAGTTATCTACAATGATGAGAAGGTCAAAGGATATAGAAAATTCAAGATATACGTATTGCTGACCTCCACGAGGGTGCAGCTCTAATACGGAGCTAAACATTGGAACTCTGATATTCACATATATAGTCTTCGACAGCTTGGGAATCCTTTATCCGGAAGCGTACCTTGAACTGTTTTACCGCTCTCGGAGTCCTTATCATGGAGCTTGAGTCCTTACCTCAGCTCGAAACAGCACACTGACTAAATAAAATAAAGTTTTGTATAGAAGTAGAGAAGTTAATACAAATGCTTGGATATTTTTTAAGGTTGATGCATTGAATAAAGTGACGACGCCGAGACAAAATGTGCGGACTGTATTCTGAGTTTTGCCGGTTCGTATCCTGTCTATGGTACACCTCCATTTAGATTTTTCCTGTTTCCTTGATAAATCGAATCTGATCAAACGTAACAGTATTTCGTTTTGTAAAATACGTGATCATATTTTACGAAACAAAGCGTTCATAACTCCGTGAATCTTGATTAGAGCTTGGCTAGACGTACAGTTAATGAGGCAGTCGTTATTAAGCGCTTCTGTGTTCCATTGATTCGGCTGAAAGGCGGTTTTGCTTCCAATACAAATAATTCCCTACCTTGTCCAGCGGGAAATCTGCTGAGTGCAGTTTCAATTAAAATGGAGGCATAGCTACTAATATAGAACCTGCACAAACAGATGGGATACTGCCAGAGTTACGCTAACTCAAATTTCGTTTATTACTTTTCCTGCCAGGAACATACTACCGAAACTCTATTCAACCTTAAAGTCTGTACGGCTTTCAAGATTACATCGTAACGCTGCAGTAAAACATATGAAGGTTGTGATATATAGACGTAAACAGTTGAAGATAGAGAATGTCAACATTTGTTGGTTGTTGGAGTGATACAAACCGCCCCCACTGCGCGGTAAAAGTTAGTTCCTTATTTAACATGGTGATATATCTTTATATTGTGACTTTGTGGGTTCGTGAAATGAAAAGTCCAATTACAAAAACTCAACAATGTTCTTTATTTCCACCGACTTACAGTTTAAACACTTGCCAATTACACAGAATTACGTACTGCACACAATTACAATTCACCAGTTCGTCCGTTAACGTTACACTTGCACTCGCGATTACGTAAACTCCGATGCACATACACAGTCTTCTCGTCCTTACACTAGCACTGCACTCTTACGCTGATTGCCAAGAACTCTGACTGACTCCTCTTGCACGACGTGTTGCTTATATAGGGTCCGCTTGCCGATCTGGAAGGTTCTCCATTAGATGAAATATCCCGTAAGTTCGAGAACACAGGTGGAACAGAAAGAGATGGCACAGTGATGTTTTTTCTCCCAGCCACCTCCTGTCACCACTATAAGACAAACGAGGGGGGCGTGGCTAAGACGGACCTCCCCTGCTCGCCCGCTCCCAGCTGCTTCTATAGGGTGTTCCAACGATCGGGTGACAATATGTTGAAAGAGAATTATCATTATATTTTCGTAACTGTTTGAATTAAATATATTACGCAACAGAGTTGATTTATCTGAAATGCATATTAATTCTTAAACGAAGTAAAGAGGAGGTTCCTTTGCTCTCAAGCACGTGGCACGATAGCACGTGATTTAGCGGTAGTGATGACATATTTGTTTATATGACGTTTATCACTGACCTTGTTTTTAACTGGATTAGTCATATATCGCCATTCGACGGTGTGCTATGACAAGTGTGAGAGCTAAATTATGTATTGATCGTTTATTGCCCGTGTACTTATTGTGATTTTCTGGGTTCATAGAATTAAAAGGCCGAGTTGCAGAAATTAAAAATCTCCTTTATTTTCGTCGAGATACACAGTTCAATTCTCACTTAACAACATCACATCACATCACATCCAAGGTCGATGACAATAACAACAGTGACAGCAGATAAGCTCTCGTTACTTCCAGCTGTCTCTCATTTCACAACTACAACTCCTCACTGTTTACAACTAACTCTTTGCGAGCCGTCACGTCCTGAAATACCTTTTTCGTGAATTCGAGATATTTCTGGATCAAACAGGAATCGAATGTTCTATCACTTTCTAGAAGCGTAACCCTATCGGTGGCGGTAGGTCTTTTATCTCGCGCTATCATTATTTCTGCCGGCATCCTCCTTATCTCCAGGCTTTTGTGTACACAAGCCGTGCTATCGCGATCGAGTTCGTGACATTATTATATGTATAATAACAAAGTCTACTGCCAGTTTTTCGCTGAAGCATCGCAAGGGAAAACCTTTACAAAACGGCGAAAAAAGAATTGTGGTGAATGTTTTTAATGCACTCACAGAGAAGAACCGCCTTTGACAGTGAAAGAAGTCGAAGAGCTGTGCTCTGAAGTTACAGGTGTGAGTGTTAGATGCGTAGGAACATCGCGACATGAAACTGAGACAACAGGAAAACTTACCACTCCATGGGCGATACTGCTGTGTGGCGAAGACGTTATTTAAGGACAATAAGACTGTACCAGCGTACAAATCGTACAATATAGTACCTTGACGAGACTTGGGTGAATGAAGGACACACAACAAGTATGACTGAAAGACAAGCATTTTTGTCAGGTATGTGTGCTGGTTTAAAAAAAAATCCCAGTGCAAAAGGCCGAAGGCCTATCATTATGAACTTGTTTCAGTTTCATTGCTCATTCATTCAGTTTCAACTTGCTCAGTTTCATTATAAACTTGTAATTTTGCATGCCTTTATATTCTTATTTGTATGATTTTATCTATCTTGCTGGCAATTATTATGACGTTTACTGCAGTTTTAAATGTGAAGGTAAGGCACCACCTATGACCTATGGCACGAAAGCATTAGCCAATTAGGGTGAGGGGAAGGTAGTTGCACGCGGAGTGATACATGTCAGCGGGGCAAGGTTATATGAAACTGATATTAGAAAGAGTATATAAAACATATTACGTTTCACTCGGAAAATCAATATCAAGTCTTTATTGAAAATTCACATTTGAGATACGCTGAACCAAAAATGTTTAGAAAAAAGCGGGTCCGTGTTTTATCTCTGAACTGTATAACAAAACCGATACGTAGGTCAAATACTGAAAAACTGCGAGTACTTCTATCGGAATTTCTCACAAAACTTGGCGTGTGTCCTCAATATGCCATATTTAGCTCTTCCAGAACGTGGTAAATCTTTAGTGTTTTCGTCTCCATTGTTGAAACGTTGGTACCATCGTTGTGCCACACGCTCACTAACGACATCTTCTCCTTTCACTTCACATATTCTTCGAGCTGCTACAGCGACTTTATAATCTTGTTTCTAGTAATGTTTTAGAAGGACTATGACATCTCCATTTTGTGATTGTTTATTAACAACTGAACACTGATACTAGTCATGGCATCCTATGAATAGCATTGCCAAACAAAAGAAACCCAATAAATTTCCCAAAGCCCTAAAATAAAAAAAAAAAAAAATTGTTTTTTCTTAAGATCACACGACAGATCTGAAAACTTAATAACAATTCATTATAAATTATTCTCAATAATTATTTTAAAAAACGTAATGTTGACACCTATTGTTGCAGAAAGAGGTCAGTTGCGAGGTAAACATTTCATGTCTTACGCTAAGTGTACCCTGAAACAACTGAATGACGACAGACTTGCGACCGTGCGTAGAGGGTTATACATAAAGGCTGTGTAAAGGAAGTAAAATCAAATCACATAATATACTGTTTTACATATATTTTATTTTTATATTAAAATACATGCTATTTCACAATCAATTTTAATATTTTATTTCTTGCGACTTCATTACTTTTTATTTTTAATAAAAATACAGGTTTATACATATATTTTAACATAATTATATGATATTCATTTACTTATTTGCATATGTTTGGTTACGTATACATTTTACACATGTTATCACATATCCGTACATATACTCATTACTCCATATATTACATGTCATATTCATTTCAGATGATTTGTCACAATTGATACTGATATTAATACAAATTCAATTCAATTCAAATGTTTTTGTTCGATGTTTTGTATTTAAACTTTTATTGTCCAAACTAAATAATTTATATTTAAACCTTTTCTTCTGTAAAAAAATCAAATTTATACATCAAATATTTTGCTCCTCCGTCGGCCTTTCAGTTTGTGGGAAAACATAACCTATAAGCTGTAAATGAAAATAAACGTAAAACATAATTTTAATAAGTGATAATTTTATTATTTACGTGTTATTACATTTAATTTAATGATGTTTTACATTTTACTACTCACAATAATCAGAAACTTTCAATAAAAATAACCAGCTCTTAAATGAAACATCTCTTTCACGAATTCCTAACAATTAGCACACACGTTTTATTTTTTGTTATTACCGTTTTAATTATCCAAATACCGAACGTGGGTGGTATTATCTGTTCGTTTTGACTATTATTATTATTGTTTAAAGTGGAATTTGACATGTTGTCGACTTGTTAAATGACAGAAGGTTATCTGATCGGATCGGTTAATGACACTTGACAGACGTTTGTAAGAACGGTCCTAAGACAATTATTTTTATAATGAAACTCCTGTAGGTTTTCTCAGTTTTTCATAATATTTGAAATATGTTAAAACATACCTGGATGTGCGTTGCTGATCCGCTGTTGAGTGCGTCAGAAAGTCTACGTGTATAGCGGTATGGACAGCATAAGACTGTGGGGTTAGTTCGGATTGAGCCGACTCGAGCCGACTTCACCCGAATGAGAGTCAGATATTCCAGTGTGACGACTCAGTTTAATTCACTACACACAAAATGTGCTAAACGCGCCTAAAGAAGTTCTCACTTCAAAAAACCGACTTTACTTATGACACTACTTTATATATATATATATATATATATATAACATTAAACGTACTCGAAATCCTAGAGGACTTAGAAAATAAAAACTAAAGTATACATAAATTGTTGTACATAAATTGCAATGTGAGGTGAGTAATTTTTTTGGAAATCTTCGTATGGCATCTTTGGAGGACATTAATATTAATTAATGGCACGTCGCAATTTTTTAGTCTCACAGTAGCTAGCGGCGTTTATTGTTATACCGGTAGGCATAACATAGCACAACAATACACCTTTTCTGTCCTAGAACACACTGACCATCACTTTGCCGGCAGAAAATGTTTGTTTGAACTTTCGCGCTTTCGGCGAATTCGAATGCCAACACTGACGAGAACATTCTTTAGTTTCTGGTGTTGTGTAGTGCACCCAGGTTTCATCGCCAATGACAATTGAATCCAACAATTCCTTGTCCTGTTCTGCATAGCGCTCCAGGAATAGGTGGGCCGCTTCAACGCGTTGTCGTGAGCATTTTGGGGACCCACCTCACACACACCTTGCGATAATGCAAATGTTCGGTCAGAATTTTGTCAATCGTAGTCTTACTGACTTCAGGGATAAGTTCGCACAGCTCGCTGTCACACGCCGATCTTTAAGCATTTCTTGCTCCACTTTTGCAATTGTTTCGGCTGAAACCGAAGGTCGACCAGAACGCTGTTCGTCATGGATGTCTGTACGTCCGTCCTTGAACTCTCTGACCAACTTTCGCACGTTTTTGACGTCCATACACTGTGGCCCATAGACTTCGCATAACTAACGATGAATTTCACTGTGGGTAGTGCCCTGGGCACTCAAAAAAGGGATCACTGCACGCAACTCGCACTTGGCGGTGGAAGTGATAGGAAGCTTAATCCCAAACGGCTGCCCAGCCAAGACTAATGATTACAACGGGTTCGTTGTGGTGGGGATTTGAAGGGGTGTAAGCAAGTTACACGCCAGTGTTGCCAGATCTCGCGTAACAGCGTTCCTCACGACTACAGCGCCTTTGAGACCTTATTTTACGGACACTTCAAATCATAGAGGCCTGAGAAAATAAAAACTAAAATGTAAATCAATTGTAATATGAGGTGAGTAAAATTTCTGGAAATGTTCGCATCTCATCATTGGAGTTCATTACTTAATTATTCATAAAGTCTGAAAATGTATATTTAAATGAAATCGCTCGATGGAGTTTTTCTACTTGGCAGTCAGAAGAGAACGTAAAAATTAGTTAAAAATGAACTCGCTTGATGCTGCGCGTATTTTCTAATCCGGAAAATCCGGCTCAGAGGAAGGCATTTCATTCTGTCAATATTGAAATACGAGCGCCCTGGAGCAAGCGCCCACAACTTGGAGTCCATTGGTTTTGAGTTGTGAAGTGCCAGAAGGCCAATAATTAGCCAGTACATTCCTGTGAAGCAGACCACAATATCGATTATTAAACATTCCCTGGGAGTCTGGCCTGTGACATCATCAAGTCTCCAGCTGCTTGTTTCTCACTGCCTCAAGGGTGTCTCACTTTCACCACGGAAATATAAGTATCGTCCCTTTAATAGAAAATGTGTTTGCATTCTCTGTTACCCACTTGTGTACCGATATTTCAAGAAATAAACGTTTTGAAACGCCCTGGATAAAAATATACTTTTATAGAATAAGAGATTGGTCTGAAAAGTTTCCGACCTAATAAAGATACAAGACATTTTGAAGTGAAAACTTCTTTAGGCGCTATGAAAGTGTAGAGCCAGACTAAAAAATTCAATGCTATAGCCGGGATTTGAACCAGGGATCTTCTGGTCTCCGTCCAGCCGCTCTAACCATTGAGGTACTATGGTCAACATGCCGAAATGTGATTAAATTCTCCAACTGACTCGTGTCCTTCCCGGTAACCCACTCGGCACGTTGGCCATAGTAGCTCAATGGTTAGAGCAGCTGGACGGAGACAAGAAAATGCGTGGTTCAAATCCCGGTTATGGCATTGAATTTTTCAGTCTGGCTCTACCCTTTCACAGTGCGTCCTACACACGGCTAGTGTGAAAGAACAATTAATTTCCATTAATTGTACCTAATAGTGGTCCGAACTATAAAGCCCGGATGTGTGTGTGTGTGTGTAGTGTTTAACGCCCGCTTTTACTACATACGGCACCGCAGGCGGTGACACAGATGGAACATGAGATGAAGATGGAGCACCGGTGGAATGAGATGGCGGGGGAAACCGGAGGTCCCGGAGAAAACCCGCCCCAGCGCCGTGTTGTCCACCAAAAATCTCACTTTGTGGTCGCCTGGGATCGAACCCAGGCCGCCTTGGTGAGAACCAAGCGGTCTAACCACAGAGCCACGGCGCGGCCTAAATCCCGGGCCTTAAAGCACTTACAGCATGGTAAGTCGTCATTAAGGTAGTTTATGAGAACTCCTAGTGGTTCACCGGGAAAAAACACGAGTCAGTTGGAGAATTTAATGTCATGTCGACTTGTTGGCCGTAGTAGCTCAATGATTTAGAGCGGCTGGACGCAGACCAGAAGATTCGTGATTCAAATCCCGTCTATGGCATTGAATTTTTCAGTCTGAGTCTATGTTTTCATAATGCGTCCTACACACGGTTAGTGTGAAAGAACAATTAATTTCTTTAGGCGCGTTTATCACATTTTATGGGTAGTGAATTAAACTGAGCCGTCACACTGGAATATCTGACGCTCATTCGGGTGAAGTCGGCTCGAGTCGGCTCAATCCGACCTAACCCCACAGTCTTATGTAGTCCATACCGCTATACACATAGATTTTCTGTCGCACTCAACAGCGGATCAGCAACTCACATCCAGGTATGTTTTAACATATTTCAAATATTATGAAAAATTCAGAAAACCTACAGGAGTTAAAAAAATAAGTATCTTAGAACCGTTCTTACAAACGTCTGTCAAGTGTCAGTAACCGATCCGATCAGATAACCTTCTGTCATTTAACAAGTCGACAACATATCAATTCCACTTTACACAATAATAATAGTCAAAACGAACAGATAATATCACCCAAGTTTGGTACTTGGATATTTAAAACGTTAATAACAAAAAATAAAACGTGTGTGCTAATTGATAGGAATTCGTGAAAGAGATTTTTCATTTAAGAACTGTTTATTTTGTTGACAATATCTCTAATTATGAGTAGTAAAACTTAAAACATCATTAAATTAAATGTAATAACACGTAAATAATAAAATTATCACGTATTAAAATGACGTTTTGTGTTTATTTTCATTTACAACTTATAGGTTATGTTTTTCCACAAACTGAAAGGCTGACCGAGGGTCAAAATATTTGATATATAAATTTGATTTTTTACAGAGGAAAAGGTTTAAATATAAATTATTTAGTTTGGACAATAAAAATTTAAATACAAAACATCGAACAAAAACATTTGAATTGAATTGAAAATATATTAATATCAGTATCAATTGTGACAAAATATTTGAAATGAATATGACTTGTAATAAAATATGTACCAACGTGTAATACAATATGGAGCAATGAGTATATGTAAGGAAATGTGATAACATGTGTAACATGTATACGTAACCAAACATTTCCGAATATTCAACAAATATGCAAATAAGGAAATGATTATCATATAATTATGTTATAAGATATGTATGAACTTGTATTTTTATTAAAAATGAAATATCAATGAAATATGTGTATCAGCAAGAAACAAAAAATGAGAAATGATTGTGAAATAGCATGTATTTTAATATAAAAATAAAATACATGTAAAACAGTATATTATGTGATTTGATTTTACTTCTTTTATACATCCTTGATGTATAAACCTCTTCGCACGGTCGCAAATCCGTCGTCATTCAGTTGTTTCAGAGTACACTTAGCGTAAGACATGAAATGTTGACCTCGCAACTGACCTCTTTGTTCAACAATGAGTGTCAACATTACATTTATTAAATAATTTTTAAGAATAATTTATAATGAAAAGTTTTTAAGTTTCCTCTTCTGTCGTCTTGTTTTAGGCAAACACAATTTTTTATTTTTTTTCTGGCTTTTTTATTTTCAACATAGTCTCATTGTTAACTCTACACACTTCTCCCATGCCCGCCTCGGTAGCGTGATGTTAACATGTCTGCCTCACGTTCAAGAGGTCCTGAGTTCGAATCTCGGTCAGGGTGAGTTACCTGGATAAGGTTTTTCCGGGGCTTTCCCTTATCCTATAGGACGAATATCGGGTAACTCTAAGCTCCATGGACCCCGGACTCATTTGAGCATTATTTCATCTATTCCATTCATCGTCCGATATGACTTAACGTTGGAGGATATAAATTAAAAAAAGAAACTTCTCCCAGCGATGCTCCCATCTCTGTAATCCGTCCAAATAGTACTTGGCGTTTTTCTCTACAAAATAATTGTTCACAAAGGTGACTACCTCTTCATTTGACGAAAATCTCTGTCCTCCGAGCGCAATTTTCAGATGAGGGAAGAAAAAGAAGTCTCTTGGGACTAGATCTGGTGAGTCAAGCAGTTCAAACAGTAATTCGTGGATTTTCGCCATTGCAACTGCTGAGGTGTGTTGCCTTGGTGAAACAGGATTTATTTTTCTGCAAATATGGCCGTTTTCCCGCAAGTTCTGCTTTCAGCTTGTCAAGTAATGACGCGTAGTATGCCTGTAATGGTTTTTCCTTTTAGAGATAATCGATTAAAATAACTCCATGACTATCCCACAAAACAGTCGCCATCACTTTCCCAGCCCTCCAAAAGAACATTTTTTGCTTTTTTTGGAACCGGTTCCCCCTTTGCAGTCCACTGTTTGTACTGTATTTTTGTTTCATTTACAGTAATTAATCAGCGCCTAAGCTCTGATATATTGCGCCTAAACGGCGCCAGCAAAACGTTAGAAATGTTCAGTCGAACACGTTTTTGGTCTAACATGAGCAAATGCGCTACCCAACGCGCGGACCGCTTTCTCATGTCTAAATGTTGATTCAATATGTGACAAACTCGTTCTTTTGACATGTTCATAGCCTCTGCTATCTCTCTCACTTTAATTCGGCGGTCGTCTAGCTCCATTTGGTGAACTTTGGCGATGTTTTCGTCTGTATTGCAGTTTTTGGACATCCCGAACATTCATCGTCTCCTAAGCTCTTACGGTAACGTTTAAATTCAGCTGCCCAAAATTTCACTGTGGTAAATGATGGTGCAGAGTCCCCACACACAGAATCCAACTCATCTTTGATTTGTGTAAGCGTATTGCCTTTCAAAAACAAATATTTAATGACATCTCGATACTCAATTTCATGCATTTCCATAAATACATTCATATGAGCTAGTCAAACGACTGTTACATAACAACTGAGCGTCCAAAATGGCTGAAACTTCGTTGACTAACTGTCAACAGATGAGCCACGAAATTCACTAGCGTTTATTTACGAGTGCTGCCATCTTCATGTTGAGGTCGGAAACTTTACAGACCACCCTCGTACACTTCGAGCTCGTGTGTGTCTGTTTATGGTATATTTTATAAATGGGTGGTGAAAAAGGTCTGAACCAAATGTTTTAGAACATGACAGCATGTACAATCAAAGAAACAAGTGAGTAGCCAGATGTCATAAGGGCCAGCCTAAAACGTCAGTTTTAGATAAATCTAGCCAATCAGTGCATTGCAAAGATCTCGTCCTGATGCACATTTGTTGGAAGACGTGAAAATGCAGGAGTATAATTTGAGATCTTTTGTCTACGTATTTTAATATAACATTTACATAAAGTGGCGAGCCGAAACAATTAGCGAGGTCCTATTACGCTAATATCTTTATTACGACTATCTCTAACGGAGATTTAATTAGATAAGGCCACGATTAGAGCTGGGAAATATGGAGCAGGCCTTCCCTTGGGTCTCAGTTGCCCACGGCGTTCAAAAGATATTAATTCCTCTTCTCCCTTACTCGTGGAAAGAGGAGAAAAAAAAGTAAATGGAATATATACGCCGTTTTTAATTAGGATGGGCACCATTATTAGTCCCTCTAACTTTCACGGTTAAAATAAACTTTCAGAGCTTCCCCATTTAAGCATCCACTCCTTTCAGTCATGTACAAACTTCACTCATGTTCCCAAATGTGAGGCAATAAACACTCATGCTTGTTTTACAACAAATGACGCACGATCTTTATCAACGCCTCCTTAGTTTAGTTATTTATGATGGTAGTGAATCAAGACAAACTTTATCCACGACTGAAGTGTTTGACAAGTCAAGTATTGTGATTCAGTAGTACCATACAAGATTTTATCCAACTCTTAGTCTAATCTTTAAAAAGTCTTACTACTTTTGTAATCAAACTCTAAAAAAAATCAGGAGAATTAGTTGTTATTTTGTTTTCTGGAATATAGGGCTATTTACACCAAGGCCGGCTGGAAAATGTGAGACAATCGATGTTGGTTAACCGTTTTGATTGTTGGTATAGTTTGAATAGAAACTTAAGGCAATTGATTTAGTCACAGGTTTACACCAATTAAGAAAAATAGTGTTTAAGAGATCTTCATTGAACGAAAAGGAGGTAGGAGGTGCCATCTTGTCCAATACAAAATTTGACATTGTTTTCTATAACCTACTTCAGACATTTTGTCAATAGAGCGTCAATTGTTTTGTTTACATTAGCCTGAAAATTGTGTGTCACAAAAACATGGAATTAACTGGTGAAAATGTTGGTGCAGTGATTTATTACGACTTTCTACGTAGCTTATCAAGACGAGAGTACATCCCTCAACTAACTTCCACGTTTGGCGACTAAGCTCTATCCTTTGCCACTGTGAAACGCTGGTAGAACGTATTTAATCATGTCGGCCGTTCGTGAAGGTCGTCTAAAAATCAGTTGTTGTGCCAGAAAACATTAATGCTGTTCAAAAAGTAATAATGCAAGATCTTTATGTGACATATTATGACACTGAGGCAACCCTGGACATCACTTACACCACTATATATAAAATATTGTATGATTATTTAGCCGTGAGAAGGGTTTGCTCTCTTTGGATCCCACATAATTTGACGGAATCTCAAAATATTGTACAAAAAAGCTAAAAAAATATGATGGCGGTTTTAACTGTTCCTTTTGGTCATGAACATAAAATCGCTTAATATCTGTTATATCTAAATAATATTAGGTTAGCATTGATATTTTATACTGATTATTTTGCATCGGAAGGAAATACACAACTATTACAGAAAAACACGTTGTAGTAAATAGGACATAATTATATAAATAAGAAATGTTTGACGGAATAGAAATGTAGATGAACGGAGAAACAGCAAAGTGAAGGTTGAGAATAGAGGTGGGATGGCTTTCTTCACAACAAAGTTCACCTCTAGGAACAATACCTGCGAACCATGTGAGGGGTCGGTCTGTCACCCTCTACTCTCTTTCATGCCAATACGTGCGTGATCGATACAATTGCTTTGTGGATTAGCAACATTCGTAAACTTTTCGCACCGTGCGTGCTTCGGAATTAAGTAAGGGGACGCTACCAACGTTCGGTCATGCTCACATACAGAACTCGTATGATAGTTCAAAATCGAAATTGAAACCAACCAATTACAGTTTAGAACTTACACACGTGAATCACACAAAATTCAAAATGTAACGATAGAGGGGGGGGGGGAATCCAGGGGATAGCGTGATTTTGATAGCTGAGACACCTTCTCTCGGTCGGGGCGTAGTGAAATGACGTCGTACATATCAGTGCAGCAAGAGTACCTCAAATACACAACACATGAATCTGTGAGTTTGATAACAGAAACACTCTCTATCGGTCGGGGCGTAGTGAAATGACGTCGTACATATCAGTGCAGCAAGAGTACCTCAAATACACAACACATGAATCTGTGAGTTTGATAACAGAAACACTCTCTATCGGTCGGGGCGTAGTGAAATGACGTCGTACATATCAGTGCAGCAAGAGTACCTCAAATACACAACACATGAATCTGTGAGTTTGATAACAGAAACACTCTCTAACGGTCGGGGCGTAGTGAAGTCTCGTTATAGGTACAAGTGCGGTAGGAATACACCGAATACACAACACGTGTAAAAAACTCTATCGTTACCGCCAAACACATCACATGAGGTTAATTAATGGAAATTAATTATTCTTTCACACTGGCCGTGTGTAGGCTAAATTGTGGAAACGTTGAGTCAGACTGAAAAATTCAATGCCATAGCCGGGATTTGAACCACGGATCTTCTGGTTTCCGTCCAGCCGCGGTACCATTGTGCTACTATGGCCAACGTGCCGATATGACAGTCTGACTCAACGTTTCCACAATTTAGCCTACACACGGCCAGTGTGAAAAAATAATTAATTTCCATTAATTAACCTAATAGTGGTTAACTATAAAGCCCGGGCCTTAAAGTACTTACAGCATAGTAAGTCGTCATTAAGGTAGTTGTCTCATGTGTTTATGAGAACTCCTAGTGGTTTACTATAAAGCCCGGGTCTTAAAGTACTTACGGCATAGTAAGTCGTCATTAAGGTAGTTATCTCATGTGTTTATGAGAACTCCTAGTGGTTAACTATAAAGCCCGGGCCTTAAAGTACTTACAGCATAGTAAGTCGTCATTAGGGTAGCTGTCTCATGTGTTTATGAGAACTCCTAGTGGTTTACTATAAAGCCCGGGCCTTAAAGTACTTACAGCATAGTAAGTCGTCATTAAGGTAGTTGTCTCATGTGTTTATGAGAACTCCTAGTGGTTAACTATAAAGCCCGGGCCTTAAAGTACTTACAGCATAGTAAGTCATCATTAAGGTAGTTTGTCTCATGTGTTTATGAGAACTCCTAGTGGTTAACTATAAAGCCCGGGCCTTAAAGTACTTACAGCATAGTAAGTCGTCATTAAGGTAGCTGTCTCATGTGTTTATGAGAACTCCTAGTGGTTTACTATAAAGCCCGGGCCTTAAAGTACTTACAGCATAGTAAGTCGTCATTAAGGTAGTCGTCTCATGTGTTTATGAGAACTCCTAGTGGTTTACTATAAAGCCCGGACCTTAAAGTACTTACAGCATAGTAAGTCGCCATTAAGGTAGTTGTCTCATGTGTTTATGAGAACTCCTAGTGGTTTACTATAAAGCCCGGGCCTTAAAGTACTTACAGCATAGTAAGTCGTCATTAAGGTAGTCGTCTCATGTGTTTATGAGAACTCCTAGTGGTTTACTATAAAGCCCGGACCTTAAAGTACTTACAGCATAGTAAGTCGCCATTAAGGTAGTTGTGTCATGTGTTTATGAGAACTCCTAGTGGTTTACTATAAAGCCCGGACCTTAAAGTACTTACAGCATAGTAAGTCGCCATTAAGGTAGTTGTGTCATGTGTTTATGAGAACTCCTAGTGGTTTACTATAAAGCCCGGACCTTAAAGTACTTACAGCATAGTAAGTCGCCATTAAGGTAGTTGTGTCATGTGTTTATGAGAACTCCTAGTGGTTAACTATAAAGCCCGGACCTTAAAGTACTTACAGCATAGTAAGTCGCCATTAAGGTAGTTGTGTCATGTGTTTATGAGAACTCCTAGTGGTTTACTATAAAGCCCGGACCTTAAAGTACTTACAGCATAGTAAGTCGCCATTAAGGTAGTTGTGTCATGTGTTTATGAGAACTCCTAGTGGTTAACTATAAAGCCCGGACCTTAAAGTACTTACAGCATAGTAAGTCGTCATTAAGGTAGTTGTGTCATGTGTTTATGAGAACTCCTAGTGGTTAACTATAAAGCCCGGACCTTAAAGTACTTACAGCATAGTAAGTCGCCATTAAGGTAGTTGTGTCATGTGTTTATGAGAACTCCTAGTGGTTTACTATAAAGCCCGGGCCTTAAAGTACTTACAGCATAGTAAGTCGTCATTAAGGTAGCTGTCTCATGTGTTTATGAGAACTCCTAGTGGTTTACTATAAAGCCCGGGCCTTAAAGTACTTACAGCATAGTAAGTCGTCATTAAGGTAGTCGTCTCATGTGTTTATGAGAACTCCTAGTGGTTTACTATAAAGCCCGGACCTTAAAGTACTTACAGCATAGTAAGTCGCCATTAAGGTAGTTGTGTCATGTGTTTATGAGAACTCCTAGTGGTTTACTATAAAGCCCGGACCTTAAAGTACTTACAGCATAGTAAGTCGCCATTAAGGTAGTTGTGTCATGTGTTTATGAGAACTCCTAGTGGTTTACTATAAAGCCCGGACCTTAAAGTACTTACAGCATAGTAAGTCGCCATTAAGGTAGTTGTCTCATGTGTTTATGAGAACTCCTAGTGGTTTACTATAAAGCCCGGGCCTTAAAGTACTTACAGCATAGTAAGTCGTCATTAAGGTAGTTGTCTCATGTGTTTATGAGAACTCCTAGTGGTTTACTATAAAGCCCGGGCCTTAAAGTACTTACAGCATAGTACGTCGTCATTAAGGTAGTTGTCTCATGTGTTTATGAGAACTCCTAGTGGTTTACTATAAAGCCCGGGCCTTAAAGTACTTACAGCATAGTAAGTCGTCATTAAGGTAGTTGTGTCATGTGTTTATGAGAACTCCTAGTGGTTAACTATAAAGCCCGGACCTTAAAGTACTTACAGCATAGTAAGTCGCCATTAAGGTAGTTGTGTCATGTGTTTATGAGAACTCCTAGTGGTTTACTATAAAGCCCGGACCTTAAAGTACTTACAGCATAGTAAGTCGCCATTAAGGTAGTTGTGTCATGTGTTTATGAGAACTCCTAGTGGTTTACCGGGAAGATACGAGTCAGTTGGAGAATTTAATGTCATGTCGGCACGTTGGCCATAGTAGCAGAATGGTAGTGCGGCTGGACGGAAACCAGAAGATCCGTGGTTCAAATCCCGGCTATGGCATTGAATTTTTCAGTCTGACTCAACGTTTCCACATCACATGAGTCTGCAATCAGCGACTTTCCGGGTGGCGAATGAGGAACCTCATTACAATTGTGAATAAATCGATTATGGAACAGTCGAGGTGTTTTCTTCGCTAATCTCAGCACACCCAGTCACGACGTATCCCAGAACGTGGAACAAAGAAGAGCGTCCATGCAGAACGAACTCTGCGCAAAACCCCGACCGGTCCAGTAAACCTCAACCGTCACCTTCCCTACTTCTGAGGTGTTGAATGCTGGGAGGACTCAACCAGGTTCCTAACGGGCAAGGACCGCCTCACGGTGCCTCAAAAGACGTATATAAGATTGTAACAGGTGACAAATCAAGGATCCATGTGTATGAGCCGGAATGTAAACAGCAGTCGACTGTATCAGTGTTTCAAGATTACAGAAATCCAACAAAAGTAACGTTCGAACTAGAAGCTAATGGTCGCTTGCTTTGTCAGCAGAACTGTCCATATGGCAACAGTGCCTTTAGAGGAACATAAAACGGCCAATGCGGAATGATACTGCGCTCAGGCAACTTTACCCCATTTTTCGCTCAACAATGCCCTTCAGACTTAAACTGTGGCTGCATCGTGCGATCGTTTCGCCTCTGATCCTGTACGGATGCGAGGTCTGGGGTTCGGTGGCTTATACCACCCTCCGCAGGCTCCAGGCCGTGCAGAACAGGGCTTTAAGGATGATCTACGGTACCGACCGCACGTTCCCATCAAACATCCTTCAAACCCAGTACGGCATATCCTACGTTGAGGACGTTGTGCGTGAACGAACGCGCACGTTGTATGCCAAGATCACTCCTCACCCAAACCAGCTGGTGAACAGATGATGATGACGATTGTTTTAGAGCGTTCAACTTCTGAGTCATCAGCGCCCCTAAAAACAAGTGGGTTAAAAACTAAATAAAAGTCTAAATCATTAAAAAACTACACGGCAATAAAATATAATCAAGATAAAAACACCGCCATAACGATGAGGCAGAGATTAAAATAGAAGTTTAAATCATAAAACCAGAAAAAGGTTAAAATGGCTAAAAACACAAAAGCTACTTGGGCCTAAATTCTAAATCCGACAGCTAAAACAAACGCTAAAACTTTGCCCATCCCCGTCTCGTCATCCGCGAGGATCTCCGCCAAGCTGGCCGGCAGCTGGAGAGACCTGCGGAGACGTGCCAAGTTAAAACAATCTAAAATCAAGTGACGGACCGTCAGGTCAGCACCACACAGTGGGCAAACGGGAACCGGGGCCCTATTTAACAAGAAGCTATTGCTAAAATAACAATGTCCAATGCGCAACCAAGCCAAAGTAATCTCCTCCCGCCGAGAAAGGCGACAGGAGGTCACCCAGTTTAGCGGAAGCTCCTTCACCGTACGAAGCCCGTTGCCACACAGAGCGGACCACTCGTCGCGCCAGTACGCGAACTCCACCCTACGGACAACAAGACCAAAGTCTTCCGGTGTAACGTACGGGATGGTATAACTGGATTTTATCGTTGCCTCCTTAGCTGCCGAATCCACAAGTTCATTTCCACGCAAGCCAACGTGACCAGGAACCCATGCACACACCACGCTAGCGCCAGAGGCGTGCAGAACTTGGAGGGTGTCTTGGATACGCTGTACAAGTGGATGGTGGTTGTACAGCTGACGAAGGCTCTGAAGGGCGCTCAGCGAATCAGTAAGGATAAGGCAGTCACCCAGCCTTCTGCGGCGAACATGTAAAATGGCTCGGTATATTGCATGGAGCTCCACAGTGTAGACGGAAGTACTGCTATGGAGACCGAATGTAAAGGGTTCAGCTGGTGAACACACTGGGTCAATATGACCATCGTCTTCCCAGGAGACGAAGGAGCTGAAGAAGAAGAAGACGAAGGAGATGTCTGAAGAAGACTGGAATACATGCTTTGACAAATGGTTCAAAGTATATTGACCATAAAGGAGAATATTTTCAAAAACAATAAAAGCAGTTTCAGTAAGAAATTACTTTCTTATGATTATTGGGCTCCAAATATGTATAGTGCCCCTCGTATCTATACCAGACAACATTTTGGAATGTTTTATCGGACATTATCCTCCAACGAAACACCCGAAAAGGATCCCTAGGTTGTGTAACCGCAGTATCAGGCAGCGATTAGGAAGTGGCGAATTAACAGAAATTAGATAATTAAAAAAAGAAGATAAATTAATAAAACGCTTTGCTAAACTAATATAAAATATCTTGTTATAATAATATGAAAATAGAATGGATAGAGCAATGATTAAAATAGCGGTTGACTTAAAGAATAAGACGGGAAGAATATAATTTAATATAACATATATACTAGCATTCAGGCAAGAAAGATAAATATTCTTGTAAAAGTCTGTACACGTCGGAGAGACAGGAAGGAAGGACCGTTACCTTCTTTGTGCTAGTAAACGTTCAATGTCTGAGTACTATTGTATACTTTCAGCCAGGAATGTGTTGGGACAAAGGACTTTCAAAATGCAGTTGTGCACGAACGCTAAAGGGATTTACTTCGCTGATTTGATATCGATGTATACCGTTACAAACAAATCAGGGTAGGCTGAACGTCAATGAGTTAAATGAGTTTTGCAAACCAATGCGAAAATTCGAAATAAATGAGAAACCAATAATATTGTAAAATTTGCGAAGGGCGAGCTAGTTTGGTCATGTGATAAAGTTAGAGACGGGGTTAGAATAGGGTTCGAACTGAATCGTGAAGTAAGAAAAGCTTACGACAGGAAGGACGTGTTCATGCACGTTAAGAAGAGAATCGAAGATTTATAAGTCTGAAATATAGGGAAGTTAAGAATAGCGGAAAGTGGAAAAA
Source organism: Mantis religiosa (assembly GCA_030765055.1). Taxonomy (NCBI): domain Eukaryota; kingdom Metazoa; phylum Arthropoda; class Insecta; order Mantodea; family Mantidae; genus Mantis; species Mantis religiosa. Next base: position 4,781,436 of record CM060953.1, on the reverse strand, counting down.
GCATTAGAAGTTTATTAGAGCAAAGTAGTCACCATATAAAGAAGAAATAGAAACCGCGCGGAAGTAAATTTAAACAAGTAATCCAGGGTTTCAAGTAAAAATTGAATTTATGTTAGGAATTTTCCAATCAGGTGGTCACCGATCCAAGTCGATAAGCAAACTTAGTAAGAATTAAATCAAATAATTCTGCAACAAATAAGGTGTTATTAATGCGATAACAACCAACAACCACCAATATCTATTTCGTAGAACCATTCACCTGAGGATAAGAGAACTCATAGATCCAATTAGAACCCAATTAATTTAACACTGGTATGTGGGTTTGCCGCAGTTCGTAACGTTGAGTTGCTCACGTTACTCCCTGCGCCACCTCGTATTCCATGTATAATATTAGTATAAATCAAGATTTTTATAACTCCATTATTAATTTAAGAGTTCAGCTTAGCTGTATTTATGTAATGCCATCGCTAAATGTATTTATTAAAATAATTAAGTGCTTTTTTATATGTCGTCTGAATTCTCTTTAATTAATTCGCCTGCTGCTTGGTGCGCACTCAGTGGCGTATACTGGAACATTTGTAAAAGCTAGTAACACGTAAATATAAACAAATGCAGGAATAACCTCGATCATTACTGTATCAAGTAGATTTCTCAGTAAACAGGACATACACAAAGTTTTATACCCAAACTATCTTAAAGTACCAGCTTACTCGCCCCTATGGAGGGTAGAGAAGGACCGAAAAGAGCTGTTGGGCACAGGCTTACTTATTTACATTACAAATTCAGAATAAATGTATCTATCACTCCGAAATTTCAGATGTTTTAAAATATATTGAGTAGAATCGCTTTTTCAAAATGTTTAACACATTTCTAAAACTTGTCAGTTTTAAAGCTATATTACACTTAAACAAAAGTGGAAGTTTTAAACAAATATATTAAAAATTTTCTTTTGATTTGCGGATTGAGAAAGAAAACGTAATATTATCTTCACAATATGTCTAACAATGAGATAAATGATATAGAATTCTTAAAAAGACGGCCACCCTCTTTGAACAATGCAAAGAGACAGAAAAATGGAAAAATAGACGTGCAATAGTAACACTAAAGTGCTTACAGTAAAACGTGAGAAAAACTTAAGGCCACGAATATGGTAATTGTAAAAAATCTATGAATAAACTTTGTACAAATAAATATTATTACTAAAATCGCATCGTATGCATGATTTCACATATGATAACCGCTTTGGGCTTTAACAATTTCATAACAAACAAAACAAAAGAAGTATCACGCATAGCGTAGTAGTATGGTGTGTGCCTCAGGTCCAAGAGGTCCCTAATTCCAATCTCACTCAGCGTGAGTTACCCGGATAACCGTGTTTTTGGGTTTATTGTGAAATATAAATGTTTGGTAACCCTAAGCTCTATGTACCCTGTACTCATTTGAACATCATTTCATTCATCGTCCGATATGACTTAACGTTGGACGTTTTCTCTTATCCTGAAAGATGAATGTCTGGTAACTCTAAGCTCTATGTACCCTGTACTCATTTGAACATCATTTCATTCATCGTCCGATATGACTTCACGTTTGAGGTTTCCTCTTATACTGAAAGATGAATGTCTGGTAACTCTAAGCTCTATGTACCCTGTACTTATTTGAACATCATTTCATTCATCGTCTGATATGACTTAACGTTGGAGGTTTTCTCTTATACTGAAAGATGAATGTCTGGTAACTCTACGCTCTATGTACCCTGTACTCATTTGAACGTCATTTCATTCATCGTCCGATATGACTTAACGTTGGAGGTTTTCTCTTATACTGAAACATGAATGTCCGGTAACTCTAAGCTCTATGTACCCTGTACTTATTTGAACATCATTTCATTCATCGTCTGATATGACTTAACGTTGGAGGTTTTCTCTTATACTGAAACATGAATGTCCGGTAACTCTAAGCTCTATGTACCCTGTACTTATTTGAACATCATTTCATTCATCGTCCGATATGACTTAACGTTGGAGGTTTTCTCTTATACTGAAAGATGAATGTCTGGTAACTCTAAGCTCTATGTACCCTGTACTCATTTGAACGTCATTTCATTCATCGTCCGATATGACTTAACGTTGGAGGTTTTCTCTTACACTGAAACATGAATGTCCGGTAACTCTAAGCTCTATGTACCCTGTACTTATTTGAACATCATTTCATTCAACGTCCGATATGACTTAAAGTTGGAGGTTTTCTCTTATACTGAAAGATGAATGTCTGGTAACTCTAAGCTCTATGTACCCTGTACTTATTTGAACATCATTTCATTCATCGTCCGATATGACTCAACGTTGGAGGTTTTCTCTTATCCTGAAAAATGAATGTCTGGTAACTCTAAGCTCTATGTACCCTGTACTCATTTGTACGTCATTTCATTCATCGTCCGATATGACTTAACGTTGGAGGTTTTCTCTTATCCTGAAAGATGAATGTCTGGTAACTCTAAGCTCTATGTACCCTGTACTTATTTGAACGTCATTTCATTCATCGTCCGATATGACTTAACGTTGGAGGTTTTCTCTTATCCTGAAAGATGAATGTCTGGTAACTCTAAGCTCTATGTACCCTGTACTTATTAGAACATCATTTCATTCATCGTCCGATATGACTTAACGTTGGAGGTTTTCTCTTATCCTGAAAGATGAATGTCTGGTAACTCTAAGCTCTATGTACCCTGTACTTATTAGAACATCATTTCATTCATCGTCCGATATGACTTAACGTTGGAGGTTTTCTCTTATCCTGAAAGATGAATGTCTGGTAACTAAGCTCTATGTACCCTGTACTTATTAGAACATCATTTCATTCATCGTCCGATATGACTTAACGTTGGAGGTTTTCTCTTATCCTGAGAGATGAATGTCTGGTAACACTAAGCTCTATGTACCCTGTACTCATTTGAACATCATTTCATTCATCTTCCGATATGACTTAACGTTGGAGGTTTTCTCTTATCCTGAGAGATGAATGTCTGGTAACTCTAAGCTCTATGTACCCTGTACTCATTTGAACATCATTTCATTCATCGTCCGATATGACTTAACGTTGGAGGTTTTCTCTTATCCTGAGAGATGAATGTCTGGTAACTCTAAGCTCTATGTACCCTGTACTCATTTGAACATCATTTCATTCATTGTCCGATATGACTTAACGTTGGAGGTTTTCTCTTATCCTGAAAGATGAATGTCTGGTAACTCTAAGCTCTATGTACCCTGTACTCATTTGAACATCATTTCATTCATCGTCCGATATGACTTAACGTTGGAGGTTTTCTCTTATCCTGAAAGATGAATGTCTGGTAACTCTAAGCTCTATGTACCCTGTACTCATTTGAACATCATTTCATTCATCGTCCGATATGACTTAACGTTGGAGGTTTTCTCTTATCCTGAAAGATGAATGTCTGGTAACTCTAGGCTCTATGTACTCTGTACTTATTTGAACATCATTTCATTCATCGTCCGATATGACTTAACGTTGGAGGTTTTCTCTTATCCTGAAAGATGAATGTCTGGTAACTCTAAGCTCTATGTACCCTGTACTTATTTGAACGTCATTTCATTCATCGTCCGATATGACTTAACGTTGGAGGTTTTCTCTTATCCTGAAAGATGAATGTCTGGTAACTCTAAGCTCTATGTACCCTGTACTTATTAGAACATCATTTCATTCATCGTCCGATATGACTTAACGTTGGAGGTTTTCTCTTATCCTGAAAGATGAATGTCTGGTAACTCTAAGCTCTATGTACCCTGTACTTATTAGAACATCATTTCATTCATCGTCCGATATGACTTAACGTTGGAGGTTTTCTCTTATCCTGAAAGATGAATGTCTGGTAACTAAGCTCTATGTACCCTGTACTTATTAGAACATCATTTCATTCATCGTCCGATATGACTTAACGTTGGAGGTTTTCTCTTATCCTGAGAGATGAATGTCTGGTAACACTAAGCTCTATGTACCCTGTACTCATTTGAACATCATTTCATTCATCTTCCGATATGACTTAACGTTGGAGGTTTTCTCTTATCCTGAGAGATGAATGTCTGGTAACTCTAAGCTCTATGTACCCTGTACTCATTTGAACATCATTTCATTCATCGTCCGATATGACTTAACGTTGGAGGTTTTCTCTTATCCTGAGAGATGAATGTCTGGTAACTCTAAGCTCTATGTACCCTGTACTCATTTGAACATCATTTCATTCATTGTCCGATATGACTTAACGTTGGAGGTTTTCTCTTATCCTGAAAGATGAATGTCTGGTAACTCTAAGCTCTATGTACCCTGTACTCATTTGAACATCATTTCATTCATCGTCCGATATGACTTAACGTTGGAGGTTTTCTCTTATCCTGAAAGATGAATGTCTGGTAACTCTAAGCTCTATGTACCCTGTACTCATTTGAACATCATTTCATTCATCGTCCGATATGACTTAACGTTGGAGGTTTTCTCTTATCCTGAAAGATGAATGTCTGGTAACTCTAGGCTCTATGTACTCTGTACTTATTTGAACATCATTTCATTCATCGTCCGATATGACTTAACGTTGGAGGTTTTCTCTTATCCTGAAAGATGAATGTCTGGTAACTCTAAGCTCTATGTACCCTGTACTTATTTGAACATCATTTCATTCATCGTCCGATATGACTTAACGTTGGAGGTTTTCTCTTATCCTGAGAGATGAATGTCTGGTAACTCTAAGCTCTATGTATCCTGTAATATCAGTACCGCACAAAGCATGAAGGAGTACACGCCACTGAGTTTTGGCAGAGCTGAGAGCTAAATGTTTATTCACAGAAAACCGAGGAGTGCTTTTAATCAATGGACCAATTATTTTATAACGAAGGCCGTTGTTTGCCTTTTGCTGCTGGTTTTCGTAATGAGATTAGCTGGTCCATCAGTTTTGTTTATCTGCTTGCTGACTTGCTTCATGAGCTTGTGATTCGTCAAGAGCTTTACAAATTATCTGCTCATTAACTCAGTGAATACGGACACGGAAATATTGGCGAAATTCCATGCAAATGAACAAGAAGAGAAGCGAGTCTCTCATGTTCCCCTTACTACGCTGTAATTACTGCAGCTGGGATCTTTGCATAGTTGCGTGTTCTATTCCTTGATCATTAAACAAATGCATGTAAATAATATATTTGTTCATCATTGCTAGGAGCTTATTACGGAAGTTTTATGACGATTTGTACATTTATATGTATATATTTTACTTTTGCAGCTATCATTGGAACAAATACTTCACTCCTATACTTTAAGAAGTAGATTGATATACGAGAAAATTACTCTATTGCTGTTCTCTTTGTGTAGGACTTAGGTATTATATTTCTACATCCGTAAAAGATCGTCGCTATGAACAATTAGCGCTATCTGCCGCTCAACAACTTAACTAAATAGCGTTCAACTGTCATGAGGCAAATCTTTAAAGTTCGGTGCGTTTGTATTAATATTACAAACGAAGTCGTCAACATCTCCAAGAATTAAAAGTGTCATTTAAACTTGTACTAATGTACTGCTGAAGTGGGAGCTGTAGGAAATGTCGAAGGAGAGGAGCAGTAAAGCTTCTTTGGTTTGATGGAAGTCCTATTCTCACAGCAGAAGGAAATATAGGACTTACAAATGTATTAAAACAGTAAGTTTTACTTTGTATCCCCAGAATATTTAAAAACCAATGCTATTTTCGAGTTAGATATTGTTAGTTTCATTTAACTAAAATAAACTCTTATTATATTCATACCGTTGATATATGTGCCTTGCAGCAAAGATTATAGGTTATGTAACATCTAAAAACAACTGCCTGTACAAATATAACAAACATTTGAAGTGACAGAAGAAAATCTTTTCCTTTAGAAAACGCTGAAGAATATTGAACTGTTAATTGCAATAAACCTGGCTATTACTAAAATAGACGGAAAGAGAGATGAACAAATATTAATTAATTAGTGTCTGTGTTTATTTGATTATTTCAAGATTAATAAACGTGATAAAGATGAAGTACTGTACTTTATTTTAAATGCATATTATAAAGTTTTAGAGCAAATTTAGCAGATTTTTGGTACATAGATGCAGACATATACTGATAGGTTATAATACGCATAAATCTGAGCTTTAGTAATTACAACTGCGTGACATTCCCTACTAACACGAAACTTATTCATCTGCTTAACTTATTTTAATGGAAATAATTTGAAAGTACGACGATAGAGTTAAAATATGCGTAATGCATTAACTTAAGTGTATCAATAGAACTCATATTAACCATCGCTTGGATAGTATAACAGGCAGAGCTGAGTTTACGTAAGATGTCCTTTATGTGAGCATACCGATCTAAATATTTGTCAATTTCAACGCCTCGGACAATATTTTTGCTAAGTTAATTTAGAGTATTTTTATTTATTTTGGCAATGTTTTTATAAATCCAAATTGTAACTGACTCTAAATTCCAAATCTTCGTGGTTCATCATTGAAATAAACATACACGCATATTTATGTAATCAGTGGATATCAAAATTGAAACATCGTTATTGCAATGTTTGATTGTGTACGTCGTAGAGCAAATAATGAAAGTAACTTTACCCTAGCATGATGCAGGTAAAACACAAGCTTCTTCCATTTGCTAATGGTGTTAGCAACCTGCGTCATTTGGCTCCACCCAAAATGAAGATTTACTCTGCTTTACTTCACGTCACGTAAGCTTGCTCTGTTTCCTACAGCAGGATCTTTTTTCCTCTTTTTGTGCCATCTTGAGAAAAGGGAGAGGTTTCTGTAATCATCTTGAGCAGCTTCCCCCGGGACACGTCGTCGACGGTGAATGGAGAAGACACACACGTGCGGCCGCCTGTCGACATCAGCACAGAACAACTGTCTTAGAAATTAAGTAACGCTTCTTTAACAGCATTTGCCACTTCCGTCTAAAACCGCTAGGGAAAACATCTGCACATTTCGTTTTAGGTTGAAGTAAAGCGAGTGAGATAGCTCGGTTCGATTCCAGTGACCCACCTTCCTACTCCCGAAATTATCGTCGTATTTTACTTTACCCTTCATCCTAGTTATCTGCTTCAGGTTTCAGGCGATAGGGAAGAAGCGCTTAAATCTGTGAATCACGTCACTGCAGGTGCGTCAAGATGAGATAAAAGAGTCTATAGGCGGCCAGCACCTGTCTCAGGCGTCACTACAGATATGGGTGGGTCCCAAACAAGTGTAGGCAGCTTCTTCAGCGGTCGACCACAGCCAAACAACATATACGACGTATGTTTAAAAATGTCCGCAACTTTGTCCACAACATTTTTCTACTCTTATACGCGGTGTTCACTTTATTCGTTATTTCCCGCCCTCCGATTGAGCAAGAATGGCGTCATAGTTGACTGATGAATCTATTTTAAATCATATTGTCCTCTATGGAGAAGAAGCCCTAATTTTTTTCAGAACAATAAACAAATTGCAGCGCTCTGTGGTTGCACTTCTAACTAATACGAGGGTGGGTCAAAAAGTAATGCCCCATATTTTTTCTCTTTTAATTGCCAAGAAAATTGAATCCAATTTACATAGCTTGAAAACTACAACATTGAAGATTAATTTGTCAATATTCAATATAATCTCCGTCCTTTTCCACAGTTTTGGTCCACCTTTTAACTAGGGCATGTATTCCAGTGTGGTAAAACACACGGTCTTGCTTCCTAAGCCATTGACGCACGGACATTTTCACAGCCTCCTCGTCTTCAAAATGAATCCCACGATGAGCTTCCTTTAGTGGCCCGAACAGATGGAAGTCTGATGTGCCAGGTCAGTGAGGTAAGACTTGTCATCTCAATTTCTCAATTTATTCAGTGGTATAACAGCTGGTGTGTGGTCTTGCATTGTCATGCAAAAGAACATCCGCCATAGTTTTTGTTGGGCGAACTTGGCGAAGACGTGCTTTCAGCCTTTTGAGAGTTCTGACGTATTGGACAGAATTTATTGTGCATCCCTGCTCCAAAATTCAATCATAAGCACACCCTCTGCATCCCAAGACATTGTTGCCATAACTTTTCCTGCTAAATGCTAAGTTTTGAATTTTCTTTTCTTCAGTGTGATGCCATTCCATTGATTGCCTCTTTGATTCAGGTTCAAAAAATGAACCCACGTTACGTCTCCAGTAACAGTTTTTTCCAGAACCTCCTCTCCCTCCAAGTGGAAGCACTGCAATTATTCGGAGGCTATTGTTCTCCTTGTTTCTTTGTTTTGGGCGGTTAACATTCTTGGTACCCAATGTGAAGAAACTTTTGGGTAACCCACTTGCTGAATAATCGTCATCACATTGCCTTTACTGAGGGTGGTAATGCGACACAATTCACCTGTTGTTAGACGGCGATCACCACGAATGATGTCATCGACTCGCTGGATGTTGCATGGAGTCACTGCCGCTTCGCTTTTCATCTGCCAATGGTGTCTGCCCTTCAACTTCGTTACAGCGACGAACCCATCGTCTAACAGTGCTGACATCCACCGTTGCATCACCATACACATTTTTTAGCCTTTCGTGAACGCGAATTGGCGTTTCACATTCCGCAGTCAAAAATTCAATTACAGAACGCTGTCTAATACGAATGTCGATGTCAGCCATTCTGCAAGAGGATGCAGTGCTGCCACCTGTTGACTTAGGAAGTTATTACTGCAGGGGATTGGAGAAGGAGGTTTGAGGAATTGCGCCAAATTCAAAGTTTTCACATAACTTACTTATTTAAGGAAAAAAATGGGAGGTATTACTTTTTGACCCACACTCGTACAACCAGTTTCCCTTGGATATGAACACAGAGCACCGTCGAATGTTACTTTCGCACCAGCATTAAAATTGGTGCAACATATAGCTAAATGTAATTTAAATCGCTGTATAGAGGAGTTTATGCAAAGCTATCCAGCATTCAGACTAGTCCCTCGGAGCGTAATGTTCTCAAAAGTGTCTAGCTACCGTCAAATTGACATACTTTTGTTTGCAACATAAACGTCTTACGTTTTATCAGTTTACGATATAACTAATATTCCATACTTACCGTTATTGTTGCTATACATCGTAAGTTGACATTCCCACAGTAGTGCGGTATTTCTCCATAGAAACACATGTACGCGATGCACGTTCTAAAATATAACATTTATCTTCAATTATATTCATTAATATTTCAGCTAATATCTTAACTACTAAAATTCAGATTCATATAAATACACATAGTACAAAAAAAAAATAATGTACCATACACATGTGGTAAGCACATAATGTAATCTCGAGACTTGAAAGAGCTCGGTGAAAACGCCTCGTTTTTTCAAACCTTTCCTGGTTCCGTATACATTAATATCGCAATATACTATTATTAACGACTTTGTTAATTGACATGTTCATATCAACGCCGCCGATATGCCGGAATTTTGACCCACAGGAATTCTTTTACGTGCAAGCATATCTACTGACATGTGACTGTCACTTTTGGATAAAAGGAATAAGCTGTTCATTGATAAGGAGCAAGCTCTGGTCTTCCTGTTGGAAGAATTCTCAAAGAGAACAGACAAATTCTCTAGCTTGACTATGCAATGTAACGCCCGGACCGTAAGCTGATCTTTGACTTGGGCCATGATTCCTCGGTCTACCTGTAATCCTACCGCCAATACGTCTAGCTTCCATAAAAATGAATTTTTATTGTCTTTTAACAAAGTAGGCTAACAATACACAGCAATGGCTGCAGCAGTGTTGATGTTTTCTTCCGTAAGAGCAGTAACTGGAGCACCGGGTCCACCTTACTTTGAAACTGATTGTCTCCCCTCTTTAAACATTTTAAACCACCTTCGAGCTGTGCTGTAGGAAAGAACAGACTCTCCATAGACCTCCTGTAACATTTTATAGACCACAACTGAATATTTGTTGAGACGAAAACAGAATTTCAAAGCCGCATATTGTTCCTCGCGTGTTACCTCCATTACAGCGGTAGGCAATACTGAACATGTCTGAACTTGCCTGGTTCTTACAAGCGGAAACCAGGAGTACCAACAATGACACTACTACGGCGTGTATGTTTCACATAAAGCTTACCTAATATAATAAGACTGAATTTTAGTGCGAAAAATTATGACCGTAAAAAGTAATGATCATTCTTTATTGAACAGCCCTCGTATTTTAATAACACGTGCTGTACTAAGACCAGATGTAAAAAACTTTATGTCATTCTGCAGTTATATCGTCCGTTGATCAAACAGATGACTGTTGACGAAGCAGCAGAAATAATTCTAGAAGGAGATCATTAAAACTGGGAATATAAAGTTTGGCATGACATTTAACGAGAGGACAATTAAGGATGTCGATAGAGCCGGACTCAGAAGTTATCCGTGGAAAAGGCAAGCGACTCCTGTCAGGCGAGCGGGAAAGTTTCGCTGAATAAAACTGATCTTGTCTCTAAGCAAATATGTACAAGTTATAATGATGACATCCCTGCTCTTACACGACAAACAACTTAGAAATCAAATTACATAAATGTAAATTTATTAGCACAGCTATTCCAAATGGAAATGAATGATGCTTTAAAACTTGTAATTTTACAAGATGAAGGTATAAAGTTCACGTTAAGAAAAATATCGTTTAACTGATAGATACATAACCATATAATTACATTTAAAATTCAATTTTACCTCTATTCACATGAATTTGCTGATTTTAATAGTTTAATTTCCAGGTTAATATACCAGAAGAGGACAAAAACGGAGCAATACATGTAACCCCACTTTTACAACTCCACGAAGTACTTTTTTTGTTTTGTTTTAGAAAAGCTGTAAGATATCAAAATGCCCTCATATTGCTATTATTACAAATAAAGGATATAAGATTTTTGTTAATGACATTTCTTTGTTCTACACTTCTCCAGTCCTTAAGTCTCAGGACGTACAAACCAATAAGCTTTCAATTTAAATGTATTGCGACCTTACTGCATGTGTACTAAACAAAGGATGGTGTATTATTACTTCAAATTGAGTAGGTTTGGAATTAAACAATAGAGTAGGCTACTTCAATACGTGGCTTTGGATTGTACAAATAAAGACAAAAGCTAAACTAATAAGGACAACAATGCAAATCTTCCTGAAACTAATTAGTTTTGGCACAACTTACAGAAACACAATGCATTGAAATATTAATGATAGGATATGGCCTATTTTACATTACAACTTCAATTCTGAAGTGTACCTACGTCATCCACAAAATGAAATGGTTCCTGCGTACTACAGTGCGATCCATATAAACCCGAACCATTGAAATAGACCATATTTTTCCTTTGAAAACTCGTAGAATGTAGAAATTTTGCTCTGGGCGACTTGACAACATTGACAATTGTTGAGAGTTGACAGTCGTAAATATACAATCATAAAAGGAACTTGCAGTACTCATTACGAGAGCGTGTTTAGAATTTGCAAACATATTGGAAGACAAATTCTTTGGTAACAACACAACGGGAATTTCAAAGAGAATTTAATGTACGCGATGTTCCGATGTTTATCGCTCGTAAGAAAGCTGGAGACAACTGATATACTCATTGGTGAGAGTGGAAAACATAGACCGTCATCTGTTACAGATGTTCGCAGAAGGCCATTGAATTCTCCAAACAAATCGTTGTGTCGATTGAGTCAGGAACCAGGGTATTCATATGGAACATGTCAAAGAGCTGCGACCTTACACAGTGCATATGGTACAACAACTGAAAGACGCAGATTATGATAAACAAATCAGTTACTGTCTTAGGGCACTCTTATTCCACGTCCAGACATTCTCTCCATAACGTGGTTTACAGATGAGGCGTGGCTACATAAACATACAAAACACCAGATATTGGGCTGCTGTAAACCCCTAAATGATCCACGAAACCTCACTGCATGATGCTGCGCCAGGATCGTTGGTCCCATTTTCTTTGATATAACTGTAGACACTCAAGTTTATATGAGTATCTTCAATACATTTGTGGAGCAGCTGGATGATATCGAACTGAGAGAAAGATAGAGCAACGTGCCATACATCTAATGACACCATGGAACTTGTAATCAGTTTCTTTGATGATCGAATAATCTCAAAAGATCTGTAAGCTCCCAGATCCCCTGAACTAACCTCACCGGATTTTTTTGTGGGAGTATCTAAACATAGAGTGTACAAGAATAGGCCACGGACAATTGATGTTCTCAAGGAATCCATTCCAACCGAAATAAGTAACATTGGCGAGGATACTCTCCGTAGAACTTGAGAGAATATGGTGAGACGAGTACAAACATGTATAGATGCTGGTGCAGGGCACTTCCAAAAATTTATCTGAGATGTACGAGGCGTGACCGTCAAATAAGGTCTCCAATTTTATTTAATATAGAAAACATGTTTATTATCAATGAATGTTACATTGATGGAAAGGCGGAACTTACAGATTTGTCAACGTAATCACATTGCGATCGATGTACTTTTGCATGCGCTGTGGCAGTTTTGTCATAGCACTCTCCTGCCAAGTTGAGCAGGTAGCGCTCAACTTCGTTTTTCAAATCATCGTCGGTCTGTGTGACTCCAACTCAGGAAGCAGATGACAGTCACTAGGTGCTAAGTCTGGACTGTCCCATCAGAACTGGGTCAGGAGATCAGCCGTTGCATGTGCAGTACGGGGACGAGCGTTGTCGTGATGGAAAGTCACTCCCTTCGTCAGCATTCCCCTCCTTCGATTTTGAATGGCAAGTCGCAATTTTTTTTAAAGTCTCACAGTAGCTACTGGCGTTTATTGTTGTGCCGGTAGACATAAACTCGCACAACAATGCACCTTTTCTGTTCCAGCACACACTGGCCACCACGTTGTCGGCAGAAAATGTCTGTCTGAACTTTCGCGGCTTCGGCGAATTCGAATGCCGCTACTGACGAGAACGTTCTCTAGTTTCTGGTGTTGTTTAGTGCACGCAGGTTTCATCGCCAGTGACAATTGAATCCAACAATTCTGTGCCCTGTTCTGCATAGCGCTCGAGGAATCGGTGGGCCGCTTCAACACTTTGCCGTGAGCATTTTGGAGACGCACCTCGCACACACCTTGCGATAATGCAAATGTTCGGTCAAAATCTTGTCAATCGTAGTCTTACTGACTTCAGGGATAAGTTCGCACAACTCGCCAACTGTCACACGCCGATCTTTAAGCATTTCTTGCTCCACTTTTGCAATTGTTTCGGCTGAAACCGAAGGCCGACCAGAACGCTGTCCGTCATGGCTCTCTGTACGCCTGTCTTTGAACTCTCTGACCCACTTTCGCACGTTTTTGATGTCCATACACTGTGGCCCATAGACTTCGCATAACTGACGATGAATTTCAGTGAGGGTAGTGCCCTTGGCACTCAAAAAACGGATCACTACACGCACCTCGCACTTGGCGGCGGAAGTGATAGGAAGCTCCATCGCAAACGGCTGCCCAGCCAATACTAATGATAACAAGGAGTTCGTTGTGGTGGAGATTTGAAGGGGTGAAACCAAGCTACACGCCAGTGTTGCCGGATCTCGCGTAATAGCGTTCCTCGCGGCTCCAGCGTCTTGGAGACCTTATTTTACAGACACGCCTTGTAATCTCCCAATTGTGTATCATATTCTCTCAAAGTTGTACGTGTGTCCTATTATTGGTTCAAACGTTACGGCCCATTTAAATGGTTCAGGTTTATATGGATCACACTGTACTTTATTCCCCGGTAAACATGTAACATGGAATACTTTGCTATTACCTCTGAAAAATGGAGATAAACTGTATTTTAAAGAATCTATATTTCTTATGATTTTCCAGTTATACAAAATTCATTGACAATGTAACGAACCTCTGGAAATTTAAGATACACGTTTAATTCGTCTTGCAAATGTATTTTAAAATGGACTTGCGTGTGTGCACAAGTCCTTCAGAAAGGTTTTTTAATTGATGTGATTTCTAGTGGAAATGAAAACTTCGGCTCTCTACTACATACTAGAGAATTTAACAGACTGTAAATAAAATGTTTTATTGTACGAGGGCTGTTCAGTTAAGAATTATCATAATTGTTCGCACTAAAATTCAATCTTATTATATTCTGTTAGCTTAATGTGAAACAAACACGCCATAGTAGCTTCATTGTTGATACTCCTGGTACCCGCCTGTAAGAACCAGGCAAGTTCAGACATGTTCAGTATCGCCTACCACTGCTATGGAGGTAACATGCAGTTAAAGTTGATGTTAGAGGAAGATCTGGAGTTTCTTTCAAACGTAATCACTGCTGATGAAACTTGGCTACATCATTTTGATCCTGAGAGCAAACAGCAAAGCTCAGTGTGGAAATCTCCTTCATCACCAACCCCCAAAAAGCAAAAGTGGTTGCTTCTGCTGGGAAAGTTATGGTCATCTCATTCTTTGATATTCATGGAATGGTTTATCAGCATGTTGTACCTGCACACACATCAGTAACTGGACAATGCTACAGGGATGTCCTGAAAACATTGTAGGTCTATATCAGGCGCAAAAGACCACATTTCCGTGAAGCAGGCTGGATGCTGCACCACGAAATGCGCGGCCGCATATTGTCAATGTTGTTGCTGAATATCTTGCAAAATTTAACGTGAAGTAGATCCCTCACCCTCCCTATAGTCCGGATATAGCCCCACGTGACTTTTTTCTATTCCCTAACTTGAAGAAACGTCTTCATGGGAGACATTATCCATCATCAGAAGTAGTGGTGAAGGCTGCGGAGGCGATTTTGAAGGGTCTCTCAAAAATGGTTTCCAGCATGTCTTTGAAGACTGGCAGAAACGCTGGGACAAGTGCGTCGCATTCAGGGAAGACTATTTTGAGAAGGACCATCAAAATTATGAGAATGAGTAAAGGCACGTTGTCAAAAAAATTGTGATCATTCCTTAATGAACAGCCCTCGTGAAAACAAATGATACAATGAGCTCAGAGGTTCAAAACGATGTAATATTTATTTGTAATGTAATTTTGTTTTCTCATTTAGCATTTCGTGTTGTGCCGGGTTGTTATTACTATAATTTGGGAAACACCAGATGCACTCAGTTGTGGTTATTACAAACAACGTTTATATCGACTATTAATCAAGTAGTTAATGCAAAACCAACATATACTGTCCCACTGCTTACATTTACACAAATAACATTTAGCAACAGTCACAATAAACCTCTTTGGATAGCAATTTATACGAAATATAAATAATGTTTCCACTGTAACTGGATCTAGCTCAACCTTCGACCAGAGTTCATTCCGTCAGTTCAGTAATATGAACCAACCTCATTCATTGTTTCTTTTTGACGTAGTGTAGTATCCCGTCCCAACCACTTTTCTCGAAAGGTTCACTCTCTGAGAAGTCAACAACCACTCGCTAATATGTCAAAGGAACTTTCGAGATATCGAAACACCCAAAATGTTATATACTCTGTGGTGATAACGCTTCTCTTGTTTAGTCTGGAAAACCGTGTGACTCATGTTCATGTGAGCAGTGATTTTATGAAAGTTAAAATTAATATGGATTTCTATTTCCTGTCCAGGCAATTTTAATGAACTCAAAAACTCTGTGGGCAGTAGATTACGTCATCCTGATTTATAACTGGGTCAACTCATTTGTACGAAAACAACTCCCCCATGAGAAACACACACTCCAGAACGTAATTCTATTATACCAACACGACTATCAGTACGACCAGCACGTGGCGTAGCTCGGCGTACATTTGATTGACTTCTACGTCTTCTCCTTGGTATTGTAACGCGAGCGCTGGAACACCCTGTGAAAGAAGCTGGGAGCGGAAGACGGGGGAGGTCCGTGTTAGCTACGCCCTCCCCTCGTTTGTCTTATAGTGGTGACAGGCGGTGGTGACGGAGGAAAAACATGACTGTGCCGTCTGTTTCCCTTACACCTGGTTCTCGATCATTCTTTTACTGGAACATTCTCGCGGACACTGGAAGGCGGCGATATTCCTATATAAAGGGGGGTTGCAGACAGACGGGGTCAGTCAGTCAGTCAGTTGGTTAGTGTGTGAGTGAGGACAGTTCTTGGTGTAAGAAGGCGACGGCCATGAGCGCACAAGAGTGGAAGAGAAGGAGCGTGCCGCAGCAGTCCGAGTAGTTGTGGCAGTGCCTGCTGAAGGCTGGGATAGCGCAGGCCTGAGGAGGGAGCAGCTGGCGGACGCAGACTTGGGGCCACTCTTGAGGGAAGTGGACGCAGGGACGAGACCAACCTGGGAGGACATCGCACCGAGGAGCGCCACCTACAAGTCGCACTGGGCCCAATGGGACTCGTTGAAGACCAGAGAGGGCGTGCTGTTCCGGGTATGGGAGTCACCCGATGGGAAGGCGCAGAGAGAACAGTTGATACTTCCCCGGAGCAAGGTCCCGGAAGTCTTGGAGGAAGTGCACGCCGGTACTTCAGGAGGACACCTGGGAGCGAACCGTATGATTCACAAACTACGGCAGCGCTACTTCTGGCTCAGACTCCGGGCAGATGCTGGTGGTACACCTGGACCGCCTCGCACGCTACGATGGGGCTGTTCGGGGCGAACAGCTTTGAGGAGGGAGCAGTGTAACGCGAGCGCTGGAACACCCTGTGAAAGCAGCTGGGAGCGGAAGACGGGGGAGGTCCGTGTTAGCTACGCCCTCCCCTCGTTTGTCTTATAGTGGTGACAGGCGGTGGTGACGGAGGAAAAACATGACTGTGCCGTGTGTTTCCCTTACACCTGGTTCTCGATCATTCTTTTACTGGAACATTCTCGCGGACACTGGAAGGCGGCGATATTCCGATATAAAGGGGGGTTGCAGACAGACGGGGTCAGTCAGTCAGTCAGTTGGTTAGTGTGTGAGTGAGGACAGTTCTTGGTGTAAGAAGGCAGTGTTAGTCAGTGACGTGTTAATGAACGAAAGGATTGTGCAACGGAAGACTGTACGTAACTGTGTATGAGTATCGGAGTTGATGTAATCGCGAGTACAAGTGAAATTGTAACGGACGAACTGGTGAATTGTAATTGTGTGCAGTACACAATTCTGCGTAATTGGCAAGTGTTAAACTGTAAGTCGGTAGAAATAAAGAACATTTTTGAGTGGTGAAACTGGACTTTTCATTTCACGAACCCACAAAGTCACAGTATAGTAAAAAGGCTTCCGGAAACTTCAAAGAGTCACAAAGGAATTCTACTAATTTTGTGTCAATTCAATCCACATTCACGAATTCACAAACACAAATTATAAAGAAGTTATCCAAGGATTCACCAATATTGGCCAAATATTTACAGAAGTGGCCAAATTATGAGATTAAAGCTCTGAAAATCTTCCTTATATACTTAAAATTAATACATGAGCTCTCAGATACATATATATGACACAGAAACTTGAGTCAATACATTGTATGCATTCCTTTGTTGTAAAGTAACATTTTTATTCGGTTAGGCATGCCCTCAATCAATGTTTTACACTTATTTGTAAATCCGCATCATGATGCCAGTCTCAATATGTTGAGTTTAGTTGTAATATGGGTTTTATTGACTTTCTTCTTCACAATGGAGCATAAAGTCTTCATCGGTTTTATATCAGAACTACTTCGTGGCTGTGGAAGCACTTAAAGATCCAAATCCTGTAAGTATTTTGTTATTTTCTTGGCTTTGTGACACGGTGCACCATCGTGCATAAAGATACAGACTCGTGTCCAAACCAATCCCTTATCTGAGGCAGAAGTCAAGTTTGAAGAGCTCCTAGGTACTGATCTTGTTTCATAATACCCTCAACAATGTACAATCTTCCAGTACGACGGACAGACATAACGCTCCGGACCATCAACTTTGTCGGGTGTTTCACAGTTGGTTGCACTCACTGAGGACGAAACTCTCCTTCAGTTGTCCTCCGGACGTACTGACTGCCTTCGTCAGTAGCTTCAAACTTGGATTCATCACTAAAGCACACCAGAAAAGAGAAACCCATATTAATGGCAGCTATTGGTCAACAATATACTCAATAAGTTATCCGAAATAATAGCTTTGTATAGTCTATGAAGGTTATCCATAATTGAATCTGGTTATTAAATTAAATTATCTTTGTGAGAAAGAGTAACTCAATGTATCACATTAATTACCTTTTCCCAGTTGTGAGAAGAGCAATATTTAAGTCCCTTTGCCCAGTCGAGCCTCTTCGTTGTCATATCTGCTGTGAGCTTTGCTTTTCTTCTGGGTTCCACCATCGAACGGGGTTCTCCTGATAGTTCTTGCTGATACTTCTAAGCCTCTAGCTAATAAAGTATTCCTCAAGTCTCTACTAGTGACTTTTCGGTTTCTGCGTGCTTCAGTCATAACTTTTCTTACACATCTAGGGCTCGACATGCTTTTTCTATGGCAGTCCCCGCTTCGCTGTACCTGATATATCTTATTGTTTTGGTCCATTTGTTTAATTCTGTTTACATACTTTTGTGAAATTTTGAGTCTCTGTGCTACTTCATTTTGTGTATACTAAACTTCTGCTATTAGTGCCCTTGTAATACCAATTTTTCTATGTGATAAGTCACTTTTCTTCCCCATAACTTAAACTTTCCTTTAACATTAAAGCTCACAGGTTCTCTAGTCTTCCACTGCATGCATACAACTTTAAGTATAATACAGAAGAAGTTCATTGACAAAATAAATCCAAGAGTTTTAAACACAAATCTTTGAAATGTCCAATAAATTTGCATGAGCACATATTAAATACACAAAATAAATGTACTCTCACGGCAGCTGACAGTCAACTTAACAGTTATACCAACATATGCTCACAAAATATCCCACAAAACGCCATAAAATATCCCTGAATGATTCTTATGTATCATTAAATCATTGTTACACCCAATGTTGTCATTAATTCAGAGTTAGGCTGAAATAAGTTCATTTTCATGACTGAAATTCAGCTTAGTGTAATAATTTGACCACATCTGTATAGTCTATTCAGAAATTAATTTTGTGTCTAATCTTCGCTATATAAAAAGTTCACTCTTGATAACAAATGATAAACGTTATTTAATAAAATATGGTAAGTGGAATATCTTTGAAGGCTTTGGCAAGAAGTGAAATATCTTTCTACTTTGTAATGCTTTTGTTTGTCCAAAATGAAAGAAGGTGTGTGTGATCCGTAAAAGTTTACGTGTGTATTTTTATATTTAGTTAATAACCCGGTCCATTATTACTTCATGTTTGTTTTCTCAACTTTTAAATCTTCCTTTGACTTATACTAATATTTCTAAAACCAATATTAGGCAAATCGGTTCAGCCGTTCTCGAGCTTTGCGAGAGTAACAAACGCCAATTCATGTATATACATAGATGACACTTTGTTTATAATTATCAGGAGCGTTTTTTCAGAAAACTAATTTTTAGAATGGTTTTACGGGTGAAGGTTTGGGGAGTTCAATAGTAACTTTGCTATTTGATTGACTGTTTCGGAGTTACGCTATACACAGACAGATATCTTTGAAGTGTTCAGGAAGTGCAGTTAAAGCCAGGTATCGAATTGCGGGTGAGATACTACAAGTCTCTGAGCTTGGTACAAGTAAATAGAGAAGTAAAAATAGAGCTGCAAGAGAAGAGGTGTTTCATTTCTGGCGAGGAGATGCTGCATTGTGGAAGAGTACAAAAGATGGTCTGATTGGAACAGCCCTGAGGCATATTGGATGTCTTTTCAATGGAATTTTACTTATAAAGTGAATCGAAACCTAGGCCAAAGGTAACGTCCATTTTAATACGAGTTCATTCTCTCGCAATGAAAGGAAACAGGTCAACCTTGGCTCAGCTGTACAGTATGTCTGCTCCTTTACTCTTAAATATTGAAAAAAAATTGTAGACAAATCTGTACTCTTATTATTTATTAATAACAAGTATATAAGTAAAACCATCTTCCTGTATACAAAGTTCAAGCTCATTACTTTTTATTCTCCCAATTAAATCAAAAGAATAATAAATAATACATCGTGACAGCTGAAATTGTTTAAGTAGTTATCTTATTATTATTTAAATCTTAAAATTACGTTAAGAAAAATTTGTTTAAAAAATGACGATGTAATGTAGAAAAGTTGAAAGATGTTTAGTTATCGTTATGGCAACGGCAGGACTAAAAGCTGAAGTACTTGAAGCCATTTTGTCTTCTGCAAATGGACATGAAAGTGTAAAGGCGTATTTTGCGAGTGTCTGCATTTCTGCAGAGTTTGTGCTTCAGGATCTTGCATTGGAAAGTGGAAAGTTATAAAAGATTGCACAAGCTAATATATTATCAACGTATATAAAGCATTGTAAAGTGGAACTTATTGTTGGAAACGTTTCATTTTAATTAAAATACAAATTTTTATAGAAGAAAGGAGGAACTGCCATTTCATCATCATCACCATCATCATCAGCAGCAGCATCATCATCATCATCAGTATCATCATCAACATCTTCTCCGCCACAACTTACGCACAACTCCAAGTCACTACAAATTGCGCCGCAACGTGATGTAGAACATCGAGAACATCATCATCACATACGCGTTTGTCTCCAAGTCGTTACAGCACATTTTATAAATTCTTTCTATTAGATAAAGCAGTTTCATCATTGCTGTAAGTGCTGCTTTTAAAGACGTATTGTTAAGGTAGAATATTTATTTACAAAATTTACATTTTTCAAATATAATATTTGTTTCATTTCCCGAAAATGTTCCCTGTCACCTTCGTGCGTGCAGAGAAGTTCAACGTTATATTTATGAGAAGTACAGCATTTACTGTAGATTTAGGATTAGTTTGATGTTCAAAAGACGTCTAATTGGAAACAGTGAGCAGATAGAAATCAGCACGGAACAGTTCTCTTTCTCCCCAAAGGACCGTGAGATACAAACTCTTGTCATATTCAAAGTCTATCAGATAAGAAAGGAGGGGGATGAATATACCACCAGCATGCACATTATGGAAGCTGCACAGGCGGACAAAAGCACGAAACAAAGAAACGATGAGATTGTCAGATAATGAAGGAAGCAAGGATTCATCCCAGCATACGCTGTTCTCAAACTAACCTATCTCTGGTATACATTACTGAAGTATAAAAAATATGAAGAGTTACTTTGTCTATTCATCATTACTCTATCTACTTCAGGATAAACATTACCTTATTGTAGTTACAAGGGAATACAGTAGACTTTAAGTGATAGTCAAATGTTTTGGTCGTTATATGATGTATACATGACTTTATCTACTCTTGTATAAACACTTATTGCTCTATCTACTTCAAGATAAACATTATCTTATTGTAGTTACGAGGGAATACAGTAGACTTTAAGTGATAGTCAAATGTTTTGGTCGTTATGTGATGTATACATGACTTTCTCTACTCTTGTACAAACACTTATTGCTCCATCTACTTCAAGATAAACATTATCTTATTGCAGTTACAAGGGAATACAGTAGACTTTAAGTGATAGTCAAATGTTTTGGTCGTTATGTGATGTATACATGACTTCTCTACTCTTGTACAAACACTTATTGCTCTATCTACTTCAAGATAAACATTATCTTATTGTAGTTACAAGGGAATACAGTAGACTTTAAGTGATAGTCAAATGTTTTGGTCGTTATGTGATGTATACATGACTTTCTCTACTCTTGTACAAACACTTATTGCTCTATCTACTTCAAGATAAACATTATCTTATTGTAGTTACAAGGGAATACAGTAGACTTTAAGTGATAGTCAAATGTTTTGGTCGTTATGTGATGTATACATGACTTCTCTACTCTTGTACAAACACTTATTGCTCTATCTACTTCAAGATAAACATTATCTTATTGTAGTTACAAGGGAATACAGTAGACTTTAAGTGATAGTCAAATGTTTTGGACGCTATGTGATGTATACATGACTTTCTCTACTCTTGTACAAACACTTATTACTCTATCTACTTCAAGATAAACATTATCTTATTGTAGTTACAAGGGAATACAGTAGACTTTAAGTGATAGTCAAATGTTTTGGTCGTTATGTGATGTATACATGACTTTCTCTACTCTTGTACAAACACTTATTGCTCTATCTACTTCAAGATAAACATTATCTTATTGTAGTTACAAGGGAATACAGTAGCCTTTAAGTGATAGTCAAATGTTTTGGACGTTATGTGATGTATACATGACTTTCTCTACTCTTGTACAAACACTTATTACTCTATCTACTTCAAGATAAACATTATCTTATTGTAGTTACAAGGGAATACAGTAGACTTTAAGTGATAGTCAAATGTTTTGGTCGTTATGTGATGTATACATGACTTTCTCTACTCTTGTACAAACACTTATTGCTCTATCTACTTCAAGATAAACATTATCTTATTGTAGTTACAAGGGAATACAGTAGCCTTTAAGTGATAGTCAGATGTTTTGGTCGTTATGTGATGTATACATGACTTTCTCTACTCTTGTATAAACACTTATTGCTCTATCTACTTCAAGATAAACATTATCTTATTGTAGATACAAGGGAATACAGTAGACTAAGTGATAGTCAAATGTTTTGGTCGTTTTGTGATGTACACATGACTTCCCAAGCAATTTTAATTTTCTGAACTAGTTTAACATTTTATCTGTGTGGTATCTTTAGTCGTGTAATTATTTACCAGAATGAATGCTACATTGCTTCTATGTAAAGCGATTTTGTACTCTCTGGGCAGAAAGCTATGCTCTTGGGAATAGGCATTTACATAAAAATAATTTCCTCGGTGAATATAACATATCATCGGTTGATGTGGGCAGTTTTCTGTCTTTATATAATTATTATTTAGCATGTGCTACTAACGAACTTAATTATAACACGAATATAAAAAAATACAACAATACTTTCTTATATTAAATGTTTATGACCTCTAGAAACATGATTACTTACATTTATAGGTTATTGAGAACGCTTATTTGTTATATATACATCTACATTATGATTAATGTCACTTAAAGAAACGAATCTAACAATATCGATTGCCAGTTATTAAACTATCTTTCATTTGCTGAACCTTAATCACGACCATCTGTGTATAATGTTCTTTACACTGAAATGTAGATGGCTTTTGTTTTATAATCTGTGGTGTGCAGTGTCCATTTATTTTCTATGGAGTAACAAAAGTTATTTATTTCTGCATGAGTTTATCAATTAAAAGTCAAGGCTTTCTTTCAAGCATGTGCTTATATGGATATAAAGTATTCGTATTCAAGATTATGGTCTTTGCTAGCGACATTAGTATGGCCGTAATTTGCTAAAGGTAACTAGAAATATAGTAAAGATTCAATTGGGTTCTTTGATGTTGAAGTATTTATCAAAATAGGTTATGTTGTTTCTGATATCTTGCTACGTACACAGATAGATGTTCATTGTGTACATAGCCGGCTGTTGCACCAAGGGTTTATTGCAGGATCAGGTGTTATTGTTGTGCAGTAATACTCGGGAGAAATCTGCTCTGCCATTTCAGATTATCGCGTATCGTGTAAACATGTCAACACAATTGTAGACTACTCCACATGCCAAGACAGTGACATAGCAAACATGACTACAATCCGCCCCTACAACATCTCTTACTCTTCAATGTACTTATACATATTTTTAGTTCTTATAGATGTGAGAGCACTAGTAGTGCGGAGATTTAAGAGTACTTAACGCCACTCGCTACTAGATATTTGAACTATCTTATGCCCTACTAGGAGTCTAGTGAACTGAACACTGAAAAGAATACCCGGGTTTTAAAATCTGAAATGTTTGTCTACAATCCAACCCGGAAACAGTTTATGACGGGTAAACAGTACTGCAATGCTCCGGGCAGCTGCACCACGACAGCATTTTAGAAAGGTTTGTGTGCGTTTTGCCCTTCTAAACAGCTTAATCTAAACACATAGTTAATGTCTTCCAACGTTGTCATAGCAGACGATATCTGAAATGATGTTCTAATGAGTACAGGGTACATAGAGCTTAGAGTTATCAGAAATGAGCGAAATGAGTTGCGCGGTTACAAAGTTACAGAGTTCAGAGGCAAGGATCAATAGAGCTGTGATTTTAGACTTTCTTCGGTATAGAACAATTTATTAAAACGGCCACCTGTGGGGCAACTTTAATGAAACTCGCTAAACACCGAGAGAGAAACAAAATGGAAAATAATTCGGCGGATATTGAACAATCGTCCGACGTTCTTAATAAAGGCTGCTCAAAAAGGAACGAGCAAAGATATTCAAGTGTTGAATATATGAGTTAAATATTCTTAAAAATTACTTGGGATACAACACCTGTTATTAAGGCAAAACAGCTGACGAAAGCTAAAATTAAATAAAAACTCTCATTTTAGCAAGCTGAAATGTTATCTAAGAAGTTTATATTTTAAATAGTATTGGTTTATCAGTGTTCATCAAAACTTCCCCGCATATCAAACGGTAAATCCCCTGTACTTCGGCATTGTTGGATTCTATTAACTCAAGGCTTATATTTAATAGAAAACAATGAAGAAATAAAATTCTAAGGGAACAAGTACAGTAAATTTTCTGATAAAAACAATATTTAAAATTCTACTGTATATTACAGCACTGTGTTTAGGAGAGAAAAATATTGTGCAGTATGAATTAACAAAAACAAATTATTCCCCAATTTCAGACTTTCATTACCTGTGTTGTCTTGGGGTTTGTTGTCAGAGATGAGTTGAACGTTTTGTTTGCTGAACTCTTGAGCAGGACTGTGTGAATGAGAGCAAACACTACCGTTCGTGGTTTTATGGTTTTCTGGAGAAGCGTTTGTCGGGAAGAATTGATTGGATGCTTTTGCTTCATCTGAATTGCCAAATCGATTTCAAATTTCCAATACGTATGATAGGGGCTATTTGCCAAGCTCGTGACGAAATACGACCAGGGAATGCACAAAACATATATAGACTTTTGAAATTAAATGTTTTTTACACTATCCGTATGCACGATAGTTACATTTAATCAGTTTACCTGATAGTGACTAGAACTATAAAGCCCAGGCCTTAAAGTACTTACAGCATAGTGAGTCGTCATTAAGGTAGTTGTCTCATATGTTTATGAGAACTCCTAGTGGTTTACTATAAAGCCCGGACCTTAAAGTATTTACAGCATAGTAAGTCGTCATTAAGGTAGTTGTCTCATGTCTTTATGAGAACTCCTAGTGGTTTACTATAAAGCCCGGACCTTAAAGTACTTACAGCATAGTAAGTCGTCATTAAGGTAGCTGTCTCATGTGTTTATGAGAACTCCTAGTGGTTTGCTATAAAGCCCGGACCTTAAAGTACTTACAGCATAGTGAGTCGTCATTAAGGCAGTTGTCTCATGTGTTTATGAGAACTCCTAGTGGTTTACAATAAAGCCCGGACCTTAAAGTACTTACAGCATAGTAAGTCGTCATTAAGGTAGTTGTCTCATGTGTTTATGAGAACTCCTAGTGGTTTACTATAAAGCCCAGGCCTTAAAGTACTTACAGCATAGTGAGTCGTTATTAAGGTAGTTGTCTCATGTGTTTATGAGAACTCCTAGTGGTTAACTATAAAGCCCGGACCTTAAAGTACTTACAGCATAGTAAGTCGTCATTAAGGTAGCTGTCTCATGTGTTTATGAGAACTCCTAGTGGTTTACTATAAAGCCCGGTCCTTAAAGTACTTACAGCATAGTAAGACGTCATTAAGGTAGTTGTCTCATGTGTTTATGAGAACTCCTAGTGGTTTACTATAAAGCCCGGACCTTAAAGTACTTACAGCATAGTAAGTCGTCATTAAGGTAGTTGTCTCATGTGTTTATGAGAACTCCTAGTGGTTTACTATAAAGCCCGGTCCTTAAAGTACCTACAGCATAGTAAGACGTCATTAAGGTAGTTGTCTCATGTGTATATGAGAACTCCTAGTGGTTTACTATAAAGCCCGGACCTTAAAGTACTTACAGCATAGTGAGTCGTCATTAAGGTAGTTGTCTCATGTGTTTATGAGAACTGCTAGTGGTTTACTATAAAGCCCGGACCTTAAAGTACTTACAGCATAGTAAGTCGCCATTAAGGTAGTTGTCTCATGTCTTTATGAGAACTGCTAGTGGTTTACTATAAAGCCCGGACCTTAAAGTATTTACAGCATAGTAAGTCGCCATTAAGGTAGTTATCTCATGTGTTTATGAGAACTCCTAGTGGTTTAATATAAAGCCCGGGCCTTAAAGTATTTACAGCATAGTGAGTCGTCATTAAGGTAGTTGTCTCATGTGTTTATGAGAACTGCTAGTGGTTTACTATAAAGCCCGGACCTTAAAGTACTTACAGCATAGTAAGTCGTCATTAAGGTAGTTGTCTCATGTGTTTATGAGAACTCCTAGTGGTTTACTATAAAGCCCGGACCTTAAAGTACTTACAGCATAGTAAGTCGTCATTAAGGTAGTTGTCTCATGTCTTTATGAGAACTGCTAGTGGTTTACTATAAAGCCCGGACCTTAAAGTATTTACAGCATAGTAAGTCGCCATTAAGGTAGTTGTCTCATGTGTTTATGAGAACTCCTAGTGGTTTACTATAAAGCCCGGGTCTTAAAGTATTTACAGCATAGTGAGTCGTCATTAAGGTAGTTGTCTCATGTGTTTATGAGAATTTGCTAGTGGTTTACTATAAAGCCCGGACCTTAAAGTATTTACAGCATAGTAAGTCGCCATTAAGGTAGTTGTCTCATGTGTTTATGAGAGCTCCTAGTGGTTTACTATAAAGCCTAGGCCTTAAAGTACTTTCAGCATAGTGAGTCGTCATTAAGGTAGTTGTCTCATGTGTTTATGAGAACTGCTAGTGGTTTACTATAAAGCCCGGGCCTTAAAGTACTTACAGAATAGTAAGTCGCAATTAAGGTAGTTGTCTCATGTGTTTATGAGAACTCCTAGTGGTTTACTATAAAGCCCGGGCCTTAAAGTACTTACAGCATAGTACGTCGTCATTAAGGTAGTTGTCTCATGTGTTTATGAGAACTCCTAGTGGTTTACTATAAAGCCCGGGCCTTAAAGTACTTACAGCATAGTAAGTCGTCATTAAGGTAGTTGTCTCATGTGTTTATAAGAACTACTAGTGGTTTACTATAAAGCCCGGGCCCTAAAGTACTTACAGCATAGTAAGTCGTCATTAAGGTAGCTGTCTCATGTGTTTATGAGAACTCCTAGTGGTTTACTATAAAGCCCGGACCTTAAAGTACTTACAGCATAGTAAGTCGTCATTAAGGTAGTTGTCTCATGTGTTTATAAGAACTCCTAGTGGTTTACTATAAAGCCCGGGCCTTAAAGTACTTACAGCATAGTAAGTCGTCATTAAGGTAGTTGTCTCAAGTGTTTATAAGAACTACTAGTGGTTTACTATAAAGCCCGGGCCCTAAAGTACTTACAGCATAGCAAGTCGTCATTAAGGTAGCTGTCTCATGTGTTTATGAGAACTCCTAGTGGTTTACTATAAAGCCCGGGCCTTAAAGTACTTACAGCATAGTAAGTCGTCATTAAGGTAGTTGTCTCATGTGTTTATGAGAACTCCTAGTGGTTTACTATAAAGCCCGGACCTTAAAGTACTTACAGCATAGTAAGTCGTCATTAAGGTAGTTGTCTCATGTCTTTATGAGAACTGCTAGTGGTTTACTATAAAGCCCGGAACTTAAAGTATTTACAGCATAGTAAGTCGCCATTAAGGTAGTTGTCTCATGTGTTTATGAGAACTCCTAGTGGTTTACTATAAAGCCCGGGCCTTAAAGTATTTACAGCATAGTGAGTCGTCATTAAGGTAGTTGTCTCATGTGTTTATGAGAATTTGCTAGTGGTTTACTATAAAGCCCGGACCTTAAAGTATTTACAGCATAGTAAGTCGCCATCAAGGTAGTTGTCTCATGTGTTTATGAGAGCTCCCAGTGGTTTACTATAAAGCCTAGGCCTTAAAGTACTTTCAGCATAGTGAGTCGTCATTAAGGTAGTTGTCTCATGTGTTTATGAGAACTGCTAGTGGTTTACTATAAAGCCCGGGCCTTAAAGTACTTACAGAATAGTAAGTCGCCATTAAGGTAGTTGTCTCATGTGTTTATGAGAACTCCTAGTGGTTTACTATAAAGCCCGGGCCTTAAAGTACTTACAGCATAGTACGTCGTCATTAAGGTAGTTGTCTCATGTGTTTATGAGAACTCCTAGTGGTTTACTATAAAGCCCGGGCCTTAAAGTACTTACAGCATAGTAAGTCGTCATTAAGGTAGTTGTCTCATGTGTTTATAAGAACTACTAGTGGTTTACTATAAAGCCCGGGCCCTAAAGTACTTACAGCATAGTAAGGCGTCATTAAGGTAGTTGTCTCATGTGTTTATGAGAACTCCTAGTGGTTAACTATAAAGCCCGGGACTTAAAGTACTTACAGCATAGTAAGTCGTCATTAAGGTAGTTGTCTCATGTGTTTATGAGAACTCCTAGTGGTTTAAAATAAAGCCCAGGCCTTAAAGTACTTACAGCATAGTAAGTCGTCATTAAGGTAGCGGTCTCATGTGTTTATGAGAACTCCTAGTGGTTAACTATAAAGTCCGGGCCTTAAAGTACTCACAGCATAGTAAGTCGTCATTAAGGTAGTTGTCTCATGTGTTTATGAGAACTCCTAGTGGTTTACTATAAAGCCCGGACCTTAAAGTACTTACAGCATAGTAAGTCGTCATTAAGGTAGTTGTCTCATGTCTTTATGAGAACTGCTAGTGGTTTACTATAAAGCCCTGGCCATAAAGTACTTACAGCATAGTAAGTCGTCATAAAGGTAGTTGTCTCATGTGTTTATGAGAACTGCTAGTGGTTTACTATAAAGCCCGGACCTTAAAGTATTTACAGCATAGTAAGTCGTCATTAAGGTAGTTGTCTCATGTGTTTATGAGAACACCTAGTGGTTTACTATAAAGCCCGGGCCTTAAAGTACTTACAGCATAGTAAGTCGTCATTAAGGTAGTTGTCTCATGTGTTTATGAGAACTACTAGTGGTAATCTATAAAGCCCGGGTCTTAAAGATCTTACAGCATAGTAAGTCGTCATTAAGGTAGTTGTCTCATGTGTTTATGAGAACTCCTGGTGGTTAACTATAAAGCCCGGGTCTTAAAGTACTTACAGCATAGTAAGTCGACATTAAGGTAGTTGTCTCATGTGTTTATGAGAACTCCTGGTGGTTAACTATAAAGCCCGGGTCTTAAAGTACTTACAGCATAGTAAGTCGTCATTAAGGTAGTTGTCTCATGTGTTTATGAGAACTACTAGTGGTTAACTATAAAGCCCGGGTCTTAAAGTACTTACAGCATAGTAAGTGGTCATTAAGGTAGTTGTCTCATGTGTTTATGAGCACTAATAGTGGTTAACTATAAAGCCTGGGTCTTAAAGTACTTACAGCATAGTAAGTCGTCATTAAGGTAGTTGGCTTATGTGTTAATGAGAACTCCTAGTGGTTTAATATAAAGCCCGGACCATAAAGTACTTACAGCATAGTAAGTCGTCATTAAGGTAGTTGTCTCATGTGTTTATGAGAACTGCTAGTGGTTTACTATAAAGCCCGGACCTTAAAGTACTTACAGCATAGTAAGTCGCCATTAAGGTAATTGTCTCATGTGTTTATGAGAACTCCTAGTGGTTTACTATAAAGCCTGGGTCTTAAAGTACTTACAGCATAGTAAATTCGCCATTAAGGTAGTTGTCTCATGTGTTTATGAGAACTACTAGTGGTTAAAAATAAAGCCCGGGTCTTAAAGTACTTACAGCATAGTAAGTCGCCATTAAGGTAGTTGTCTCATGTGTATATGAGAAATACTAGTGGTTTACTATAAAGCCCGGGCCTTAAAGTATTTACAGCGTAGTAAGTCGCCATTAAGGTAGTTGTCTCATGTGTTTATGAGAACTCCTAGTGGTTTACTATAAAGCCCGGGCCTTAAAGTACTTACAGCATAGTGAGTCGTCATTAAGGTAGTTGTCTCATGTGTTTATGAGAACTACTAGTGGTTAACTATAAAGCCCGGGTCTTAAAGTACTTACAGCATAGTAAGTCGCCATTAAGGTAGTTGTCTCATGTGTTTATGAGAACTCCTAGTGGTTTACTATAAAGCCCGGGCCTTAAAGTACTTACAGCATAGTGAGTCGTCATTAAGGTAGTTGTCTCATGTGTTTATGAGAACTACTAGTGGTTAACTATAAAGCCCGGGTCTTAAAGTACTTACAGCATAGTGAGTCGTCATTAAGGTAGTTGTCTCTTGTGTTTATGAGAACTACTAGTGGTTAACTATAAAGCCCGGTTCTTAAAGTACTTACAGCATAGTAAGTCGCCATTAAGGTAGTTGTCTCATGTGTTTATGAGAACTACTAGTGGTTAACTATAAAGCCCGGGCCTTAAAGTACTTACAGCATAGTAAGTCGCCATTAAGGTAGTTGTCTCGTGTGTTTATGAGAACTACTAGTGGTTAACTATAAAGCCCGGGTCTTAAAGGACTTACAGCATAGTGAGTCGTCATTAAGGTAGTTGTCTCATGTGTTTATGAGAACTCCCAGTGGTTTACTATAAAGCTCGGATCTTAAAGTACATACAGCATAGTAAGTCGTCATTAAGGTAGTTTGTCTCATGTGTATATGAGAACTCCTAGTGGTTAAATATAAAGCCCGGGCCTTAAATTACTTACAGCATAGTAAGTCGTCATTAAGGTAGTTGTCTCATGTGTTTATGAGAACTTCTAGTGGTTTACTATAAAGCCCGGGGCTTAAAGTACTTACAGCATAGTAAGTCGTCATTAAGGTAGTTGTCTCATGTGTTTATGAGAACTCCTGGTGGTTTACTATAAAGTCCGGGCTCTAAAGTACTTACAGCATAGTGAGTCGTCATTAAGGTAGTTGTCTCATGTGTTTATGAGAACTTCTAGTGGTTTACTATAAAGCCCGGGCCTTAAAGTACTTACAGCATAGTGAGTCGTCATTAAGGTACTTGTCTCATGTGTTTATGAGAACTCCTAGTGGTTTACTATAAAGCCCGGGCCTTATAGTACCTACAGCATAGTAAGTCGTCATTAAGGTAGTTGTCTCATATGTTTATGAGAACTCCTAGTGGTTTACTATAAAGCCCGGGCCTTAAAGTACTTACAGCATAGTAAGTCATCATTAAGGTAGCTGTCTCATGTGTTTATGAGAACTGCTAGTGGTTTACTATAAAGCCCGGGCCTTAAAGTACTTACAGCATAGTAAGTCGTCATTAAGGTAGTTGTCTCATGTGTTTATAAGAACTACTAGTGGTTTACTATAAAGCCCGGGCCCTAAAGTACTTACAGCATAGTAAGTCGTCATTAAGGTAGCTGTCTCATGTGTTTATGAGAACTCCTAGTGGTTTACTATAAAGCCCGGACCTTAAAGTACTTACAGCATAGTAAGTCGTCATTAAGGTAGTTGTCTCATGTGTTTATAAGAACTCCTAGTGGTTTACTATAAAGCCCGGGCCTTAAAGTACTTACAGCATAGTAAGTCGTCATTAAGGTAGTTGTCTCAAGTGTTTATAAGAACTACTAGTGGTTTACTATAAAGCCCGGGCCCTAAAGTACTTACAGCATAGCAAGTCGTCATTAAGGTAGCTGTCTCATGTGTTTATGAGAACTCCTAGTGGTTTACTATAAAGCCCGGGCCTTAAAGTACTTACAGCATAGTAAGTCGTCATTAAGGTAGTTGTCTCATGTGTTTATGAGAACTCCTAGTGGTTTACTATAAAGCCCGGACCTTAAAGTACTTACAGCATAGTAAGTCGTCATTAAGGTAGTTGTCTCATGTCTTTATGAGAACTGCTAGTGGTTTACTATAAAGCCCGGACCTTAAAGTATTTACAGCATAGTAAGTCGCCATTAAGGTAGTTGTCTCATGTGTTTATGAGAACTCCTAGTGGTTTACTATAAAGCCCGGGCCTTAAAGTATTTACAGCATAGTGAGTCGTCATTAAGGTAGTTGTCTCATGTGTTTATGAGAATTTGCTAGTGGTTTACTATAAAGCCCGGACCTTAAAGTATTTACAGCATAGTAAGTCGCCATTAAGGTAGTTGTCTCATGTGTTTATGAGAGCTCCTAGTGGTTTACTATAAAGCCTAGGCCTTAAAGTACTTTCAGCATAGTGAGTCGTCATTAAGGTAGTTGTCTCATGTGTTTATGAGAACTGCTAGTGGTTTACTATAAAGCCCGGGCCTTAAAGTACTTACAGAATAGTAAGTCGCCATTAAGGTAGTTGTCTCATGTGTTTATGAGAACTCCTAGTGGTTTACTATAAAGCCCGGGCCTTAAAGTACTTACAGCATAGTACGTCGTCATTAAGGTAGTTGTCTCATGTGTTTATGAGAACTCCTAGTGGTTTACTATAAAGCCCGAGCCTTAAAGTACTTACAGCATAGTAAGTCGTCATTAAGGTAGTTGTCTCATGTGTTTATAAGAACTACTAGTGGTTTACTATAAAGCCCGGGCCCTAAAGTACTTACAGCATAGTAAGGCGTCATTAAGGTAGTTGTCTCATGTGTTTATGAGAACTCCTAGTGGTTAACTATAAAGCCCGGGACTTAAAGTACTTACAGCATAGTAAGTCGTCATTAAGGTAGTTGTCTCATGTGTTTATGAGAACTCCTAGTGGTTTAATATAAAGCCCAGGCCTTAAAGTACTTACAGCATAGTAAGTCGTCATTAAGGTAGCGGTCTCATGTGTTTATGAGAACTCCTAGTGGTTAACTATAAAGTCCGGGCCTTAAAGTACTCACAGCATAGTAAGTCGTCATTAAGGTAGTTGTCTCATGTGTTTATGAGAACTCCTAGTGGTTTACTATAAAGCCCGGACCTTAAAGTACTTACAGCATAGTAAGTCGTCATTAAGGTAGTTGTCTCATATGTTTATGAGAACTGCTAGTGGTTAACTATAAAGCCCTGGCCATAAAGTACTTACAGCATAGTAAGTCGTCATAAAGGTAGTTGTCTCATGTGTTTATGAGAACTGCTAGTGGTTTACTATAAAGCCCGGACCTTAAAGTATTTACAGCATAGTAAGTCGTCATTAAGGTAGTTGTCTCATGTGTTTATGAGAACTCCTAGTGGTTTACTATAAAGCCCGGGCCTTAAAGTACTTACAGCATAGTAAGTCGTCATTAAGGTAGTTGTCTCATGTGTTTATGAGAACTACTAGTGGTAATCTATAAAGCCCGGGTCTTAAAGATCTTACAGCATAGTAAGTCGTCATTAAGGTAGTTGTCTCATGTGTTTATGAGAACTCCTGGTGCTTAACTATAAAGCCCGGGTCTTAAAGTACTTACAGCATAGTAAGTCGACATTAAGGTAGTTGTCTCATGTGTTTATGAGAACTCCTGGTGGTTAACTATAAAGCCCGGGTCTTAAAGTACTTACAGCATAGTAAGTCGTCATTAAGGTAGTTGTCTCATGTGTTTATGAGAACTACTAGTGGTTAACTATAAAGCCCGGGTCTTAAAGTACTTACAGCATAGTAAGTGGTCATTAAGGTAATTGTCTCATGTGTTTATGAGCACTAATAGTGGTTAACTATAAAGCCTGGGTCTTAAAGTACTTACAGCATAGTAAGTCGTCATTAAGGTAGTTGGCTTATGTGTTAATGAGAACTCCTAGTGGTTTAATATAAAGCCCGGACCATAAAGTACTTACAGCATAGTAAGTCGTCATTAAGGTAGTTGTCTCATGTGTTTATGAGAACTGCTAGTGGTTTACTATAAAGCCCGGACCTTAAAGTACTTACAGCATAGTAAGTCGCCATTAAGGTAATTGTCTCATGTGTTTATGAGAACTCCTAGTGGTTTACTATAAAGCCCGGGTCTTAAAGTACTTACAGCATAGTAAGTCGCCATTAAGGTAGTTGTCTCATGTGTTTATGAGAACTACTAGTGGTTAAAAATAAAGCCCGGGTCTTAAAGTACTTACAGCATAGTAAGTCGCCATTAAGGTAGTTGTCTCATGTGTATATGAGAAATACTAGTGGTTTACTATAAAGCCCGGGCCTTAAAGTATTTACAGCGTAGTAAGTCGCCATTAAGGTAGTTGTCTCATGTGTTTATGAGAACTCCTAGTGGTTTACTATAAAGCCCGGGCCTTAAAGTACTTACAGCATAGTGAGTCGTCATTAAGGTAGTTGTCTCATGTGTTTATGAGAACTACTAGTGGTTAACTATAAAGCCCGGGTCTTAAAGTACTTACAGCATAGTAAGTCGCCATTAAGGTAGTTGTCTCATGTGTTTATGAGAACTCCTAGTGGTTTACTATAAAGCCCGGGCCTTAAAGTACTTACAGCATAGTGAGTCGTCATTAAGGTAGTTGTCTCATGTGTTTATGAGAACTACTAGTGGTTAACTATAAAGCCCGGGTCTTAAAGTACTTACAGCATAGTGAGTCGTCATTAAGGTAGTTGTCTCTTGTGTTTATGAGAACTACTAGTGGTTAACTATAAAGCCCGGTTCTTAAAGTACTTACAGCATAGTAAGTCGCCATTAAGGTAGTTGTCTCATGTGTTTATGATAACTACTAGTGGTTAACTATAAAGCCCGGGCCTTAAAGTACTTACAGCATAGTAAGTCGCCATTAAGGTAGTTGTCTCGTGTGTTTATGAGAACTACTAGTGGTTAACTATAAAGCCCGGGTCTTAAAGGACTTACAGCATAGTGAGTCGTCATTAAGGTAGTTGTCTCATGTGTTTATGAGAACTCCCAGTGGTTTACTATAAAGCCCGGATCTTAAAGTACTTACAGCATAGTAAGTCGTCATTAAGGTAGTTTGTCTCATGTGTATATGAGAACTCCTAGTGGTTAAATATAAAGCCCGGGCCTTAAATTACTTACAGCATAGTAAGTCGTCATTAAGGTAGTTGTCTCATGTGTTTATGAGAACTTCTAGTGGTTTACTATAAAGCCCGGGGCTTAAAGTACTTACAGCATAGTAAGTCGTCATTAAGGTAGTTGTCTCATGTGTTTATGAGAACTCCTAGTGGTTTACTATAAAGTCCGGGCTCTAAAGTACTTACAGCATAGTGAGTCGTCATTAAGGTAGTTGTCTCATGTGTTTATGAGAACTCCTAGTGGTTTACTATAAAACCCGGGCCTTAAAGTACTTACAGCATAGTGAGTCGTCATTAAGGTACTTGTCTCATGTGTTTATGAGAACTCCTAGTGGTTTACTATAAAGCCCGGGCCTTATAGTACCTACAGCATAGTAAGTCGTCATTATGGTAGTTGTCTCATATGTTTATGAGAACTCCTAGTGGTTTACTATAAAGCCCGGGCCTTAAAGTACTTACAGCATAGTAAGTCATCATTAAGGTAGCTGTCTCATGTGTTTATGAGAACTGCTAGTGGTTTACTATAAAGCCCGGGCCTTAAAGTACTTACAGCGTAGTAAGTCGTCATTAATGTAGTTGTCTCATGTGTTTATGAGAACTCCTAGTGGTTAACTATAAAGCTCGGGCCTTAAAGTACTTACAGAATTGTAAGCCGTTATTAAGGTAGTTGTCTCATGTGTTTATGAGAACTCCTAGTGGTTAACTATAAAGCCCGGGCCTTAAAGTACTTACAGCATAGTAAGTCGTCATTAAGGTAGTTTTCTCATGTGTTTATGAGAACTCCTAGTGGTTTACTATAAAGCCCGCGCCTTAAAGTACTTACAGCATAGTAAGTCGTCATTAAGGTAGTCGTCTCATATGTTTATGAGAACTCCTAGAAGTTTACTATAAAGCCCGGGCCTTAAAGTACTTACAGCATAGTAAGTCGTCATTAAGGTAGTTGTCTCATGTCTTTATGAGAACTGCTAGTGGTTTACTATAAAGCCCGGACCTTAAAGTATTTACAGCATAGTAAGTCGCCATTAAGGTAGTTGTCTCATGTGTTTATGAGAACTCCTAGTGGTTTACTATAAAGCCCGGGTCTTAAAGTATTTACAGCATAGTGAGTCGTCATTAAGGTAGTTGTCTCATGTGTTTATGAGAATTTGCTAGTGGTTTACTATAAAGCCCGGACCTTAAAGTATTTACAGCATAGTAAGTCGCCATTAAGGTAGTTGTCTCATGTGTTTATGAGAGCTCCTAGTGGTTTACTATAAAGCCCGGGCCTTAAAGTACTTACAGCATAGTACGTCGTCATTAAGGTAGTTGTCTCATGTGTTTATGAGAACTCCTAGTGGTTTACTATAAAGCCCGGGCCTTAAAGTACTTACAGCATAGTAAGTCGTCATTAAGGTAGTTGTCTCATGTGTTTATAAGAACTACTAGTGGTTTACTATAAAGCCCGGGCCCTAAAGTACTTACAGCATAGTAAGTCGTCATTAAGGTAGCTGTCTCATGTGTTTATGAGAACTCCTAGTGGTTTACTATAAAGCCCGGACCTTAAAGTACTTACAGCATAGTAAGTCGTCATTAAGGTAGTTGTCTCATGTGTTTATAAGAACTCCTAGTGGTTTACTATAAAGCCCGGGCCTTAAAGTACTTACAGCATAGTAAGTCGTCATTAAGGTAGTTGTCTCAAGTGTTTATAAGAACTACTAGTGGTTTACTATAAAGCCCGGGCCCTAAAGTACTTACAGCATAGCAAGTCGTCATTAAGGTAGCTGTCTCATGTGTTTATGAGAACTCCTAGTGGTTTACTATAAAGCCCGGGCCTTAAAGTACTTACAGCATAGTAAGTCGTCATTAAGGTAGTTGTCTCATGTGTTTATGAGAACTCCTAGTGGTTTACTATAAAGCCCGGACCTTAAAGTACTTACAGCATAGTAAGTCGTCATTAAGGTAGTTGTCTCATGTCTTTATGAGAACTGCTAGTGGTTTACTATAAAGCCCGGACCTTAAAGTATTTACAGCATAGTAAGTCGCCATTAAGGTAGTTGTCTCATGTGTTTATGAGAACTCCTAGTGGTTTACTATAAAGCCCGGGCCTTAAAGTATTTACAGCATAGTGAGTCGTCATTAAGGTAGTTGTCTCATGTGTTTATGAGAATTTGCTAGTGGTTTACTATAAAGCCCGGACCTTAAAGTATTTACAGCATAGTAAGTCGCCATTAAGGTAGTTGTCTCATGTGTTTATGAGAGCTCCTAGTGGTTTACTATAAAGCCTAGGCCTTAAAGTACTTTCAGCATAGTGAGTCGTCATTAAGGTAGTTGTCTCATGTGTTTATGAGAACTGCTAGTGGTTTACTATAAAGCCCGGGCCTTAAAGTACTTACAGAATAGTAAGTCGCCATTAAGGTAGTTGTCTCATGTGTTTATGAGAACTCCTAGTGGTTTACTATAAAGCCCGGGCCTTAAAGTACTTACAGCATAGTACGTCGTCATTAAGGTAGTTGTCTCATGTGTTTATGAGAACTCCTAGTGGTTTACTATAAAGCCCGGGCCTTAAAGTACTTACAGCATAGTAAGTCGTCATTAAGGTAGTTGTCTCATGTGTTTATAAGAACTACTAGTGGTTTACTATAAAGCCCGGGCCCTAAAGTACTTACAGCATAGTAAGTCGTCATTAAGGTAGCTGTCTCATGTGTTTATGAGAACTCCTAGTGGTTTACTATAAAGCCCGGACCTTAAAGTACTTACAGCATAGTAAGTCGTCATTAAGGTAGTTGTCTCATGTGTTTATAAGAACTCCTAGTGGTTTACTATAAAGCCCGGGCCTTAAAGTACTTACAGCATAGTAAGTCGTCATTAAGGTAGTTGTCTCAAGTGTTTATAAGAACTACTAGTGGTTTACTATAAAGCCCGGGCCCTAAAGTACTTACAGCATAGCAAGTCGTCATTAAGGTAGCTGTCTCATGTGTTTATGAGAACTCCTAGTGGTTTACTATAAAGCCCGGGCCTTAAAGTACTTACAGCATAGTAAGTCGTCATTAAGGTAGTTGTCTCATGTGTTTATGAGAACTCCTAGTGGTTTACTATAAAGCCCGGACCTTAAAGTACTTACAGCATAGTAAGTCGTCATTAAGGTAGTTGTCTCATGTCTTTATGAGAACTGCTAGTGGTTTACTATAAAGCCCGGACCTTAAAGTATTTACAGCATAGTAAGTCGCCATTAAGGTAGTTGTCTCATGTGTTTATGAGAACTCCTAGTGGTTTACTATAAAGCCCGGGCCTTAAAGTATTTACAGCATAGTGAGTCGTCATTAAGGTAGTTGTCTCATGTGTTTATGAGAATTTGCTAGTGGTTTACTATAAAGCCCGGACCTTAAAGTATTTACAGCATAGTAAGTCGCCATTAAGGTAGTTGTCTCATGTGTTTATGAGAGCTCCTAGTGGTTTACTATAAAGCCTAGGCCTTAAAGTACTTTCAGCATAGTGAGTCGTCATTAAGGTAGTTGTCTCATGCGTTTATGAGAACTGCTAGTGGTTTACTATAAAGCCCGGGCCTTAAAGTACTTACAGAATAGTAAGTCGCCATTAAGGTAGTTGTCTCATGTGTTTATGAGAACTCCTAGTGGTTTACTCTAAAGCCCGGGCCTTAAAGTACTTACAGCATAGTACGTCGTCATTAAGGTAGTTGTCTCATGTGTTTATGAGAACTCCTAGTGGTTTACTATAAAGCCCGGGCCTTAAAGTACTTACAGCATAGTAAGTCGTCATTAAGGTAGTTGTCTCATGTGTTTATAAGAACTACTAGTGGTTTACTATAAAGCCCGGGCCCTAAAGTACTTACAGCATAGTAAGGCGTCATTAAGGTAGTTGTCTCATGTGTTTATGAGAACTCCTAGTGGTTAACTATAAAGCCCGGGACTTAAAGTACTTACAGCATAGTAAGTCGTCATTAAGGTAGTTGTCTCATGTGTTTATGAGAACTCCTAGTGGTTTAATATAAAGCCCAGGCCTTAAAGTACTTACAGCATAGTAAGTCGTCATTAAGGTAGCGGTCTCATGTGTTTATGAGAACTCCTAGTGGTTAACTATAAAGTCCGGGCCTTAAAGTACTCACAGCATAGTAAGTCGTCATTAAGGTAGTTGTCTCATGTGTTTATGAGAACTCCTAGTGGTTTACTATAAAGCCCGGACCTTAAAGTACTTACAGCATAGTAAGTCGTCATTAAGGTAGTTGTCTCATATGTTTATGAGAACTGCTAGTGGTTAACTATAAAGCCCTGGCCATAAAATACTTACAGCATAGTAAGTCGTCATAAAGGTAGTTGTCTCATGTGTTTATGAGAACTGCTAGTGGTTTACTGTAAAGCCCGGACCTTAAAGTATTTACAGCATAGTAAGTCGTCATTAAGGTAGTTGTCTCATGTGTTTATGAGAACTACTAGTGGTAATCTATAAAGCCCGGGTCTTAAAGATCTTACAGCATAGTAAGTCGTCATTAAGGTAGTTGTCTCATGTGTTTATGAGAACTCCTGGTGGTTAACTATAAAGCCCGGGTCTTAAAGTACTTACAGCATAGTAAGTCGACATTAAGGTAGTTGTCTCATGTGTTTATGAGAACTCCTGGTGGTTAACTATAAAGCCCGGGTCTTAAAGTACTTACAGCATAGTAAGTCGTCATTAAGGTAGTTGTCTCATGTGTTTATGAGAACTACTAGTGGTTAACTATAAAGCCCGGGTCTTAAAGTACTTACAGCATAGTAAGTGGTCATTAAGGTAGTTGTCTCATGTGTTTATGAGCACTAATAGTGGTTAACTATAAAGCCTGGGTCTTAAAGTACTTACAGCATAGTAAGTCGTCATTAAGGTAGTTGGCTTATGTGTTAATGAGAACTCCTAGTGGTTTAATATAAAGCCCGGACCATAAAGTACTTACAGCATAGTAAGTCGTCATTAAGGTAGTTGTCTCATGTGTTTATGAGAACTGCTAGTGGTTTACTATAAAGCCCGGACCTTAAAGTACTTACAGCATAGTAAGTCGCCATTAAGGTAATTGTCTCATGTGTTTATGAGAACTCCTAGTGGTTTACTATAAAGCCCGGGTCTTAAAGTACTTACAGCATAGTAAGTCGCCATTAAGGTAGTTGTCTCATGTGTTTATGAGAACTAC
This sequence comes from Mantis religiosa, assembly GCA_030765055.1. Lineage (NCBI taxonomy): Eukaryota > Metazoa > Arthropoda > Insecta > Mantodea > Mantidae > Mantis > Mantis religiosa. The sequence goes on along the minus strand of CM060953.1, from coordinate 4,741,366 downwards.
TAGTGGTTAAAAATAAAGCCCGGGTCTTAAAGTACTTACAGCATAGTAAGTCGCCATTAAGGTAGTTGTCTCATGTGTATATGAGAAATACTAGTGGTTTACTATAAAGCCCGGGCCTTAAAGTATTTACAGCGTAGTAAGTCGCCATTAAGGTAGTTGTCTCATGTGTTTATGAGAACTCCTAGTGGTTTACTATAAAGCCCGGGCCTTAAAGTACTTACAGCATAGTGAGTCGTCATTAAGGTAGTTGTCTCATGTGTTTATGAGAACTACTAGTGGTTAACTATAAAGCCCGGGTCTTAAAGTACTTACAGCATAGTAAGTCGCCATTAAGGTAGTTGTCTCATGTGTTTATGAGAACTCCTAGTGGTTTACTATAAAGCCCGGGCCTTAAAGTACTTACAGCATAGTGAGTCGTCATTAAGGTAGTTGTCTCATGTGTTTATGAGAACTACTAGTGGTTAACTATAAAGCCCGGGTCTTAAAGTACTTACAGCATAGTGAGTCGTCATTAAGGTAGTTGTCTCTTGTGTTTATGAGAACTACTAGTGGTTAACTATAAAGCCCGGTTCTTAAAGTACTTACAGCATAGTAAGTCGCCATTAAGGTAGTTGTCTCATGTGTTTATGAGAACTACTAGTGGTTAACTATAAAGCCCGGGCCTTAAAGTACTTACAGCATAGTAAGTCGCCATTAAGGTAGTTGTCTCGTGTGTTTATGAGAACTACTAGTGGTTAACTATAAAGCCCGGGTCTTAAAGGACTTACAGCATAGTGAGTCGTCATTAAGGTAGTTGTCTCATGTGTTTATGAGAACTCCCAGTGGTTTACTATAAAGCCCGGATCTTAAAGTACTTACAGCATAGTAAGTCGTCATTAAGGTAGTTTGTCTCATGTGTATATGAGAACTCCTAGTGGTTAAATATAAAGCCCGGGCCTTAAATTACTTACAGCATAGTAAGTCGTCATTAAGGTAGTTGTCTCATGTGTTTATGAGAACTTCTAGTGGTTTACTATAAAGCCCGGGGCTTAAAGTACTTACAGCATAGTAAGTCGTCATTAAGGTAGTTGTCTCATGTGTTTATGAGAACTCCTAGTGGTTTACTATAAAGTCCGGGCTCTAAAGTACTTACAGCATAGTGAGTCGTCATTAAGGTAGTTGTCTCATGTGTTTATGAGAACTCCTAGTGGTTTACTATAAAGCCCGGGCCTTAAAGTACTTACAGCATAGTGAGTCGTCATTAAGGTACTTGTCTCATGTGTTTATGAGAACTCCTAGTGGTTTACTATAAAGCCCGGGCCTTATAGTACCTACAGCATAGTAAGTCGTCATTAAGGTAGTTGTCTCATATGTTTATGAGAACTCCTAGTGGTTTACTATAAAGCCCGGGCCTTAAAGTACTTACAGCATAGTAAGTCATCATTAAGGTAGCTGTCTCATGTGTTTATGAGAACTGCTAGTGGTTTACTATAAAGCCCGGGCCTTAAAGTACTTACAGCGTAGTAAGTCGTCATTAATGTAGTTGTCTCATGTGTTTATGAGAACTCCTAGTGGTTAACTATAAAGCTCGGGCCTTAAAGTACTTACAGAATTGTAAGCCGTTATTAAGGTAGTTGTCTCATGTGTTTATGAGAACTCCTAGTGGTTAACTATAAAGCCCGGGCCTTAAAGTACTTACAGCATAGTAAGTCGTCATTAAGGTAGTTTTCTCATGTGTTTATGAGAACTCCTAGTGGTTTACTATAAAGCCCGCGCCTTAAAGTACTTACAGCATAGTAAGTCGTCATTAAGGTAGTCGTCTCATATGTTTATGAGAACTCCTAGAGGTTTACTATAAAGCCCGGGCCTTAAAGTACTTACAGCATAGTAAGTCGTCATTAAGGTAGTTGTCTCTTGTGTTTATGAGAACTCCTAGTGGTGTACTATAAAGCCCGGGCCTTAAAGTACTTACAGCATAGTAAGTCGTCATTAAGGTAGCTGTCTCATATGTTTATGAGAACTGCTAGAGGTTTACTATAAAGCCCGGGCCTTAAAGTACTTACAGCATAGTAAGTCGTCATTAAGGTAGTTGTCTCATGTGGTTATGAGAACTCCTTGTGGTTTACTATAAAGCCCGGGCCCTAAAGTACTTACAGCATAGTGAGTCGTCATTAAGGTAGTTGTCTCATGTGTTTATGAGAACTCCTAGTGGTTTACTATAAAGCCCGGGCCTTAAAGTTTTTACAGCATAGTGAGTCGTCATTAAGGTACTTGTCTCATGTGTTTATGAGAACTGCTAGTGGTTTACTATAAAGCCCGGACCTTATAGTACCTACAGCATAGTAAGTCGTCATTAAGGTAGCTGTCTCATGTGTTTATGAGAACTGCTAGTGGTTTACTATAAAGCCCGGGCCTTAAAGTACTTACAGCGTAGTAAGTCGTCATTAATGTAGTTGTCTCATGTGTTTATGAGAACTCCTAGTGGTTAACTATAAAGCTCGGGCCTTAAAGTACTTACAGAATTGTAAGCCGTTATTAAGGTAGTTGTCTCATGTGTTTATGAGAACTCCTAGTGGTTAACTATAAAGCCCGGGCCTTAAAGTACTTACAGCATAGTAAGTCGTCATTAAGGTAGTTTTCTCATGTGTTTATGAGAACTCCTAGTGGTTTACTATAAAGCCCGCGCCTTAAAGTACTTACAGCATAGTAAGTCGTCATTAAGGTAGTCGTCTCATATGTTTATGAGAACTCCTAGAGGTTTACTATAAAGCCCGGGCCTTAAAGTACTTACAGCATAGTAAGTCGTCATTAAGGTAGTTGTCTCATGTCTTTATGAGAACTGCTAGTGGTTTACTATAAAGCCCGGACCTTAAAGTATTTACAGCGTAGTAAGTCGCCATTAAGGTAGTTGTCTCATGTGTTTATGAGAACTCCTAGTGGTTTACTATAAAGCCCGGGTCTTAAAGTATTTACAGCATAGTGAGTCGTCATTAAGGTAGTTGTCTCATGTGTTTATGAGAATTTGCTAGTGGTTTACTATAAAGCCCGGACCTTAAAGTATTTACAGCATAGTAAGTCGCCATTAAGGTAGTTGTCTCATGTGTTTATGAGAGCTCCTAGTGGTTTACTATAAAGCCTAGGCCTTAAAGTACTTTCAGCATAGTGAGTCGTCATTAAGGTAGTTGTCTCATGTGTTTATGAGAACTGCTAGTGGTTTACTATAAAGCCCGGGCCTTAAAGTACTTACAGAATAGTAAGTCGCAATTAAGGTAGTTGTCTCATGTGTTTATGAGAACTCCTAGTGGTTTACTATAAAGCCCGGGCCTTAAAGTAGTTACAGCATAGTACGTCGTCATTAAGGTAGTTGTCTCATGTGTTTATGAGAACTCCTAGTGGTTTACTATAAAGCCCGGGCCTTAAAGTACTTACAGCATAGTAAGTCGTCATTAAGGTAGTTGTCTCATGTGTTTATAAGAACTACTAGTGGTTTACTATAAAGCCCGGGCCCTAAAGTACTTACAGCATAGTAAGTCGTCATTAAGGTAGCTGTCTCATGTGTTTATGAGAACTCCTAGTGGTTTACTATAAAGCCCGGACCTTAAAGTACTTACAGCATAGTAAGTCGTCATTAAGGTAGTTGTCTCATGTGTTTATAAGAACTCCTAGTGGTTTACTATAAAGCCCGGGCCTTAAAGTACTTACAGCATAGTAAGTCGTCATTAAGGTAGTTGTCTCAAGTGTTTATAAGAACTACTAGTGGTTTACTATAAAGCCCGGGCCCTAAAGTACTTACAGCATAGCAAGTCGTCATTAAGGTAGCTGTCTCATGTGTTTATGAGAACTCCTAGTGGTTTACTATAAAGCCCGGGCCTTAAAGTACTTACAGCATAGTAAGTCGTCATTAAGGTAGTTGTCTCATGTGTTTATGAGAACTCCTAGTGGTTTACTATAAAGCCCGGACCTTAAAGTACTTACAGCATAGTAAGTCGTCATTAAGGTAGTTGTCTCATGTCTTTATGAGAACTGCTAGTGGTTTACTATAAAGCCCGGACCTTAAAGTATTTACAGCATAGTAAGTCGCCATTAAGGTAGTTGTCTCATGTGTTTATGAGAACTCCTAGTGGTTTACTATAAAGCCCGGGCCTTAAAGTATTTACAGCATAGTGAGTCGTCATTAAGGTAGTTGTCTCATGTGTTTATGAGAATTTGCTAGTGGTTTACTATAAAGCCCGGACCTTAAAGTATTTACAGCATAGTAAGTCGCCATTAAGGTAGTTGTCTCATGTGTTTATGAGAGCTCCTAGTGGTTTACTATAAAGCCTAGGCCTTAAAGTACTTTCAGCATAGTGAGTCGTCATTAAGGTAGTTGTCTCATGTGTTTATGAGAACTGCTAGTGGTTTACTATAAAGCCCGGGCCTTAAAGTACTTACAGAATAGTAAGTCGCCATTAAGGTAGTTGTCTCATGTGTTTATGAGAACTCCTAGTGGTTTACTATAAAGCCCGGGCCTTAAAGTACTTACAGCATAGTACGTCGTCATTAAGGTAGTTGTCTCATGTGTTTATGAGAACTCCTAGTGGTTTACTATAAAGCCCGGGCCTTAAAGTACTTACAGCATAGTAAGTCGTCATTAAGGTAGTTGTCTCATGTGTTTATAAGAACTACTAGTGGTTTACTATAAAGCCCGGGCCCTAAAGTACTTACAGCATAGTAAGTCGTCATTAAGGTAGCTGTCTCATGTGTTTATGAGAACTCCTAGTGGTTTACTATAAAGCCCGGACCTTAAAGTACTTACAGCATAGTAAGTCGTCATTAAGGTAGTTGTCTCATGTGTTTATAAGAACTCCTAGTGGTTTACTATAAAGCCCGGGCCTTAAAGTACTTACAGCATAGTAAGTCGTCATTAAGGTAGTTGTCTCAAGTGTTTATAAGAACTACTAGTGGTTTACTATAAAGCCCGGGCCCTAAAGTACTTACAGCATAGCAAGTCGTCATTAAGGTAGCTGTCTCATGTGTTTATGAGAACTCCTAGTGGTTTACTATAAAGCCCGGGCCTTAAAGTACTTACAGCATAGTAAGTCGTCATTAAGGTAGTTGTCTCATGTGTTTATGAGAACTCCTAGTGGTTTACTATAAAGCCCGGACCTTAAAGTACTTACAGCATAGTAAGTCGTCATTAAGGTAGTTGTCTCATGTCTTTATGAGAACTGCTAGTGGTTTACTATAAAGCCCGGACCTTAAAGTATTTACAGCATAGTAAGTCGCCATTAAGGTAGTTGTCTCATGTGTTTATGAGAACTCCTAGTGGTTTACTATAAAGCCCGGGCCTTAAAGTATTTACAGCATAGTGAGTCGTCATTAAGGTAGTTGTCTCATGTGTTTATGAGAATTTGCTAGTGGTTTACTATAAAGCCCGGACCTTAAAGTATTTACAGCATAGTAAGTCGCCATTAAGGTAGTTGTCTCATGTGTTTATGAGAGCTCCTAGTGGTTTACTATAAAGCCTAGGCCTTAAAGTACTTTCAGCATAGTGAGTCGTCATTAAGGTAGTTGTCTCATGTGTTTATGAGAACTGCTAGTGGTTTACTATAAAGCCCGGGCCTTAAAGTACTTACAGAATAGTAAGTCGCCATTAAGGTAGTTGTCTCATGTGTTTATGAGAACTCCTAGTGGTTTACTCTAAAGCCCGGGCCTTAAAGTACTTACAGCATAGTACGTCGTCATTAAGGTAGTTGTCTCATGTGTTTATGAGAACTCCTAGTGGTTTACTATAAAGCCCGGGCCTTAAAGTACTTACAGCATAGTAAGTCGTCATTAAGGTAGTTGTCTCATGTGTTTATAAGAACTACTAGTGGTTTACTATAAAGCCCGGGCCCTAAAGTACTTACAGCATAGTAAGGCGTCATTAAGGTAGTTGTCTCATGTGTTTATGAGAACTCCTAGTGGTTAACTATAAAGCCCGGGACTTAAAGTACTTACAGCATAGTAAGTCGTCATTAAGGTAGTTGTCTCATGTGTTTATGAGAACTCCTAGTGGTTTAATATAAAGCCCAGGCCTTAAAGTACTTACAGCATAGTAAGTCGTCATTAAGGTAGCGGTCTCATGTGTTTATGAGAACTCCTAGTGGTTAACTATAAAGTCCGGGCCTTAAAGTACTCACAGCATAGTAAGTCGTCATTAAGGTAGTTGTCTCATGTGTTTATGAGAACTCCTAGTGGTTTACTATAAAGCCCGGACCTTAAAGTACTTACAGCATAGTAAGTCGTCATTAAGGTAGTTGTCTCATATGTTTATGAGAACTGCTAGTGGTTAACTATAAAGCCCTGGCCATAAAGTACTTACAGCATAGTAAGTCGTCATAAAGGTAGTTGTCTCATGTGTTTATGAGAACTGCTAGTGGTTTACTATAAAGCCCGGACCTTAAAGTATTTACAGCATAGTAAGTCGTCATTAAGGTAGTTGTCTCATGTGTTTATGAGAACTCCTAGTGGTTTACTATAAAGCCCGGGCCTTAAAGTACTTACAGCATAGTAAGTCGTCATTAAGGTAGTTGTCTCATGTGTTTATGAGAACTACTAGTGGTAATCTATAAAGCCCGGGTCTTAAAGATCTTACAGCATAGTAAGTCGTCATTAAGGTAGTTGTCTCGTGTGTTTATGAGAACTACTAGTGGTTAACTATAAAGCCCGGGTCTTAAAGGACTTACAGCATAGTGAGTCGGCATTAAGGTAGTTGTCTCATGTGTTTATGAGAACTCCCAGTGGTTTACTATAAAGCCCGGATCTTAAAGTACTTACAGCATAGTAAGTCGTCATTAAGGTAGTTTGTCTCATGTCTATATGAGAACTCCTAGTGGTTAAATATAAAGCCCGGGCCTTAAATTACTTACAGCATAGTAAGTCGTCATTAAGGTAGTTGTCTCATGTGTTTATGAGAACTTCTAGTGGTTTACTATAAAGCCCGGGGCTTAAAGTACTTACAGCATAGTAAGTCGTCATTAAGGTAGTTGTCTCATGTGTTTATGAGAACTCCTAGTGGTTTACTATAAAGTCCGGGCTCTAAAGTACTTACAGCATAGTGAGTCGTCATTAAGGTAGTTGTCTCATGTGTTTATGAGAACTCCTAGTGGTTTACTATAAAGCCCGGGCCTTAAAGTACTTACAGCATAGTGAGTCGTCATTAAGGTACTTGTCTCATGTGTTTATGAGAACTCCTAGTGGTTTACTATAAAGCCCGGGCCTTATAGTACCTACAGCATAGTAAGTCGTCATTAAGGTAGTTGTCTCATATGTTTATGAGAACTCCTAGTGGTTTACTATAAAGCCCGGGCCTTAAAGTACTTACAGCATAGTAAGTCATCATTAAGGTAGCTGTCTCATGTGTTTATGAGAACTGCTAGTGGTTTACTATAAAGCCCGGGCCTTAAAGTACTTACAGCGTAGTAAGTCGTCATTAATGTAGTTGTCTCATGTGTTTATGAGAACTCCTAGTGGTTAACTATAAAGCTCGGGCCTTAAAGTACTTACAGAATTGTAAGCCGTTATTAAGGTAGTTGTCTCATGTGTTTATGAGAACTCCTAGTGGTTAACTATAAAGCCCGGGCCTTAAAGTACTTACAGCATAGTAAGTCGTCATTAAGGTAGTTTTCTCATGTGTTTATGAGAACTCCTAGTGGTTTACTATAAAGCCCGCGCCTTAAAGTACTTACAGCATAGTAAGTCGTCATTAAGGTAGTCGTCTCATATGTTTATGAGAACTCCTAGAGGTTTACTATAAAGCCCGGGCCTTAAAGTACTTACAGCATAGTAAGTCGTCATTAAGGTAGTTGTCTCATGTGTTTATGAGAACTCCTAGTGGTGTACTATAAAGCCCGGGCCTTAAAGTACTTACAGCATAGTAAGTCGTCATTAAGGTAGCTGTCTCATATGTTTATGAGAACTGCTAGAGGTTTACTATAAAGCCCGGGCCTTAAAGTACTTACAGCATAGTAAGTCGTCATTAAGGTAGTTGTCTCATGTGGTTATGAGAACTCCTTGTGGTTTACTATAAAGCCCGGGCCCTAAAGTACTTACAGCATAGTGAGTCGTCATTAAGGTAGTTGTCTCATGTGTTTATGAGAACTCCTAGTGGTTTACTATAAAGCCCGGGCCTTAAAGTTTTTACAGCATAGTGAGTCGTCATTAAGGTACTTGTCTCATGTGTTTATGAGAACTCCTAGTGGTTTACTATAAAGCCCGGACCTTATAGTACCTACAGCATAGTAAGTCGTCATTAAGGTAGTTGTCTCATGTGGTTATGAGAACTCCTAGTGGTTTACTATAAAGCCCGGGCCTTAAAGTACTTACAGCATAGTAAGCCGCCATTAAGGTAGTTGTCTCATGTGTTTATGAGAACTCCTAGTGGTTTACTATAAAGCCCAGGCCTTAAAGTACTTACAGCATAGTAAGTCGTCATTAAGGTAGTTGTCTCAGGTGTTTATGAGAACTCCTAGTGGTTTACTATAAAGCCCGGTCCTTAAAGTACTTACAGCATAGTAAGTCGTCATTAAGGTAGTTGTCTCATGTGTTTATGAGAACACCTAGTGGTTTACCGGGAAAAGCAAGTTGAAGTATTGAATGTCATGCTCACATGTTGTCATTGTAACTTAAAGAACAAAGAGCAACAGACCAGGTATTGAAGATCCGTGGTTGAAATCGCGAAAAAGGCATTCAACTTTTCTCCATTATAGAGCTCCTGCAATTTCTGTTTATCATGTAAAAACTAGCTTAGTTACAGATTTATCTTGAGGGTATCGTGTCGCCTTCTTGAGGCATGATGCTAAATTTATATATACACTTGTTGCCCGGTTGGTGATAGCGTCAGGAAACTCTAAGCTCTATGTACCCTGTACTTATTTGAACATCATTTCATTCATCGTCCGATATGACTTATCGTTGGAGGTTTTCTCTTATCCTGAAAGATGAATGTCTGGTACCCCTAAGCTCTATGTACCCTGTACTTATTTGAACATCATTTCATTCATCGTCCGATATGACTTAACGTTGGAGGTTTTCTCTTATCCTGAAAGATGAATGTCTGGTAACTTTAAGCTCTATGTACTCTGTACTTATTTGAACATCATTTCATTCATCGTCCGATATGACTTATCGTTGGAGGTTTTCTCTTATCCTGAAAGATGAATGTCTGGTAACTCTAAGCTCTATGTACCCTGTACTTATTTGAACATCATTTCATTCATCGTCCGATATGACTTAACGTTGGAGGTTTTCTCTTATCCTGAAAGATGAATGTCTGGTAACTCTAAGCTCTATGTACCCTGTACTTATTTGAACATCATTTCATTCATCGTCCGATATGACTTGGCGTTGGAGGTTTTCTCTTATCCTGAAAGATGATGTCTAGTAACCCTAAGCTCTATGTACCCTGTACTTATTTGAACATCATTTCATTCATCGTCCGATATGACTTATCTTTGGAGGTTTTCTCTTATCCTGAAAGATGAATGTCTGGTACCTCTAAGCTCTATGTACCCTGTACTTATTTGAACATCATTTCAATCATCGTCCGATATGACTTAACGTTGGAGGTTTTCTCTTATCCTGAAAGATGAATGTCTGATAACTCTAAGCTCTATTGTGCCCTGGACTTATTTGAACATCATTTTATTCATCGTCCGATATGACTTAACGTTGGAGGTTTTCTCTTATCCTGAAAGATGAATGTCTGGTAACTCTAAGCTCTATGTACCCTGTACTTATTTGAACGTCATTTTATTCATCGTCCGATATGACTTAACGTTGGAAGTTTTCTCTTATCCTGAAAGATGAAGGTCTGGTAACTCTAAGCTCTATGTGCCCTGTACTCATTTGAACATCATTTCATTCATCGTCCGATATGACTTAACGTTGGAGGTTTTCTCTTATCCTGAAAGATGAATGTCTGGTAACTCTAAGCTCTATGTAGTCTGTACTTATTTTAATATCATTTCATTCATCGTCCGATACGACTTAATGTTGGAGGTTTTCTCTTATCCTGAAAGATGAATGTCGGTAACCCTAAGCTCTATGTACCCTGTACTCAGATGAATATCATTTCATTCATCGTCCGATATGACTTAACATTGGAGGTTTTCTCTTATCCTGAAAGATGAATGACTGGTAACTCTAAGCTCTATGTACCCTGTACTTATTGAAACATATTTTATTGATGTAAAACCTAGGTAAGTTTTATATCTTGTAGGCCTGTATCAGCTACTTGAGTACTGTGCACTAGTAAGGAGAGGGTTGTCTCCCCTCACGCCAAGACGAGCAGTGCGTGCTGTATAAACAAGCAGGGTTAGGTCTTGAGTAAACTGATGCTTGGGCACTTTACTGTACACCTATTGTTATGTAAAGAAACATAAAATGCAAATATCTGCGACGCTTTCCGAAGTGCGTAAGAAAAGAGACCAGGGAAGTAAATGTAATCAATACAGAGACAGGCCTCGGAAATAAAGTCCTAAGTAAACAAAACCCCATTTGAAACAAAATGCTTCCACAAATGGAAGATGAGTTTCCGCTTGCTTTTATATCCGTTCTGTCCTCCTCGCTAAACTGATCGAAAAGGGAATTCCCGATGTGTGACAATCACATGTAGTTTTTCGTCTGACAATAACTTAATTAGTACAGCTTCCACAATACTTCTTGCGTTCTTTTTCTCCCTTTCCGTTAACAATTTTCTAGCTACTATCCTATTCTCTACTTTCTCCCATTTCTCCTCTCAAACCTTTCTTCTCCATATTGCTAGTTCTTGGCATTCTGTTACATGGTGTTCTATGCTTTCTTTTTCCCTACACAATTCACAGATTCCCCTTTCCCTTCTCTTATCCGTATTAGAAATATCGTTCCTGCTGTCATCCAAGCTAGCCCTTCTCTCTCTTGCGTATTGCAGTAATCTACATGTGCTTCTCGTCCCCAGTTTCTTTTTATTTGTTTGTAAAATTGTGATGAATACATATTTTCTAGGCTTCCCCATATTTCCTGTCTTTCTACGAGGACTGTTGAATAAAGAATATCATACCTTTTTACGCTGATAATTTTTTGCACTAAAATTCAATCTTATTATATTCTGTTAGCTTAAAGTGAAACAAACAGGCTCTAGTAGTCATATCGGACGATGAATGAAATGGGTGAAGATGATGCTCATATGAGCCCGGGGTCCATGGAGCTTAGACTTACCTGACATTTGTCTTCCAGGATGAGGGAATACCCCGGAAGAAACCTCATTAAGGTAACTCATCCTGACCGGGATTCGAACTCGGGACCTCTTGAACGTAAGGCAGACATGCTACCATCTATGCTACCGAGGCGGGAAAGTTTCATTGTTGGTACTCCTGGTTCCCGCCTGTAAAAACCAGGTCCGTTCAGACATCTTCAGTATCGCCTACCGCTGTAATGGAGGTAACACGCGAGGAGCAATATGCGGCTTTGAAATTCTGCTTTCGTCTCAACAAATCTTCAGTTGAGGCCTATACAATGTTACAGGAGGGCTATGGAGAGTCTGTTCCTCCCTACAGCACAGCTCGAACGTGGTTTAAAATGTTTAAAGTGGGGAGACAATCAATTTCAAAGGAAGGTGGACCCGGTGCTCCGGTTACTGCTCTTACGGAAGAAAACATCAACACTGCTGCTGTCATTGTGAGAGAGGATCGACGAATTACCTTAAGATCACTTTCTGAAATACTGAACATTTCACTGGCTGCCACCCACACGTTGGTGACAGAAACATTACACATGAGACGTGTTTGTGCGCGATGGGTTCCAAGACTGTTGATTCCCGAACAAAAGGACATTCTCATGCAGGTCTGCATGCAGTTAAAGTTGATGATAGAGGAAGATCCGCAGTTTCTTTCAAACGTAATCACTGCTGATGAAACTTGGCTACACCATTTTGATCCTGAGAGTGAACTTCAAAGCTCAGTGTGGAAATCTCCTTCATCACCAACCCCCAAAAAGCAAAAGTGGTCGCTTATGCTGGGAAAGTTATGGTCATCTCATTCTTTGATATTCATGGAATGGTTTATTAGCATGTTGTACCTGCACACACATCAGTAACTGGACAGTACTACAGGGATGTCCTGAAAACATTGCAAGTCCATATCAGGCGCAAAAGACCACATTTCCATGAAGCAGGCTGGATGCTGCACCACGATAATGCGCGGCCGCATATTGCCAAAGTTGTTGCTGAATATCTTGCAAAAATCAACGTGAAGTACATCCCTCACTCTCCCTATAATCCGGATTTAGCCCCATGTGACTTTTTTCCATTCCCGAACTTGAAGAAACGTCTTCGTGGGAGACATTATCCATCATCAGAAGCAATGGTGAAGGCTGCGGAGGCGATTTTGAAGGATCTGTCAAAAAATGTTTTCCAGCATGTCTTTGAAGACTGGTAGAAATGCTGGGACAGGTGTATCGCATTCAGGGGAGACTTTTTTGAGAAGGACCGTGTACGTTATGAGGATGAGTAAAGGTACGCTGTAAAAAAATTATGATGATTCTTTATTGAACAGCCCTAGTATATCTTCTATTCTATTTTACCGATTTACCCACATCGCTTGTATTCATTTCCTTTAATCTCCATATGTCTCCCATTCCTTTTTTTCATAATTTCTCCTAATTTTGCCCCAGAGCTGTTTGACTTCTCTAATCTGCTTTGCTGTCTCGTGCATAATTTCTTCATTTGTCCTTCCTCTTTGGCCAAACACATATACCGGAGTTTTATTATTCTTTCCATTGTTATTCCATTTCTTCTTGTGTTTCCTAATTCTACTGAAGCTACTTCCCTAGGCGCTCATCTAGTTTCTTTACAAAGCCTTCTGTAGTTATGGTCCACCGTTTTGTTTACCACTCCACCCCCCCCCCCAGATCTCTATTGCATACAACATTTTGGATTCCTCTAGTGCCTCATACATTCTTTGTAACCACTTGGTTGTCATTTCTGACTTATACAGTACGCACAAGATAAGTTGAGTGCTGGATATACGGTGTGGTGCGGGCAGAGGGGAAGAAGCGAGAGCTAACGCTCTTTTGTTTCTTCAGGGGGGTCAACCTTGAAAAACACAATTCAGCAAAATAGCATGTAAGATAAGAGAAGCGAGGATATCACAAGTAACGCTGCATCCTCTGAAAACATTCCTTAGTTTTGCCCACGCCAGCTTAATTACATTCAGATCTCAGTTATACGGAGACGTCCCCTTTCGAGAGCCATAACATCCACAAATGTTCATACAAATATAAATCATTTTCAAGTAAATGCTGACGTACAGTCGTAACAAGGATAAACTGGCAATTCGAGCGCACCAAACGAGCCTTTATGAAGGAAGCTTTAACTACAAAGTGATAATGTTATATAATAAACTTCCAAATTCATTTAAACAAGCTGCATCAGTAAAACACTTTAAAAATAAGGTTAAGACAATTTAGTATGCACACTGTTTTTATACGGTTAATGAATTTTTACAACTATAACCATGCAAATGAGCACTGGGAGCATAATATTGGTTCGTTTCAAAAATTCGTTCGATTCTTGTTACGTGTTTACGACTAAGAACTCCTGAGAACACTGCATGCCCCCATTACTTTTACGTCAAAGAAGTTGCCTAACAATATTGGGTTTGTTTACAAATACAATAATTGAAAAGAATGCTATGAACACAAACCACAGCGACCTCACGGCCGAAGGTAAATAGGTCAACTTATGTAAGAATTGGTAACCAAACTTCAGTACGAGTTTGTGGATGCAACAGTGTGGAGTTGTAACTTGTGAAGGCAAGAAGGAACATTTTCGACATTTAATACTGTTTTATTAACGTAAAGGTAAAACCGCCTCACAAACTCAACGGAAAATTTGTGCTGTTTACGGAGAAGATGCAGTGGCGAATCGGGCATGTCAAAAATGGTTTACTCGATTTCGAGCTGGGAACGTCTCAGTGAAAGACAAACCTCGTTCTGGACGACCTGTGGTTACGGATGAGGAAAGGATAAAGGACATGATTACGAACAACCCCAGAATAACAACTCGGGAGGTAGGTCAGGAGCTAAACTTATCTCATGCAATTGTAGCCAGGCACCTAAAGAAACTTGGTTACGTAAATCTTCGGGATGTATGTGTTCCGCACGAACTGAGTGAGCAAAATTTAGTTCAGCGCGTTTCCATCTGTGACGCATTGATAAGACGCAATGAAACTGCCCCTTTTCTGAAACAGCTGGTTACAGGAGACGAAAAGTGGATTGTGTACAACAACATCCGAAAGAGAAAGTCATGGCGTAAGAAAGGGGAACCACCACTCTCAATTCCTGAACCAGGGCTTCATCCTGAGAAGATTATGCTGTACATTTGGAAAGGAATGGAAAGGAATTATTTATTACGAATTTCTTCCTCCTGGGGAGACCATCAATTCAGAGCTATACTGTTCTCAGTTGGGTCATCTGAAGGTTGCCCTAGGAGAGAAAAGGCCAGAATTAGCATCTAATGGTGGAGTCATCTTTCATCAAGACAATGCCAAACCACACACTTCTATGGTAACTCGTCAGAAATTGCGGGATTTCGACTGGGATGTGTTACCTCACCCGCCTTATTCTCCAGATATTGCCCCATCCAACTATCATTTATTCCGATCCCTGCAAAACTTCCTTAATGGCAAACGCCTTACTTCCTTGGGGGATTGCAGACTCGGCGTAGAAGAGTTCGTCAACCAGAAAACTGCAAGATTTTGGAAAAATGGAATTGATAAGCTTCCTGAGAAATGGAGATATGTTATTGATAATAATGGTGCATACTGCACAAAATAAAGTTTGTTTTGAAAAGTTCATTGCCTTGTTTACTTTCGATGACCTTGCGTATGTAAACAGATTACCCCTAGATAATTAGGCAACTTCGATACGGGCTTACAGTGCAGGCGTTCTTTGTCTTAAACACGTAACAAGAGTCGAACGAATTTATGAAACAAACCAATACATTCACAAACCTGTAATATTTATATTATGACATTTCTTGTAGTAAATTAGTCTATACAAATACCACATGAAACAATAGAAAAGCTGCTTACTGTGTATATTGTATGCAATCAATTTGACTTTATGTATATACTGTATTTATACATTTTGACGTGTCTCATAACATGTATATGTTGCCAAGGACGAACTAAAATTCTAATTCTAACATACGATTGTTGTAAACTGGTTAGCTAATTAACCTCGAAATTGATCAAAACGAAATATGATAGAGCTTAGTGTATTAGCCACTAGATGTCAGTGTATAGCGCATTTCGAATTTCAAAGTTGTCATCTATGTTTACGAATTCGTAAACTTTCATGGCCGGTGTCAGTATAATATAAAGTATTAACCGGACTTGTCGGACGTTTCGTCTGCCACTGAAGATGTCTGCCGCAGCCGGATACGAAACGTCTGGGAAGATGAAGAAGGATTCCAGTAGACCACGTCCCACAATTCTGGTTAATACTTTATATTATATGTTTACGGAGTTAAACGAAACTTACCGAATGAGGACTTGGAGTCCGATTACTCTTCTTATCGCGCGCATATAGTATCTGTCTCAATCTTGTCTTCTAACCACTTGGTTGTTATCTCTAGCTTATATTTGCATATTCCTATACCATTCATTGCCGCCCTTCCCTTTGTATCAATTTTTCTCCTGTGTGCTCCCCACTTTCCATTCTTATTCAACCTCAGTCCTAAGTATTCAAATTCATTGACTACTTTTACCATTTGCCATTTAACACACTTTTCAGTTTTCCCTTTTTTAGTTTAACTTCCTTCTTGAAGACCACAAATTTCGACTTATATATGTTTCTTTTACTCCGTAATCTTCACAGAATGTCTGAATTTCATTTATTTCCTCCTGCAATCCTGCTACCGTTACAGATCCTAGCATTAAGTCATCCGCATATAGCGATGTCTGCTGAGGGAACTGACTGCCGCCCTTGGGAATGATGACAGTGTTGACAAATGCACACAGCTTCCGAATTCAATTAACTCTCGCGGCTGTTTGCTGACACCAATGGTTTTTATTCCTACTTTCTCGTTTTATTTCCCGCAGGTACATCCTATCGAAAGGTCGTCCAATATCTGTGCCTCGTAGCGAGAAGGGAATTTCCATAGAATAACCTAACTGAATCATGGCTGCTCTGGTGGTAGTGTAGGGCCTATCTTAAATAAGTCGACCTGTTAAATCCCTCCTCCGAAATTTGTTATGTGTCTCATACCCAGGGACGGCTGCTCTTTAGGAGCACGAGAACACGTGAACCCGCAATATTTGTCTTGTAGAAACCTTTTTCCTCTTTTCATTCGTTACTTGTATTTACCGCGCTCATTTTTAAATGTGTAGTAAGTATACGGCGATAGCATGAGTATGTGGCAACGTTGCAGCTAGCACACTTCTCTTGTGCTAGCATATCATGTAACGTTTAAAGCTCTGCGCATGCGTAGACGACAAATGCTACAGACAAGCATTGAGGCATTGGTTGGGTACGCCCATATCAGAGCACAGTTTCGATGTGCACGTTAATTCACATTGGTAACGCCAGAGAAGTTCTTGGTCATCTCTGGGAAGTGCTTTAACTGCAACTATCTGCAAATACAAAGAAGCGCTCTCAGCCTTTGCTTTGAATACGGCGTGTTTTTACAGTCCAGTTTCTAAACAGGTGTTTTGTTTTAAGCATTGTGATAAACCTGGAATTTGTAGATGAGACAATTGTGAGTACAACTAGTGCTTTAGCGCAATACAATTACTCTTTGTTGTGTGTAGCGACATATCGCGAGGTTTTTGGAATCGGTGTGACTGTTGAACTTCTCTCAAGAGGCTGCTACGAACTCGGAGGATTCCATTTTAACAAATAAAATAGATAAAGTGACTTGCGAACAAAAAATGTAATAAATCGACTAGGACGTGCGCAGCCCAATTTGACAGTTAAGCGTGTTACAAAAATCAGACGCGGGACTACAGGCGCATATGTAAATGGCTATGCAGTTGTAGTATTAAAAATGAGATTTTTTACTTTCTGTGCATTTTGTTTAGCTCTGAAGTTAGTAATTGGACAAAAGTAGGAAGTGCCGACTAGGTACATCTTAGTGAGAACAGAAAGAAGCACGCTGACGTATTCAGTTCGCCATGTTTGGTCGTGTTAATGCTCAGCTTACAGATTGTCAGTAAAGCGACACAACAAGCAAGGTGATAGGAATAGATGCATTCTTTCTAAGCTAATAGATTGTATAACAGTTTGAGCTAGCACTTATTAGTAGTAGTGGTGGTAGCAGTGGCGGATAGTGCTAGTGTGCATTTTAAGTGTAGATCTTGTGAACACTCACTTTTCTATTCCACGAGCCGCCACTGCTCATACCTTAGGGCAAGGAAATCGTGAGAAATCACTCCAGGACCAGGGAGCCCTCATAGAACGCAAAATTGGTGTGGATAGATAGAGTCAACATGAAAAATTTAATGCCACGCCTGGGATTTGAAGCACGGATCTCCTGGTTTCCGTCCAGTCGCTTTAACCCACTGAACTACCATGGCTAACGTGGCCTCCTGACATCAAATTCTCCAATTGACTCATATATTTTCCCAGTAAACCACTAGGGGCTCTCGCATCCGAGATACGCCGTTTGTAGCGACTTACTATCGTAAGTACTTGAGTCCCAGGTTTGATCCATAGCATTGAATTTTTCAAAAATCTTAGCCTGTATACGGCTAGTATTAAAATTATTAATTTACATCCATTAACTAAAATAATAAGAGTTAAATGATGAAGCCTGGGACTGAAATACGACAGTAAGTCACCACAGACGGTGTATCTCGGATGCGAGAGACCCTAGTGGTCTACCGGGGAAATATATGCGTCAAATGGAGAATTTAATGTTACGACGGCACGTTGGTCATGGTAGCTCAATGGTTAAGAGCAACTGGACCGAAACCAGAAGACCGTGGTTCAAATCCCGGCCATGGTATTGAATTTTTCATGTTGACTCTATCCATCAAAAACCCTAGCCTATACACGGCTAGTGTGAAGAAATTAATTTCCACCAGTTAACTAAAATAATAGGAATGGATAATTGACGATCGTCACAACGTACACTACTGCTATCCGAGACAGTTATCTACTATAAATAATAGTAAAGATAAAATAAAGAGAGTGATTAACTTTCATCCAAGATTAATATAAAAAGATAGATTAAAGAGATAGATTAGAAAGATTAATATAAAAGATAAAAATTAATATTTTTATATTTGGTTGCTATTTCAGGCATCGAAAAAGATTCTGTGGATTGGATTTCATGAAATTAGATCGAGTTTTTCTTATAACATCTTCATCAGTGCAAGAGAAGCGCTCGTTTGTATCTTCTTGTGTTCCCTATTTCCGAGTTGCTTTTGTTTCTTATTCCTTGAGGATGAGTTTACTAATTCTAATTACACTAAAATCTCAATTGAAATTTATAATAAAGAGAGAAACTGATAACTAGGGCCCGCAAGTTGAGGACCTAAAAATCCTCTAAAATAAGCAATAAAGTGTCCTTAAAATATAAAAAATGCACATAAAACGTAAAGAAATGACCTAAAAAAATTAACAATTTTTTCATAATAAATTAGTAACTGTCACAGACAAATAATGAATATATGATTCGAATAACCACATTTTAAAATTAACTTTCTTAGTTAATAATGCAATTATTGATACTAAATAAATAAATTCATAATTAGCAGGTCATTTGCAATTTTATAAAATATGATAAAATAAGTTACTGTACCTATTAGTCAAAACTTAGCGTTGCAGTACACCACCATGGTCATCTTCAAATTATCAAAAGTAAAGAAACGTGAGCAGTCAGTTAAAACTGTTTAATACTTTGGGAAACTTCTCTCCACTTACACAGAAGTTATAGAAGCACATATGAATGAACACAATGTTACTGTCTGTTAAAAATATCAATTCTGAAGTTTTCTCCTGATAGATATTGGCAATCTGACAAACTGTTTGGTATCCTTTACTTTTGTCCAACACAAATGTTACTGCCTGTCTAATTTTGTCCCCAATCTCACCTTTCACACTTTTTATCCTCTCTTCCGAAATCCTCGCTAACTCAATCGACTTATCCAATGTGATGCCACTTTCTTCAAGGCGGGTTATGGTATCAGTCAAAAATGCAAAATTTGATTTAATGAAAACTAATTTACCTTGGATTTGAGTATCAGAAAACAGATCCTGTGCGCTCACAATTGCCTTAGAATCTACCCTAACACAATCACTTCTCTCACTATTTGAAAATTGTCACAGTGTAGTTAACCATGTACCCCAACGTGTTAAAATCGGTACCGGGGGCAAAGCTATATTAGGAGCTTTTTCTTTGAGGTACATAGTTCGGGTTGGCGCTTTCAGAAATATTTTCTTTACAGGCGCAGAGACAGCAGGCGACTGCAGATGGAGTAGGACACACCGACGACACAACACATGGACCAAGAAACTGACGAACGGCAACGCCGGAACAAAGGACGATCGAACAATAGTTCGAAACTGCATGCCACATACCAACCACTGACAAACCCAGGAAACTGAGGACATAAGTAGAACACTAATAACCATACCACTACTAATCCCTGACAAACAGGTCACCAAGGCCTGAGCTTTATTATTACAATACACATAGGCTTACAAAGCACGTATAAATAATAGATAAGTAACATACGCGCAACACTGACTAACAGGCCTCCCCGGCCTGAGCCACATGTATATAACAATACTAACACATGATTCATGGTTTCATGGTCACCACCAAGAGGCAACGTTGACGCGCTCGCATGCATCGCATGCCAGCATAGTAGATACCGCATACTAACCGGGGTGCTATGTGGGACCCGACAAAGAAGCATGATAACAAATGCACGCAAAATAATATAAGAATTCACAAAACTAACACGTGGAGGGTTTTTTTTAGTGAGTATGCCTGGCCCCTCAGGGCACGGGGACCCTCACATTGTCGGCCATCGCACGTGGGCCGTCGCCTGTAACTGGGTTTTTCCCCTCCACGGTAAAAAAAAAAAAAGGGAAATTAGTGTTGATCTGACCTGTTCTGCAATTTGTTGAAAAGTATGGGCCAAACACGTAACATGCGCCATCTTACCGTACACTGATTGCATCGATTTTGTCGCCTTTAACATGTAAGGCGCCGCGTCTTTTAAGAAGAGGAGCACGTTGCCATGCTGTATTCCACTAGACCACAATAAACACAAGGATTTATCGAACAGTTTGCATGTCTAACAGTGGTTAACAGCTTCCGTAACCTCTGAGGTCAGAAGAAACATTTGTCCGGCACTAGTAGCTTCTAGCGTACCATTGTGCACATTACGCCCCTCTCAATCAGTTGTCTCATCAATTGTTACATAATTTTTCCTACATTCACATATCACGTGATAACTGTTAACTGATAACCAACCTCGGTTTTGGGCCATGAAAACAGTTGATGGGATGGTTGTCGCGTAACAACTTAAAATTACCCCTAATAGCCACACGAGGTGCGTTCCTTTTTACAGGATTGGGACCAGGTTTTTTTTTAAAAAATACACGTGAACTCCTTGTGAATACGTGAGAGAGATGACAGCACTGTACAGTGCATAGAACTCTAGTGGCACCGACAAGAGTTAGGACTGTTTTTGGTACCTAAAAAGGCGACGTTTTCGTTGCAAGAACAGCGTTAAATTTTGGGCAGCTGAATTTAAAAGTGGCCGAAAGAGCTTGGGAACGTTCGGGACGCCCAAAAGCTGCAAATTACCGAAGAAAACATCGCCAAAGTTCACCAAATGGTGCTAGACGACCACCGAATTAAAGTGAGAGAGATAGCAGAGGCTATGAACATGTCAATAAAACGTGTTTGTCACATATTAAATCAACATTTATACATGAGGAAGCTGTCCGCGCGTTGGGTGCCGCGTTTCCTCACGTTAGACCAAAATCGTGTTCGAATGAACATTTCCAACGCTCTATTGGCGCAGATTAGGCGCAATAAATCCGAGTTTAGGCACCGATTAGTTAGTGTAGATGAAACTTGGATACACCATTATACGCCCGAAACAAAAATATAGTCCAAACAGTGAACTGCGAAGGGGAAACCGGCACAAAAAAAAACTGTTTTTTCTCTTCGGCTGGGAAAGCGATGGCGACTGTTTTTTGGGACAATCATTGAGTTGTTCTAATCGATTATCTTCAAAAAGGAAAAAGCGTTACAGGAGCATACTACGCATCATTACTTGACAAGCTGAAGGGCAAACCTGGGGAAAAACGGCCACATTTGAAGAAAAAGAAAATCCTGTTTCACGAAGACAACGCAGCATCTCACACCTCAGCGGTTGCAATGGCGAAAATCCATGAATTCCTGTTTGAACTGCTTGACTCACCAGATCTCGCCCAATGCGACTTCTTTTTGTTCCCTCATCTGAAAATTGCGATCGGAGGACAGAGATTTTCGTCAAATGAAGAGGCAATCATCTTCGTGAACAATTATTTTGCAGAGAAAAACGCCACGTACTATTTGGACTATTTGGACGGGTTACAGAGATGGGAGTATCACTGGGAGAAGTGTGTAGAGTTACAAGGAGACTATGTTGAAAAACGCCGAGTACTATTTGGACGGGTTACAGAGATGGGAGCATCGCTGGGAGAAGTGTGTAGAGTTACAAGGAGGCTATGTTGAAAAACGCCGAGTACTATTTGGACGTGTTACAGAGATGAGAACATCGCTGGGAGAAGTGTGTAGAGTTACAAGGAGACTATGTTGAAAAACGTCGAGTACTATTTGGAAGGGTTACAGAGATAAGAACATCGCTGGGAGAAGTGTGTAGAGTTACAAGGAGACTATGTTGAAAAACGCCGAGTACTATTTGGAAGGGTTACAGAGATAAGAACATCGCTGGGAGAAGTGTGTAGAGTTACAAGGAGACTATGTTGAAAAACGCCGAGTACTATTTGGACGGGTTACAGAGATGGGAACTTCGCTGGGAGAAGTGTGTATAGTTACAAGGAGACTATGTTGAAAAACGTCGAGTACTATTTGGACGGGTTACAGCGATGAGGGCATCGCTGGGAGAAGTCTGTAGAGTTACAGTGAGAGTATGTTGTACCTTTATTAGGTCGGAAACTTTTCAGACCACCTATGTATATGACACTCAAGTCTGTGATTTAGCTAAATACGACCGACGTTGCCTTTACTTCCGAACTATTTACACGTAGAGGAAACAACAAGGGACCTCTCCAATAATAAGCGCTGCTTACTATCGTGGCTAACCTCTTGCAAAAGGCTTTACTTTCTGAAACGTATGAGACTTGCAGTAAACACGCTTTGATTAAAAGTCAGGAGTTCGTTAAAGTTTTGTCAGAAACCCAGACACACACGGCACTTTCAGACAACGCTGCTCAAAAATGTATCGGCGGGATTACAACTTTGAACAAAGTTACGGCTCCAGGGAGTAAAAATGTAATATTTGGAAGGGATTCCTTTGTGGTGGGCGGCAAAGGGTATTAAAAACTTTTACCACAGGATCACAGTTCGCGTTACAAACACAGGAAGCGCTGGCTACTCAATTATTCCACTAGCAGGATGTGAATGCCGCGTACGTTTGCTAGAAAGTTTCTCGGCCTGCACAAAATCATCAAGCTACTGTTTATTTATTTATGTCGTTTCGTTTTTTGTTTAAAATATTTATGACATAAGCTAAGCCTACCCTGTTGATACATATATTACAGTATAATTTAACTTATCCCTGCTGTAGGCGCGTGACTGACTATAACGCGACTGAGCGGGACTGTAGAACGCATTAGAAATGTAAACCAATGTTTTAACAATAGGAAATAGCGTCTTTGTTTCACATTAGGCTAACAGAATATAGTAAGATTGAATGTTAGTGTGACAAACTATGACTGTAAAACAATTATAATTATTCTATATTGAGCAGTCCTCCTATTATTCTTTCCATTATTACTCCATTTCTTCTTGTCTTTGCTAATTCTACTAAAGCTATTTCCCTAAATGCTGATCTTGGTTATTTCTGTGCATGCTGCAATTCATCGATGTAAAATCTATTTTGTGTTATATTTTTCTCTAATTTGTTCTCACATATGGAAAATTTTATAAACTTTCCGTTACTTTGGGTTTATTAAGGAGATGAATTCTTATTCAAAAAGAGGAATGCAATGGCTATTTACACGAGGGCTGCTCAATAAAGAATGATCTTAATTTATTTACGGTCATAATTTTTTGCACTAAAATTCTATCTTATTATATTCTGTTAGCTTAACAAACACGCCGTAGTAGTCCCATTGTTGGTACTCCTGGTTCCCGTCTATGAGAACCAGACAAGTTCAGACATGTTCGGTATCGCCTACCACTGCAATGGAGGTAACACGCGAGGAACAATATACGGCTTTGAAATTCTGCTTTCGTCTCAATAAATCTTCAGGTGAGGCCTATACAATGTTACAGGAGGCCTATGGAGAGTCTGTTCTTCCCTACAGCACAGCTCGAAGGTGATTTAAAATGTCTAAAGAGGGGAGACAATCAATTAAAAAGGAAGGTGGACCCGGTGCTACAGTTACTGCTCTTACGAAAGAAAACATCAACACTGCTGCTGCCATTGTGAGAGAGGATCGACGAATTACCTTAAGATAACTTTCTGAAATACTGAACATTTCATTGGGTGCCACCCACACGTTGGTGACACAAACATTACACATGAGACGTGTTTGTGCGTGATGGGATCCAAGACTGTTGATTCCCGAACAAAAGGACATTCGCATGCAGGTCTGCATGCAGTTAAAGTTGATGTTAGAGGAAGATCCGGAGCTTCTATCAAACGTAATCAATGCTGATGAAACTTGGCTGCATCATTTTGATCCTGAGAGCAAACAGCAAAGCTCAGTGTGGAAATCTCCTTCATCATCAACCCCACAAAAAAGTAAAAGTGGTTGCTTCTGCTGGGAAAGTTATGCTCATCTCATTCTTTGATATTCATGGAATGGTTTATCAACATGTTGTACCTGCACACACATCAGTAACTGGACAATACTACAGGGATATCCTGAAAACATTGCAAGTCCATATCAGTCGCAAAAGACCACATTTCCGTGAAGCAGGCTGGGTGTGCGGCCGCATATTGCCAATGTTTTTGTTGAATATCTTGCAGAAATAAACGTAAAGTACATCCCTCGCCCTCCCTATAGTCCGGATTTAGCCCCACGTGACTTTTTTCTATTCCCTAACTTGAAGAAACGCCTTCGTGGGAGACATTATCCATCATCAGAAGCAGTGGTGAAGGCTGTGGAGGCGATTTTGAAGGATATTTTAAAAATTGTTTCCAGCATGTCTCTGAAGATTGGCAGAAACGCTGGGACAAGTACATCGCATTCAGGGGAGACTATTTTGAGAAGGACCATCAAAACTATGAGGATGAGTAAAGGTACCTTATTCTTTATTGAACAGCCCTCGTACAATATTTGTGTTCATGAGCGAGTTGCGAAACGCCAGAACGCATATCAAAGTGCTATTTGTTTCGACCGCGGTAGCTCATTCAAACAAAGCGGTTATTTCGCTACTGTACTGACGGAACAACAATTGTATTATCCGTTGTAAAAATAGCATGTGGCATTCACAAAGGGCTCTGTTTGTGTTTGTTAATTGAGTACAATTTAATTTTCGATGTGAATGAGGTCGTGCTTTGCTTCTTGGCCAGCTTGTGGTTGCTGTGATCGATAACACCTCGCCAATTGATGCGATACAAACAAGGTTACCCTTTTTTACATAACGTCAAGAGATGATCTGAGAGAATCCCTCGACTTGTTTTTCATCTCGGGTCGTCTCCGTTCACCACAAAGATGCTTGAAAAGGGCGTACTGCTGCCTCCATTCTGCTTTTGTGCCTTTTCAGTTCTCTGTGCCACAAATAGGAATCTTGTCGAAGTTTACATTGCTAAGGAAATACGAGAGAAACACTAGAATGCGGTGTTTCTAAAATAAATGAAGTCTGTTTAGTCTACCTTCTGATGTTTCACAATTTCACTGCCGTATAATTTGTTCAACATGCTACAATAATTTTTTAATTTTCATGTTTTAAAATGGTTGTGTTAACTTAAATATGGACTACACTAACAAAACATTTCCATGCTATTATGTTTCAGAATTTTAAATGACATTAGCACTGCAGGAATGTGAACTCAACTCACAAATAAAGTAAACCTGGGTGAATCGCATCAATGTTTTGAAATTTGTTTACAAAAGCTCTATTTGTCACATAAATATGAAAGCTTTTATCTTATATTGAAGCCTATACGTTGCAAATTACGTCAAATGCTAAGCTTTTATGAAGAATTTTGTGTATACTGTTGTTTTCATTTTTATTCCGGGCGGAAACAAATCCTAATCGTGCGCAATAGGATTGTCATAGCGGACAAATCGGAATGGAACATTCAATTTGAGTACATAATGTAATCATGAGAACAAAATAACAAATTTCTACATTTGTATATTCATATCTTTATGTATCTACACATATGAATTGCTTCTTTCCTACAGCGACAGCCCACACAGATCTCGTGGTAACAGTCTCCAGGTTTCTGGTCTCATTTGAGCATCATTTCACCTATTTCGTTCATTGTCGTATATGACCTAACGTTGGAGGACGTACAAAAAAAAAAAAAAAAAAAAAGTCGGACGCCCCACCTTAACCGCTTCGTCCGCTGTTGTAGCGGTATTTACTTTTGCCCGTTGGTAGTACTGATTAAGTAACTTTCATAATTTCGCGAGGCATTGTTTTCGACGGGCCGAAGAGAGCTGGCAGGAATGGAAAGAGACAGATAGCGTCTAAGTCACGCCCACTCGTGCGACTGATTGGCACTTGCTGAAGGAGTGGCAGAGATAGAGATAGAGAGAGAGAGAGAGAGAGAGAGAGAGAGAGAGAGAGAGAGAGAGAGAGAGAGAGAGAGAGAGAGAGAGAGAGAGAGAGAGAGAGAGAGCAGCAGATGGAGAAAGAGACGGAGATGGTCTGGACGATTTTCGGTCCACCACGAGGGTCCGTGAGGTTCGTTTGACTTCGTGTGACGTCGTCAGGTTTCGGGAAACTTTCAGAAACAGCGAGCCGTGTGTAAAAGCGACTGGTCTGGTGCAGACGAGAGAGTTTTTTTCCGGGTCCTCCGCATGGCTTACGGACATCCGAGGTAACCAAGGAGCAAATCCACCAGCAGCAAAAGCTGAGCTCCCATTTGGCCTCAAAATTGTCCAAAACAAATTCAAACTTAATCTACTTCATTGTCAGGCTGCATCAGGCATAGCATCCTGTCTTCTTTA
This sequence comes from Mantis religiosa, assembly GCA_030765055.1. Classification (NCBI taxonomy): domain Eukaryota; kingdom Metazoa; phylum Arthropoda; class Insecta; order Mantodea; family Mantidae; genus Mantis; species Mantis religiosa. Next base: position 4,715,008 of record CM060953.1, on the reverse strand, counting down.
GAGGAGTAATATACTACCTCAAGTCTTACCACCATTCTAATGCAAAAAACCCATCCTTAACTATCCTAAGAAAAGGAAATCCTTCCTGCGGTAAAACCTAATCCTGGATGTGCACGCAGCAACAATGTTCGGGCTTATCACAGCCTGTCAGTACCAGACGAGACGAGACAAGACGAAAGAGAAGCAGTCACTTCGGCAGAGTTGCGGTCGGCAGAGTGAGCAGTGTGTGGACATTTAATCGAGTTGCGAGTTGAGAACTGATAAACGTGTAGTGATCTGAAAGTGAATTATTTATATGTGCAGAAGCCATGGGAGACTGTATTGGCGTGTGTTACGTCATTCTGCTGAGATCAGAATTGTACAAGAGCCTTTCTACGGAAATAAAGAGCATTTTGAATTTCTATAAACTGAACTTTTAGTTTTACGAACCCACAAAGTCACAATAACAACAAGGAAGATTATGAATATAAAAAAATCTTTTTTTCCTTATTGTACAAGTTTCTGGAGCAATTTAAATATACATTCGTTATAAATCTATCCTAAACGAAGTTAAAAAATAACAAAATACCAGAAATGGAGCAATGACACACCTCGTTTCCGTAAAAGAAGCTCGATTTGTCACTTTGACAAAACACAATCGTATTACACATTCAATTGTCTCAGGTAGTTAACTTCTTCGTTCCAACAAAACAATACACTCTCGTCATCTAGGGAACAGATTTTGAAAAACTAATGTGAAAGTCCTGCGATTAGCTTGCATTTGTTGTGAATGCCACATTTAAGCTAATAATTTATAATTGGTAGGTATAGCGAAGTCAAACAAATCGGTGTAATGAATTTCGTGAAGGACTAAGCGCAAGAACTGTTGTTACTGACGGATATATTGGACATTGGTATGAGGCAAATACATCAACAGTTAGACTGTTCTCTCATTTAAAATAAAAACATGAGAAGCAGTTATTTTCCAAAGTTAATGGAAAACAGCATGACTTCGCTTTAGCCGATGGAGCTATCCGCGGGATGCGGGTGCCTATATGTGTTTCCATGGCTACATTCGACTTGTTGCAAATGTGCTACCGCGGTGCACTGATGCTTTCCAAACACAAACATATTTCTTCAAACAAATGATTGTTATGATGATTAGTTGTATATGACAGCACAAGAACAGTGTAGAGGTTTCACGATAATGGAGGATTTGGAAAAACGAGCAGTGACTAATTACAGATGTATTTTTATATCTTGACAGATGGAGAGCGATGCGCAGTGGTATCTGGACAAGTCCACTTCAGAACGGTGACAACTGGAGGGGAGGACAGGTCAGTTGCGTGTCAGTTGCAAGCAAGTAAACAAGTGCAGAGCTACTTGGTAATTCTACAGCTGTTTCAAAATGTGCGTGTCTACTGGTTCCAAGAGAGCATTTAGAAATGAAGCCCCCTAGCAGCACATTAGGAAATAAGGTGCTACATATAAACACACGAGAAGTAATAACTAATGTCTGTAGATTTATAAAAAAGGAACAATGCTACAAAAATCTGAGGCAACAGTTATGTCTGCAAGCAGTTTAGTTGAGTTATTAAGGAAAGAAAAGCCATTGGGGCAAGTGTAACAACATCTTTCTCCATGTCCAGTAAACGAATATTAAGACATGCAAAAAATTTAATTTTGATGATCCTTCTCAAAATAGTCTCCCCTGAATGCGACACATTTGTCCCAGCGTTTCTGCCAGTCTTCAAAGACATGCTGGAAACCATTTTGAGAGATCCTTCAAAATCGCCTTCGCAGCCTACACCACTGCTTCTGATGATGGATAATGTCTCCCACAAAGGCGTTTCTTCAAGTTAGGGAATAGAAAAAACTCACATGGGGATAAATCCGGACTATAAGGAGGGTGAGGGATGAACTTCACGTTGATTTTTGCAAGATATTCAGCAACAACATTGGCAATATGCGGCCGCGCATTATCGTGGTGCACCATCCAGCCTGCTTCACGGAAATTTGGTCTTTTGCGCCTGATATGAACTTGCAATGTTTTCAGGACATCCCTGTAGTATTGTTCAGTTACTGATGTGTGCGCAGGTACAACATGCTGATCAAACATTGCATGAATATCAAAGAATGAGATGACCATAACTTTCCCAGCAGAAGCAACCACTTTTGGTTTTTGGGGGTTGGTGGTGAAGGAGATTTCCACACTGAGCTTTGCTGTTTGCTCTCAGGATCAAAATGATGTAGCCAAGTTTCAGCAGCAGTGACTACGTTTCAAAAAAAACTCCGGGTCTTTCTCTAACATCAACTTTAACTGCATGCAGATCTGCATGCGAATGTCCTTTTGTTCTGGAATCAACAGTCTTGGAACACATCGCGCATAAACACGTCTCATGTGTAATCTTTCTGTCACCAACGTGTGGGTGGCACACAATGAAATGTTCAGTATTTCAGAAAGTGATCTTAAGGTAATTCGTCGATCCTCTCTCACAATGCCAGCAGCAGTGTTGATGTTTTCTTCCGTAAGAGCAGTAACCGGAGCACAGGGTCCACCTTCCTTTGAAATTTATTATCTCCCTTCATTAAACATTTTAAACCACCTTCGAGCTGTGCTGTAGGCAAGAGCAGACTCTCCATAGGCCTTCTGTAACATTGTATAGGTCTCAACTGAAGATTTGTTGAGACGAAAGCAGAATTTCAAAGCCGCATATTGTTCCTCGCGTATTACCTCCATTACAGCGGTAGGCGATACTGAACATGTCTGAACTTGTCTGGTTCTCACAGGCGGGAACCAGGAGTACCAACAATGAAACTACTACGGCGTGTTTGTTTCACATTAAGTTAACAGAATATAATAAGATTGAATTTTAGTGTGAAAAATTATGACCGTAAAAAAATTAAGATCATTATTTATTGAACAGCCCTCGTATTAACCTTTCTGGAAATGATATTAAGAAATAAAGAAAAATATTTAAACTCATTTTTTTTATTGTGAAGCCCTCTTAGATATTCTAACTCAATATAAGAGATAGAGTCAACATGAAAAATCCAATGCCATTGCCGGGATTTGAATCACGGATCTACTGGTTTCTGTCCAGTCACTCTTTCGCATTGAGCTACCATGGCCAACTTGCCGTCATGACATTAAATTCTCCATTTGACTCGTATACTTCCCCGGTAAACCACTAGGGGCTCTCGCATCGGAGATACATGGTTTGTGGCGACTTACTGTCGTAAATACTTGAGTTCCAGGCTTCATCATTTAACTCTGTATGAGGAAATAATTAATTTCCAACAATTAACTAAATTACAAGAGTGAAATGATGAAGCCTGGAACTCAAGTATTTACGACAGTAAGTCGCCACAAACCGTGTATCTAAGATGCGAGAGCCTCTAGCGGTCGACCGGGGAAGCATACGAGTCAAATGGAGAATTTAATGTCATGACGGCACGTTAGCTATGGTAGCTCAATGGGTTAGAGTGACAAGACAGAAACAAGAAGATCCGTAGTTCAAATCCCGGCCAGTTCAACTGAAATTTTCATGTTGACTCTGTCTATCAAAAACCTTAGCTTATATACGGCTAATTTGAAAAAGTGAATAATGTCCATCAATTAACTAAAATCAATATAAGAGTTCGATAAATTGCGGATTACCTTCCAGGTCAAATCACCAATTTATCTCAGTTACAACGAACATATCATTCCGTTGCAGCATTTTCCGATGACCCTGTATTTCCGTTGAAATCTCGCTCTGGTAATACTTTTGTTTGCCCGAAGTCGATCAGAGCTCAGTTTGTGTACTCGCTTCAAGCAAAGTAATTTATGTCACGTTTCGCTGCCGCACAAATCGATTTTTCGATGTGGCGTTCATTCCTCTTCACTTCATACCCGCAAGTGTTGCAGCAATTTCTGAACTTTACCTCTTCGTTTAGATCAGCTGGAGCAAGAGTTAGTTCATAACACAACCTGGCGGAGCATGAAAACGAGTCACTAAGTCGTCCAGAATTCGGAGTTTCTGCTTCTGTAATACTGCATTCTAGCAGAGAATTTAATATAGAAACCTACATACATCGTCCAATATGACTTAACGTTGGAGGTTTTCTCTTATCCTGAAAGATGAATGTCTGGTAACTCTAAGCTCTATATACTCTGTACTCATTTGAACATCATTTCATTCATCGTCCGATATGACTTAACGTTGGAGGTTTTCTCTTATCCTGAAAGATGAATGTCTGGTAACTCTAAGCTCTATATACTCTGTACTCATTTGAACATCATTTCATTCAACGTCCGATATGACTTAATGTTGGAGGTTTTCTCTTATCCTGAAAGATAAATGTCTGGTAACTCTAAGCTCTATGTACCCTGTACTTATTTGAACATCATTTCATTCATCGCCCGATATGACTTAACGTTGGAGGTTTTCTCTTATCCCGAAAGATGAATGTCTGGTAACTCTAAGCTCTATGTACCCTGTACTCATTTGAACATCATTTCATTCATCGTCCGATATGACTTAACGTTGGAGATTTTCTCTTATCCTCAAAGATGAATGTCCGGTAACTCTAAGCTCTATGTACCCTGTACTTATTTGAACATTATTTCATTCATCGTCCGATATGACTTAACGTTGGAGGTTTTCTCTTATCCTGAAAGATGAATGTCTGGTAGGTCTAAGCTCTATGTACCCTGTACTTATTTGAACATCATTTCATTCATCGTCCGATATGACTTAACGTTGGAGGTTTTCTCTTATCCTGAAAGATGAATGTCTGGTAACTCTAAGCTCTATGTACCCTGTACTTATTTGAACATCATTTCATTCATCGTCCGATATGACTTAACGTTGGAGGTTTTCTCTTATCCTGAAAGATGAATGTCTGGTAACTCTAAGCTCTATGTACCCTGTACTTATTTGAACATCATTTCATTCATTGTCCGATATGACTTAACGTTGGAGGTTTTCTCTTATCCTGAAAGATGAATGTCTGGTAACTCTAAGCTCTATGTACCCTGCACTTATTTGAACATCATTTCATTCGTCGTCTGATATGACTTAACGTTGGAGGTTTTCTCTTATCCTGAAAGATGAATGTCTGGTAACTCTAAGCTCTATGTACCCTGTACTTATTTGAACATCATTTCATTCATTGTCCGATATGACTTAACGTTGGAGGTTTTCTCTTATCCTGAAAGATGAATGTCTGGTAACTCTAAGCTCTATGTACCCTGTACTTATTTGAACATCATTTCATTCATTGTCCGATATGACTTAACGTTGGAGGTTTTCTCTTATCCTGAAAGATGAATGTCTGATAACTCTAAGCTCTATGTACCCTGTACTTATTTGAACATCATTTCATTCATCGTCCGATATGACTTAACGTTGGAGGTTTTCTCTTATCCTGAAAGATGAATGTCTGGTAACTCTAAGCTCTATGTAGCCTGTACTCATTTGAACATCCTTTCATTCATGGTCCGATATGACTTAACGTTGGAGATTTTCTCTTATCCTGAAAGATGAATGTCTGGTAGCTCTAAGCTCTATGCACCCTGTACTTATTTGAATATCATTTCATTCATTGTCCGATATGACTTAACGTTGGAGGTTTTCTCTTATCCTGAAAGATGAATGTCTGATAACTCTAAGCTCTATGTACCCTGTACTTATTTGAACATCATTTCATTCATCGTCCGATATGACTTAACGTTGGAGGTTTTCTGTTATCCTGAAAGATGAATGTCTGGTAACTCTAAGCTCTATGTACCCTGTACTCATTTGAACATCATTTCATTCATCGTCCGATATGACTTAACGTTGGAGGATTTCTCTTATCCTGAAAGATAAATGTCTGGTAACTCTAAGCTCTATGTACCCTGTACTTATTTGAACATCATTTCATTCATCGTCCGATATGACTTAACGTTGGAGGATTTCTCTTATCCTGAAAGATGAATGGCTGATAACTCTAAGCTCTATGTACCCTGTACTTATTTGAACATCATTTTATTCATCGTCCGATATGACTTAACGTTGGAGGATTTCTCTTATCCTGAAAGATAAATGTCTGGTAACTCTAAGCTCTATGTACCCTGTACTTATTTGAACATCATTTCATTCACGTTCCGGTATGACTTAACGTTGGAGGTTTTCTCTTATCCTGAAAGATAAATGTCTGGTAACTCTAAGCTCTATGTACCCTGTACTCATTTGAACATCATTTCATTCATCGTCCGATATGACTTAACGTTGGAGGATTTCTCTTATCCTGAAAGATGAATGTCTGATAACTCTAAGCTCTATGTACCCTGTACTTATTTGAACATCATTTCATTCATCGTCCGATATGACTTAACGTTGGAGGTTTTCTGTTATCCTGAAAGATGAATGTCTGGTAACTCTAAGCTCTATGTACCCTGTACTCATTTGAACATCATTTCATTCCTCGTCCGATATGACTTAACGTTGGAGGTTTTCTGTTATCCTGAAAGATGAATGTCTGATAACTCTAAGCTCTATGTACCCTGTACTTATTTGAACATCATTTCATTCATCGTCCGATATGACTTAACGTTGGAGGTTTTCTGTAATCCTGAAAGATGAATGTCTGATAACTCTAAGCTCTATGTACCATGTACTTATTTGAACATCATTTCATTCATCGTCCGGTATGACTTAACGTTGGAGGTTTTCTCTTATCCTGAAAGATAAATGTCTGGTAACTCTAAGCTCTATGTACCCTGTACTCATTTGAACATCATTTCATTCATCGTCCGATATGACTTGACGTTGGAGGATTTCTCTTATCCTCAAAGATGAATGTCTGATAACTCTAAGCTCCATGTACCCTGTACTTATTTGAACATCATTTCATTCATCGTCCGATATGACTTAACGTTGGAGGTTTTCTGTTATCCTGAAAGATGAATGTCTGGTAACTCTAAGCTCTATGTACCCTGTACTCATTTGAACATCATTTCATTCCTCGTCCGATATGACTTAACGTTGGAGGTTTTCTGTTATCCTGAAAGATGAATGTCTGATAACTCTAAGCTCTATGTACCCTGTACTTATTTGAACATCATTTCATTCATCGTCCGATATGACTTAACGTTGGAGGTTTTCTGTAATCCTGAAAGATGAATGTCTGATAACTCTAAGCTCTATGTACCCTGTACTCATTTGAACATCATTTCATTCATTGTCCAATATGACTTAACGTTGGAGGGTTTCTCTTATCCTGAAAGATGAATGTCTGATAACTCTAAGCTCTATGTACCCTGTACTTATTTGAACATCATTTCATTCATCGTCCGATATGACTTAACGTTGGAGGTTTTCTGTTATCCTGAAAGATGAATGTCTGGTAACTCTAAGCTCTATGTACCCTGTACTTATTTGAACATCATTTCATTCATCGTCCGATATGACTTAACGTTGGAGGATTTCTCTTATCCTGAAAGATAAATGTCTGGTAACTCTAAGCTCTATGTACCCTGTACTTATTTGAACATCATTTCATTCATCGTCCGATATTACTTAACGTTGGAGGTTTCCTCTTATCCTGAAAGATGAATGTCTGGTAACTCTAAGCTCTATGTACCCTGTACTTATTTGAACATCATTTCATTCATCGTCCATATGATTTAACGTTTGAGGACATTGATTATAAGAATTTCCCAAATATGCTGTTGATCATCTTTCTATAAAATTTGGCTTTCTAAAATATACTCTCCTTTTGGTTCAGGCTTTGAATGGAATGCGGACAAGCCCTTGCAAGTTTGCTCGAAGCATGTAGTATACAAAGAGACTAAAGAAGTTCTATTTAACACGGGTGAGGTCATTTGGCCGAATCCGTCTTTAGCAATTAGCTCTGTGGCTGAAGGCGGAAATTAATATGGGGATCGCATTTCACGATTCAGTTCACACAGAGTTGGAGCAGGTATTAATGAGACTTTGATCTCGACAAAAATCCTATCTTGCGTTGGATTATCTTTGATGTTAAGCCGTGGAAATTCCTTTAATTAGTACTAAGCTGAAAATAATACTGCTTCCAAATATAATGAACTGCCTGATTTACGAGTGTCCTATAATGAATACTTAATTAATTGGCATTCCCAGTTTCTTTATTAGATGTTGTATCGTACGTTTTACCGTTTATAATAATATTTCAGTACAGTCCCTCGCCTACAAGCACTTATTACTCTATCTACTTCAACATAAACATTATCTTGTTGTAGTTACGAGGGAATACAGGAGACTGTAAGTGACAGTCAAATGTTTTGGTCGTTGTGTGATGTATACATGACTTTCTCTACTCTTGTACAAACACTTATTACTCTATCTACTTCAACATAAACATTATCTTGTTGTAGTTACGAGGGAATACAGGAGACTTTAAGTGACAGTCAAATGTTTTGGTCGTTGTGTGATGTATACATGACTTTCTCTACTCTAGTACAAACACTTATTACTCTATCTACTTCAACATAAACATTATCTTGTTGTAGTTACGAGGGAATACAGGAGACTTTAAGTGACAGTCAAATGTTTTGGTCGTTATGTGATGTATACATGACTTTCTCTACTCTTGTACAAACACTTATTACTCTATCTACTTCAACATAAACATTATCTTGTTGTAGTTACGAGGGAATACAGGAGTCTTTAAGTGACAGTCAAATGTTTTGGTCGTTGTGTGATGTATACATGACTTTCTCTACTCTAGTACAAACACTTATTACTCTATCTACTTCAACATAAACATTATCTTGTTGTAATTACGAGGGAATACAGGAGACTTTAAGTGACAGTCAAATGTTTTGGTCGTTGTGTGAAGTATACATGACTTTCTCTACTCTTGTACAATCACTTATTACTCTATCTACTTCAACATAAACATTATCTTGTTGTAGTTACGAGGGAATACAGGAGACTTTAAGTGACAGTCAAATGTTTTGGTCGTTGTGTGATGTATACATGACTTTCTCTACTCTAGTACAAACACTTATTACTCTATCTACTTCAACATAAACATTATCTTGTTGTAGTTACGAGGGAATACAGGAGACTTTAAGTGACAGTCAAATGTTTTGGTCGTTATGTGATGTATACATGATTTTCTCTACCCTTGTACAAACACTTATTACTCTATCTACTTCAACATAAACATTATCTTGTTGTAGTTACGAGGGAATACAGGAGACTTTAAGTGACAGTCAAATGTTTTGGTCGTTGTGTGATGTATACATGACTTTCTCTACTCTAGTACAAACACTTATTACTCTATCTACTTCAACATAAACATTATCTTGTTGTAGTTACGAGGGAATACAGGAGACTTTAAGTGACAGTCAAATGTTTTGGTCGTTGTGTGATGTATACATGACTTTCTCTACTCTAGTACAAACACTTATTACTCTATCTACTTCAACATAAACATTATCTTGTTGTAGTTACGAGGGAATACAGGAGACTTTAAGTGACAGTCAAATGTTTTGGTCGTTATGTGATGTATACATGACTTTCTCTACCCTTGTACAAACACTTATTACTCTATCTACTTCAAGATAAGCATTATCCTATTGTAGTTACAAGGAAATACAGTAGACTTTAAGTGATAGTCAAATGTTTTGGTCATTATGTGATGTGTACATGACTTTCTCTACTCTAGTACAAACACTTATTACTCTATCTACTTTAACATAAACATTATCTTGTTGTAGTTACGAGGGAATACAGTAGACTTTAAGTGATAGTCAAATGTTTTGGTCGTTATGTGATGTATACATGACTTTCTCTATTTTTGTACAAACACTTATTGCTCTATCTACTTCATGATAAACATTATCCTATTGTAGTTACAAGGAAATACAGTAGACTTTAAGTGATAGTCAAATGTTTTGGTCGTTATGTGATGTATACATGACTTTCTCTACCCTTGTACAAACACTTATTACTCTATCTACTTCAAGATAAACATTATCCTATTGTAGTTACAAGGAAATACAGTAGACTTTAAGTGATAGTCAAATGTTTTGGTCATTATGTGATGTGTACATGACTTTCTCTACTCTAGTACAAACACTTATTACTCTATCTACTTCAACATAAACATTATCTTGTTGTAGTTACGAGGGAATACAGTAGACTTTAAGTGATAGTCAAATGTTTGGTCGTTATGTGATGTATACATGACTTTCTCTACTCTTGTACAAACACTTATTGCTCTATCTACTTCATGATAAACATTATCTTGTTGTAGTTACAAGGGAATACAGTAGACTTTAAGTGATAGTCAAATGTTTTGGTCGTTATGTGATGTATACATGACTTTCTCTGCTCTTGCGAAGTGTCAAAGCGTCACTATTTGTCATAGTTCTACGATCTTCAGTATATCGACGTCATACACATCTGCCGCCTGTGAGGATAACCAGTCTTCAACTGTTTCTTATACATCGTCATCTGTGCGGAAGCGCTTGCCACCGAAAAACTCCTTTAGATAGCGGAACAAGTGAAAATCGTTAGGACTATACGGTGGATGGTCAATCTGTTCCCATCTAAAAGAGCTGAAGAGATCTTGGGTTTGCCTGGCAGAATGTGGTCTGGTGTTGTCATACAGCAACAACCCTCAAATCTATCCCAAAACAGGGATACCATCGCTTTTCGTGTTGAGGTTCTCTGTTGATGTCGTGTGGTGTCGTTCCATCGATTGACGTTTTGACTCAGGAGTCACGTCTCGTCCCCAGTAACAATGTGTTCTATTAGTTGATATCCTCCCTCATGATATCGGCTCAAAAGTTTAGTGCCCAAGCCATTCTTGTCATTTTGTGTTCCTCTGTAAGCAGTCTTGGAACCCAATGTGGACACAATTTGCGAAATTGCAAATTTTCAGAGACAATTTTGTACAGAGTTCTACCCACATCCGGAAATTCCATTGCTAAAGAGGAAATTGTGAATCGTCGGTTTTCACGGATCTTTTCGTCCACGGCATTGACTAAATCTTCTGTGATCACTAATGGCTGATCGCGGTTCATTATGGACATTGTTGCGTCTTTTTTTGAAAGCTGGAACCCACTTACGCACTTTGCTGTCACACATCGTATTGGGCCCTTACACTTCACTGATCTGTCGATGAATGTCCGCTGCTGAAATGTGCCTTGACGTCAAAAACCGAATCACAGTCGGCGGGCCGCTCGATTCTTTGATACAATTTTAACTGTCACTGTACCACTACCAATGCGAATGGTATCGTTTACGTGGAAGGTATGCCGGGAGTTGGTCCGCATGCGTGTTTCAATGTTCAGCGAAATTTATCCTTGTTTCAAATAAGCTTGCCCCGCATCTGTTAACGGTCACGTGACCTTATCAACTCTCATTGGCTGCTATTGTGGTATAGAATGTTGTGCGGTAAAAATTAGTTCGCTATTTAACATGATGATATATCTTTATATGTTGGAAGAGAATTGTCAAATTTATATTTTCGTAATAGTTTGAATTAAATATATTACGCAACAGAGTTGATTTATCTGAAATTCATGTTAATTCTTAAACGAAGTAAAGAGGAGGTTCCTTTACTCTCAAGCACATGGCACGATAGCACGTGATTTAGCGGTAGTGATGACATTTGTTTATATGACTTTTATCACTGACCTTGTTTTTAACTGGATTAGTCATGCATCGCCATTCAAAGGTATGTTGTACCGAGTGCGAGAGCTAAATTATTTTATTGATCGTTTACTGCACGTTTACTTATTATATGTATAATGGCAGAGTCTACCGCCAGTTTTTTACAAAGCGGCGAAAAAAGAATTGTGGTGCATGTGTTTAATGGACTCACAGAGGAGAATCCGTCTTTGTCAGTGAGAGAAGTCGAACAGCTGTGCTCTGAACTTACAGGTGTGAGTGTTAGATCCGTAGGGACATCGCGACATGAAACTGAGACAACAGGAAAACTTACCACTCCATGGGCGATACTGCTGTGTGGCGAGACGTTATTTAAGGACAATCAGACTGTTCCGAGATACAGATCCCAAAATATACTACCTTGACGAGGCTTGGTTGAATGAAGGACACACGACAAGTATGGCGTGACACGACTTTTAAGACTGAAGGACAAGTATTTTTGTAAGGTATGTGTGCTGGTTTAAAAAAATCCCAGTGGAAAAGGCCGAAGGCCTATGATTATGAACTTGTTTCAGTTTCATTGCTCATTCATTCAGTTTCAACTTGCTATTTCACTATAAACTTGTATTATTGCATGCCTTCATATTCTTATTTGTATTATTTTATCCATCTTCCTGGCAATTATTATGACGTTTACTGCAGGTTTAAATGTGACGGGAAGGCACCACCCTCGGCCTATGGCGCGAAAGCATTAGCCAATTAGGGTGAGGGGGAAGGTAGTTGCACGCGGAGTGATACATGTTAGCGGGGCAAGGTTATATGAAACAGAGGTTAGATGAGCTACGGCGAATCGGACCTTACTTTAGAAATAACCCCCGTAAATTCATCTGTTTGTTTCTTGGTGTTGCAATTCTCAAAAACGTAACAAAAAATCATTGCTTGTTAAGTGCTTTTAGAAAAGTGACGTCATTGATTTAATAACTGGTTTAAGGATGTACTAATGTTAATGTTAAATTCAATAAAATAATATAAAAGTTGTAAAGGTAATCCTTGTTTGGTTTGCCGTGGCAGATAGAACGTATGCAAATGTGTTTACGAGCGTGTGCAGTACCGAATAAAGGGAGTTAATTAGATTATCAAATGGCTGTGTTTACTCCCACACTGTTGTTTCATTAGCTGTGACGTCAGTTGCACCTGTATTGACGCTCGCTTTGTTCAAACCTGCAGTCACACGGATAAACTTACAATTGAGGTTACAAGTACGAGGGCTTCTGATAGGCTATAAATAAAAGACAAGTTCGTAGAAAACAATCATTCTATTACCAAAAGTTATGTACACTTATGTTTAGTTTTCAACATAATCTCCAAAAAGATTGAGACATTATATCCTACCTGTGGAGAAGCAATGATTTTAAATGAGCATGGACATTGTTTTGAAGATGCATTTATTGTTGTGATTGTCGTTTTGTTTCCCGTGTATCGTACTGGATCCAAGATTCATCTCCAGTAACAATTGATTTCAAAAAGTTCTCTGGTTCTACATGATAACGGTCTGTAACGGGATTATATTTTCGTTCATCTTCAACTAATAAGAAGCAAGCCAACTTTTTGTAACATCCAAGTCGAGTTTTAATCTACTGAGAGTCGTGAGATCTTTTCTCAGGTGTGGATGCGGATTTTTGGTGAAAATAAAATTTAGATGAGTCCAATTTTGTAATATATTATTTAATTATATAATATGAACTATGATTCACTCTTATCTATTATAAATATTGAATAACACTTTTTGAATCTTATTAATTTTCCTTTACAATTACAATCATCGTAACATCTTTCCTCCTTCTCCAGAAAGACACAAGATTCTCACTTTTTCTAGATTATTGATTTTCTTGTCCCCATAGTAATTCCCACTTTATTTTGTGATTGGCCGATTCACTGACACGTCATCACACCACGTCATACCACGTCACACCACTACTACTTCGGCCAATCACACAACTACATACATTTTTATATATATTTATAATTCCTACGAACACAAAAATACTGTTACAAATGCCCCTCTTCGAAATATATGGAAAATAACCAAATAAAGGAATTAACAATCTGTTTCCATATATTTCGAAGAACAGCCCCAATTAACAATTTCGTTTACACCAATATTACACAACACCAATACAACATACATAAAATATAACAATATACATACATTGGATGAAATATAATAAATGAACATTTAACAACAATTAACTAACATTAATTAAAATACAACAATATATTGATGTTTAACAATGTTTTATTTTTATTATTATTTAACACACACATAGTATATATTCAATATTGTTTCAATTACTGTCAAGGCTTTTATGTGTATAGGGATCAGTATCATTCACTTTAAATGTGTGTGTGTATTTGTTACACAGTCCAGGTTTTGAACTAAAGGCTTTTCTATTCTTTAATATACACAATTTCAACTGTTCTTTTCTCGCTTGGTCTAAATTGTATGTGTTTTCTAACTTTACTTGTAATATTCTCTGGAATTCTATTTCTTCCTCCACTTGGCTTCCGCCGTTCTTATCTTGTATTGTATATAATTGGCAACAATGCTTTTCAAGGTCAGTTACATTATTTTGCAATCCATCCATAATTAAATTCTTCCCACAATTTTCATTTTCATCGTATTCAATATTACCATTTTCTTGCAAAAGTATATCTTCCACAAAAAAAAACTTTCATTATTTATATTATCCATATTCTCTTCTTTTCTTCCATCTTCTTCCAATAATTTTATTACTAATAAATCATTTTCTGTCTTAACCTTCATTTCATGCATTTCGAAATTCAATACACTTTGCCATTCATATAATAAATCATTACCCACAATTACATCTCTTGCCAAATGTGGAATTACCAACGTAATGAAATTGAAATTCCATTCACCTATTCGGCCCTTAATTAATACTTTCATTGTTGGTTAGGTTGGTGCTATCGTTTATATTTGCATCATTCTCTGTGCTTTGTGTATTTTCGACTATTTCATTTTGATTACTTCTTTCAAATCTCACACCCCTAAAATCTCTTTGATTTGCACTAAATAAACTAGTACCTCTACCCCTATTAAAATTACTTATTCGCTGATTATTTCCTCGATAAAATCTTACATGGTTTATTTGATCATTTCTTCCAATTCTCGTCGACTGATTGTTATGAAAATTCATTTGCACATTATTTTGAACTCCACTTCCTGTTCCGGGAATTACAGATTCATAAGTTCGTCTAGGATCATAACCTCTTCCTTCAAATCTTTGATTTCTCACGGGTGCCCCGCCCCAATTTAAACTCGTCCTATTATTCCTATTATTTGTAGGTTGTGATTCCTGTCGATTTCTTCCTCGCTCAATATGGACGTTATTATAGTTACCATCACAGGATGTAGTATCATTAATGAGGTTATGTGCTTCAAATTCGGATAATAATTCAATCATATCAGAGAAATCGATAGGCTTAGCCACAATTAAATGATTTCTGATATGTGGTGGATAATGACGTATTAGCATGTTGACAATTTCTGTCTCAGAAATTTCGGGATTGATCAACTTACTTTTGTTTGCTAATTTTAAGAAATATTCAGTCATAGAAATCCCTTTTTTAAACTCAAACCTACCCGTTGCTAACTCAACTTTTATTCTTCTTTGTCTCTCAGGTCCCCAAAATCTATTTATAAACAGATTTCTGAAAGTACTGTATGTTTCATGTGAAGCCAAAGTTAACCTTAACCACTCAAGAGCATTTTTCTTCAAACAGCGTTTTACTATTACCATCCGAAATTCATTGGGAATTCTCCTAATACGGAAATATTCTTCCAATTCCCTAAGAAATACTTTTGGATTATCACCTGATTCCTCATCAAAACTTGGTGGACTAATATCATTTAGTGAATAATGTACACATTCATTTTGACCTAGACTGTGGAGTTGTGTGTGTGAGGACATGTTCTGTGTGTTTCTGTGATAATTAATATCATTATCTGGACTCACAAAATCACTACATTCACTTACTACATCACTAGACTTCTGATGATTGCTTAATTCACCTGGCAAGTCACAATCGTTTATATTTGTAATTCTAGACATTTCTTTCCCGTTATTTACTTTTCTAGCCTGTAATGCAATTACAACTTGTGTCAATTTTCCTAAGTTATCCTTTTCTTTTTCAAAATGTTCTTTTACCTCTTTAATTTGCAAAATTACTTCTTCTTTTGCTTTACTTATCTCATCAATTTGTAACTTTATTTCCTCTTGGTGTATCTTACTTTCATCATGTTGTAATTGCATTTCAGAACAAATTACATTGATTCTTTGTTCTACTTTATCTCCTAATTCTTCTCTTTGTTTTTGTGTTATTTCTGCCTGTTGTATCCTAAATGTTTCTAACTCTTTGTTTAATTCCATTCTTATTTCTTGTTTCACAATGTCCTGACCTAACCTAGTTTCCTGAATTATCTCTCTCAACTCATTGACTTCCTTTCTATTCTCATCCTTATTAATCTCTATGATCTGCATGAGCCTTTCCATATTATCCCTACACTCTTTTCTCCCTTCTCTAATCTCCTGTGAAATTTCAGATTTTAATTCCTGTTTTAGCTTCTGTAATAAATTAATTTCTAAGTTACTCACATTTTGTGCTAGTTCCTGTCTTACTCCTACATCTAAATCATTCATTTTCTTAGTTAAATCGTTTACATTTTGTTCTATTTTAGAATCTAAATTACTCATTTCTGATTTTAAATCTTTCATTCTAGAATCTAAATTACTTATTTCTGATTTTACATCTTTCATTCTAGAATCTAAATTACTCATTTCAGATTTAACATCTCCTATTTCTGATTTTACATCTCTCATTCTAAAATCTAAATTCTTTGCATTTTGTTCTATTTTAGAATCTAAATTACTTCACATTCTTGTTATTCTTTCCAACATTGACTCATTATCTATGCTTAATCTTGCATCCTCCCTATTCATTCCTACACTATCAGTAACTTCTCCTTCCACTATTATTTCTTTTCTACTCGCCATCTTTTTAACTATTTTCTGATTTCTTAACAACATAAATCTACTACTACTACTATTATTTTTTTTTTTTTAATTTCACTCACTTAAACCAGTTCTCGTTTTCTTCTTTCTTCTCTCTTCCTTCTTCTTTCCTTTTAAATTCCCACGGAGCTGCACGATGCTTTAATCTCCTCTTCTTTATCCTATTCGAGCCCCACACGTTGCTGCGCCATTTGTAACGGGATTATATTTTCGTTCATCTTCAACTAATAAGAAGCAAGCCAACTTTTTGTAACATCCAAGTCGAGTTTTAATCTACTGAGAGTCGTGAGATCTTTTCTCAGGTGTGGATGCGGATTTTTGGTGAAAATAAAATTTAGATGAGTCCAATTTTGTAATATATTATTTAATTATATAATATGAACTATGATTCACTCTTATCTATTATAAATATTGAATAACACTTTTTGAATCTTATTAATTTTCCTTTACAATTACAATCATCGTAACATCTTTCCTCCTTCTCCAGCAAGACACAAGATTCTCACTTTTTCTAGATTATTGATTTTCTTGTCTCCATAGTAATTCCCACTTTATTTTGTGATTGGCCGATTCACTGACACGTCATCACACCACGTCATACCACGTCACACCACTACTACTTCGGCCAATCACACAACTACATACATTTTTATATATATTTATAATTCCTACGAACACAAAAATACTGTTACAGGTCAATATGATGTGAAGCGTTCCTGGCGACTTCCAGCCAGCTATAGTGATGTAGAGAGGTCGACGTTTCGGGAGTGTGCTTCGCTCCCATCATCAGGATGATGATTGAGAGAACCCTGGCTATTTTAAACCCCTATTCCATAATACCCGAATATTTCATGTCTACTTCCATTTGTAACATTTTAAATACTTTTTTTAACAAAAAAGTGAATTAGTTACAGCATATACTCGTGATAATTTGGGGATTTTTATTCAAAAAGCAGTTAAGTTAATTTTAGAAATGTACATAATATTCAATAATACCCTACGCTCATTTACTTCTTTCAATTGCAAAGTCGTTGGTCACATTTTATCTCTTGCTCATATTACTATTTATTATTTACTTGTTTATTATCCAATTCTTTGATTCCTATTTTACCCAAAGGTACGTAGGCTGTTCAAAAAAGAATGATCGTATTTTTTACGGTCATAATTTTTCATACTAAAATTAAAACTTATTATATTGTGTTAGCTTAATATGAAACAAACACGCCGTAGTAGTTTCATTGTTGGTACTCCTAGTTCCCGCCTGAGAGAACAAGCAAGTTCAGACATGTTCAGTATCACCTAGCGCTGCAATGAAGGTAACATGCAGTTAAAGTTGATGTTAGAGGAATATCCGGAGATTCTTACAAACGTAATCACTGCTGATGAAACTTGGCTACATCATTTTGATCCTGAGAGCAAAGTTCGGTGTGGAAATCTCCTTCATCACCAACCCCCAAAAAGCAAAAGTGGTAGCTTCTGCTGGGAAAGTTATGGTCATGTCATTCTTTGATATTCATGGAATGGTTTATCAGCATGTTGTACCTGCACACACATCAGTAACTGGACAATACTACAGGGATGTCCTGAAAACATTGCAAGTCCATATCAGGCGCAAAAGACCACATTTCCGTGAAGCAGGCTGGATGCTGCACCACGATAATGCGCGGCCGCATATTGCTAATGTTGTTGCTGAATATCTTGCAAAAATCAACGTGAAGTACATCCCTCTCCCTCCCTATAGTCCGGATTTAGCCCCATGTGACTTTTTTCTATTGCCTAACTTGAAGAAACGCCTTCGTGGGAGACATTATCCATCATCAGAAGCAGTGGTGAAGGCTGCGGACACGATTTTGAAGGATCTCTCAAAAGATGGTTTTCAGCATGTCCTTGAAGACTGGCAGAAACGCTGGGACAAGTGCATCGCACTATGGGGAGACTATTTTGAGAAGGACCATCTAAATTATGAGAATGAGTAGTGGTACTTTGTGAAAAACAAATTGTGATCATTCTTTATTGAACAGTACTGATATATTGGGAATATAGTATACAAATTTATGGATGTAATACAGTTTAAAAACATAACAAAATTGAATATCAAGCTGACAAACAGTAAACATCAAGGTGAATCCTTCAGCTTGAGAAATCTTTTGTTTAAGAAAGCCAGAAATATTGATAAGTTCATCAAAATATGATGAATATTCATCAAAATATGTGTAAGAGGTTTTGAGAAACTCGTATGTTTCAAAACAGAAAAATGAGCAATCAAATAAAATGCAAGGGACACCTTGAAGTCTTGTTCATACAAAGAGAATAGAATTTCAAAGTCCAGACACAACCAGTTGTTAAAGAATTTGCTTTAGTTAATTAGCCATGAGTTACCTGTAATTTTTCATTGAGTAGGAAGATTTGTATGAGTGTCTCACTTTAACTTTATTAATATCATTCTAAATGAAGTATTGTTCAGCGAGTATTGTTTGGGCTGTCGTTGTCGTTTATTGTTGTCTAGAGTTTAGAGATAGTGACAAATGAATCTTGTTGGAGGGAGTTGCTCGTTTCGTAATCGCAGCAGCTTTTCCATAAAGAGAAATGGCCTGGTAACTCGGCCGTAAACAGAATAGCGCACAATGGCTACGGGATCGATTTCCAATCAAAAGTTATATCCACAGCATTTTCAATATCGCAGCAGGTGACCTTTCAAGAACACGGCAAATATCTCTAATAACTTCACCTCCGTGCTCCAACCTCGCTTCCAAAACATTTCACTAACATTTAAACGTCATTTCGCAATTAGGAAAACTTGTTTAAGTTACATACACAACAAGGGTCACTGAGAATTTTGAGCAAATCAAACACAGATTAATTTTAAACGATTTAAATAGCTTTTGCATTTCTTAAAAATATTCTCCTTTACCATTAATAGATTTTGAACGCAGTGATACCATTCTTCCTGGGAAAATCAGATTCAATTGTTTTATCCTTAATTTTTGGATAGGGCCGATACCAGACTTTCTCTTTCTCAGATTTTCCTTTTTTGGGTAGCCTAGAAGTCAAATTCCTTTGTAAATTATAAATTCTATCAAACAAAGTACATGGCTACCTAGAAAGTCAACTAGCTACAGTGAAGTAATGAATATTTCACAAATATAAATATTTGTAACAAAAGCTTCACTTATCTTTACAAAATGATGATAACTTTTCTTTTTAACTGAGATCAATTTCACAAACAAATTGCTCGCATCGTCAGTCTATCAACAAACTTCGTCGTCAAGCATAGCGGTTACCATGTTATTATGCTTTTTAGTATTACCAAAATCTGAAAACGAAACAAACCTAAAAACAGAATCAGTGCTGGTATGTTCTAGACCTTCTCGGGCTTCGAGCCAGGTAAGAAAATGTTGGGAGCGTGCACCTCTTTCATCTTCAAGATGCGGAATTCAGTTCAAACAGCCGATATTTCAAAATTCATTACGCGATGTTTACTTTTTTAAATAAATATCTTTCCCCAAACCATTAAATCCATCGGACTATTTAATTGTTTTAATAATTGAAATTCAGGATTTATTCCTTCCTTCCTTCCTCCCTTTCTTCCTTCCTCCCTCCCTTCCTCTCTCACTCCCTTCCTTCCTTCTCTCCTTCCTTCCTCCCTTTCTTCCTTCCTCCCTCCCTTTCTTTCTTCCTCCCTTCCTTCCTCCCCCCTTCCTCCCTTCCCTCCTTCCTCCCTTCCTTCCTCCCTTTCTTCCTCCCTTTCTTCCTCCTTCCCTTTCTTTCTTCCTCCCTTCCTTCCTACCTCCCTTCCTCCCTTCCCTCCCTCCTTCCTCCCTTCCTTCCTTCCTTCCTTCCTTCCTCCCGTCCTTCGTTCCTCCCTCCCTTCCTTCCTTCCTTCCTTCCTTCCTCCCGTCCTTCCTTCCTCCCTCCCTCCCTTCCTTCCTTCCCTCCTTCCTCCCTTCCTTCCTTCCTTCCTCCCGTCCTTCCTTCCTCCCTCCCTTCCTTCCCTCCTCCCTTCCTTCCTTCCTTCCTTCCTTCGTTCCTTCGTTCCTACCTTTCTCCCTTCCTCCCTGTCTTCCTTCCTCCCTCACATTCTTCCTTCCTCCCTCCCTCCCTTCCTCCCTACCTCCATTCCTTCCTCCCTTCCTCCCTTTCTTCCTTTCTTCCTTCCTCCCTTTCTTCCTTCCTCCCTCCCTCCCTTCCTCCCTTCCTCCCTTTCTTCCTTCCTCCCTTCCTCCCTTCCTTATTTCCTTCCTTCCTTTATTTATTTAGCCATTTAACCATGGAATAAATCCTGAAGTTAAATTATTAATATATTAAATGGTCCGATAGATTTACTGGTTTGGGAAACGATATTTATTTAAAAAAAACATCGCATAATGAATTTTGAAAGATCAGCAGTTGGTTCAGTTTTAGGTTTGTTTCGTTTTCAGATTTTGATAATACTGAAAAAACATAATAACATGGTAACCGCTATGCTTAACGAAGAAGTTTGATGATGGACTGACGATGCAAACAATTTGTGAAATCGATCTCAAAATAAAAAGAAAAATAACATCATTTTCTTAAATAAGTGACGATTTTGTTACAAATAGTTATATTTGTGTAATGTACAAGGTATTTAACTCGAAAACATTAGATGGTAGCTCTCAAATATGAACAAATTCTATTTTTATAAACATGGCATTCCAAAGGTTTTCTATGTCATGCAGGAATATCCTTACGGAAAAATTGCCCCCCCCCCCGTCCTGCAGGAATAGTGGAGGAGTTGTCCATGAAACAAAAGAGAAGCTGCGCCATTCGATTTACCAAGCTTTGCTGCTCCCCCCCCCCCCCCCCCGGAAAATGTTCCACCTTTATCTATTCTAAGAGAAGAATAAATTCCATCTCATACTTGGGAATGAAGCTGGAAAAAGGTTAGACCTAAGCGGAACACATCCAAGATCCTTCGCATGGAGCATCCTGGTTCTCGGCCCCGTTGTACCCCAGGAGGCGGCCACGAGTGTCGGTTACCATGAACATACACCTTCTTCGAGCTCTTCTAGTCCCTCTACTATTTTATACTTGTGAAATCTGGGGTATGACCGCACACTATAAGCTTCTACCTCCTCTGTATACGGATGCTTCCCCAAAACAACTTCTCGAAGCCTGCACAGTAAGAGTACAGTTTCAAGTAACAAATAAAGAGGTTTGCAGGTAACTCTAAGCTCTATGTACCCTGTACTCATTTGAACATCATTTCATTCATTGTCCGATATGACTTAACGTTGGAGGATTTCTCTTATCCTGAAAGATGAATGACTGGTAACTCTAAGCTCTATGTACCCTGTACTTATTTGAACATCATTTCATTCATCGTCCGATATGACTTAACGTTGGAGGTTTTCTCTTATCCTGAAAAATGAATGTCTGGTAACTCTAAGCTCTATGTACCCTGTACTTATTTGAACATCATTTCATTCATCGTCCGATATGACTTAACGTTGGAGGTTTTCTCTTATCCTGAAAGATGAA
Organism: Mantis religiosa; assembly: GCA_030765055.1. NCBI lineage: Eukaryota > Metazoa > Arthropoda > Insecta > Mantodea > Mantidae > Mantis > Mantis religiosa. Next base: position 4,692,804 of record CM060953.1, on the reverse strand, counting down.
TGTCTGGTAACTCTAAGCTCTATGTACCCTGTACTTATTTGAACATCATTTCAGTCATCGTCTGATATGACTTAACGTTGGGGGTTTTCTCTTATCCTGAAAGATGAATGTCTGGTAACTCTGAGCTCTATGTACCCTGTACTTATTTGAACATCATTTCATTCATCGTCTGATATGACTTAACGTTGGGGGTTTTCTCTTATCCTGAAAGATGAATGTCTGGTAACTCTGAGCTCTATGTACCCTGTACTTATTTGAACATCATTTCAGTCATCGTCTGATATGACTTAACGTTGGGGGTTTTCTCTTATCCTGAAAGATGAATGTCTGGTAACTCTAAGCTCTATGTACCCTGTACTTATTTGAACATCATTTCATTCATCGTCCGATATGACTTAACGTTGGAGGTTTTCTCTTATCCTGAAAGATAAATGTCTGGTAACTCTAAGCTCTATGTACCCTGTACTTATTTGAACATCATCTCATTCATCGTCTGATATGACTTAACGTCGGAGTTTTTCTCTTATCCTGAAAGATGAATGTCTGATAACTCTAAGCTCTATGTACCCTGTACTCATTTGAACATCATTTCATTCATCGTCCGATATGACTTAACGTTGGAGGACATTAACCTAGAAAACAAAACGGTGTAAAACATGCCTAAGTATACGGTGCCCTGCGTGGGCATTCTATAAGTTCATATGTCATTAAATTTTGCAATGCTGTTTTGTTAAGAATAACCTGATATACAAATAAAGAAACACTAGAGAATTCGAAGGTCAGGCTGGAAGTAACACAATAAATAAAAAGAGTAGACAAAACGTATATTACATATCTGGAGCGCGGTGCTAAATTTTATCATGCTTGTGATATATGTTGTCCATTCTTTCTGAAGAAGAAGAAGAAGCAGAAGCAGAAAGTTATTTGGACGTGACTAGCGAGTGGTTGATGTCTTACTTCGAGGGAGACGCAGCAAACTTTATTCTTGTTATAACAGGACAGGATGTTTCAGAATTTGTTAAACCTCTAGGAACAGTGCTGCGTCACAATATGAATCTTAGTTCTCAGATAAACAAGTGTAGAGCAAGGATATCTGCATTAAAATTTTCAGGTATGTTCTTAAAACGTTTATGTTAAATAATACCTTTTATTGTTTGAAAATTTTGTACTAACATGTTGTTATGAGTTTTTAGTTTTTGTAAAAAAAAGGCACTGAAATTTCAGATCCTTACACCTAAACAGTCATACTCGTTTACCACTTCTACCTTTTGGTCTCCTATGAACCACTCCTCTCCTTTCCTCAGTATCGAACCTCTTATAAATACAATTATTTTTTATATTTTTGCTGTTTATTCTTAGTCCCCAATCAGTGCAAAACCTTTGAATTGCCTCCATTGTGTTTTGTAGACCTATTACGGAAATTGCTTCTACCGTTAAATCATCCAGGTACAATAAACCAGGGATCTCTTTGTTCATTATTATTGGGCAATGGACATTGCTTTCCTTAACCCTCTCTACAGACGTGTGCAAATTATTAGACTAATTCATGGTTTTTTACTTTGCTTCAGTTTAACATTCAAAATAATAGTTATTTGCCGCCGTAACCTATTTCAATTTGTCGTAATTCTTTTCCTTGCTATAATATGAAGCATATTCAATGAAATTTCTCTCTTGATAATATCTGGGGTATTTTTCTTTTACTTATACTAATATGGTGGTAGCTCTGAATTAAGAGTCTGTTTATCCAACTGTTTGGTGATATTGCATTCATTTGGTGAATGTAGTAACTGAAGATTGTTAATATTTGCCTTTATTGTATTTTATGGCTAATATATCCTCAGTATTTATTATTAATTGATCTCAAGCCGAGTAACATCGTGTATCTTATCCTCAGCATTCACATTGATTCATAAGTGAGGCTATGGGTAAAACTGCTGACTTATCCCCAAGGAAAGTAGCTCTAACTGAGAGTCCTTTGAAGGGAACTCTTTTCACAACGTGAAATAGCTAGGAAATTGTGTATTTCACAAAAATCTGTTAGTGGCATTAATCAAGCTTTAACATTCGGTGAGACGTTGACCTCACAAAGGGGTGGAAAATGCGGGAGGAAAGGAAAGTTATCACCAAGGATGCAAAGAAAACTTTTGCAGGTGGCAAAACAAAATAGAAGAGCAACCAGCATTGACCTCAGTAATCAACTAACGCAGTACGGTACAGAAATATCAGCCTCAGTAGTTCGCAGAAGATTATGTGAAGCAGACCTCGTAAAAAGGCTAAACTGACACCTGCAATGGCAAAAAAAGGTTCAGAATGGGCCAAAGAGATGCAGAAACATCCAGTGGAATTTTGGAGAAAGGTAAATAGTATGAACATTGTATATAGCATAAAATTAAAATATATACACTATCTTTGAGAAATTTTGAAACAGTTTAATATTATTAGAGGTTTTTATTGTTTCAGGTCAGATGAATCCATGTTTGAAGTATGTGGAGAGAGCAGCCAATATGTGAGAAGGACAGATAAAGAAGCATTTTTTCCCTCAGTGAGTCGATACAAGGGTAAAGCACACAACATCAAAAATGGTCTGGAGCTGTATGTCTTTCCATGGACCTGGAAGATTATGAATAGTTGTAGCATCTATATAGCAGAAAGAGTATAAAAGTGTATTAGAAACAAGAATATTTCCGCAAAGTAAAGAATGGTTTCCAAATGGTTATTTTGTATTCATGCATGACAGTGCTCCCTGCCATAGAGCAAAATCTGTAACCCATTTCCTCAAAGAAAACAATGTAAAAGTACTACAATGGCCGAGGAATAGCCCTGATTTAAATCCAATAGAGAATCTGTGGGGTGTTATTAAACAGAGACTGAAATAATTGAAAATAACAACAAAAGTTCAGCTTATTGAGGGCCTGATCAGTATTTGGCACAGAGATGAGGTGCTTCACCCTTGTAGAGAGCATCCAAATGGTAATAAAGGCTAAAGGAATGCATACAAAATACTAAGAGTTGAAGAAAACATTTTGTAATATTATTTCTCTTAAATAAATAGAAAATAAACGGTATATGTTAAAAATTTCTCCATTGAGTCTAATAATTTGCACACGTCTGTACGTATGAAAATAAAACTATTTTTACTTACCTTGGTCTTAAACGATTTTAACAGCTGCTGTAGTTGCCTTCAAATTCAGAAACACTGCAACATAAATCACAGTAATGAATTGCCATTAAATTGTTAATAACGCATTAACATTGTCATTCATTATCAACATTATCATTTCTTTTACTTTAATTACTATGTATTATAGTTATAAGTCTCTCACGTAAATTGTAAATATTTTGACTTGAAGAGATATATTACACTCCTGGAAATTGAAATAAGAACACCGTGAATTCATTGTCCCAGGAAGGGGAAACTTTATTGACACATTCCTGGGGTCAGATACATCACATGATCACACTGACAGAACCATAGGCACATAGACACAGGCAACAGAGCATGCACAATGTCGGCACTAGTACCAAGTACATCCACCTTTCGCAGCAATGCAGGCTGCTATTCTCCCATGGAGACGATCGTAGAGATGCTGGATGTAGTCCTGTGGAACGGCTTGCCATGCCATTTCCAGCTGGCGCCTCAGTTGGACCAGCGTTCGTGCTGGACGTGCAGACCGCGTGAGACGACGTTTCATCCAGTCCCAAACATGCTCAATGTGGGACAGATCCGGAGATCTTGCTGGCCAGGGTAGTTGACTTACACCTTCTAGAGCACGTTGGGTGGCACGGGATGCATGCGGACGTGCATTGTCCTGTTGGAACAGCAAGTTCCCTTGCCGGTCTAGGAATGGTAGAACGATGGGTTCGATGACGGTTTGGATGTATCGTGCACTATTCAGTGTCCCCTTGACGATCAACAGAGGTGTACGGCCAGTGTAGGAGATCGCTCCCCACACCATGATGCCGGGTGTTGGCCCTGTGTGCCTCGGTCGTATGCAGTCCTGATTGTGGCGCTCACCTGCACGGCGCCAAACACGCATACGACCATCATTGGCACCAAGGCAGAAGCGACTCTCATCGCTGAAGACGACACGTCTCCATTCGTCCCTCCATTCACGCCTGACGCGACACCACAAGAGGCGGGCTGCACGATGTTGGGGCGTGAGCGGAAGACGGCCTAACGGTTCGCGGGACCGTAGCCCAGCTTCATGGAGACGGTTGCGAATGGTCCTCGCCGATACCCCAGGAGCAACAGTGTCCCTAATTTGCTGGGAAGTGGCGGTGCGGTCCCCTACGGCGCTGCGTAGGATCCGACGGTCTTGGCGAGCATCCTCGCGTCGCTGCGGTCCGGTCCCAGGTCGACGGGCACGTACACCTTCCGCCGAACACTGGCGATAACATCGATGTACTGTGGAGACCTCACGCCCCACGTATTGAGCAATTCGGCGGTACGTCCACCCGGCCTCCCGCATGCCCACTATGCGCACTCGCTCAAAGTCCATCAACTGCACATACGGTTCACGTCCACGCTGTCGCGGCATGCTACCAGTGTTAAAGACTACGATGGAGCTCCGTATGCCACGGCAAACTCGCTGACACTGACGGCGGCGGTGCCCAAACGCTGCGCAGCTAGTGCCATTCGACGGCCAACACCGCAGTTCCTGGTGTGTCCGCTGTGCCGTGCGTGTGATCATTGTTTGTACAGTCCTCTCGCAGTGTCCGGAGCAAGTATGGTGGATCTGACACACCGGCGTCAATGTGTTCTTATTTCCATTTCCAGGAGTGTAAGTATACCAACTGTACAAGGGTCCTTTGATAAGTCTGACAAAAAGCAGCAACATACAATTTTTTCGTGAACATCTCACCTTATTTCTCGACATACTCTAATGCCTAATCTAACCCTATGCTTTCACTTTACCACAGCGTTAGTTTGGTTTGGAACTGCATAGGTAGGTACACATTCTGAAAGCGAACGTGGTTAACCTTTGAGTAACATAATGTCCATTATTGGTTGTTCTTAACTAACAGATAAAACTACCTAAGGGACTAGCGAGGTTTGACGTTTCTCTTCCATGGTGCAAGACTCGTAAATAACTATTTAATAAGAGTGTTACATAAAGTTTCTCTGGATTACCAAAGAGTACGTATTTATCCCGGATCGGCTGTAACTTTGAAACAACAAATGAATTTGTCAGCTTTAAGGTCTTCTAAAATCTATAATCTCCTTAGAATGTTTTTTGTTTTGTTAATCTCCCAACACGTTTAATCCCCTAATTCCCTCGTAATTCCCTTTCAGAACCCATTTAGCTTTGCTCTCTCATCCCCAAGCTTTAACTACATTTCTCTCTAACCTGACTTTATCCAATGATCTTGTTGAGGTCGATACTTGACCGCCAAAAGGAAATCATATAAAAAGTCCAGAGTTCTCGTTAAGCCAGCGATATGCCAAAGTAATTTCCGTTCAGCCTTTCGTCTAATCTCTTCTTTAAGGCCGTACGTAGATGTAGGGAAAAAGTCCAACATTCTTATTTCGTACAAGAGATTTCTTCTTCTGCTTCAAGCATTAAAGCTCCATTGGTTTGTGGCTTGGGAAAAAATATTTATTAGGTTATTCTTCTTTATTCATTCTGTTTCTAAGTTTATTTCATTTTTAAATTTTGGTAGTACTGGCAAAAACTTAATGACCTCTAGCGATAGTAACGTTGACAACGAAGTTCTTTGATGGCTGAAGATGTAAACAAGGGTTTAAGAAATCGATCTCATCAGTTAATAAGAAAATTTTAAATTAATTTCTTAAGATAAGTGAAGTTTTTGTTGTTGCAAACAGTTATATTTGTGTAATAGCTGTACTTCTGTTTCTCTGATAAACCAATGGGAAGAAGTTATCGCAGACAGCCCCTTTCGTTGTACTCGTCCATTCCTCCTGCTATTTCGTTAGTCTTTGTTCTGTGATTTTTCCAGTATTAGCAGTTTTTTTGTTTTAATGTATATATTCTACTTCAGCTGTTTCCTTAGCTAGTTTGTCTGTCTTTCCATTCCCCGGAATACCCACTAGGACTTTCATCCATCCTAAATGCATTTGCCAGTTGAGTCCCTTGAGGTTCTTAACTTCTAGTCCGATAACCCTGTCGTTGTAGTTGTTCTATAGTTATGCTATGGTAATTTGAATATCTGAAAAATGTATTTACTTGTTCAATTACGCTATTTTGTAATACAAGTTATCATAACGGACGAGTTCCTTGAACTGTCATGAATTTATTTTTATTTTTTGAAATATCAAAACTGAAATTAAAAATTACAAGGCCATGGCTTTATCAAAGTTTCTCTTCCAAACTGGTCCCAAGCAGGTGAGGTGAGTACAATGAATTCGCTCGCTCGCAAGAGAATTCGAGTTTGCTGCTTGTAATTTCTTGACGCAAACAGAACGTTCTCTAAAACTTCCTGCTACACTGCTCTGCTGGACCACTCTCAGACAATTCCCGTACTTAGTGGTCAACTTACTACCAGCAACTAAACTAAACCAAATGAGTGCAAATGTAGAGTCAGACTGAAAAATTCAATTCCATAGCCGGGATTTGAACCACGGGTCTTCTGGTTTCCGTCCAGCCGCACTACCATTGTGCTACTATGGCCAACGTGCCGATATAACATTAAATTCTCCAACTGACTCTCATGTGTTTATGAGAACTCTTAGTGGTTTACTATAAAGCCCGGGTCTTAAAGTACTTACAGCATAGTAAGTCGTCATTAAGGTAGTTTTCTCATGTGTTTATGAGAACTCCTAGTGGTTTACTATAAAGCCCGGGCCTTAAAGTACTTACAGCATAGTAAGTCGTCATTAAGGTAGTTTTCTCATGTGTTTATGAGAACTCCTAGTGGTTTACTATAAAGCCCGGACCTTAAAGTACTTACAACATAGTAAGTCGTCATTAAGGTAGTTGTCTCATGTGTTTATGAGAACTCCTAGTGGTTTACTATAAAGCCCGGACCTTAAAGTACTTACAGCATAGTAAGTCGTCATTAAGGTAGTTGTCTCATGTGTTTATGAGAACTCCTAGTGGTTTACTATAAAGCCCGGGTCTTAAAGTACTTACAGCATAGTAAGTCGTCATTAAGGTAGTTGTCTCATGTGTTTATGAGAACTCCTAGTGGTTTACTATAAAGCCCGGGCCTTAAAGTACTTACAGCATAGTAAGTCGTCATTAAGGTAGTAGTCTCATGTGTTTATGAGAACTCCTAAGTGGTTTACCGGGAAAATACGAGTCAGTTGGAGAATTTAATGTCATATCGGCACGTTGGCCGTAGTAGCACAATGGTAGTGCGGCTGGACGGAAACCAGAAGATCCGTGGTTCAAATCCCGGCTATGGCATTGAATTTTTCAGTCTGACTCTACATTTGCACAATTTAGCCCACACACGGCCAGTGTGAAAGAACAATTAATTTTCATAAACCAAATGAGTTTTGAAAAGAACATGAATCTATGTTCCCTTCTGGAAGTCTGTAATCATGAGTTGAAGAGAGATATTCAAATTTGAAATATATTGTGAATATTTAAAAAATTCTGGAAGCGCAGCAAGTGGTACAGAAGGAATGTGTATAGCGCTTCTTCGTATGTGCTGTTTACAAACCATTCATCTGTCTAAGTCTGAGTGATGCATCGTGGTACAAGTACGGTTTGGCCAGCCCTGGACAAAGATGTGAAAGCCCAGCAGCATCTGTATAATGGGAATTGCTGTTGTGAGTAAATGTCTTATCTAATGCAGCCACGTGTGGGTAATCACTTGATGTCACGTTCCAGACCGTAACAAGGTTTCGGAGCAATTACATCTGAGAACACTCGACAGGCGACTGCAAGTGACAGACTCGACACAGTCCAAATGTGACCATTTTTGTCTAGGCGAACAACCTATCGGCCTTCCCTTTAAGTACGGTGTCACGAGTGACAAGTGAATCCATCTCTAGTAATTGCTATTTGCTCTAAAAGAAAAATTCAAATTTTGCAAAAAGTAATCCACGAGGAAGGTAAAATCCGGTATTTTAGACTCCTAGAATGGAGCCGATCGTCGAAGTAGCGACAAATCCAGCTAGCAGGAAAGAAAGAGAGAGATAGCATCAAAGCGAGCGAGTGCTTCTCGAGAGAAGAGACGGGGTGGGGAGAGACAATAATGTCGGGACAGTTCCGCGGCGGTCGTGAAAGTCCGTGAGACTTCGTGAATAGTCGAGAAACTTCTGCAATCTGCGATTAGTGGATAAAAGCGAGTGCACTGTAAAGTACACTGGACACTTCCTTCCAGTTACCACTCCATCAGCCTTCTCCCAGTTTTATCGAAGGTATTCGAAAAACTGCTCCTCTCCCGGCTTCTTCCTCATCTAGAGGAAAGGGGCCTAATCCCGGAACACCAGTTTGGCTTCCGTTCTGGCCACTCCACGACCGAGCAGCTACTGCGGGTTGCCGAGAAGGCCTCCCTGGGATTCCAGGAAAGGTCTAAAACGGTAGCAGTGCTGCTCGACGTGGAGAAGGCATTCGCCACAACCTGGCACGAGGGGCTCATTTACAAGCTCCTAGAGCAACAGATCCCTCCTCCATACATTTGCTTGGTGGCCGGTTTCCTCGGAAACCGAACTTCCGAGTAAAGGTGGAGGGGGCGCTGTCCACAGAGCGGCCCATTGGCGCTGGAGTGCCGGAAGGCAGCGTACTGTCGCCGGCGCTCTTCGCAGCTTACATGGCCGACATTCCAACGCACCACAACACCCACACCTGTCAGTATGCGGATGATCTCAGGATCTTCGTAGTAAATAGGAACACACGGTACAGCTTCGGGCAAATCCAAACCCAGCTCCGGGCCATTGACGAATGAAGCACAAAATGGCGAATGGCAATTAACCCGGAGAAGAGCTCTGGTATTCTCCTGGCGAAAACCAGAGCCAACCGGTTGCAGCAGAACTTCGTTTTACGGCGCCGTATAATCCCATGGGTGCAAACGGCGAAGTATCTTGGAGTGACGCTGGACCGTAAGTTAACTTACGTTCCGCACGTCAGGGGCAAGGTCCAGCTGGGGCACGTCGCACTCCGGAGCCTATACCCTATTTTCAGATCAACCATGCCGATCCGACTCAAACTCTAGCTGTATGAGGCGATCATTCCGCCTATGATTCTGTACGGCTGTGAGATCTGGGGAACAGTGGCTAATGCCATTTTCGTCAGGCTCCAGACGCTGCAGAACAAGGCACTCCGCATCATTTACGATACAGGCTGGAGAATCCCTGCTCATATCCTACATCAGCACTCCCAGATCCCGTACATTGTCGATGTCATTCGCGAGAGGGCACGATCAATGTACGACAAAATCCAAATTCACCCCAACCCTTTAGTGAACTCCCTGGGAAGGTATGACCCGAGGGATCAAAGACGCTTGTCGTCCTTCAGACTGCCGAGAGACGTCTTGGGACCGTCTGGTTAATACAAGGAAAACCCCAGATGTCTCTGGGACCAATTTTTACGCCGAAGGACCAAGCGCTACACAACCCGTAGCCAAAACGGAGCAAAAAACTAAATCGTGTCTCCCAAAAAGGGTGAACGATTAAGTGCAGCTGCCCACGACAAAAGGGGCAACCCATTCCAAACATTCAATAGTTTCAAACACCCCAGCAGAACATGGAACTACTAGCTCATTTCGCAGGTTAAGCCGCAAAGCGGCTAGGTACTGCGGCATAAGACACCCGGACGGGGATAGCCCCACCCGACTGGGACTACCTCTGGACCTCTGGAGGTCAGGCAGTTTCGGCAGGAAGCTACGAGAGAGTGCAGAGAAGCGCAGTTCGGCAAGGGGCAAGTGACGGACTTAAAGATTGCGTACGTGTGTGTTATCAGAGATGTACGAAGTGTATTTCTACGGAAATAAAGAATATTTTGAATTTCTGCAAATTGGACTTTTAATTCTACGAACCCACAAGGTTACAAAGTAGTTCAAGAAATTGAAGACAACATTATTGGAATGCACCAAATGTCTGCAGTAGCTCAAGCAACAAGTTTAACATATAACCTAAATCCATGCCGATGGTACGGCAAAAGTTCAAGCTCAAGAAAACTTGTATCTCGTTTTAAAAGTGCAAAGTGGACAAACTCTTCTACATTCCGGCCGCGCTATCTTCGGCTCTGACGTTTACTGGCTGCGGGAGGTGGAGGGGGAAGGTTAATAGTACCAACATATAATAATGAGTAACATATCGTCAGAATTATCTTTATAATGAGAGTATAGGATTATATTGGCTTCAAAACATTGAAATCCAACTTATTTCATTATCATGCAAGATATTCTTTACAACATCCTCTATTCAATATTTCGTTCACACTTTTCACGCACACCAACTGCTTCTGTTGGCGGTACTGGGAGTCTGTACATCCGGTGTCGTGGTTAGGAAGTTAAAACTGTCTGCTAGCGCCAATCAGCGTTGTCGCTGCTAGGCGTGGCTTGCAAATCCAGCAACGTGTTTCCGCTGCAATTTTGTGTGGACCACGTGGCTTTTAGTTGCTTTGGATCCCGCGCTAGTGGTTTGTTTAATTTTTTGTGTGTGCATGAACTCCGATTTGTAACGTCTGTATGTGTTACTATTATTGCTAGTATAGTAATGTGGCTACCGGTTCGTCAGAATTCAAGAAAAAAATCGGCTCTTATAAGAGCCTAAAGCCGTGGCTACGTGAGTACTTCGAGAAGCAGCGGGACAGTGGTGGACCTCTACTACCTGTGACGCCTTGAAGGTGGGAAGAATGTGAATGTAAGTTCGCCGTCTCCAGTTCTGCGTACACCGGGAAAGCAAAGGCAACGAGGCAGCCTTAAAGCTTCACTTGACGCTTTTCAAAAGGATGCTATAAGGCGACATGTATATCAATATTATATGAGAAAGGAATTTCCCACTCGTGCGAAGTGGCTTTTTGTTATTTCTTTTCCAGTAAATGGCATATTGTCTCCATATGCAACTATTCTGTGATCATATATATACACATTGTCCACGTACATTTACGAAGTTACGATCCTCAAATGCGTGAAATATTTAAAATACACATGTTCCTCCTTGAAATTCCCGCTAAAGAACTGGCAAAAACGCGCTTCCCCCTTCTCGAGAAATGTCAGAGCCGAAGATAGAGCGGCCGGAGCGTAAACACAATTGCTGGCTGCATTCGGTGTTGGAAAGCAGTATGATATTTTTTTAAAACTCAGTCAGCGTGCCATGTGCCTTTGTTGCACGCAACTCATTGAATACTGTGACTTTGTGGGTTCGTGAAATGAAAAGTCCAATTACACCACTCAAAAATGTTCTTTATTTCCACCGACTTACAGTTAAACTGTTGCCAATTACACAGAATTACGTAATGCACACAATTACGATTCACCAGTTCGTCCGTTACAATTTCACTTGCACTCGTAATTACGTACAATCTTCCGATGCTCTCACACAGTCTTCTCGTCGTAGCACTGCATTCTTACACCAAGAACTCTGACTGACTCCTCTACCCGACGTGCTGCTTATATAGGGCCAGCGGGTCGATCGGAAGGTTCTAGATTAGAGGAAATATCCTGTAGGTTCGAGAACACAGGTGGAACAGAAAGAGTCGGCACAGTGGTGTTTTTTTGTCCCAGCCATCCCTTCTCAACGCTATAAGACAAACGAGGGGGCGGGGCGAACACCGACCCGTCTGCTGCTTGCCCAGTGTACAGGATGTTCCGACGCTCGGGTGACACATTACGATCTGGAAATGCGTGAAATATTTAAAATACACATGTTCCTCCTTGAAGTCCCCGCTAAAGTACTGGCACCAACGCGCTTGCCCCTCTCGAGAACTGTCAGAGCCGGATATAGAACGGCGGGACTGTAAACACAATTGCTGGCTGCATTCGGTGTTGGAAAGCAGTATAATACTTTTAAAAACTCAGTCAGCGTGCCATATGCCTTTGTTGCACGCAACTCATTGTATACGCATGCGCAGTAGTCAAGGTCACCAATTTAGATAATGTGTTGTCGCACCAGTGTGTGTCTCAGCCGATGCGCACCTACAGTTCGGCCGTTCTATCTCCGGCTCTGACATTTCTCGAGAGGGGGAAGCAGGCTGTTGCCAGTTCTTTAGCGGGAATTTCAAGCAAAGGAACAAGGCGTATTTTAAATAGTTCATGTATTTGCATACTTCACGAACCAGTAGCCATATTATTATAATAGCGATAATAATAGGACTTAGAACACTAAACATCGGAATTCACGCACGAAAATTATACCAAAGAAAGTTCACCAGCGCAAGCCGCTATTAGGCCACGTGGCTCAAACAAATTTAAGCTGGCAACACAGTGTTGGGTTCGGAAGCCACGCCTACCAGCGACAACGCTGATTGGCGCTAGCAGACAGTTGTAACTTCCTGACCACGACACCGGATGTAGAGACTCCCAGTACTACCAACAGATGCAGTTAGTGTGTGTGAAAGGTGTGAATGAAATATTCAAATAGAGTGGTGTTGTAATAAATATCTTGCATTATGATGAAATTGTAAATTGTATTTCAGTGTTTTAAAGTTAATATAGTCCTATATTTTCATTCTGAAGATAATTTTGAGGATATGTTTTCAATTGCTCATTACTGTATGTTGGTACTATTAGGTTTCCCCTTCCACCTTTTACAGTCGCAAAACGTCAGAGCCGGAGATACAACGGCCGTACAGTAGTTGTTCTAGGCGCGCATTCCGATAACCCCAAGGTCAACACATGTCAGAACTTGTTACGTAAGCTTTTGAGTACAGGGAGCATACTAGGTTTAGTGGGCAGTCGTTGCACAATGCCTCCATCGAGAGCAAGCTATTGTAGACGCAGGCGTCCTATTCAAACAACGTCAATGATATCGAATCAAGCTATGGGAAGCAGGTCAAGCTGGAACGCTTCTAGGATGGAAACTTCATTTAGACTTCAAAAACACTTCAACGAAAGCAGCAATTATTGCCACAATATATATTGATATGTTTTTTTTCTTGAAGGAAATCAAATTCAAGTAGTTCAAGAAATTGAAGACAACATTATTGGAATGCACCAAATGTCTGCAGTAGCTCAAACAACAAATTTAACATGTAACCTAAGAAGTCAGCTAATCAGATGCCGTATCATGCTCAGCGTTGCCAGCTTGTTACCCCACTCCTTTTATATTTCCTTCTCTCTCTCGCACACTCATACAACATGTAGGTATATGCTTGGCGCAGACGTGAGAGTAAGCAAATTATATTTTACAAACTTTCACAATGATGCAGTTCCCAAAATCAAAATTGCAAAAAGCATTTTCGCAAATGATGTGTATTTTTAAATACCATAACTATAATTACAGTTTATGAATTACCTGTTTTTCTAATCCAATGAAACTGCCAGTGGCTCATCCATATCGCTGTCAATGTCACTTCCGTCAAGAGACAATTCCTCATTGTCACTGTCTTCAACGTCTGAGTCTTGCAAATTTGTGATTATAGGTTCCAAAATCTCGTCACGCGCTATTTCGTTCCTAAAATCGTCTTCTGGCAGGTTTTCTGCGTGCCTCACGCAGTTTTCACAGTTCTGTTGTGTTACCTTGTCAATTTCTTCGTGAACAAGTCGTTCAACGTACGTCAGTTTAAAAGTGTTATTTCTGTTTACAATGCCCCCTTTTTATTTCAGCCAACACCAACTCAATTGGATTATATTGGCAGTGGTAAGGTGGAAGGCGTATTAACTCGTGTCCCCTTTCAATTGCAAATTGATCCAGCTGACACACTTTTTCCGTGTTTTTAAACGGAAGTACTCTTTGCAATAACTCATTTTTATTTTCTCTCTCCGGAAAACTCTTAAACAACGTGTACGCTTTAAACATAATACTTCGAGCCTGACTACCTGCCATTTTGATTCGCCACTAAATTCACCGCAAGATGCGTTTACACTATTTAACTCTTACTCTACTGTAGTGTAAAATTCAACTGAATGACATTGATCTGAATTTAGCAGAGTAAATAAACAGTTCTTATCCAGCATTCATTTATAAACATGAGAATACAGCATTCCACAGGCTAACACAAGTGTTAACTTTTTCTGGAATTTAACACCTTGACTTATTCACAGTAATTCTTTTATCACGTCATGTCAGTAGTTTAAATTTCAGTTCTGAGTAATTAAAAGTATATGTACATACACACCAACCACTTTGAACTGTCTAGAGTAAATAGAGATTATGAACCATTCATAAACAAAGATACTCGTATAATGTGACCAGACACGTTCTCCCAGGGCAGCAGGAAATCTATTGTTTCCTCTCGCTTGGAGGAATTGGATTATTCAAAGTAATCCTTCCACATGGATCAGTTTTGGCGAAATCTGATTTTTTGTTTTAGCGCGAATAGTATTTCATACAGATTGATTAGGTGGGAGCGCCTCACACACAACTTAGTGGGAATGTAATACGACAACAGCGCAGGACTCTGATTGGTTGCTCATCTAGTAGCGCTCAAGGACAAACACCTTCGCATTTGAAACAGATAATTGAACAACTATGCGCGCATCCGGTGAGACACGCACTGGTGGGAGAACACATTATCTAAGTTGGTGACCTTGACAACTGCGCATGCGTATACAATGAGTTGCTTCCAACAAGGGCATATGGCACGCTGACTGAGTTGTTAAAAATATTATACTGGTTTCCAACAACGCTATGTAAACTTCCAAATCGTTTTTCAGTTGAGAACTGCACCACATCTCTATCAATACTCCACCACAATTTCTGGTTCACACAGTGTAGCCAACATTATTTATCACAAAACAGGCACCAAATATGAACAAATCTCAGACATATTGGTTTTATGTTGAACACCCGGTAGTAGGTAGCCGTGTTTTGTAAGGAACGTGTGTACATAGAGGCCAACTCCACCCACATGCTGCAGGATTAAAACAGCCCCTTACCGTCTTTTATGAGCATCGGTTACTGGCTTATAGGAGCGGCCTTTCATTACATCGGGGATTTATAAAAAACTTAAATTGGCTACGGGAGTGCATAAGACAAGCAAAGTTTGCGATACGCGATCAATTAACTTGTGCGTACATACAAAGTCAGGTTTCCAGTAACCTAGAAAGTCAGGAAAGTGTGTTAAAAGTGAAATATATTCACTCACATGACTGACTAATGAATATACTGGGCAACAAAAACAAGTTTTGAATGTTTCGAACACTTCAAGAGGCAATCCCCACTAATTTTGGGTTGAAAAAAAAAAAACAAATTTGACAGTGAAAAATTTTTATTAGCCCTAGTTTCTATGATATACACAAGGTGGAAGTATTGCACATTAACGGATTGTTGCAAACCAGTATTGTAAGGGGGGGTGAAGGACTTACAAACCTAATCAACAACTGTGGTTGTATCTACTGAAAGGATAAAGGAGCAGATGGTAGAGCTAAACAGGTCAAAGGTTAGGGACATGAGTCGGGTTAAATTAAAATTATGTGTTGTCCATAACATTGACAAATATATTTTAAAGATTGGGGAACTCAAATCAAACAAAGCTCTCCTTTATCTTGAAGAGATAAAGGGTGCGATCAAAACAGACATTGAATCAATAATACATAATAAATAAATATTACCTTTTATGTAGAGTGGCGTACAGTTCTGAACAAGAGGTGGCTGGTTCAATTTGATGAGTTGAGTTTTGTAGAAGTACTCACAAATTCTATGATGAGACTAAAGTAGCAGCATCCAATGATCTAACCAACCAACTGACTGATTAACTGATAACTAATTAACCACGGTCTGACTAACCCTTCCTTACTGGTTGTAATTGTTTATATAGAACTGGCTTCCAAAATGTCTGCCATCAGACGACTCAGTGGTTTCTCACAGAGTGTTTACATCCTATGGTGCAATCTTGTGCAACCCAAGAATGACTCTTCTTATTCTTTCTGTCGATTTAACACAACACATATGACTTGGCAGGTCAATACCACTGCTTACTCTGATCACTGAGTCATCCAACCTGTCTCAACTTGTTACTTCCAGCTAAGACCTAGAGCTTACCACGAAATGAAATGTGAACCTCCAATAATTAAAATATTTCCCAAATCTTGTTCAGACCTTATACGCAAAAGGATTGAGAGAAAAGGATACATTTTAATTACATACATGCTAACAACAATGAAAGTGCATTTGAATTTTTAACTGGTAATTAATTGCATGCTAAGAGTTCTAAATTGCTGGAATAATACTTCACAGATAGCCGTGTCTGAAGAGAATCATGTGGTGGCCTATTGACTTGCCTCTTGTGATGGAGTTCCGCAGAATCCCTATACAAAGACCAAGCATTACTTCATTCCAACGACCCTCATATCTTTGTTCCATAATAGAAATGTTCTGATGGAATCATCACTAACAGCTCCACAACTAGGAGGGAATAAGTCTCGGTGAGACTGGAGAAAATGGATCTTAAGGGACATGTTGCAGCCAAGGTTACGGTATTTTTGCAGGAGCACTGTCACTAAATGCTTGTAGTTGTCATCTCTTTTGTTGCCTAAAGTCCATGAACAACATCCTTGAAGGCTTTCCAAGCTTCCTTTTCTTTCCCCTCCAAAATTTGGTCAAATGCAGGATCCTTTACAAGTTCTCTTATTTGTGGTCCGACAGAAAAAAAATGAATGTTTTGAGCACTTCAAGAGGCAATTCCTACTAATTTTGGGTTGAGAAGAACAAATGTGACAGGGAAATCTTTTATTAGCTCTAGTTTCTATGATATACACAAAGTGGAAGTATTACATATTAACGGATTGAGAGAAAATGATACATTTTAATTACATACATGCTAACAACAGTGAAAGTGCATTTGATTTTTTAACTGGTAATTATATGCCAAGAGTTCTAAACTGCTAGAAAAATACTTCGCAGATAGTCGTGTCTGAAGAGAATCATGTGGTGCCCTATTGACTTGCCTCTTGTGGTGGAGTTCCGCAGAATCCCTATACAAAGACCAAGCATTACTTCATTCCAACGGCCCTGATATCTTTGTTCCATAACAGAAATGTTCTGATGGAATCATCACTAACAGCTCCACAACTAGGAGGGAAAACGTCTAGGTGTGAGTGGAGAAAATGGATCTTAATGGATATGTTGCAGCCAAGGTTACTGTATTTTTGCAGGAGCACTGTCACCAAATGCTTGTAGTTGTCATCTCTTTTTCTGCCCCTCCAGAGTCTCCAAACGGATGTCTATGCTGTATCTGTTGTACAACAGGAAATCCCCTCTGTCACTGAGAAACAAACTGCTTTGCTATAAGACCTGCATTAACCTATGCTTGTCAGATATGTGGCGCTGCAGCCAAATGCCACGTTCAGAAGCTCGAGGTTCCACAGAATAGATACGTCCGCATTGCAACAGTTGCTGAATGGTATATTCCAAATGTAAACATCCACACCGACTTATCCTTTCCCAACTTGACTAACTACATCCTTGACTTTCCCGAAGGTTCTACGCCAGACTACCAGAGAGCTTCAATCAACTAATTCGTGGCCTCGGGGAATACGACGTTGACCCTGGAAACACTTACCAGCATCTCAGAGTTGCACTAGCCACATAATAACATCTATCATTTCATAGTACATACCCTCAACTCTTCCTGCTATCTTATTGTCTCGCAAGAGAACCCTTAAAATTAAACTGACTGTCTAACCACCGTCAGGATTCGTAAGTATTATGCCAGTTAGAGACAACGTGCCCGGATGGCTATATGTCGAAGGCCCCTCCTCTTCAGAGGAAGGTACACCCACAGCGAGACCTCCGTGCTGTGTCTTTTGTTCCCTTGAAGGCTTCCCAAGCTTCCTTTTCTTTCCCCTCCAAAATTTGGTCAAATTCAGGATCCTTTACAAGTTCTCTTATTTGTGATCCGACAAAAATGACTTCCTTAACTTTTGCATCACTTAATTTATAAAATTTCTCTTTGTTTGTGTTTTGTTATTTGACAGGTGTGTCAACTCACAAAAAATTCCCCCAATTTTAAAATTTTCACTCTAAAATGTGAAATGTCACTTTATCTTCAAAACAAGAGCTAATCTATCATTTTTATGGTGATTTTTGAATTCGGCAGATGGAAATAGATGTAAATTCACTATTTTTAGGTCCGAAACATTTTCATTGTTGCCCAGTGTTAAATATCGAATAGAATAAATACAGTGGAGTGAGAAAAATACATCAACGTATGAAACAAAGAGGCCAAAATTGGATATAAACATAAGACATTATCTCGGGAGTAAAAAACTTAAGAAAACGAAAACATAGGACGAACCAAAAAACTACGAGGGCTCACAATTTTTTTTCTAACAACGTACCTTTACTCATTCTCATAATTTTGATAGTCCTTCTGAAAATACGAGCCGTGTCCCTAAAAGAAGGGCTCCAAGGCGCTGTAGCCGTGAGGGACGTTATTACGCGAGATCCGGCAACACTGGTGTGTAGCTTGGTTTCACCCCCTCATACCCCCACCACAAAGAACACGTTGTAGCCATTAGTCTTAGCTGGGCAGCCGTTTGCGATGGAGCTTCCTATCACTTCCGCCGCTAAGTGCCATTTGCCTGCAGTGATCCGTTTTTTGAGTGCCAGGGGCACTACCCACACTGAAATTCATCGTCAGTTATGCGAAGTCTATGGGCCACAGTGTACGGACGTCAAAAACGTGCGAAAGTGGGTCAGAGAGTTCAAGGACGGACGTATAGACGTCCATGACGAACAGCGCTCTGGTCGACCTTCAGTATCAGCCAAAATAATTACAAAAGTGGAGCAAGAAATGCTTAAAGATCGGCGTGTGACAGTTGACGAGCTGTGCGAACTTATCCCTGAAGTCAGTAAGACTACGATTGACAAGATTTTGACCGAACATTTGCATTATCGCAAGGTGTGTGTGAGGTGGGTCACCGAAATGCTCACCGGAGACCATAAACGGATGGGACATCCTCAACCATCCCCTCTACAATCCAGACTTAGCACCTAGTGATTATCATCTGTTTCCTGAGTTGAAGTCACACAGACCGACGATGATTTGAAAAACGAGGTTGAGCGCTACCTGCGCAACTTGGCGGGAGAGTGCTATGACAAGGGTATACAAAAACTGACACAGCTCATGCAAAAGTGTATCAATCGCAATGATGATTACGTTGAAAAAAATAGCCTTAAGTTCCGCCTTTCCCATCAAAGTGACATTTATTGACAATAAACATGTTCTCTATATTAAATAAAATTGGACACGCTTCGTAGTCTCCCCTGAATGCAATGCTCTTGTCCCAGCGTTTCTGCCAGTCTTCAAAGACATGCTGAAAACCATTTTTGAGAGATCCTTCAAAATCGCCTCCGCAGCCTTCACCACTGCTTCTGATAATGGATAGTACCTTCCCACGAAGGCGTTTATTTAAGTTAGGGAATAGAAAAAACTCACATGGGGCTAAATCCGGACTAAAGGGAGGGTGAGCGATGCACTTCACGTTAATTTTTGCAAGATATTCAGCAACAATATTGGCAATATGAGGCCGCGCATTATCGTGGTGCAGCATCCAGCCTGCTTCACGGAAATGTGGTCTTTTGCGCCTGATATGGACTTGCAAAGTTTTCAGGACATCCCTGTAGTATTTGTCCAGTTACTGATGTGTCTGCAGGTACAACATACTGATAAACCATTCCATGAATATCAAAGAATGAGATGACCATAACTTTCCCAGCAGAAGCAACCACTTTTGCTTTTTTGGGGGTTGGTGATGAAGGAGATTTCTACACTGAGCTTTGCTGTTTGCTCTCAGGATCAAAATGATGTAGCCAAGTTTCATCAGCAGTGATTACGTTTGAAAGAAGCTCCAGATCTTCCTCTAACATCAACTTTAACTGCAGGCAGACCTGCATGTGAATGTCCTTTTGTTCGGGAATCAACAGTCTTGGAACCCACCGCACACAGACACGTCTCATGTGTAATGTTTCTGTCAGCAACGTGTGGGTGGCATTCAATAAAATGTTCAGTATATCAGAAAGTGATCTTAAGGTAATTCGTCGATCCTCTCTCACAATGGCAGCAGCAGTGTTGATGTTTTCTTCCGTAAGAGCAATAACTGGAGCACCGGGTCCACCTTCCTATGAAATTGACTGTCTCCCCTCTTTAAACATTTTAAACCACCTTCGAGCTATGCTGTAGTGAAGAACAAACTCTCCATAGACCTCCTGTAACATTGTATAGGCGTCAACTGAAGATTTATTGAGACCAAAGCAGAATTTCAAAGCCGCATATTTTTCCTCACGTTTTACCTCCATAGCAGCGGTAGGCGATACTGAACATCAGGAACCAGGACTACCAAAAGTGAAACCACTACGGCGTGTTTGTTTTACATTAAGCTAACAGAATATAATAATATTGAATTTTAATGCGAAAAATTATGACCCTAAAAAAATTATGATCACTCTTTATTGAACAGCCCTCGTAACTCTGTTGCTTAAAATGGGAAAACTCAAATTTATGAGATTGTCAAAAAAAAAAAAAAAAAAAAAAAAAACTAAAGATCAGTTGTTAAATGCATGTGAAACAAATCACAATATCTACAGAGTATGACGAGGTAAATCGAGCTGTGTTCGAGTGCTTTGTTACTGTGCACGCTAAAGGAATGCCCAGTTCTGCACCATTGCTTCAGAAACAACAAGACAATTACACGATGACAATTTCAGAGCTTCCAATTGAAGCCACGAAAGTTTCGAACATCGCTATAACATTGTTCTGAATGCTGTGTGCGATGAAACAAATTATATGCAGACAGTTGCAGACTCCACCTCCGTATCGTACAAGTCGTAACAAACAATAAGCTGATTTTTTATTTCGAGAGTCAAGTCGAAACATTGACAACTGAACTTCTAATGTTAAAGCGGATGTGAGATCACGCTACTCGTAAGTGATACACTAAACTGAGGCAACAGAAGCTCACTGCTGTTATGACCCGCGTACAAGCAGTAACAAACATAGAGAAATTGATGTTTTATTTCGAGAGTCAAGCCGAAAAATTGACAAATGAACTTCTAATGTTAAAGCGGATGTGAGATCACGCTACTCGTAAGTGATACACTAAACCGAGACAACAGAAGCTCACTGCTGTTATGACCCACGTACAAGCAGTAACAAACATAGAGAAATTGATGTTTTATTTCGAGAGTCAAGTCGAAACATTGTCAAATGATCTTCTAATGTTAAAGCGGATGTGAGATCACGCTACTCGTAAGTGATACACTAAACTGAGACAACAGAAGCTCACTGCTGTTATGACCCACGTACAAGCAGTAACAAACATAGAGAAATTGATGTTTTATTTCGAGAGTCAAGTTGAAACATTGTCAAATGAACTTCTAATGTTAAAGCGGATGTGAGATCACGCTACTCGTAAGTGATACACTAAACTGAGACAACAGAAGCTCACTGCTGTTATGACCCACGTACAAGCAGTAACAAACATAGAGAAATTGATGTTTTATTTCGAGAGTCAAGTCGAAACATTGACAAATGAACTTCTAATGTTAAAGCGGATGTGAGATAACGCTACTCGTAAGTGATACACTAAACTGAGGCAACAGAAGCTCACTGCTGTTATGATCCACGTACAAGCAGTAACAAACATAGAGAAATTGATATTTTATTTCGAGAGTCTAGCCGAAACATTGTCAAATGAACTCCTAATGTTAAAGCGGATGTGAGATCACGCTACTCGTAATTGATACACTAAACTGAGGCAACAGAAGCTCACTGCTGTTATGACCCACGTACAAGCAGTAACAAACATAGAGAAATTGTTGATTTATTTCGAGAGTCAAGCCGAAACATTGTCAAATGAACTTCTAATGTTAAAGCGGATGTGAGATCACGCTACTCGTAATTGATACACTAAACTGAGATAACAGAAGCTTACTGTTGTTATGACCCACGTACAAGCAGTAACAAACATAGAGAAATTGTTGTTTTATTTCGAGAGTCAAGCCGAAACATTGTCAAATGAACTTCTAATGTTAAAGCGGATGTGAGATCACGCTACTCGTAAGTGATACACTAAACTGAGACAACAGAAGCTCACTGCTGTTATGACCCACGTACAAGCATTAACAAACATAGAGAAATTGATGTTTTATTTCGAGAGTTAGGTCGAAACATTGTCAAATGATCTTCTAATGTTAAAGCGGATGTGAGATCACGCTACTCGTAAGGGATACATTAACTGAGACAACAGAAGCTCACTGCTGTTATGACCCACGCACAAGCAGTAATAAACATAGAGAAATTGATGTTTTATTTCAAGAGTGAAGTGGAAACATTGTCAAATGAACTTCTAATGTTAAAGCGGATGTGAGATCACGCTACTCGTAAGGGATGCACTAAACTGAGACAACAGAAGCTCACTGTTGTTATGACCCACGTACAAGCAGTAACAAACATAGAGAATTTGGTGTTTTATTTCGAGAGTTAGGTCGAAACATTGACAAATGAACTTCTAATGTTAAAGCGGATGTGAGATCATGCTACTCGTAAGTGATATACTAAACTGAGACAACAGAAGCTCACTGTTGTTATGACCCACGTACAAGCAGTAACAAACATAGAGAAATTGATGTTTTATTTTGAGAGTCAAGTCGAAACATTGACAAATGAACGTCTAATGTTAAAGCGGATGTGAGATCACGCTACTCGTAAGTGATATACTAAACTGAGACAACAGAAGCTCACTGTTGTTATGACCCACGTACAAGCAGTAACAAACAGAGAATTTGGTGTTTTATTTCGAGAGTTAGGTCGAAACATTGACAAATGAACTTCTAATGTTAAAGCGGATGTGAGATCACGCTACTCGTAAGTGATACACTAAACTGAGACAACAGAAGCTTACTGCTGTTATGACCCACGTACAAGCATTAACAAACATAGAGAAATTGATGTTTTATTTCGAGAGTTAGGTCGAAACATTGTCAAATGATCTTCTAATGTTAAAGCGGATGTGAGATCACGCTACTCGTAAGGGATACACTAAACTGAGACAACAGAAGCTCACTGCTGTTATGACCCACGCACAAGCAGTAATAAACATAGAGAAATTGATGTTCTATTTCAAGAGTCAAGTGGAAATATTGTCAAATGAACTTCTAATGTTAAAGCGGATGTGAGATCACGCTACTCGTAAGGGATGCACTAAACTGAGACAACAGAAGCTCACTGATGTTATGACCCACGTACAAGCAGTAAGAAACATAGAGAAATTGATGTTCTATTTCAAGAGTCAAGTGGAAATATTGTCAAATGAACTTCTAATGTTAAAGGGGATGTGAGATGACGCTACTCGTAAGTGATACACTAAACTAAGACAACAGAAGCTCACTGTTGTTATGACCCACGTACAAGCATTAACAAACATAGAGAATTTGGTGTTTTATTTCGAGAGTTAGGTCGAAACATTGACAAATGAACTTCTAATGTTAAAGCGGATGTGAGATCATGCTACTCGTAAGTGATATACTAAACTGAGACAACAGAAGCTCACTGCTGTTATGACCCACGTACAAGCAGTAACAAACATAGAGAAATTGATGTTTTATTTCGAGAGTCAAGTCGAAACATTGACAAATGAACGTCTAATGTTAAAGCGCATGTGAGATCACGCTACTCGTAAGTGATATACTAAACTGAGACAACAGAAGCTCACTGTTGTTATGACCCACGTACAAGCAGTAACAAACATAGAGAAATTGATGTTTTATTTCGAGAGTCAAGTCGAAACATTGTCAAATGAACGTCTAATGTTAAAGCGGATGTGAGATCACGCTACTCGTAAGTGATATACTAAACTGAGACAACAGAAGCTCACTGTTGTTATGACCCACGTACAAGCAGTAACAAACATAGAGAAATTGATGTTTTATTTCGAGAGTCAAGTCGAAACATTGACAAATGAACGTCTAATGTTAAAGCGGATGTGAGATCACGCTACTCGTAAGTGATATACTAAACTGAGACAACAGAAGCTCACTGTTGTTATGACCCACGTACAAGCAGTAACAAACATAGAGAATTTGGTGTTTTATTTCGAGAGTCAAGTCGAAACATTGACAAATGAACTTCTAATGTTAAAGCGTATGTGAGATCACGCTACTCGTAAGTGATATACTAAACTGAGACAACAGAAGCTCACTGCTGTTAGACCCACGTACAAGCAGTAACAAACATAGAGAAATTGATGTTTTATTTCGAGAGTTAGGTAGAAACATTGACAAATGAACTTCTAATGTTAAAGCGGATGTGAGATCACGCTACTCGTAAGTGATACACTAAACTGAGACAACAGAAGCTCACTGCTGTTATGACCCATGCACAAGCAATAACAAACGTAGAGAAATTGATGTTTTATTTCGAGAGTTAGGTCGAAACATTGCCAAATGAACTTCTAAGGCAGATGTTGAGGCAGATGTGTTCGTAAGTGATACAGATATTTAGACTGTTAATGACATTACGACGTGACATGTCGATATTTAGGTAGGGTACATTATGTTTACAGTTGCTGAGGTTATGTTAGCTAGATCGACCTGTCGCGTGTGTATGTAGCGGAGGGAATCCTGAACCGCTACACTGAGAAACGCAGATAAGCAAACAATATGAATGTGGAATCTGTAGGGCGCTGTCGGGTAAATCCCCTCTATCGCAGTGCTTCAGCTTGTCTAGGTCACGTGACATTAGCTCCATCACCTTCTGGTGCTAATGCACTTGGCACGAGAAAATCAATTGCTATCTTCTCTTGTTTATACTGTCGGAGAAAGTTGAACATTTTTGGAATACTAAATTTCAGAAATTAAATAGGAATATTGAATAGGATTTGAACTAGGGATCTGCATTCCCGATCTGCTTTCGGTCGCTTTCAATCAGTGAGTAACTATGGCAACCTGGCAGCATGACTTTAAACTGTTGGTAATTTCAAACTGTGTAGGGACCGTACCATCTGCACTGTAATGGCTCCTTGGGACGGACGCCCTTTGTGTCCTCTCACCTAATCCTTCCCCGTGGTGCTCCACTTGGGGACAACAGACTAAAACTGGTCGCAGTGCTGAACGTCGTCCGATGATATCCAATAACTTGTTTGTGAAGTGCGTCAACAAGAACTACGGTGTGATCCATATAAACCTGGACCATTTCAACAGGCCATAACTTTTGAACCAATAATAGGACATACATACAACGTTGGGAGAATATAATACACAATTGGGAGATTACATTACACTATTTACATCTCAGAGAAAATGTTGAAAGTGTCCTCCACCAGCATCTATACATGTTTGTACCGGTATCCTTGACAACGAAGTGTGTTGACTGACTGAAGATGCAAGCAATTTGTTTGTGAAATCGATCTCAATTAGAAAGAAAAATAAACACCATTTTCTTAAGATAAGTGAAGTTTTTGTTACAAATAGCTATATTTCTGTAATTCTTTGGGAGTTTTACGTTAGAACGCCAAATTCTTAACAGAAACTGATTCAACAAACGCCGCAAACTAATCCGTGGGATTACGGATAAGCCGACTCTACGTACAGATCTACAGCTTCTGTATGATTTTCCAAATGTCTTAATGTGGCGATGTATGATATCTTTTGATACACCAATATCTTCTAAAAGTCTACGGGTACATTCTACTTTTTTGAACCATACATATTGATATCGAGAATGAGAAAAATTTGAATGGACCCATACGTAATATTTAAGTTCAAGAATGCAAAATGACTTTCAAGAAAGTCCCCCACGATAAAATATTTACGAGGGCTGTATAATAAATAATTATCATAATTTTTACGGTCATAATTTTTCGAACTAAAATTAAAACTTATTGTATTCTCTTAACTTAATGTGAAACAAACACGCCGTAGTAGTTTTACTGTTGGTACTCCTGGTTCCCAATTGTCAGAACCAGGAAAGTTCAGACAAGTTCAGTATCGCCTACCGCTGCAATGGAGGTAACACGCGAGGAGCAATATGCGGCTTTCAAATTCTGCTTTCGTCACAACAAATCTTCAGTTGAAGTCTATACAATGTTACAGGAGGCCTGTGGAGAGTCTGCTCTTGCCTAAAGCACAGCTCGAAGGTGGTTTAAAATGTTTAAAGAGGGGAGACAATCAATTTCAAAGGAACGTGAACCCGGTGCTCCAGTTACTGCTCTTACGGAAGAAAACATCAACACTGCTGCTGCCATTGTGAGAGAGGATCGACGAAATACCTTAAGATCACTTTTTGAAATACTGAACATTTCACTGGGTGCCACCCACACGTTGGTGACAGAAACATTACACATGAGACGTGTTTGTGCGCGATGTGTTCCAACACTGTTGATTCCCGCACAAAAGAACATTCGCATGCAGGTCTGCATGCAGTTAAAGTTGATGTTAGAGGAAGATCCGGGGTTTATTTCAAACGTAATCACTGCTGATGAAACTTGGCAACGTCATTTTGATCCTGAGAGCAAACAGCAAAGCTCAGTGTGGAAATCTCCTTCAACACCAACCTCAAAAAAAAGCAAAAGTGGTTGCTTCTGCTGGGAAAGTTATGGTCATCTCATTCTTTGATATTCATGGAATGGTTTATCAGTATGTTGTACCTGCACACACATCAGTAACTGGACAGTACTACAGGGTTGTCCTGAAAACATTACAAGTCCATATCAGGCGCAAAAGATCAGATTTCTGTGAAGCAGGCTGGACGCTGCACCACGATAATGCGCGGCCACATATTGCCAATGTTGTTGCGTGAAGTGCATCCCTCACCCTCCCTATAGTCCGGATTTACTCCCATGTGACTTTTTGCTATTCCCTAATTTGATGAAACGTCTTCGTGGGAGACATTATCCATCATCAGGAGCAGTGGTGAAGGCTGCGGAGGCGATTTTGAAGGATCTCTCAAAAATGGTTTCCAGCATGTCTTTGAAGACTAGCAGAAACCCTCGGAGAAGTACATCGCATTCAGGAGAGACCATTTTGAGAGGGACCATCAAAATTATGAGGATGAGTAAAGGTACGTTGTCAAAAAAAGTGGTCATTCTTTATTGAACAGCCATCGTAATTGGAAAATATTTCCTTATTTCTTACTTTTCTTAAGCATGGCTCTATATATTTGTAATCATTTGAAACAAATCAGCTATATTTTATATTTGTGATTGCCAAATTCTAAGAACAAAACACATTCTAGAATGACTTCTCGTTGTGTTATTAGACAGCGAAGTTGGACGTCTGTGTTTCACTGCGGTCGTAACACTGAATAGATCCGTGCAAAATACCTTTCCGTTGATATTCGCAGTAATGTGCAAACTCTGTAGACTTGCAGCCATTCCTAACTTCAGCTTCTGTGGACTAACTGCGCTGTCACGTGACCTTCGTCATTAACTAACCTCTACATAGTTACAGACACAGCTCTGAAATACGACTTGGCCGTCTGCTGCTCTGCAAATGAGGAAATTTACTACCAATGCTTTCACAACATTGTCATTAAACGATGAAATTTCTAGAAAATCAGATAAATACTACTCCATACAAATGTAAGCGATTTATGTCCTTAAAAAATTCCCTTTTAACATCTATTAACTTTTGCATTAGATGAAATGAGTCCTTAAAACTCATGTACAGTGTGATCCATATAAACCTGAACTGTTTCAATAAGCCATAACTTTTGAACGAATGATAGGACACACATGCAACTTTGGGGGAATATAATACACAATTGGGAGATTGCATTACACTATTTACATCTCAGAGAAAATGTTGGAAGTGTCCTCCACCAGCATCTATACATGATATGACTGTAGACGCTGAAGTTTATATGGGTACCTTCAAGATATTTGTGGAGCAGCTGGATGATACAAATTGAGAGAAGGTTGTTCCCAGCAAGATGGAGCAACGTGCCATACATCTAATGACACCATGGAACTTTAACCAATTTGGAAAGATAGAGCCAGACTGAAAAATTCAATGCCATAGCTGGGATTTGAACCACGGATCTTATGGTTGCTGTCCAGCCACTCTAAACTATCGAGCTACTATGGCCAACGTGCCGATATGGCATTAAATTCTCCAACTGACTCGTGTCCTTAAAGTACTTACAGCATAGTAAGTCGTCAGTAGTTGTCTCATGTGTTTATGAGAACTCCTAGTGGTTTACTATAAAGCCCGGGCCTTAAAGTACTTACAGCATAGTAAGTCGTCATTAAGGTAGTCGTCTCATGTGTTTATGAGAACTCCTAGTGGTTTACTATAAAGCCCGGGCCTTAAAGTACTTACAGCATAGTAAGTCGTCATTAAGGTAGTTGTCTGATGTGTTTATGAGAACTCCTAGTGGTTTACTATAAAGCCCGGGCCTTAAAGTACTTACAGCATAGTAAGTCGTCATTACGGTAGTTGTCTCATGTGTTTATGAGAACTCCTAGTGGTTTACTATAAAGCCCGGGCCTTAAAGTACTTACAGCATAGTAAGTCGTCATTAAGGTAGTTGTCTCATGTGTTTATGAGAACTCCTAGTGGTTTACTATAAAGCCCGGGCCTTAAAGTACTTACAGCATAGTAAGTCGTCATTACGGTAGTTGTCTCATGTGTTTATGAGAACTCCTAGTGGTTTACTATAAAGCCCGGGCCTTAAAGTACTTACAGCATAGTAAGTCGTCATTAAGGTAGCTGTCTCATGTGTTTATGAGAACTCCTAGTGGTTTACTATAAAGCCCGGGTCTTAAAGTACTTACAGCATAGTAAGTCGTCATTAAGGTAGTTGTCTCATGTGTTTATGAGAACTCCTAGTGGTTAACTATAAAGCCCGGGCCTTAAAGTACTTACAGCATAGTAAGTCGTCATTAAGGTAGTTGTCTCATGTGTTTATGAGAACTCCTAGTGGTTTACTATAAAGCCCGGGCCTTAAAGTACTTACAGCATAGTAAGACGTCATTAAGGTAGTTGTCTCATGTGTTTATGAGAACTCCTAGTGGTTTACTATAAAGCCCGGGCCTTAAAGTACTTACAGCATAGTAAGTCGTCATTAAGGTAGTTGTCTAATGTGTTTATGAGAACTCCTAGTGGTTTACTATAAAGCCCGGGTCTTAAAGTACTTACAGCATAGTAAGTCGTCATTAAGGTAGTTGTCTCATGTGTTTATGAGAACTCCTAGTGGTTTACTATAAAGCCCGGGCCTTAAAGTACTTACAGCATAGTAAGACGTCATTAAGGTAGTTGTCTCATGTGTTTATGAGAACTCCTAGTGGTTTACTATAAAGCCCGGGCCTTAAAGTACTTACAGCATAGTAAGTCGTCATTAAGGTAGTTGTCTAATGTGTTTATGAGAACTCCTAGTGGTTTACTATAAAGCCCGGGTCTTAAAGTACTTACAGCATAGTAAGTCGCCATTAAGGTAGTTGTCTCATGTGTTTATGAGAACTCCTAGTGGTTTACTATAAAGCCCGGGTCTTAAAGTACTTACAGCATAGTAAGTCGTCATTAACGTAGTTGTCTCATGTGTTTATGAGAACTTCTAGTTGTTTACTATAAAGCCCGGGCCTTAAAGTACTTACAACATAGTAAGTCGTCATTAAGGTAGTTGTCTCATGTGTTTATGAGAACTCCTAGTGGTTTACTATAAAGCCCGGGTCTTAAAGTACTTACAGCATAGTAAGTCGTCATTAAGATAGTTGTCTCATATGTTTATGAGAACTCCTAGTGGTTTACTATAAAGCCCGGGCCTTAAGGTACTTACAGCATAGTAAGTCGTCATTAAGGTAGCTGTCTCATGTGTTTATGAGAACTCCTAGTGGTTTACTATAAAGCCCGGGCCTTAAAGTACTTACAGCATAGTAAGTCGTCATTAAGGTAGTTGTCTCATGTGTTTATGAGAACTCCTAGTGGTTTACTATAAAGCCCGGGCCTTAAGGTACTTACAGCATAGTAAGTCGTCATTAAGGTAGCTGTCTCATGTGTTTATGAGAACTCCTAGTGGTTTACTATAAAGCCCGGGTCTTAAAGTACTTACAGCATAGTAAGTCGTCATTAAGGTAGTTGTCTCATGTGTATATGAGAACTCCTAGTGGTTTACTATAAAGCTCGGGCCTTAAATTACTTACAGCATAGTAGGTCGTCATTAAGGTAGTTGTCTCATGTGTATATGAGAACTCCTAGTGGTTTACTATAAAGCCCGGGCCTTAAAGTACTTACAGCATAGTAAGTCGTCATTAAGGTAGTTGTCTCATGTGTTTATGAGAACTCCTAGTGGTTTACTATAAAGCCCGGGCCTTAAAGTACTTACAGCATAGTAAGTCGTCATTAAGGTAGTTGTCTCATGTGTTTATGAGAACTCCTAGTGGTTTACTATAAAGCCCGGGCCTTAAAGTACTTACAGTATAGTAAGTCGTCATTAAGGTAGTTGTCTCATGTGTTTATGAGAACTCCTAGTGGTTTACTATAAAGCCCGGGCCTTAAAGTACTTACAGCATAGTAAGTCGCCATTAAGGTAGTTGTCTCATGTGTTTATGAGAACTCCTAGTGGTTTACTATAAAGCCCGGACCTTAAAGTACTTACAGCATAGTAAGTCGTCATTAAGGTAGTTGTCTCATGTGTTTATGAGAACTCCTAGTGGTTTACTATAAAGCCCGGGCCTTAAAGTACTTACAGCATAGTAAGTCGCCATTAAGGTAGTTGTCTCATGTGTTTATGAGAACTCCTAGTGGTTTACTATAAAGCCCGGACCTTAAAGTACTTACAGCATAGTAAGTCGTCATTAAGGTAGTTGTCTCATGTGTTTATGAGAACTCCTAGTGGTTTACTATAAAGCCCGGGCCTTAAAGTACTTACAGCATAGTAAGTCGCCATTAAGGTAGTTGTCTCATGTGTTTATGAGAACTCCTAGTGGTTAACTATAAAGCCCGGGCCTTAAAGTACTTACAGCATAGTAGGTCGTCATTAAGGTAGTTGTCTCATGTGTTTATGAGAACTCCTAGTGGTTAACTATAAAGCCCGGGCCTTAAAGTACTTACAGCATAGTAAGTCGCCATTAAGGTAGTTGTCTCATGTGTTTATGAGAACTCCTAGTGGTTTATTATAAAGCCCGGGTCTTAAAGTACTTACCGCATAGTAAGTCGTCATTAAGGTAGTTGTCTCATGTGTTTATGAGAACTCCTAGTGGTTTACTATAAAGCCAGGACCTTAAAGTACTTACAGCATAGTAAGTCGCCATTAAGGTAGTTGTCTCATGTGTTTATGAGAACTCCTAGTGGTTTACTATAAAGCCCGGGCCTTAAAGTACTTACAGCATAGTAGGTCGTCATTAAGGTAGTTGTCTCATGTGTTTATGAGAACTCCTAGTGGTTTACTATAAAGCCAGGACCTTAAAGTACTTACAGCATAGTAAGTCGCCATTAAGGTAGTTGTCTCATGTGTTTATGAGAACTCCTAGTGGTTTACTATAAAGCCCGGGCCTTAAAGTACTTACAGCATAGTAGGTCGTCATTAAGGTAGTTGTCTCATGTGTTTATGAGAACTCCTAGTGGTTAACTATAAAGCCCGGGCCTTAAAGTACTTACAGCATAGTAAGTCGCCATTAAGGTAGTTGTCTCATGTGTTTATGAGAACTCCTAGTGGTTAACTATAAAGCCCGGGTCTTAAAGTACTTACCGCATAGTAAGTCGTCATTAAGGTAGTTGTCTCATGTGTTTATGAGAACTCCTAGTGGTTAACTATAAAGCCCGGGCCTTAAAGTACTTACAGCATAGTAAGTCGCCATTAAGGTAGTTGTCTCATGTGTTTATGAGAACTCCTAGTGGTTAACTATAAAGCCCGGGTCTTAAAGTACTTACCGCATAGTAAGTCGTCATTAAGGTAGTTGTCTCATGTGTTTATGAGAACTCCTAGTGGTTTACTATAAAGCCCGGGCCTTAAAGTACTTACAGCATAGTAAGTCGTCATTAAGGTAGTTGTCTCATGTGTTTATGAGAACTCCTAGTGGTTAACTATAAAGCCCGGGCCTTAAAGTACTTACAGCATAGTAAGTCGTCATTAAGGTAGTTGTCTCATGTGTTTATGAGAACTCCTAGTGGTTTACTATAAAGCCAGGACCTTAAAGTACTTACAGCATAGTAAGTCGCCATTAAGGTAGTTGTCTCATGTGTTTATGAGAACTCCTAGTGGTTTACTATAAAGCCAGGACCTTAAAGTACTTACAGCATAGTAGGTCGTCATTAAGGTAGTTGTCTCATGTGTTTATGAGAACTCCTAGTGGTTTACTGTAAAGCCCGGGTCTTAAAGTACTTACAGCATAGTAAGTCGTCATTAAGGTAGTTGTCTCATGTGTTTATGAGAACTCCTAGTGGTTTACTATAAAGCCCGGGCCTTAAAGTACTTACAGCATAGTAAGTCGTCATTAAGGTAGTTGTCTCATGTGTTTATGAGAACTCCTAGTGGTTTACTATAAAGCCCGGGCCTTAAAGTACTTACAGCATAGTAAGTCGTCATTAAGGTAGTTGTCTCATGTGTTTATGAGAACTCCTAGTGGTTTACTATAAAGCCCGGGCCTTAAAGTACTTACAGCATAGTAGGTCGTCATTAAGGTAGTTGTCTCGTGTGTTTATGAGAACTCCTAGTGGTTTACTATAAAGCCCGGGCCTTAAAGTACTTACAGCATAGTAAGTCGTCATTAAGGTAGTTGTCTCATGTGTTTATGAGAACTCCTAGTGGTTTACTATAAAGCCCGGGCCTTAAAGTACTTACAGCATAGTAAGTCGTCATTAAGGTAGTTGTCTCGTGTGTTTATGAGAACTCCTAGTGGTTTACTATAAAGCCCGGGCCTTAAAGTACTTACAGCATAGTAAGTCGTCATTAAGGTAGTTGTCTCATGTGTTTATGAGAACTCCTAGTGGTTTACTATAAAGCCCGGGCCTTAAAGTACTTACAGCATAGTAGGTCGACATTAAGGTAGTTGTCTCGTGTGTTTATGAGAACTCCTAGTGGTTTACTATAAAGCCCGGGCCTTAAAGTACTTACAGCATAGTAGGTCGACATTAAGGTAGTTGTCTCATGTGTTTATGAGAACTCCTAGTGGTTTACTATAAAGCCCGGGCCTTAAAGTACTTACAGCATAGTAAGTCGTCATTAAGGTAGTTGTCTCATGTGTTTATGGGAACTCCTAGTGGTTTACTATAAAGCCCGGGCCTTAAGGTACTTACAGCATAGTAAGTCGTCATTAAGGTAGTTGTCTCATGTGTTTATGAGAACTCCTAGTGGTTTACTAAGAAGCCCGGGCCTTAAGGTACTTACAGCATAGTAAGTCGTCATTAAGGTAGTTGTCTCATGTGTTTATGAGAACTCCTAGTGGTTTACTGGGAAAAACACGAGTCATTTGGAGAATTTAATGTTTTGTTGGCCATAGTAGCTCAATGGTTAGAGCCACTGAGTGGAGACCAGAAGTTCCGTGGTTCAAATCCCGGCTATGGCATTGAATTTTTCAGTCTGGCTCTATCTTTCCACACTTTAGCCTACACATGGCCAGTGTGAAAGAACAATTAATTTCCTTTAACCAGTTTCTTTGATAATCGAATAATCTCAAAAGATCCGTGCCCCCCAGATCCCCTCACATTACCTCACCGGATTTTTTTCTTGTGGTGGTATCTAAAAAATATAGCGTTCAAGAATACAAGGAATCCATTCGGAACGAAATACGTAACATTGGCGAGGAAACTCTCCGTAAAACTTCAGAGAATATGATGAGACGAGTACAAACATGTACGATACCTCGCGACAGTATCAGTGGTGACTACCACGCAAGCTTACCACAACGTTTGAGAGATTAACTGAAAAGAAAAGAATCGTCATTTGGCAAAGAAAATGATATTGTTGCTTCACGACAATACTCGGGCCCATAGTTCTGTCATTGTAATGTGCGAATTAAAGTTTGAATTGCTCAACATCCACGCCAAACGCCAGATCTAGGACTCAGTGACTACTACCTGTTCTCGAACCCCCAAAAAATTGTTGGAAGATTGATGAAGCGCGGGACTTACCAGTCAAGCCTCGTATATACCTTGGGGACAGGCTTCAAGTTCCGGAAAGTTTGTGGGTTTCTATTTACATTGCTGATGATATCATATTTCTACATTTTTAACCGCAAGTTACACGTGTACATAATTCTAAAGGTCATTTATCATAACAAAAACGTTAAATTATAACGCTTATTCATTCACGTCTATTGTCTGACTTTACAAACAGATGTACCCAGACGTTATGTTGATATCCGACGAGATCCGCTGTGTGTACGTTAGATTATGAGGCCAGAGAGAATTGCTAGAATATAGCAAGTTGTAAACCCGCGTCACGTGATGCTCCCACAGCTATAAAGGACACGACTGTACTAATGCATGTTCGTGGTACTTCACCGAGACATCAAACCTTCCCTTCTCAATATGCATTAACATCAGACATTCTCTATGTTCTTAGTCATTTGACAATACTTGTCTACCAGTTACCTGTAACATGTAAAGGAAGAATTCCTTTGCTTTTTAAGAATAGTTTGTAAAAGGGTACTGAATTTCGTGTGAGTGTAAAATATACACGGTGTTCATTTTTATCTGTGATTTTACCACCCAAAATTTGACTTCATCAATAGCATTGATTATGGAGCGAGTTTATGTACGATTCTCCTAGCGACTTGCGATCGTGATAGATGTGTTGACAGCAGCTTTGAGACCTCCCTCTACCGGCAGGTAAATATACTATTTGAGAGATAGGTCTGCCCGTGTAATATGAAGGTCCGTAATTTCGCCTGGTGCCTAGATACGATAACTGTTTTTGAAAAAACTATATACTGCAAATCAATGTACTTTGAAACTAATTATTCAACCATACAATGAAGAATATACGAAATGTTAAGGCAATGAACACTTATTTCACAATGAAGATCTGGTTTCCTGTTATATTACACATACGAGGGTGGGTCAAAAGGTAATGCCTCCTATTATTTTCTCTTTTAAT
The DNA here is from genome assembly GCA_030765055.1 of Mantis religiosa. Taxonomy (NCBI): domain Eukaryota; kingdom Metazoa; phylum Arthropoda; class Insecta; order Mantodea; family Mantidae; genus Mantis; species Mantis religiosa. The sequence continues at coordinate 4,657,762 of CM060953.1, read as the reverse complement.
TGCCAAGAAAATTGAGTCCAATTTACATAGCTTGAAAACTACAACATTAACGATTAATTTGTGACACTTCAATATAATCTCCATCCTTTTCCAGTTTCGGTCCACCTTTTAACTAGGACATGTATTCCAGTGTGGTAAAACACACGATCTTGCTTCCTAAGCCATTGACGCACGGACGTTTTCACAGCCTCCTCATCTTCAAAATGAATCCCACGATGAGCTTCCTTTAGTGGCCCGAACAGATGAAAGTCTGATGGTGCCAGGTCAGTGAGGTAAGACTTGCCATCCCAATTTCTCAATTTCTGCAATGATGTAACGGTAAGTGTGTGGTCTTGCATTGTCATGCTAAAGAAGAACATCCGCCGTAGTTTTTGTTGGGCGAACTCGGCGAAGACGTGCTTTCAGCTTTTTGAGAGTTCTGACGTATTACGAAGGGGATTCCTCCTTCACATAATTCGAGGATATCGTACAATCTCCACTGATGCAGCTCAGATTATAGCTAACATCGAACCTTTGGCTCTCACTAGTTTATCAACAGCAACTATTATGAATTTAAGACGTGAACGTGAATGTGCGTCTTATCTGTCTCACTTAAAACTACAAATCCCGGAGCATCCTACCACAGCAGGACACCCATCAAATTTTGTAACCTGTTTAACGGAAATATGTAGTTTTCATGATTATTACATATATACAGATGGTTCACGTTACCAATTTGAGGATAATATATCTGCAGTAGGATGTGCTTTTGTTGTTTATGAAAACCAAACAGAACTAACTCACTCCATGTTTAAATTGTCACCTGAATGTTCTGTATTCCAGTCGGAGCTCTTAGCAATTAAAGAAGCTATAAAATGGTGTACTGTTAATGGGAACAGTGATTCACAATCAGCTCTACTCGCTATTGATGATAAATACAACTTAAATTCATTAGCACATGAAATCAGAACCTTGCTTCAAAACCATCCAGGACATATTTGCATGGGATGGGTTAAAGGACACAGTGGAATTTTAGGTAACGAGAGAGCTGATTGCTGCAGAATCCAGTCTTCCTGTCACATACTCTTTATGTCCTATTTCTACTGTAAGGAGAATAAATACATCAGCATATTCTTGAAGAATGGAACCAACAATGGCTAACAACTCCAAATGGAAGTTTAACAAAAACATTATTTTTCCCTAGTGTATATGACAGAGGAAAATGTGAAACTCTTGTACCAAATTTTGTTTTGACACAATTTTTAAGTGGACATGGTAAATTTGGTGAATACTTATCACGTTTTCACTTAATATTTAACCCCAAGTGCATGTGTGGTGAAGAATTTCAAACTGTGGTTCATCTCATTTTCTGTTGTCCCATTTTTTGGAGGAAAAGACAAGAATTAATATTCAAGTTAGACTCTCTAGGAACTGAATTTTCTGCTCCGCTCACATCTTTGCTAATGAAGCCACAACAGTATAAGTACTTCATGATGTTTACAAACTCAGTGTTTAAACGTCTGAAATAGTTTAAATTAACATGCATCAGATTATAACATATTTTCTTCCTTCTAGTGTTTAAAATATTTTTATTAAAATTGTGTATTTTTATGTATCAACTCTAACCCTAATATACCACTGTGTAAAATAGGGTTCATAAATCTGGTTAAATAAAAAAAAACATATTAAACAGAATTTATTGTGCATCCCTGCTCCAAAAAATCAATGATAAGCACACCCTATGTATCCCAAAACACTGTCACCATAACTTTCCCATCCGACCGTTGAGTTTTAAATTTTTTTTTCTTCGGTGACGTTGTGTGATGCCATTCCATTGACTGCCTCTATGATTCAGGTTAAAAATAAATGAACCCACGTTTCGTCTCCAGTAACAATTTTTTCCAGAAACTCCTCTCCCTCCAAATTGAAGCGCTACAAGTGTTCGGAGACTATTGTTTTCCTTGTTTCTTTGTTTTGGACGGTTAACATTCTTGGTACCCAACGTGAACAAACTTTTGAGTAAGCCAGTTGTTGAATAATCGTCATCACACTGCCTTTACTGAGTGAGGTAATGCGACACAATTCACCTGTTGTTACCCGGCGATCACCACGAATGATGTCATCGAGTCGCTGAATGTTGCACGGAGTCAGTGCCACATCACTTTTCATCTGTCAATGCTGTTTGCCCTTCAGCTTCGTTACAGCGACGAACCCGTCGTCTAACAGTGCTGACATCCACCGTTGCATCACCATATACATTTTTAGCCTTTCGTGAATGCGGATTGGGGCTTCACCTTCCGCAGTCAAACATTCAATCACAGAACATTGTCTAATATCAATGTCGATGTCAGCCATTTTGTAAGAGGATGCAGTGCTGCCGTTGACTTAGGAAGTTACTACTGCAGGGGATTGGAGAAGAAGGTTTGAGGAATTGCACCAAATTCAAAGTTTTCATATAACTTAATTAAGGAAAAAAATAGGAGGAATTACTTTTTGACCTACCCTCGTATATTTTAAACCTGTCACATGAAATAGAAATATTTCAGTTTGATCCCAATTACTTTCTGTCCCACACAGTTTCCTCACAATATAATTTTATTAAAAACCAGAAAATTAGCAGAACATGTTCTAGGAATGAAAAATTAATTAGTGTTACAATATGCATAAAGCTTTTATCTAAGTCTAAATAAGAAAATATCTCTAGTACAGGGTCTTACGTGTCTATTTTCTTAAATTTCCTTTCTCTCTTCCCCTTGAGCAGTGTCTGTATTGTGAGAAGGTATACTTGAGGTCTTTCTGTCATAACATTATTTATTACTTCTAGGTTGGAACCAGTCACTTTATAGTGTCCAGTCTCTCTCTCTTTGCGAGTAACTGATCCTGTATCTTGGAAATGTTTGATGTACCTATTGGTTTAAAAAGACATGAGGACACTAAAATTAATATACATTTTAATTAAGTGTGAGAGTGACAAAATGTTATATGGAAAACTGATAAAACGTAAGACTCAAACAAATGCATGTCAATTTGACGTTACCTGGACACCTTTAACTACATTGCGCTCCTATTATATACTTAACACTGTGAAACAAGAGAGAAAAAACTTAATTAAAAAACATGTAATCAATGAGATCAGAACAACAGTCGTTGTGAAACAATATTCATAATTTTTTCATTCAGAGTCACTAAGGAGGAGTTCCTGTGGGAGTCGTCTCTCCAGGCGATGTCGTACATCACAGCTCCTGGAACATCTGGCAGGTTTGAGAAGAAGCGAGAGGCAATTTGACGTATGTACTGGTAAAGAGGAAGGAGACCAAGTTCTTTGTGCACTTGTTGATTTCGTACGTACCAAGGCGCATCCGTGACGATGCGCAGACATCGATTTTGCAGGACCTGTAGCCCACGGAGATGAGTGTTGCTAGCCGAACCCCATATCTGGGAAGTATATGTGAAAAACGGGGAAATTTGCAAAAATTATTCTTGGGATGAGTTTCCCCTTCTGAAAGAATGCCTGTGATGTATATCTCATGTTTTTAAAAAAATTATTTTTGCCCAATATCGAAACTTTTTCTAAGTCCAAATCGGTGCAAAAGGCTAGTGAAAGAGGGACAAATTAGCAAAAACGAGACTTAGGATGTGTTTTCTTTATCAAACGAACACCAATGATGCATGTTTCACATTTATCAAAAAAACTTTTTTTCGATCCGAATTTTTTTTTTCAAAAGTCCAAATCCGAGCGAAAAATTTCTAAGTCCAGCCGGGAGTTCGTCTCGGATAGCATCGAATAAACTCCTCTATGCAGCGCTTTAGGTTATATATACGGGGGGGACCCAAAAGAAACCGGATTGTTGTCATAAAAACTTTATTGATGAACCTTTTTACAAAATTACTTCAGTCACCTTCAAAAAACTCTCCATTTCATGCGCTGCACTTGCCAAGTCTCTCTTCCTACTGTTGGAAGCATGTTTGGAATACTTCAAGTTTGATATTGTCCAGTGCCCTTTGCGAAGCTGTGTTTACCGCCTCCACATCGTCATAACGCTCCCCTTTTAGCGTTTTTTCAATTCGTGGAAATAGGAAAAAGTCGTCTAGGTCTGGCGAATACGGAGCGTGGGGAACAACAGACCACCTCTGAGATGTCAAATACTGGGTCACTCGTAAGGCTGTATGTGCTGGAGCGTTGTCGTGATATCTGATCGCCAAAGTTCCGGGCGTTTCCTCCTCACATCCTCTCGCAGACGCCTTAAAACATCCAAGTAAAAGTGTTAGTTAACAGTCTGGCCAGGGGCTACGAATTCCCGATGCACAATTCCACGAACATCAAAAAAGAAAATGATCATCGTCTTCACATTTGACCTCACTTGCCTTGTTTTTTGGTCTGGGAGAGTTGGGAGTCCTCCACTGGCTTGACGCTTGCTTGGTTTCTGGGTCATACGCGTAACACCAACTCTCATCCGCTGTAATGACTTTGTTCAAGAAGTTTGGATCACGTGCAATCTCTGTTTTCAAGTCCTGACACACATTCATGCGGATGATTTTGTGCTCCTGTGTGATGGTTCTATAAGTTAGGAGCACAACCGCACTGACAGTGCTGTAATCTGACCTATCTTACTTACTGTTCCGGAAGAATTACGGCTTCTTCTCCGTGGAGTACACTATGACTTGAATATTGACTCACCAGTGAACTATGACGTCATTGTTGCTCAATTGAAGGACCGAAAATAAGGAATAAAAATGAACGCCGTGTAGATTTTTCAAATATCAATTAATGAATTGAGCAAAGAACGCAAACACCTGACAGTGCTACATACCCGCTACGCAGCTCTGTCAGAGAAGTTGCCTAAGCATCAGGCGAATGTCAAGGGATAGTGTGCAGAACTGCAAGCGTACGGGTAACGGCAAGGACTTCCGTTATATACTGCGGCTCTGTACATATGTACTTAAATGTAAATAAAGATAAACAACGGAGTGTCTAGCTGTGTAGTTAGAACAGTACGTACTTCTTGTCATTACCGACAGAGTGAAGGGTGAGCGGAGAGTCTCCAAACTCGATAGGCTCCTTGTAAGTATGCACGGGGTCTCTAACGTTACTGTTCGAAGAGCCCGACACGATTCACCGTCCAAGTACGATTCATGTACACTGCGCTACCCATCAAGAACTTACAAGGATTCGTTATAGAACTCAGGTCCTCAACGATAAATTAAGTGGAGAATACAAGGAAAAAAAACGGTATAGGGAAAATACACAAAAAAGTTATCCCCCGCTCTGCTACAGTACTAGCACATCTGTCTCACGTTCTAACTAATATCAGTCACGATAAATTTTCTGAATAAAGTTTTTCCTTAAAGATGAATGTCTGGTAACTCTAAGCTCTATGTACCCTGTACTCATTTAAACATCATTTCATTCATCGTCTGATATGACTTAACGTTGGAGGTTTTCTCTTATCCTGAAAGATGAATCTCTGGTAACTCTAAGCTCTATGTATCCTGTACTCATTTGAACATCATTTAATTCTTTTTTCCATATCACTTAAGGTTGGAAGACTTAAATTTCAATAAAAGTAACCGCTACGGATCATACTAGGTCATTGCCGGGAATCCAGCCCGCACCTAGCTCGGTTAGCTGGAGAAAACTTTTAACCCTTATTACAAAAGGGCCTACACGCTTATACTTTTATGTTCTTGTTCGCCTGAGGCTGCACGGTTTATGACACTTCCGGAAGTGTTTCTTTGTTATCCACAAGATTGGAAACCGCGATGGGCCCATTCAGCCTCCCTCCACCTAGGGCGAAATGACCGAGGCGTGTAAAGGACCACGCCTAACTTCTTCTTTCTTCTCTGTACTGCCATCAGCCCTCAGGGTCAAGAGTTTTAAAAATATTTTCGTATTTGTCTTTGTTAGTAAAATTACAGACAATAACTTGCCCCTCTTGCTTCTCATTTTTAAAACATCAAGACAGGGAAATCAGGAAATAGTTTTACTATGCATACATAAACAGATTGTTCATTACCAGATATATGACCACCCTTGTTGAAATTCGGAATGTAACAGTACACAAGGGCTGTTTAATAAAGAATGATGATTATTCTTTTGCTGTCATAATTTTTCGCACTAAAATTCAATCTTATTATATTCTGTTAGCTTAATATGGAACAAACACGCCGCAATAGTTTCATTGTTGGTACTCCTCGTTCCCGCCTATGAGAACCAGACAAGTTCAGACATGTTCAGTATCGCCTGCCGCTGCAATGTAGGTAACATGCAAGGAACAATATGCGGCGTTGAAATTCTGCTTTCATCTCAATAAATCTTCAGTTGCGGTCTATACAATGTTACAGGAGGCCTATGGAGAGTCTGTTCTTCCCTACAGCACAGCTCGAAGGTGGTTTAAAATGTTTAAAGAGGGGAGACAATCAGTTTCAAAGGAAGGTGGACCGGGTACTCCAGTTACTGATCTTACAGAAGAAAACATCAACACTGCTGCTGCCATTGTGAGAGAGGATCGATGAATTACCTTAAGATCACTTTCTGAAGTACTCAACATTTCATTGGGTGCCACCCACACGTTGGTGACAGAACATTACACATGAGACGTGTCTGTGCGCGATGTGTTCCAAGACTTGATTCCCGAACAAAAGGACATTTGCATGTAGGTCTGCATGCAGTTAAAGTTGATGTTAGAGGAAGATCCGGAGTTTCTTTCAAACGTAATCACTGCTGATGAAACTTGGCTACATCATTTTCATCCTGAGAGCAAATACCAAAGCTCAGCGTGGAAATCTCCTTAATCGCTAACCCCCAAAAAAGCAAAAGTGGTTGCTTCTGCTGGGAAAGTTATGGTCACCTTATTCTTTGATATTCATGGAATGGTTTACCAACATGTTGTACCTGCACACACATCAGTAACTGATAATACTACAGGGCTGTCCTGAAAACATTGCAGGTCCATATCAGGCGCAAAGGCCACATTTCCGTGAAGCAGGCTGGATGTGCGGTCGCATATTGCCAATGTTGTTGCTGAATATCTTGCAAACATCAACGTGAAGTGCATCCCTCAGCCTCCCTATAGTCCGGATGTAGCCCCATGTGAGTTTTTTCTATTCCCTAACTTGAAGAAACGCCTTCGTGGGAGAGATTATCCATCAACAGAAGCGGTGGTGAAGGCTGCGGAGGCAATTTTGAAGGATCTCTCAAAAAGGGTATCCAGCAAGTCTTTGAAGACTGACAGAAACGGTGGGACAAGTACATCGCATTCAGGGGAGACTATTTTGAGAAGGACCATCAAAATTATGAAGATGAGTAAAGGTACGTTGTCAAAAAAAATTGTGATCCTTCTTTATTGAACAGTCTTCCTAACAACGGCTACTAAAGGGATAATTTGACTTATTAGCAGCATTTTGTAAGAGTATTTTACAAAGATGTATTCAAAGAAATAGAGGTCATGTCAATTAATGTCGAAAAGCATGTACATTAAGTAAATTACGTACTTCATTTGTTTTAAAAGACAAAGGGAGTATAAGTTTTGAAAATCGCCCTATTGTATGACCAAGGTAAATTTGTTTTATGCAAATGGCATTTGTTTTCTCGAATGGAGACACAACTTCCTAGCAGTAGTCTTTTGTTCTCTTATGTGAGGCATGCACATAAGCAAACCCATTGTCACATCTTCCATTCGAAGCGTTTCGTTTTACGACCGTTGTGGCAGATGGCAGCAGCTTCGGTGGCTGAGCCCACCTGTGCGGTAGTGTTAACATTATTGCAGCGCCATCTGCACCAAAGTGTTGTTCCGGAACCGCGATTTCTTGTTATTGCAAAGCTTTTGTAATGCTAATTAAGTTCTCCCACACGCTGCACGTTTCTATTGTAACGTCCTGCAACGTTAAGTCATTTCGGACGGTGAAATGACGCTCAAATGTGTCCGGCGTCCTTTGAGCTTAGAGCTACCCGACATTCGTCTTTAAGGATAAGGGAAAACCCTGGAAAAAACTTATCCAGATAATTCACCCTGACCAAGATTCGAACTCGGGACCCTTTGAACGTGAGGCAGACACGCTACCCTATACGCCACCGAGGAAGGCATCTCCATGGACTGCTTTGTGGATATTTAGTGATGATTTGGATCAAAATCTGAATTATAATAAGTAAAGGGGTTTTCTATTCCACTCAAAAGTTAAATACAACAAATGCACTGCAAATAGATGTTTTGACGCTTTCTGAATATTGCATAGCTCTAAGCTCCATGGACCCCGGACTCACTTAAGCATTATTTCACCCATTTCACTCATCGTCCGATATGACTTAACGTTGGAGGACGTAAATTGCAACAAAAAAAAAATAGACAATGCTACAGTGCGATCCATATAAACCTGAACAATTTGAACAGGTGATAACTTTTGGACCAATAGCAGGACACACGTGTAACTTTGGGAGAGTATAATACACAATTGGGAGATTACAGTACACTATTTACATCTCAGAGAAAATGTTGGGAGTGTCCTCCATCAGCATCTATGGATCATGAAATGTGTGAAATGATACTGAAATGAGCCCAGAAAAATGGAGAATGGTATCACGAGATCTGTGTGGACTGACGCTGTAGGAAAGAAGCAATTCATATGCGAGATACATAAAGAAATGAATATTCAAATGTATAAATGTGTTATTTTGTTCTCATGATTACATTAGGTACTCAAATTGAAAGTTCCATTCCGATTCGTCCGTTATGACAATTCTATTGTGGACGATTAGGATTTGTTTTCGCTGGGAATAAAAATGAAAACAGAAGTATACAGAAAATTCTTAGTATTTAACATAACCTAGAATGTCTAAGCTTCAATATAAGGTAAAATCAGTATAAGGTAAGGGCACCAATTTTGAATCCAACCTGATGAAGGAGACACTAGAGAGGCTTGGGGTAAACAAGACCCGCACCACACCCCTACATCCCCAGTCGGACGGTATGGTCGAGAGATACTTCAAGACTCTAGAAGAGCATATGAGTAAGGTCGTGGCCAGCCATCAGCGAGACTGGGACATAAAGGTGGCACTGTTCTTGCTGGCCTACCGCTCGTCTACACACGACACCACTGGGATGACGTCAGCCAGCTTAATGTTCGGCCGAGAGTTACGCCACCCATGTGATCTGGCTTTTGGAAGTCCCCCGGACACAAAACAGCCAGCAACCGAGTACGTGGAGAACCTTGTGGACCATCTCCATGACATGCATGAGATGGCTCGTCAGAACATCCAGAAGGTGAGCGACCGCATGAAGATCTGATACGACAGGTAAGCCAACAGCCAAGGGTGACCTGGTCTGGTTGTACCGCCTTACCCGGACCAAGGGACGATCCCCGAAACTCCAACGTGTCCGCATCCAGAGGGTGCCCCGAGGGAAGATGTTGGTAGTACACCTGGATCGTCTGGCCCGATACGGTGGTGCTGTTCGGAATGACCAGCCTTGAGGAGGGAGCAGTGTCACGAACCCGATATCGCGAGGGCGCGGCTTGTCTGCGTATCTACCAGGGCAGCCTTCGGAGAGACTGATCCCCCTCTCAAGACCAGAGAGTTACCGAAGGGCGCCCGGCGCTTCCGTGGGGCTTTCCATAGGGCAAGACCTAGAGACTAACAAGCCCTCCCCCCCATCTGGTCCGAAAACTCAAGACGGGATGGAAGTGGATACGCCATTTACGCGCGCCAACACCAAAGGGGAAGGCTCCGATTAACCTCGGTTGGGCCGCCTGGTGATCTAGCACATCTTCTACTAGCTCTGCAGGATAGTACGCGGGAACATATGGCTTCCCTCAACCCCGTCCGGAGACGTACCCGATCTCCCACGTGTATCGGGAACCATTGCCCCCTCGAGTCCAACCCAATCCGAACAACTCCCAATCAGAGAGGGGCTCGGCAGTTCGGCCCGAGGTTCCTCTAGTAACGTCAGAGCTACCGCGAGTGCTAGAGGTCCGCAGCGCCCGCACCATGGCAGCTGAAGGGGACAGATCCCCTACGGGAAGATAATTGGAAAGTTGGTGTTTCGTCCAGTGCCCTCTTGATTGTTAGAGAACATTCCACAAATGTCCATAAATATGAGTAGAGTTATACAGCGACTCGCCAGCAGAGACAGTCGTAATCGGAACTTGAGAATCGTCCGCGTGCAGCTGTTTGTTGTGGTCAACGACCTTGACGGTTGTATTTGTGTATCTTACGTAATGCTGCTACACTAAGGGTTAACCAAATCGTGTTTCTACGGAAATAAAAACATTTTGGATTTCTGCAAATTGGACTTTCTTACGAACCCACAAAGTCACAATATTTACGAGACAAATAGGTTTGTGAATTGTGGGGGGGGGGAGAAAGAAAGCATAGAACACTAAGTAACAGAATGCGAGGAGATTGCAATGTGGAGAAAAAAGGTTTGGAAGGAAAAATGGGTGAAAGTTGAGAAGAGGATAATACCTATAGAAATGTTAATGGGCATGGAGGAAAAGAAGGTAAGAATTATTGGCAAGTTCTTACAGAAAGTAAAAGAAAAATTGACAAGAAATGTAAAGAATATAAGAAAGTAAGATGAGGGGAAGAGAGGGACTAATTAAGTAACAAGGAGACATGGAGGTTAAGAGCAGAAGACCAGGGTGTCATGTAAGACAAGGTAGCAACAAGGTAAACGCAAGTAAATTTAGCCTAAAGTTGTAAACTGTAAAATTTTGGAATATGCACAGTAAATATCAATATTAATATCAAGAAATAGGACTTTAGTGAAAGGTTTTTAAAGTATTTATCCGATTCACCGGCGCTTAGCTTAATTATACTTTTCTGAAGAGGGAAATAGTTGTTCTTTTATTTCCTCTGTTATATACAGTAAATAAGGGAGGTATTACAATCTATGCCAAGGCTTAGTATCGGAGTTTCATTTGTTCTGATATGCCTTGAACGAAAAAATGAATATCGTAGGTCTAAAACAATTTCCAACGAGGTATTTAATTTGTGCATTTTCCAAGAAGGTGAGACAAAGGTACTGAAGGAACACTAAATGAAGTGAATATAGGATTATTGAGAATGGAAATATTTCATAATTTTGTTGAGCGTGCTGGAAGATTCCTTTGTACTGCAGAGGTGCTGGCGTACGCAGAAGGCACAAGTTGGTATTAATTAAACGCGTGCCGCTGCGACGTTGTTTTCTCGCTTCCGCTACATTACGCCCGAGATGCGGCTTAAGGTAGTTGTGACGTCAGCTTTAAAGCGGCCTCAGGTTACGCGATGTTGAGATATAATTATATGGCACAGAAATAAGTACAACAGGTCGATGTTTGCAGGGCAACCGTTACTAACCTAACAAATACATAAACACATTAAGTCTCTCCTACAAATAATTACAAAATAATTGTTTTTGAAGTGAAAACTTCTTTAGGCGCGTTTAGAACTTTTTGTGGGTAGTGAAACGAAGTCGTAAGAACTATGTACAAGAGTGCAATATTACCTTTATTGTCCTATGCAGCACCAGTTTGGATAAATGCATTAAATAGGATATATAATTATGTCAAGTACATTAGAGTACAATGACTAGCGAGTATCAAAATAGCTAAAGCTTTTCGAACAACATCCACGGAAGCACTCTGTATAATAACAGGACTGACACCTATTATACTGAAAATCCAGGACATCATCCAAGAGTATAAACAAACAAAACAATAAATACTGGGAAATAGAACACTATGTTACAGAAAATGGCCACATCCGTCAGACATTACAGAAGTAAAAGAACAAAGGAAAATGAAAACCATAACACTGAATGGAAAGATTGAGTCAGACTGAAAAATTCAATGCCATAGCCGGGATTCGAACCACGAATCTTCTGCTTGCCGCTCTAACCCTTGAGCTACTATGGGCAACGTGGCGACATGACGTTAAATTCTCCAGCTAATTCGTGTCAGTTTAATGTTGTCGTCCGCTAGCATTTCTGCAAAGCTGGCCGGCAGCTGCAGAGACGTCCTAAGGTCTGCTAGGTGAAAACACTCTAGCAGCACGTGTCGTACAGACAACGCTTCATTGCAAAACGGACAAAGTGGAGAAGGCTCCTTTTTAAAAAGAAAACTATGAGTAAAAAAGCAGTACCCAATACGCAACCGAGCCAAAGTCACCTCCTCACGACGAGATGACCGACAGGAGGTAACCCAGGGAATCGGAAGTTCTTTCACAGATCTAAGTTTATTATTGCGGAGAGCGGACCACTCTTCCTGCCAGCAGGTTTGCACAGCTCTCCGCAATACGGCCCTAAAATCTCCCGATGTCGCAGATGGTACTAGAACCGTGGGCTTCACGATAGCCGTCTTGGCTGCTGAATCCGCCATTTCATTCCCCCGCAAGCCTACGTGACCAGGGATCCATACACACACCACACTAACGCCACAACACTTGGAGGGCATCCTGGATACGCTGCACAATAGGGTGGTAGTTGTACAGCTGCCGTAGGCTTTGAAGTGCACTGAGGGAATCACTCAGGATTAAGCAGTCCCCCAAATTTCGTCGACGTCCGTGTAAAATGGCCCGGTATATTGCATAAAGCTCTGCAGTAAAAATGGAAGTGCTAGTGTATACGGTTCGGTTCCACACACGTAAGCACAACCAACACCATTTGAGCTCTTGGAGCCATCAGTATAAATTATAAAATTGTCCTCATATCGCGATAAAGGTTCTAAAAAAACATGTGCGGATACTAGACATAGACATGGTAGATTTATCATATTTAGTCATGCCCAGATCTACGTGGGAGATAACCTTCTGTCATTTAACAAGTCGACAACATGTCAAATACCACTTTAAACAATAATAATAGTCAAAACGAACAGATATCACCCAAGTCGGTATTTGAACAATTAAAACCATAATAACGAAAAATAAAACTAGTGCCCTACGAGGGCTGTTAAATAAAGAAAAATCACAATTTTTTACGGTCATAATTTTTCACGCTTAAATTCAAACTTATTATATTCTGTTATCTTTATGTGAAACAAACAGGCCGTAGTAGTTTCATTGTTGGTAATCCTGGTTCTCGCCTGTGAGAACCAGGCAAGTTCAGACATGTTCAGTATCGCCTACCGCTACAATTGAGGTAACATGCAGTTAAAGTTGATGTTAGAGGAAGATCCGGAGTGTCTCTAAAACCTAATCACTGCTGATGAAACTTGGCTACATCATTTTGAACCTGAGAGTAAACAGCAAAGCTCAGTGGGGAAATCTCCTTCATCACCAACTCCCAAAAAAGAAAAAGTGGTTGCTTCTACTGAGAAAGTTATGGTCATCTCATTCTTTGATATTCATGGAATGGTTTATCAGCATGTTGTACCTGCACACACATCAGTAACTGGACAGTACTACAGGGATGTCCTGAAAACATTGCAAGTCTATATCAGGCACAAATAACCACATTTCCGTGAAGCAGGCTGGATGATGCTCCACGATCATGCGCGGCCGCATATTGCAAATGTTGTTGCTGAATATCTTGCAAAAATCAGCGTGAAGTGCATCCCTCAGCCTCCCTATAGTCCGAATTTAACCCCATGTGACTTTTTTATATTCTCTAACTTGAAGAAACGCCTTCGCGGGAGACATTATCCATCATCAGAAGCAGTGGTGAAGGCTGCGGAGGCGATTTTGAAGGATCTCTCAAAAAATAGTTTCCAGCATGTATTTGAACACTGGCATAAATGCTGGGACAAGTACATCGCACTCAGGGGAGACTATTTTGAGAACATGTTTAGTATTTTTCCTCTAGTGTTACCTGCATTGCAGCGGTAGGCGATACTGAACATATCTGAGCCCGCCTCGGCAGCGTAGATGGTAGCGTGTCTGCCTCACGTTCAAGAGGTCCCGAGTTCGAATCTCGTTTAGGGTGATTTACCTGGATAAGTTTTTTCCGGGGTTTTCCCTGATTGCTAAAAGACGAATGTCGGGTAGCTCTAAGCTCCATGGATCCCGGACTCATTTGAGTATCATTTCAACAATTCCATTCATCGTCCGATATGACATGACGTTGAACTTGTCTGGTTCTCACAGGCGGGAACCAGGAGTACCAACAATGAAACTACTACGGCGTGTTTGTTTCACATTAAGCTAACAGAATATAATAAGACTGACTTTTAGTGCGAAAAATTATGACCGTAAAAAATTAAGATCATTATTTACTGAACAGCGCTCGTAAAGTCTGTCTACTCAACGCAAGTGCACGGCGGCCGCTTTCTTTGAGGAACCCTCATAATCGTTTTACAACATGAACCCTCCTCCTGACGGTCCTCTCTACAAGGTTGCAACATTTTAACATCACCGTCTTGCACCTAATGAAACAGAACAACTGGAAGTTGGAACTTTGGCAACTGAGACTCCACGCGGAGTAGACATGCCACCGTCATTTTTAGAAAATGAGGGTTGCTATTGGTCCCCAACGTCAGTGTTCCATTTCTGAAGTGTGGAGATAGATTTATGACGGTCATTAGTGGCTGGGGAGGTCAGCTCCTTGGAGGTCCCTTTGGGTGGAAACTGCGCACACGTTAAAAAAACAGACTTTATAAGAAATCATTAAATGCAAAGAATTTCAAATACTTAGCTGTTACTTCGTGTTTGCATTACTTTGCGACAATTGCTTAAGTTATTAATCCTGGTAAAGTGAAGCTATATAAAAATGTTAAGTTAAGTTTGTAGGTAGAAGGGATTTAACTATTCGTAATGTAAAAGTGAGACTTGTGTTCATGATTCCCTAACTGTTTGCTTATTTCACGAATGTAACTTTTACACGTGTGTTCAGTAAAATGTTGTGGACTTGTGTTTTCCTTCAGAAAGTCCCTCGCTAATGAGCACAATAGAGACGCAGGCTGAAAGTATCATTGTTCTCCACATTGAGCGGGGGGGGGGGAGGGTGCAAACAGTTCTCTAACCTCAAGTTGCGCTCTTGTGTATTGGAATAACGACCACCATTATGCTTCTTCAACTCTTTTGTGTTTCCTGCATAAGAAGGTGCAAAATTATCCTCCAGTCTGCAGGGTAAGAACACCTTCATGATTGTGGAGAGGCAGGGAGCACCTGGGAAAAAGGGGGAACCAAATGAGCGACAGTGTCTAGTGTTGTAGGTACTCAATCTTCCACGTGTGTCCTTCCGAGTCCAACCCAATCCAAGGGGCTCAGTTTTTAGTCTGACGTGCTCCAACACTAAGGGCCTGGGTTCTGCAACCCAAACTCTAAGAATAAAAACGTTTTTCTACTCTAAACTTTGTGAAAGACAAACTTTGTAGAAGTGGTACGCGGATTGTTAAAAACTTACGCGAGATAGCGCCACTTAAAGATAAGACACGTATTACCCGACGTCGTGCCAAACGTGGCTGTCTCCAGGAAACAAGGCTTTTAAATTCTTCAACACGAAACACCATTAAAACTACTTGAGTCGCCTACGGTTACAGCTACGTCATTACGCCGAGAGTGTTCAATTCTACACGATAGAAGATGTGAAAGTTACAGGAAAATATATGCAATTTAAATTTTATAAAGTAAAATATTGTTGGTAGATCTGAAGGCACAGAAAGTAATACGATTGGTAACCTTGTAGTTGTGATATTGTAGATCTTTAATGGCCAGTTACAACGAACGTCAAATTAACATCACTATTTATAAGTAATGCATCCAATAATGAGACTTATAGCTACTTAGATAAATGGGTACTTTTAAATACAAATACGAGGGTGGGTCAAAAAGTAATGCTTCCTTTTTTTCCCTTAAATAAGTAAGTTATGTCAAAACTTTGAATTTGGCGCAATTCCTCAAACCTTCTTCTCCAATCCCCTGCAGTAGTAACTTCCTAAGTCAACAGGTGGCAGCACTGCATCCTCTTGCAGAATGGCTGACATCGACATTCGTATTAGACAGTGTTCTGTGATTAAATTTTTGACTGCGGAAGGTGAAACGCCAATTCGCATTCACGAAAGGCTAAAACATGTGTATGGTGATGCAACGGTGGATGTCAGCACTGTTAGACGATGGGTTCATCGCTGTAACGAAGTTGAAGGGCAAACACCATTGACAGATGAAAAGCGAAGTGGCAGTGACTCCATGCAACATTCAGCGAGTCAATGGCATCATTCGTGGTGATCGCCGGGTAACAACAGGTGAATTATGTCGCATTACCTCCCTCAGTAAAGGCAGTGTGATGACCATTATTCAACAACTGGGTTACTCAAAAGTTTCTTCACGTTGGTTGCCAAGAATGCTAACTGCCCAAAACAAAGAAACAAGAAAAACAATAGCAAAGCTTCAATTTGGACGGAGAGGAGTTTCTGGAAAAAATTGGAGACGAAACGTGGGTTAATTTTTTGAACCTGAATCAAAGAGGCAGTCAATGGAATGACATCACAGAACGTCACTGAAAAAAAAAATCAAAACTCAGCGGTGGGCAGGGAAAGTTATGGCGACATTGTTTTGGGATGCAAAGGGTGTGTTTATGATTGATTTTTTGGAGCAGGGATGCACAATAAATTCTGTCCAATACATCAGAACTCTCAAAACGCTAAAAGCACGTCTTCGCCGAGTTCGCCCAACAAAAACTATGGCGGATGTTCTTCTTTTGCATGACAGTGTAAGACCACACACCAGCCGTTATACCACTGCAGAAATTGAGAAATTGAGATGGCAAGTCTTACCTCCCTGACCTGGCGCCATCAGACTTCCATCTGTTCGGGCCACTAAAGGAAGCTCATCGTGGGATTCATTTTGAAGATGAGGAGGCTGTGTAAACGTCCGTGCGTCAATGGCTTAGGAAGCAAGACAGTTTGTTTTACCACACTGGAATACACGCCCTAGTTAAAATGTGGACCAAAACTCTGGAAAAGGACGGAGATTATATTGAATAGTAACAAATTAATTGTCAATGTTGTAGTTTTCAAGCTATGTAAATTGGATTCCATTTTTTGGCTATTAAAAGGGAAACAAAATAGGAGGGATTACTTTTTGACCCACCCTCGTAAATAAAGCATTGTTATATGATAAAACTTCATAGCGACGTAATAATTGTAATGGATATCATTATTGGTTGGTATATATGAGTGTACGTACGAGCCGTGTCCATAAAAGGTCTCCAAGGAGCTGGAGACGCGAGGAACGCTATTACGGGAGATCCGGCAACACTGGCGAGTAGCTTGGTTCACCCCTTCAAATCCCCACCACAATGAACTCGTTACAATCATTAGTCTTGGCTGGGCAGCCGTTTGCGATGAAGCTTCCTATCACTTCCGCCGCCAAGTGCAGTGAACCTTTTTTTGAGTGCCAAGGCCACTACCCCCAATGAAATTCATCTTCAGTTATGTGAAGTCTATGGGCCACAGTGTATGGACGTCAAAAACGTGCGAAAGTGGGTCAGAGAGTTCAAGGACGGACGTATAGACGTCCATGACGAACAGCGTTCTGGTCGGCCTTCGGTTTCAGCCGAAACAATTGCAAAAGTGGAGCAAGAAATGGTTAAAGATCGGCGTGTGACAGTTCGCGAGCTGTGCGAACTTATCCCTGAAGTTTCGTAGGGGAGGGGATCCGTTCTCTTCAGCTGCCGTGGTGCGTGTTCTGCGGACCCTTAGCACTAGTGGTACCTCCTACGTTACTAGAGAAACCTCGGGCCGAACTGTCGAGCCCCTCCCGTCGGGGAGTTGTTCGGATTGGGTTGGACTCGAGGGGGCAGTTTGTTCCCGACACCCACAGGGAATTGGGTACCTCCGGCCAGGCTGCGGCAACCCGGAGGGGTTAGAGGGTTGCCTCATAAGTCCCGCGTACAAGCCTGCAGAGCTGGATCACCGAAGTTATTCGGTAGTCTTCCCTGCTGGGTTGACGCGCGTAAGCGGCGTATCCACTTCCACACGTCTTGACGTTGTAGTCGATGGGGGGGGGGGGCTTGCTAGCCTCAAGGTATTGCCCTATGGAAAGACCCCCGAAGTTTTCTACCGCTCCCGGGTAGAAGGAGGCCCGGATCGTTGATCCTACCGGTAGAACCTCTGCATCTAAATAAATAATAAATATCCCTGAGTTCAGTAAGGCTACGATTGACAAGATTTTGACCGAACATTTGCATAATCGCAGAGTGTGTGCGAGTGGTTCCCCAAAATGCTCACCCAAGACCATAAACGGACATCCTCACCCATCCGCCCTACAGTCCAGACTTAGCACCTAGTGATTGTCATCTGTTTCCTGAGTTGAAGTCACACAGACCGACGATGATTTGAAAAACGAGGTTGAGCGCTACCTGCGCAACTTGGCGGGAGAGTGCTATGACAAAACTGCCACAGCGCATACAAAAGTGCATCGATCACATAAACGTTTGACATGACGTGATAAAAGAATTACTTCGAATAAGCCAAGGTGTTTGTTAAATTCTAACGAGAACAAACAATATACTTCCTGCTGGCTTGTAGGTTGGTACTTCGCCAGAACGTGACTTGTCACACTATATGTTTGTTTATGAATCGTACGTAATCTCTATTTACTCTAGAGAGTTTAAAGCAGCATTATTCAGTTGTTCTTCTGTTTAAAAACCATGAATCAACTTGCAATTGAAATGAGACACTGCCAGAGCAATCCAATTGAGTTAATGTGGGCTCAAATTATATTGCAAACAGAAATAGTATTTCTAAAATGACTGACGCTGAACGACTTATTCACCAAGAAATTGACAAGGTTGCACAAGACTGGGAAAACTGTATGAGACATGCAGATAAACTACAGGTACACTGCTTTTGGAAAGAAATAGCACGCGACAAGATTTTTGCGTCTATCATCATAAACTTTCAACACTCAGATAATGAAGATACTGACAATGATGAATTGTCTCTTAACGGAAGTGAAATTCATAGCTAAATGGATACACCACTGGCAGTTTCGTTGGATTAGAAGAATAGGTAATTCATAAACTATAAATGATTTTAAACTAAATATTCAAAACATGTGCGTAATATACGGATATCCATGTTGCAATTGTGGTTCGAACAAATGCATTATTATAAAGTTTTTAAAAATTGAGTTTGCGTTCCCTTAGGTCTAGCGCCAACAAGACTCGCAACTGTGCGAGAGAGGGAAATATATAAACAGTGGGGGTAACGAGGTAGTAACGCTGAAGAGTCTAACGCAACTGATTCGCTACAAGTTAGAACTCTTCCGATTTGAAACACAGTAATTACACACATTCCTGATTTATAATCTTATTATTCTTTCTGTGGCTTTTCAAAATCGCTCAATTTTGCCCTCTTTTAAATACAAATATTTGACTTTATCCTACTTGACCTTCAAATTCCATTCATACATGTTTAAAACATTTTACTGAACACTCGTATTTCCATTTACTTAAAATTAACGATGTCCAATAATGTTGATGTACAGAAGGTGGTAACCCTGCTGCTTACCTAGTGGATGACCCGGGTTACTATAGCACAAGGCACTCAGTCCGTTAGGTCCCAGAGGAGACAAATGCAGTTTGTATAATCTGCCGTCAACTGTTCACGTGTGGCTCTTATCACAACCGTCATATGTTTTACTGCAGCAGTGCAGCGTTAGGAAAACACTCGGCTAATATTTAATAAATAAAGTAATGAAAGAAACTGATAAACAAAAGAAATGCAATATGATTTTGTAAGTAAAATCTTGCTAAATGTTGTGCCTTACCTATAGTAAGAGATTCCTTGTATGAAACAGATACAATGCAATTTAAAGCACTTTTAAGAAAATAATTCACTTGCTGTGAATCACTAAATGACTTCACATTTTTCTTCATAGGACTTTTTACAACTTACGTTCAATTTAGGTCCTCCCATATGAAAGGTGCCTAAGAAATTTACGTGAAAGTATTTCCGACCCTCTTTGTATCCCGTCAGATATGTTGAAATAGAATCGTTCAGGCTGGAGATATATTACACTAGACAATGATACTCTCTTCGGAATTACAGAGCAAACAGATTAACTGTAAGAGAAATTCCTAAACCTGGCTAACGTTTCATAACATATATGATACCTAGATGTCGGATATGTATTGCCCTCGAGGGAGATAGCTTTCAATATCACTAACAATAAAGGTTAGCTATGATATTATTATTAATTTTACATGTAATTTGATGCCCTTATTAAAAACCAATGATTTTATACATCACGATGGTGTCGCCCAACTCCCGGCTGCTGCAGATACATAGTCGATCTGCATATCGCTGTGAGGTCAAATAGAACCTCTGACAAACTACTGCTACCGATAAAAATTAGTGTTTTGTATAGGTATATACAATATATATAGGCATTAGAGTTACCAGACATTCATCTTTCATGATAAGAAGAAACCTCCAACGTTAAGTCCCGTATATGTATTGTTGTGTGTAGTTGAAGTTATCTATTGTTCAAGAAGGCAAACAATGTAAATAAATAAATGTTGAGAGAATGTTTTGGCAAAACACTGCTGTATATAATGTAAGCTGTATAAGCAAATTCTCCTCTACCTGTTTAGGTGGTAGAGAAGCCAATACCAGCTGAGCAGCTTGTTCTAACCAAAATAGTGGAGAGTCAGTCGTAAAGCTGATTATTTGAGCACTTCAGTTTGAGCAGGCCTCTTCAGTCAATCAGAGAGCTCTACAGCTGCAATAAACGTACTAATTAGCAATCCATTGGGAAGTACACTTGCACCATAATAATGATAATAATCCTCTATTCTGTGTACATCTATCGGAGTTTCCCTGCTCATGCACAAGAGTAGAGAAAGTCATGCACACATCACAATACGACCAAAACATTTGACTATCACTTAAAGTCTACTGTATTCCCTTGTAATTACAATAAGATAATGTTTATCTTGAAGTAGATAGAGCAATAGGTGTTTGTACAAGAGTAGAGAAAGTCATGTATACATCACATAACGACCAAAACATTTGACTATCACTTAAAGTCTACTGTATTCCCTTGTAACTACAATAAGATAATGTTTATCTTGAAATAGATAGAGCAATAGGTGTTTGTACAAGAGTAGAGAAAGTCATGCACACATCACAATACGACCAAAACATTTGACTATCACTTAAAGTCTACTGTATTCCCTTGTAATTACAATAAGATAATGTTTATCTTGAAGTAGATAGAGCAATAGGTGTTTGTACAAGAGTAGAGAAAGTCATGTATACATCACATAACGACCAAAACATTTGACTATCACTTAAAGTCTACTGTATTCCCTTGTAATTACAATAAGATAATGTTTATCTTGAAGTAGATAGAGCAATAGGTGTTTGTACAAGAGTAGAGAAAGTCATGTATACATCACATAACGACCAAAACATTTGACTATCACTTAAAGTCTACTGTATTCCCTTGTAACTACAATAAGATAATGTTTATCTTGAAGTAGATAGAGCAATAGGTGTTTGTACAAGAGTAGAGAAAGTCATGTATACATCAAATAACGACCAAAACATTTGACTATCACTTAAAGTCTACTGTATTCCCTTGTAACTACAATGAGATAATGTTTATCTTGAAGTAGATAGAGCAATAAGTGTTTGTACAAGAGTAGAGAAAGTCATGTATACATCAAATAACGACCAAAACATTTGACTATCACTTAAAGTCTACTGTATTCCCTTGTAACTACAATGAGATAATGCTTATCTTGAAGTAGATAGTGCAATAAGTGTTTGTACAAGAGTAGAGAAAGTCATGTATACATCACATAACGACCAAAACATTTGACTATCACTTAAAGTCTACTGTATTCCCTTGTAACTACAATAAGATAATGTTTATCTTGAAGTAGATAGAGCAATAAGTGTTTGTACAAGAGTAGAGAAAGTCATGTATACATCACATAACGACCAAACACTTGACTATCACTTAAAGTCTACTGTATTCCCTTGTAACTACAATAAGATAATGTTTATCTTGAAGTAGATAGAGCAATAAGTGTTTGTACAAGAGTAGAGAAAGTCATGTATACATCACATAACGACCAAAACATTTGACTATCACTTAAAGTGGTAGAGTTACCGTAATAGAGATGTGAAAGCGTAATGTGTGTAGGAAGTGGGTGGTGATGAGTAGCCACGACGTTTCCGATAATAATCCTGCAGGTCTGTAATTACTGGTCGATAATTGGTACCGACGGGATCGGGTGACTTCTGATTACATGGGTGAAGCTTAATGCAGCCACTTTGTTACGGGGCCTCTGTGTGAACTAGTGTTACTCGAGTCAGGTGAAGATGTAACGAGTTCCTAAACTGTGGGGCATGGGACGTGCTTCATGCACTAATTTTCGAAGGTGAGTCAAATGAAAACTTGAAATGTTTTTTTAAATATTATTTATTGTGCAGAAGTGGCACAAAGCTGTATCACATTTCAACATAATCTCCCACACGCTCAATGTAAGTCCTCCAGCGCTTACAAAGTGCATAAAAAAATTAGAAATAGGTATTTTGTTAGTCCGCGCAACCACTCATACACCATGTGGCTTACCTCTTAATCGGAACTGTACTTCTTTCCTCCCATTGCGTCTTTGAGTGGGTCAAACATATGGAAATAATTTGGGGCAAGGTCTGCATGAGGAAGACACTCAAAGTGTAGGTCTGTGATTGTTGCAACTGTTGTAAGGGCAGTGTGGGGCCTTGCATTGTCATGTTGCAAAAGGACACCGGGCCTTAAAGTACTTACAGCATAGTAAGTCGTCATTAAGGTAGTTGTCTCATGTGTTTATGAGAACTCCTAGTAGTTTACTATAAAGCCCGGGTCTTAAAGTACTTACAGCATAGTAAGTCGTCATTAAGGTAGTTGTCTCATGTGTTTATGAGAACTCCTAGTAGTTTACTATAAATCCCGGGTCTTAAAGTACTTACAGCATAGTAAGTCGTCATTAAGGTAGTTGTCTCATGTGTTTATGAGAACTCCTAGTAGTTTACTATAAAGCCCGGGTCTTAAAGTACTTACAGCATAGTAAGTCGTCATTAAGGTAGTTGTCTCATGTGTTTATGAGAACTCCTAGTAGTTTACTATAAATCCCGGGTCTTAAAGTACTTACAGCATAGTAAGTCGTCATTAAGGTACTTGTCTCATGTGTTTATGAGAACTCCTAGTAGTTTACTATAAAGCCCGGGCCTTAAAGTACTTACAGCATAGTAAGTCGTCATTAAGGTAGTTGTCTCATGTGTTTATGAGAACTCCTAGTAGTTTACTATAAAGCCCGGGTCTTAAAGTACTTACAGCATAGTAAGTCGTCATTAAGGTACTTGTCTCATGTGTTTATGAGAACTCCTAGTAGTTTACTATAAAGCCCGGGCCTTAAAGTACTTACAGCATAGTAAGTCGTCATTAAGGTAGTTGTCTCATGTGTTTATGAGAACTCCTAGTAGTTTACTATAAAGCCCGGGCCTTAAAGTACTTACAGCATAGTAAGTCGTCATTAAGGTAGTTGTCTCATGTGTTTATGAGAACTCCTAGTAGTTTACTATAAAGCCCGGGCCTTAAAGTACTTACAGCATAGTAAGTCGTCATTAAGG
Source organism: Mantis religiosa (assembly GCA_030765055.1). Taxonomy (NCBI): domain Eukaryota; kingdom Metazoa; phylum Arthropoda; class Insecta; order Mantodea; family Mantidae; genus Mantis; species Mantis religiosa. The sequence continues at coordinate 4,634,251 of CM060953.1, read as the reverse complement.
TAGTTGTCTCATGTGTTTATGAGAACTCCTAGAGGTTTACTATAAATCCCGGGTCTTAAAGTACTTACAGCATAGAAAGTCGTCATTAAGGTAGTTGTCTCATGTGTGTATGAGAACTCCTAGTGGTTAACTATAAAGCCCGGGCCTTAAAGTACTTACAGCATAGTAAGTCGTCATTAAGGTAGTTGTCTCATGTGTTTATGAGAACTCCTAGTAGTTTACTATAAAGCCCGGGTCTTAAAGTACTTACAGCATAGTAAGTCGTCATTAAGGTAGTTGTCTCATGTGTTTATGAGAACTCCTAGTGGTTTACTATAAAGCCCGGGCCATAAAGTACTTACAGCATAGTAAGTCGTCATTAAGGTAGTTGTCTCATGTGTTTATGAGAACTCCTAGTGGTTAACTATAAAGCCCGGGCCTTACAGTACTTACAGCATAGTAAGTCGTCATTAAGGTAGTTGTCTCATGTGTTTATGAGAACTCCTAGTGGTTTACTATAAAGCCCGGGTCTTAAAGTACTTACAGCATAGTAAGTCGTCATTAAGATAGTTGTCTCATGTGTTTATGAGAACTCCTAGTGGTTTACTATAAAGCCCGGACCTTAAAGTACTTACAGCATAGTAAGTCGTCATTAACATAGTTGTCTCATGTGTTTATGAGAACTCCTAGTGGTTTACTATAAAGCCCGGGCCTTAAAGTACTTACAGCATAGTAAGTCGTCATTAAGGTAGTTGTCTCATGTGTTTATGAGAACTCCTAGTGGTTTACTATAAAGCCCGGACCTTAAAGTACTTACAGCATAGTAAGTCGTCATTAACATAGTTGTCTCATGTGTTTATGAGAACTCCTAGTGGTTTACTATAAAGCCCGGGCCTTAAAGTACTTACAGCATAGTAAGTCGTCATTAAGGTAGTTGTCTCATGTGTTTATGAGAACTCCTAGTGGTTTACTATAAAGCCCGGGCCTTAAAGTACTTACAGCATAGTAAGTCGACATTAAGGTAGTTGTCTCATGTGTTTATGAGAACTCCTAGTGGTTTATTATAAAGCCCGGGCCTTAAGGTACTTACAGCATAGTAAGTCGTCATTAAGGTAGTTGTCTCATGTGTTTATGAGAACTCCTAGTGGTTTATTATAAAGCCCGGGCCTTAAGGTACTTACAGCATAGTAAGTCGTCATTAAGGTAGTTGTCTCATGTGTTTATGAGAACTCCTATGGTTTACTATAAATCCCGGGCCTTAAAGTACTTACAGCATAGTAAGTCGTCATTAAGGTAGTTGTCTCATGCGTTTATGAGAACTCCTAGTGGTTTATTATAAAGCCCGGGCCTTAAGGTACTTACAGCATAGTAAGTCGTCATTAAGGTATTTGTCTCATGTGTTTATGAGAACTCCTATGGTTTACTATAAATCCCGGGCCTTAAAGTACTTACAGCATAGTAAGTCGTCATTAAGGTAGTTGTCTCATGTGTTTATGAGAAGTCCTAGTGGTTTATTATAAAGCCCGGGCCTTAAAGTACTTACAGCATAGTAAGTCGTCATTAAGGTAGTTGTCTCATGTGTTTATGAGAACTCCTAGTGGTTTATTATAAAGCCCGGGCCTTAAGGTACTTACAGCATAGTAAGTCGTCATTAAGGTAGTTGTCTCATGTGTTTATGAGAACTCCTATGGTTTACTATAAATCCCGGGCCTTAAAGTACTTACAGCATAGTAAGTCGTCATTAAGGTAGCTGTCTCATGTGTTTATGAGAACTCCTAGTGGTTTATTATAAAGCCCGGGCATTAAGGTACTTACAGCATAGTAAGTCGTCATTAAGGTAGTTGTCTCATGTGTTTATGAGAACTCCTAGTGGTTTACTATAAAGCCCGGGCCTTAAAGTACTTACAGCATAGTAAGTCGTCATTAAGGTAGTTGTCTCATGTGTTTATGAGAACTCCTAGTGGTTTATTATAAAGCCCGGGCCTTAAGGTACTTACAGCATAGTAAGTCGTCATTAAGGTAGTTGTCTCATGTGTTTATGAGAACTCCTAGTGGTTTACTATAAAGCCCGGGCCTTAAGGTACTTACAGCATAGTAAGTCGCCATTAAGGTAGTTGTCTCATGTGTTTATGAGAACTCCTAGTGGTTTATTATAAAGCCCGGGCCTTAAGGTACTTACAACATAGTAAGTCGCCATTAAGGTAGTTGTCTCATGTGTTTATGAGAACTCCTAGTGGTTTACTATAAAGCCCGGGCCTTAAAGTACTTACAGCATAGTAAGTCGTCATTAAGGTAGTTGACTCATGTGTTTATGAGAACTCCTAGTGGTTTACTATAAAGCCCGGGCCTTAAAGTACTTACAGCATAGTAAGTCGTCATTAAAGTAGTTGTCTCATGTGTTTATGAGAACTCCTAGTGGTTAACTATAAAGCCCAGGCCTTAAAGTACTAACAGCACAGTAAGTCGTCATTAAGGTAGTTGTCTCATGTGTTTATGAGAACTCCTAGTGGTTTACTATAAAGCCCGGGCCTTAAAGTACTTACAGCATAGTAAGTCGTCATTAAGGTAGTTGTCTCATGTGTTTATGAGAACTCCTAGTGGTTTATTATAAAGCCCGGGCCTTAAAGTACTTACAGCATAGTAAGTCGTCATTAAGGTAGTTGTCTCATGTGTTTATGAGAACTCCTAGTGGTTTATTATAAAGCCCGGGCCTTAAAGTACTTACAGCACAGTAAGTCGTCATTAAGGTAGTTGTCTCATGTGTTTATGAGAACTCCTAGTGGTTTATTATAAAGCCCGGGCCTTAAGGTACTTACAGCATAGTAAGTCGTCATTAAGGTAGTTGTCTCATGTGTTTATGAGAACTCCTATGGTTTACTATAAATCCCGGGCCTTAAAGTACTTACAGCATAGTAAGTCGTCATTAAGGTAGTTGTCTCATGTGTTTATGAGAACTCCTAGTGGTTTATTATAAAGCCCGGGCCTTAAAGTACTTACAGCATAGTAAGTCGTCATTAAGGTAGTTGTCTCATGTGTTTATGAGAACTCCTAGTGGTTTATTATAAAGCCCGGGCCTTAAGGTACTTACAGCATAGTAAGTCGTCATTAAGGTAGTTGTCTCATGTGTTTATGAGAACTCCTAGTGGTTTACTATAAAGCCCGGGCCTTAAAGTACTTACAGCATAGTAAGTCGTCATTAAGGTAGTTGTCTCATGTGTTTATGAGAACTCCTAGAGGTTTACTATAAAGCCCGGGCCTTAAGGTACTTACAGCATAGTAAGTCGTCATTAAGGTAGTTGTCTCATGTGTTTATGAGAACTCCTAGTGGTTTACTATAAAGCCCGGACCTTAAAGTACTTACAGCATAGTAAGTCGTCATTAACATAGTTGTCTCATGTGTTTATGAGAACTCCTAGTGGTTTACTATAAAGCCCGGGCCTTAAAGTACTTACAGCATAGTAAGTCGACATTAAGGTAGTTGTCTCATGTGTTTATGAGAACTCCTAGTGGTTTATTATAAAGCCCGGGCCTTAAGGTACTTACAGCATAGTAAGTCGTCATTAAGGTAGTTGTCTCATGTGTTTATGAGAACTCCTAGTGGTTTATTATAAAGCCCGGGCCTTAAGGTACTTACAGCATAGTAAGTCGTCATTAAGGTAGTTGTCTCATGTGTTTATGAGAACTCCTATGGTTTACTATAAATCCCGGGCCTTAAAGTACTTACAGCATAGTAAGTCGTCATTAAGGTAGTTGTCTCATGTGTTTATGAGAACTCCTAGTGGTTTATTATAAAGCCCGGGCCTTAAGGTTCTTACAGCATAGTAAGTCGTCATTAAGGTATTTGTCTCATGTGTTTATGAGAACTCCTATGGTTTACTATAAATCCCGGGCCTTAAAGTACTTACAGCATAGTAAGTCGTCATTAAGGTAGTTGTCTCATGTGTTTATGAGAACTCCTAGTGGTTCATTATAAAGCCCGGGCCTTAAAGTACTTACAGCATAGTAAGTCGTCATTAAGTTAGTTGTCTCATGTGTTTATGAGAACTCCTATGGTTTACTATAAATCCCGGGCCTTAAAGTACTTACAGCATAGTAAGTCGTCATTAAGGTAGCTGTCTCATGTGTTTATGAGAACTCCTAGTGGTTTATTATAAAGCCCGGGCCTTAAGGTACTTACAGCATAGTAAGTCGTCATTAAGGTAGTTGTCTCATGTGTTTATGAGAACTCCTAGTGGTTTACTATAAAGCCCGGGCCTTAAAGTACTTACAGCATAGTAAGTCGTCATTAAGGTAGTTGTCTCATGTGTTTATGAGAACTCCTAGTGGTTTATTATAAAGCCCGGGCCTTAAGGTACTTACAGCATAGTAAGTCGTCATTAAGGTAGTTGTCTCATCAGTTTATGAGAACTCCTAGTGGTTTACTATAAAGCCCGGGCCTTAAGGTACTTACAGCATAGTAAGTCGCCATTAAGGTAGTTGTCTCATGTGTTTATGAGAACTCCTAGTGGTTTATTATAAAGCCTGGGCCTTAAGGTACTTACAACATAGTAAGTCGCCATTAAGGTAGTTGTCTCATGTGTTTATGAGAACTCCTAGTGGTTTACTATAAAGCCCGGGCCTTAAAGTACTTACAGCATAGTAAGTCGTCATTAAGGTAGTTGTCTCATGTGTTTATGAGAACTCCTAGTGGTTTACTATAAAGCCCGGGCCTTAAAGTACTTACAGCATAGTAAGTCGTCATTAAGGTAGTTGTCTCATGTGTTTATGAGAACTCCTAGTGGCTAACTATAAAGCCCAGGCCTTAAAGTACTAACAGCACAGTAAGTCGTCATTAAGGTAGTTGTCTCATGTGTTTATGAGAACTCCTAGTGGTTTACTATAAAGCCCGGGCCTTAAAGTACTTACAGCATAGTAAGTCGTCATTAAGGTAGTTGTCTCATGTGTTTATGAGAACTCCTAGTGGTTTATTATAAAGCCCGGGCCTTAAAGTACTTACAGCATAGTAAGTCGTCATTAAGGTAGTTGTCTCATGTGTTTATGAGAACTCCTAGTGGTTTATTATAAAGCCCGGGCCTTAAGGTACTTACAGCATAGAAAGTCGTCATTAAGGTAGTTGTCTCATGTGTTTATGAGAACTCCTATGGTTTACTATAAATCCCGGGCCTTAAAGTATTTACAGCATAGTAAGTCGTCATTAAGGTAGTTGTCTCATGTGTTTATGAGAACTCCTAGTGGTTTATTATAAAGCCCGGGCCTTAAAGTACTTACAGCATAGTAAGTCGTCATTAAGGTAGTTGTCTCATGTGTTTATGAGAACTCCTAGTGGTTTATTATAAAGCCCGGGCCTTAAGGTACTTACAGCATAGTAAGTCGTCATTAAGGTAGTTGTCTCATGTGTTTATGAGAACTCCTATGGTTTACTATAAATCCCGGGCCTAAAAGTACTTACAGCATAGTAAGTCGTCATTAAGGTAGTTGTCTCATGTGTTTATGAGAACTCCTAGTGGTTTATTATAAAGCCCGGGCCTTAAGGTACTTACAGCATAGTAAGTCCTCATTAAGGTAGTTGTCTCATGTGTTTATGAGAACTCCTAGTGGTTTACTATAAAGCCCGGGCCTTAAAGTACTTACAGCATAGTAAGTCGTAATTAAGGTAGTTGTCTCATGTGTTTATGAGAACTCCTAGTGGTTTATTATAAAGCCCGGGCCTTAAGGTACTTACAGCATAGTAAGTCGTCATTAAGGTAGTTGTCTCATGTGTTTATGAGAACTCCTAGTGGTTTACTATAAAGCCCGGGCCTTAAGGTACTTACAGCATAGTAAGTCGCCATTAAGGTAGTTGTCTCATGTGTTTATGAGAACTCCTAGTGGTTTATTATAAAGCCCGGGCCTTAAGGTACTTACAACATAGTAAGTCGCCATTAAGGTAGTTGTCTCATGTGTTTATGAGAACTCCTAGTGGTTTACTATAAAGCCCGGGCCTTAAAGTACTTACAGCATAGTAAGTCGTCATTAAGGTAGTTGTCTCATGTGTTTATGAGAACTCCTAGTGGTTTACTATAAAGCCCGGGCCTTAAAGTACTTACAGCATAGTAAGTCGTCATTAAGGTAGTTGTCTCATGTGTTTATGAGAACTCCTAGTTGTTAACTATAAAGCCCAGGCCTTAAAGTACTAACAGCACAGTAAGTCGTCATTAAGGTAGTTGTCTCATGTGTTTATGAGAACTCCTAGTGGTTTACTATAAAGCCCGGGCCTTAAAGTACTTACAGCATAGTAAGTCGTCATTAAGGTAGTTGTCTCATGTGTTTATGAGAACTCCTAGTGGTTTACTATAAAGCCCGGGCCTTAAAGTACTTACAGCATAGTAAGTCGTCATTAAGGTAGTTGTCTCATGTGTTTATGAGAACTCCTAGTGGTTAACTATAAAGCCCAGGCCTTAAAGTACTAACAGCATACTAAGTCGTCATTAAGGTAGTTGTCTCATGTGTTTATGAGAACTCCTAGTGGTTTACTATAAAGCCCGGGCCTTAAAGTACTTAGAGCATAGTAAGTCGTCATTAAGGTAGTTGTCTCATGTGTTTATGAGAACTCCTAGTGGTTAACTATAAAGCCCAGGCCTTAAAGTACTAACAGCATACTAAGTCGTCATTAAGGTAGTTGTCTCATGTGTTTATGAGAACTCCTAGTGGTTTACTATAAAGCCCGGGCCTTAAAGTTCTTACAGCATAGTAAGTCGTCATTAAGGTAGTTGTCTCATGTGTTTATGAGAACTCCTAGTGGTTAACTATAAAGCCCAGGCCTTAAAGTACTAACAGCATACTAAGTCGTCATTAAGGTAGTTGTCTCATGTGTTTATGAGAACTCCTAGTGGTTTACTATAAAGCCCGGGCCTTAAAGTACTTACAGCATAGTAAGTCGCCATTAAGGTAGTTGTCTCATGTGTTTATGAGAACTCCTAGTGGTTTACTATAAAGCCCAGGCCTTAAAGTACTAACAGCACAGTAAGTCGTCATTAAGGTAGTTGTCTCATGTGTTTATGAGAACTCCTAGTGGTTTACTATAAAGCCCGGGTCTTAAAGTACTTACAGCATAGTAAGTCGTCATTAAGGTAGTTGTCTCATGTGTTTATGAGAACTCCTAGTGGTTTACTATAAAGCCCAGGCCTTAAAGTACTAACAGCACAGTAAGTCGTCATTAAGGTAGTTGTCTCATGTGTTTATGAGAACTCCTAGTGGTCCGAACTCTAAAGCCCGGCCTTAAAGTACTTACAGCATAGTAAGTCGTCATTAAGGTAGTTGTCTCATGTGTTTATGAGAACTCCTAGTGGTTTACTATAAAGTCCGGGCCTTAAAGTACTTACAGCATAGTAAGTCGTCATTAAGGTAATTGTCTCATGTGTTTATGAGAACTCCTAGTGGTTAACTATAAAGCCCGGGCCTTAAAGTACTTACAGCATAGTAAGTCGTCATTAAGGTAGTTGTCTCATGTGTTTATAAGAACTCCTAGTGGTTAACTATAAAGCCCGGGCCTTAAAGTACTTACAGCATAGTAAGTCGTCATTAAGGTAATTGTCTCATGTGTTTATGAGAACTCCTAGTGGTTTACTATAAAGCCCGGGCCTTAAAGTACTTACAGCATAGTAAGTCGTCATTAAGGTAGTTGTCTCATGTGTTTATGAGAACTCCTAGTGGTTAACTATAAAGCCCGGGCCTTAAAGTACTTACAGCATAGTAAGTCGTCATTAAGGTAGTTGTCTCATGTGTTTATGAGAACTCCTAGCGGTTTACTATAAAGCCCGGGCCTTAAAGTACTTACAGCATAGTAAGTGGTCATTAAGGTAGTTGTCTCATGTGTTTATTAGAACTCCTAGTGGTTAACTATAAAGCCCGGGCCTTAAAGTACTTACAGCATAGTAAGTCGTCATTAAGGTAATTGTCTCATGTGTTTATGAGAACTCCTAGTGGTTAACTATAAAGCCCGGGCCTTAAAGTACTTACAGCATAGTAAGTCGTCATTAAGGTAGTTGTCTCATGTGTTTATGAGAACTCCTAGTGGTTTACTATAAAGCCCGGGCCTTAAAGTACTTACAGCATAGTAAGTGGTCATTAAGGTAGTTGTCTCATGTGTTTATGAGAACTCCTAGTGGTTAACTATAAAGCCCGGGCCTTAAAGTACTTACAGCATAGTAAGTCGTCATTAAGGTAGTTGTCTCATGTGTTTATGAGAACTCCTAGTGGTTTACTATAAAGCCCGGGCCTTAAAGTACTTACAGCATAGTAAGTCGTCATTAAGGTAGTTGTCTCATGTGTTTATGAGAACTCCTAGTGGTTTACTATAAAGCCCGGGCCTTAAAGTACTTACAGCATAGTAAGTCGTCATTAAGGTAGTTGTCTCATGTGTTTATGAGAACTCCTAGTGGTTAACTATAAAGCCCGGGCCTTAAAATACTTACAGCATAGTAAGTCGTCATTAAGGTAGTTGTCTCATGTGTTTATGAGAACTCCTAGTGGTTAACTATAAAGCCCGGGCCTTAAAGTACTTACAGCATAGTAAGTCGTCATTAAGGTAGTTGTCTCATGTGTTTATGAGAACTCCTAGTGGTTTACTATAAAGCCCGGGCCTTAAAGTACTTACAGCATAGTAAGTCGTCATTAAGGTAGTTGTCTCATGTGTTTATGAGAACTCCTAGTGGTTAACTATAAAGCCCGGGCCTTAAAATACTTACAGCATAGTAAGTCGTCATTAAGGTAGTTGTCTCATGTGTTTATGAGAACTCCTAGTGGTTAACTATAAAGCCCGGGCCTTAAAGTACTTACAGCATAGTAAGTCGTCATTAAGGTAGTTGTCTCATGTGTTTATGAGAACTCCTAGTGGTTTACTATAAAGCCCGGGCCTTAAAGTACTTACAGCATAGTAAGTCGTCATTAAGGTAGTTGTCTCATGTGTTTATGAGAACTCCTAGTGGTTTATTATAAAGCCCGGGCCTTAAAGTACTTACAGCATAGTAAGTCGTCATTAAGGTAGTTGTCTCATGTGTTTATGAGAACTCCTAGTGGTTTATTATAAAGCCCGGGCCTTAAAGTACTTACAGCACAGTAAGTCGTCATTAAGGTAGTTGTCTCATGTGTTTATGAGAACTCCTAGTGGTTAACTATAAAGCCCGGGCCTTAAAGTACTTACAGCATAGTAAGTCGTCATTAAGGTAGTTGTCTCATGTGTTTATGAGAACTCCTAGTGGTTTATTATAAAGCCCGGGCCTTAAGGTACTTACAGCATAGTAAGTCGTCATTAAGGTAGTTGTCTCATGTGTTTATGAGAACTCCTATGGTTTACTATAAATCCCGGGCCTTAAAGTACTTACAGCATAGTAAGTCGTCATTAAGGTAGTTGTCTCATGTGTTTATGAGAACTCCTAGTGGTTTATTATAAAGCCCGGGCCTTAAAGTACTTACAGCATAGTAAGTCGTCATTAAGGTAGTTGTCTCATGTGTTTATGAGAACTCCTAGTGGTTTATTATAAAGCCCGGGCCTTAAGGTACTTACAGCATAGTAAGTCGTCATTAAGGTAGTTGTCTCATGTGTTTATGAGAACTCCTAGTGGTTTACTATAAAGCCCGGGCCTTAAAGTACTTACAGCATAGTAAGTCGTCATTAAGGTAGTTGTCTCATGTTTTTATGAGAACTCCTAGAGGTTTACTATAAAGCCCGGGCCTTAAAGTACTTACAGCATAGTAAGTCGTCATTAAGGTAGTTGTCTCATGTGTTTATGAGAACTCCTAGTGGTTTACTATAAAGCCCGGACCTTAAAGTACTTACAGCATAGTAAGTCGTCATTAACATAGTTGTCTCATGTGTTTATGAGAACTCCTAGTGGTTTACTATAAAGCCCGGGCCTTAAAGTACTTACAGCATAGTAAGTCGACATTAAGGTAGTTGTCTCATGTGTTTATGAGAACTCCTAGTGGTTTATTATAAAGCCCGGGCCTTAAGGTACTTACAGCATAGTAAGTCGTCATTAAGGTAGTTGTCTCATGTGTTTATGAGAACTCCTAGTGGTTTATTATAAAGCCCGGGCCTTAAGGTACTTACAGCATAGTAAGTCGTCATTAAGGTAGTTGTCTCATGTGTTTATGAGAACTCCTATGGTTTACTATAAATCCCGGGCCTTAAAGTACTTACAGCATAGTAAGTCGTCATTAAGGTAGTTGTCTCATGTGTTTATGAGAACTCCTAGTGGTTTATTATAAAGCCCGGGCCTTAAGGTACTTACAGCATAGTAAGTCGTCATTAAGGTATTTGTCTCATGTGTTTATGAGAACTCCTATGGTTTACTATAAATCCCGGGCCTTAAAGTACTTACAGCATAGTAAGTCGTCATTAAGGTAGTTGTCTCATGTGTTTATGAGAACTCCTAGTGGTTTATTATAAAGCCCGGGCCTTAAAATACTTACAGCATAGTAAGTCGTCATTAAGGTAGTTGTCTCATGTGTTTATGAGAACTCCTAGTGGTTTATTATAAAGCCCGGGCCTTAAGGTACTTACAGCATAGTAAGTCGTCATTAAGGTAGTTGTCTCATGTGTTTATGAGAACTCCTAGTGGTTTATTATAAAGCCCGGGCCTTAAGGTACTTACAGCATAGTAAGTCGTCATTAAGGTAGTTGTCTCATGTGTTTATGAGAACTCCTAGTGGTTTATTATAAAGCCCGGGCCTTAAGGTACTTACAGCATAGTAAGTCGTCATTAAGGTAGTTGTCTCATCAGTTTATGAGAACTCCTAGTGGTTTACTATAAAGCCCGGGCCTTAAGGTACTTACAGCATAGTAAGTCGCCATTAAGGTAGTTGTCTCATGTGTTTATGAGAACTCCTAGTGGTTTATTATAAAGCCTGGGCCTTAAGGTACTTACAACATAGTAAGTCGCCATTAAGGTAGTTGTCTCATGTGTTTATGAGAACTCCTAGTGGTTTACTATAAAGCCCGGGCCTTAAAGTACTTACAGCATAGTAAGTCGTCATTAAGGTAGTTGTCTCATGTGTTTATGAGAACTCCTAGTGGTTTACTATAAAGCCCGGGCCTTAAAGTACTTACAGCATAGTAAGTCGTCATTAAGGTAGTTGTCTCATGTGTTTATGAGAACTCCTAGTGGTTAACTATAAAGCCCAGGCCTTAAAGTACTAACAGCACAGTAAGTCGTCATTAAGGTAGTTGTCTCATGTGTTTATGAGAACTCCTAGTGGTTTACTATAAAGCCCGGGCCTTAAAGTACTTACAGCATAGTAAGTCGTCATTAAGGTAGTTGTCTCATATGTTTATGAGAACTCCTAGTGGTTTATTAAAAAGCCCGGGCCTTAAAGTACTTACAGCATAGTAAGTCGTCATTAAGGTAGTTGTCTCATGTGTTTATGAGAACTCCTAGTGGTTTATTATAAAGCCCGGGCCTTAAAGTACTTACAGCACAGTAAGTCGTCATTAAGGTAGTTGTCTCATGTGTTTATGAGAACTCCTAGTGGTTTATTATAAAGCCCGGGCCTTAAGGTACTTACAGCATAGTAAGTCGTCATTAAGGTAGTTGTCTCATGTGTTTATGAGAACTCCTAGTGGTTTATTATAAAGCCCGGGCCTTAAGGTACTTACAGCATAGTAAGTCGTCATTAAGGTAGTTGTCTCATGTGTTTATGAGAACTCCTATGGTTTACTATAAATCCCGGGCCTTAAAGTACTTACAGCATAGTAAGTCGTCATTAAGGTAGTTGTCTCATGTGTTTATGAGAACTCCTAGTGGTTTATTATAAAGCCCGGGCCTTAAAGTACTTACAGCATAGTAAGTCGTCATTAAGGTAGTTGTCTCATGTGTTTATGAGAACTCCTAGTGGTTTATTATAAAGCCCGGGCCTTAAGGTACTTACAGCATAGTAAGTCGTCATTAAGGTAGTTGTCTCATGTGTTTATGAGAACTCCTATGGTTTACTATGAATCCCGGGCCTAAAAGTACTTACAGCATAGTAAGTCGTCATTAAGGTAGTTGTCTCATGTGTTTATGAGAACTCCTAGTGGTTTATTATAAATCCCGGGCCTTAAGGTACTTACAGCATAGTAAGTCGTCATTAAGGTAGTTGTCTCATGTGTTTATGAGAACTCCTAGTGGTTTACTATAAAGCCCGGGCCTTAAAGTACTTACAGCATAGTAAGTCGTAATTAAGGTAGTTGTCTCATGTGTTTATGAGAACTCCTAGTGGTTTATTATAAAGCCCGGGCCTTAAGGTACTTACAGCATAGTAAGTCGTCATTAAGGTAGTTGTCTCATGTGTTTATGAGAACTCCTAGTGGTTTACTATAAAGCCCGGACCTTAAAGTACTTACAGCATAGTAAGTCGCCATTAAGGTAGTTGTCTCATGTGTTTATGAGAATTCCTAGTGGTTTATTATAAAGCCCGGGCCTTAAGGTACTTACAACATAGTAAGTCGCCATTAAGGTAGTTGTCTCATGTGTTTATGAGAACTCCTAGTGGTTTACTATAAAGCCCGGGCCTTAAAGTACTTACAGCATAGTAAGTCGTCATTAAGGTAGTTGTCTCATGTGTTTATGAGAACTCCTAGTGGTTAACTATAAAGCCCAGGCCTTAAAGTACTAACAGCACAGTAAGTCGTCATTAAGGTAGTTGTCTCATGTGTTTATGAGAACTCCTAGTGGTTTACTATAAAGCCCGGGCCTTAAAGTACTTACAGCATAGTAAGTCGTCATTAAGGTAGTTGTCTCATGTGTTTATGAGAACTCCTAGTGGTTTACTATAAAGCCCGGGCCTTAAAGTACTTACAGCATAGTAAGTCGTCATTAAGGTAGTTGTCTCATGTGTTTATGAGAACTCCTAGTGGTTAACTATAAAGCCCAGGCCTTAAAGTACTAACAGCATACTAAGTCGTCATTAAGGTAGTTGTCTCATGTGTTTATGAGAACTCCTAGTGGTTTACTATAAAGCCCGGGCCTTAAAGTACTTACAGCATAGTAAGTCGTCATTAAGGTAGTTGTCTCATGTGTTTATGAGAACTCCTAGTGGTTAACTATAAAGCCCAGGCCTTAAAGTACTAACAGCATACTAAGTCGTCATTAAGGTAGTTGTCTCATGTGTTTATGAGAACTCCTAGTGGTTTACTATAAAGCCCGGGCCTTAAAGTTCTTACAGCATAGTAAGTCGTCATTAAGGTAGTTGTCTCATGTGTTTATGAGAACTCCTAGTGGTTAACTATAAAGCCCAGGCCTTAAAGTACTAACAGCATACTAAGTCGTCATTAAGGTAGTTGTCTCATGTGTTTATGAGAACTCCTAGTGGTTTACTATAAAGCCCGGGCCTTAAAGTACTTACAGCATAGTAAGTCGCCATTAAGGTAGTTGTCTCATGTGTTTATGAGAACTCCTAGTGGTTTACTATAAAGCCCAGGCCTTAAAGTACTAACAGCACAGTAAGTCGTCATTAAGGTAGTTGTCTCATGTGTTTATGAGAACTCCTAGTGGTTTACTATAAAGCCCGGGTCTTAAAGTACTTACAGCATAGTAAGTCGTCATTAAGGTAGTTGTCTCATGTGTTTATGAGAACTCCTAGTGGTTTACTATAAAGCCCAGGCCTTAAAGTACTAACAGCACAGTAAGTCGTCATTAAGGTAGTTGTCTCATGTGTTTATGAGAACTCCTAGTGGTCCGAACTCTAAAGCCCGGCCTTAAAGTACTTACAACATAGTAAGTCGTCATTAAGGTAGTTGTCTCATGTGTTTATGAGAACTCCTAGTGGTTTACTATAAAGTCCGGGCCTTAAGGTACTTACAGCATAGTAAGTCGTCATTAAGGTAATTGTCTCATGTGTTTATGAGAACTCCTAGTGGTTAACTATAAAGCCCGGGCCTTAAAGTACTTACAGCATAGTAAGTCGTCATTAAGGTAGTTGTCTCATGTGTTTATGAGAACTCCTAGTGGTTTATTATAAAGCCCGGGCCTTAAGGTACTTACAGCATAGTAAGTCGTCATTAAGGTAGTTGTCTCATGTGTTTATGAGAACTCCTAGTGGTTTATTATAAAGCCCGGGCCTTAAGGTACTTACAGCATAGTAAGTCGTCATTAAGGTAGTTGTCTCATCAGTTTATGAGAACTCCTAGTGGTTTACTATAAAGCCCGGGCCTTAAGGTACTTACAGCATAGTAAGTCGCCATTAAGGTAGTTGTCTCATGTGTTTATGAGAACTCCTAGTGGTTTATTATAAAGCCTGGGCCTTAAGGTACTTACAACATAGTAAGTCGCCATTAAGGTAGTTGTCTCATGTGTTTATGAGAACTCCTAGTGGTTTACTATAAAGCCCGGGCCTTAAAGTACTTACAGCATAGTAAGTCGTCATTAAGGTAGTTGTCTCATGTGTTTATGAGAACTCCTAGTGGTTTACTATAAAGCCCGGGCCTTAAAGTACTTACAGCATAGTAAGTCGTCATTAAGGTAGTTGTCTCATGTGTTTATGAGAACTCCTAGTGGTTTACTATAAAGCCCAGGCCTTAAAGTACTAACAGCACAGTAACTCGTCATTAAGGTAGTTGTCTCATGTGTTTATGAGAACTCCTAGTGGTTTACTATAAAGCCCGGGCCCTAAAGTACTTACAGCATAGTAAGCCGTCATTAAGGTAGTTGTCTCATGTGTTTATGAGAACTCCTAGTGGTTTATTATAAAGCCCGGGCCTTAAGGTACTTACAGCATAGTAAGTCGTCATTAAGGTAGTTGTCTCATGTGTTTATGAGAACTCCTAGTGGTTTACTATAAAGCCCGGGCCTTAAAGTACTTACAGCATAGTAAGTCGTCATTAAGGTAGTTGTCTCATGTGTTTATGAGAACTCCTAGTGGTTAACTATAAAGCCCAGGCCTTAAAGTACTAACAGCACAGTAAGTCGTCATTAAGGTAGTTGTCTCATGTGTTTATGAGAACTCCTAGTGGTTAACTATAAAGCCCGGGCCTTAAAGTACTTACAGCATAGTAAGTCGTCATTAAGGTAGTTGTCTCATGTGTTTATGAGAACTCCTAGCGGTTTACTATAAAGCCCGGGCCTTAAAGTACTTACAGCATAGTAAGTGGTCATTAAGGTAGTTGTCTCATGTGTTTATTAGAACTCCTAGTGGTTAACTATAAAGCCCGGGCCTTAAAGTACTTACAGCATAGTAAGTCGTCATTAAGGTAATTGTCTCATGTGTTTATGAGAACTCCTAGTGGTTAACTATAAAGCCCGGGCCTTAAAGTACTTACAGCATAGTAAGTCGTCATTAAGGTAGTTGTCTCATGTGTTTATGAGAACTCCTAGTGGTTTACTATAAAGCCCGGGCCTTAAAGTACTTACAGCATAGTAAGTGGTCATTAAGGTAGTTGTCTCATGTGTTTATGAGAACTCCTAGTGGTTAACTATAAAGCCCGGGCCTTAAAGTACTTACAGCATAGTAAGTCGTCATTAAGGTAGTTGTCTCATGTGTTTATGAGAACTCCTAGTGGTTTACTATAAAGCCCGGGCCTTAAAGTACTTACAGCATAGTAAGTCGTCATTAAGGTAGTTGTCTCATGTGTTTATGAGAACTCCTAGTGGTTTACTATAAAGCCCGGGCCTTAAAGTACTTACAGCATAGTAAGTCGTCATTAAGGTAGTTGTCTCATGTGTTTATGAGAACTCCTAGTGGTTAACTATAAAGCCCGGGCCTTAAAATACTTACAGCATAGTAAGTCGTCATTAAGGTAGTTGTCTCATGTGTTTATGAGAACTCCTAGTGGTTAACTATAAAGCCCGGGTCTTAAAGTACTTAGAGCATAGTAAGTCGTCATTAAGGCAGTTGTCTCATGTGTTTATGAGAACTCCTAGAGGTTAACTATAAAGCCCGGGCCTTAAAGTACTTACAGCATAGTAAGTCGTCATTAAGGTAGTTGTCTCATGTGTTTATGAGAACTCCTAGTGGTTTACTATAAAGTCCGGGCCTTAAAGTACTTACAGCATAGTAAGTCGTCATTAAGGTAGTTGTCTCATGTGTTTATGAGAACTCCTAGTGGTTAACTATAAAGCCCGGGCCTTAAAGTACTTACAGCATAGTAAGTCGTCATTAAGGTAGTTGTCTCATGTGTTTATGAGAACTCCTAGTGGTTAACTATAAAGTCCGGGCCTTAAAGTACTTACAGCATAGTAAGTCGTCATTAAGGTAGTTGTCTCATGTGTTTATGAGAACTCCTAGTGGTTAACTATAAAGCCCGGACCTTAAAGTACTTACAGCATAGTAAGTCGCCATTAAGGTAGTTGTCTCATGTGTTTATGAGAACTCCTAGGGGTTAACTATAAAGCCCGGGCCTTAAAGTACTTACAGCATAGTAAGTCGTCATTAAGGTAGTTGTCTCATGTGTTTATGAGAACTCCTAGTGGTTAACTATAAAGCCCGGGCCTTAAAGTACTTACAGCATAGTAAGTCGCCATTAAGGTAGTTGTCGCATGTGTTTACGAGAACTCCTAGTGGTTAACTATAAAGCCCAGGCCTTAAAGTACTAACAGCACAGTAAGTCGTCATTAAGGTAGTTGTCTCATGTGTTTATGAGAACTCCTAGTGGTTTACTATAAAGCCCGGGCCTTAAAGTACTTACAGCATAGTAAGTCGTCATTAAGGTAGTTGTCTCATATGTTTATGAGAACTCCTAGTGGTTTATTAAAAAGCCCGGGCCTTAAAGTACTTACAGCATAGTAAGTCGTCATTAAGGTAGTTGTCTCATGTGTTTATGAGAACTCCTAGTGGTTTATTATAAAGCCCGGGCCTTAAAGTACTTACAGCACAGTAAGTCGTCATTAAGGTAGTTGTCTCATGTGTTTATGAGAACTCCTAGTGGTTTATTATAAAGCCCGGGCCTTAAGGTACTTACAGCATAGTAAGTCGTCATTAAGGTAGTTGTCTCATGTGTTTATGAGAACTCCTAGTGGTTTATTATAAAGCCCGGGCCTTAAGGTACTTACAGCATAGTAAGTCGTCATTAAGGTAGTTGTCTCATGTGTTTATGAGAACTCCTATGGTTTACTATAAATCCCGGGCCTTAAAGTACTTACAGCATAGTAAGTCGTCATTAAGGTAGTTGTCTCATGTGTTTATGAGAACTCCTAGTGGTTTATTATAAAGCCCGGGCCTTAAAGTACTTACAGCATAGTAAGTCGTCATTAAGGTAGTTGTCTCATGTGTTTATGAGAACTCCTAGTGGTTTATTATAAAGCCCGGGCCTTAAGGTACTTACAGCATAGTAAGTCGTCATTAAGGTAGTTGTCTCATGTGTTTATGAGAACTCCTATGGTTTACTATGAATCCCGGGCCTAAAAGTACTTACAGCATAGTAAGTCGTCATTAAGGTAGTTGTCTCATGTGTTTATGAGAACTCCTAGTGGTTTATTATAAATCCCGGGCCTTAAGGTACTTACAGCATAGTAAGTCGTCATTAAGGTAGTTGTCTCATGTGTTTATGAGAACTCCTAGTGGTTTACTATAAAGCCCGGGCCTTAAAGTACTTACAGCATAGTAAGTCGTAATTAAGGTAGTTGTCTCATGTGTTTATGAGAACTCCTAGTGGTTTATTATAAAGCCCGGGCCTTAAGGTACTTACAGCATAGTAAGTCGTCATTAAGGTAGTTGTCTCATGTGTTTATGAGAACTCCTAGTGGTTTACTATAAAGCCCGGGCCTTAAGGTACTTACAGCATAGTAAGTCGCCATTAAGGTAGTTGTCTCATGTGTTTATGAGAACTCCTAGTGGTTTATTATAAAGCCCGGGCCTTAAGGTACTTACAACATAGTAAGTCGCCATTAAGGTAGTTGTCTCATGTGTTTATGAGAACTCCTAGTGGTTTACTATAAAGCCCGGGCCTTAAAGTACTTACAGCATAGTAAGTCGTCATTAAGGTAGTTGTCTCATGTGTTTATGAGAACTCCTAGTGGTTAACTATAAAGCCCAGGCCTTAAAGTACTAACAGCACAGTAAGTCGTCATTAAGGTAGTTGTCTCATGTGTTTATGAGAACTCCTAGTGGTTTACTATAAAGCCCGGGCCTTAAAGTACTTACAGCATAGTAAGTCGTCATTAAGGTAGTTGTCTCATGTGTTTATGAGAACTCCTAGTGGTTTACTATAAAGCCCGGGCCTTAAAGTACTTACAGCATAGTAAGTCGTCATTAAGGTAGTTGTCTCATGTGTTTATGAGAACTCCTAGTGGTTAACTATAAAGCCCAGGCCTTAAAGTACTAACAGCATACTAAGTCGTCATTAAGGTAGTTGTCTCATGTGTTTATGAGAACTCTTAGTGGTTTACTATAAAGCCCGGGCCTTAAAGTACTTACAGCATAGTAAGTCGTCATTAAGGTAGTTGTCTCATGTGTTTATGAGAACTCCTAGTGGTTAACTATAAAGCCCAGGCCTTAAAGTACTAACAGCATACTAAGTCGTCATTAAGGTAGTTGTCTCATGTGTTTATGAGAACTCCTAGTGGTTTACTATAAAGCCCGGGCCTTAAAGTTCTTACAGCATAGTAAGTCGTCATTAAGGTAGTTGTCTCATGTGTTTATGAGAACTCCTAGTGGTTAACTATAAAGCCCAGGCCTTAAAGTACTAACAGCATACTAAGTCGTCATTAAGGTAGTTGTCTCATGTGTTTATGAGAACTCCTAGTGGTTTACTATAAAGCCCGGGCCTTAAAGTACTTACAGCATAGTAAGTCGCCATTAAGGTAGTTGTCTCATGTGTTTATGAGAACTCCTAGTGGTTTACTATAAAGCCCAGGCCTTAAAGTACTAACAGCACAGTAAGTCGTCATTAAGGTAGTTGTCTCATGTGTTTATGAGAACTCCTAGTGGTTTACTATAAAGCCCGGGTCTTAAAGTACTTACAGCATAGTAAGTCGTCATTAAGGTAGTTGTCTCATGTGTTTATGAGAACTCCTAGTGGTTTACTATAAAGCCCAGGCCTTAAAGTACTAACAGCACAGTAAGTCGTCATTAAGGTAGTTGTCTCATATGTTTATGAGAACTCCTAGTGGTCCGAACTCTAAAGCCCGGCCTTAAAGTACTTACAACATAGTAAGTCGTCATTAAGGTAGTTGTCTCATGTGTTTATGAGAACTCCTAGTGGTTTACTATAAAGTCCGGGCCTTAAGGTACTTACAGCATAGTAAGTCGTCATTAAGGTAATTGTCTCATGTGTTTATGAGAACTCCTAGTGGTTAACTATAAAGCCCGGGCCTTAAAGTACTTACAGCATAGTAAGTCGTCATTAAGGTAGTTGTCTCATGTGTTTATGAGAACTCCTAGTGGTTTATTATAAAGCCCGGGCCTTAAGGTACTTACAGCATAGTAAGTCGTCATTAAGGTAGTTGTCTCATGTGTTTATGAGAACTCCTAGTGGTTTATTATAAAGCCCGGGCCTTAAGGTACTTACAGCATAGTAAGTCGTCATTAAGGTAGTTGTCTCATCAGTTTATGAGAACTCCTAGTGGTTTACTATAAAGCCCGGGCCTTAAGGTACTTACAGCATAGTAAGTCGCCATTAAGGTAGTTGTCTCATGTGTTTATGAGAACTCCTAGTGGTTTATTATAAAGCCTGGGCCTTAAGGTACTTACAACATAGTAAGTCGCCATTAAGGTAGTTGTCTCATGTGTTTATGAGAACTCCTAGTGGTTTACTATAAAGCCCGGGCCTTAAAGTACTTACAGCATAGTAAGTCGTCATTAAGGTAGTTGTCTCATGTGTTTATGAGAACTCCTAGTGGTTTACTATAAAGCCCGGGCCTTAAAGTACTTACAGCATAGTAAGTCGTCATTAAGGTAGTTGTCTCATGTGTTTATGAGAACTCCTAGTGGTTAACTATAAAGCCCAGGCCTTAAAGTACTAACAGCACAGTAAGTCGTCATTAAGGTAGTTGTCTCATGTGTTTATGAGAACTCCTAGTGGTTTACTATAAAGCCCGGGCCCTAAAGTACTTACAGCATAGTAAGCCGTCATTAAGGTAGTTGTCTCATGTGTTTATGAGAACTCCTAGTGGTTTATTATAAAGCCCGGGCCTTAAGGTACTTACAGCATAGTAAGTCGTCATTAAGGTAGTTGTCTCATGTGTTTATGAGAACTCCTAGTGGTTTACTATAAAGCCCGGGCCTTAAAGTACTTACAGCATAGTAAGTCGTCATTAAGGTAGTTGTCTCATGTGTTTATGAGAACTCCTAGTGGTTAACTATAAAGCCCAGGCCTTAAAGTACTAACAGCACAGTAAGTCGTCATTAAGGTAGTTGTCTCATGTGTTTATGAGAACTCCTAGTGGTTAACTATAAAGCCCGGGCCTTAAAGTACTTACAGCATAGTAAGTCGTCATTAAGGTAGTTGTCTCATGTGTTTATGAGAACTCCTAGCGGTTTACTATAAAGCCCGGGCCTTAAAGTACTTACAGCATAGTAAGTGGTCATTAAGGTAGTTGTCTCATGTGTTTATTAGAACTCCTAGTGGTTAACTATAAAGCCCGGGCCTTAAAGTACTTACAGCATAGTAAGTCGTCATTAAGGTAATTGTCTCATGTGTTTATGAGAACTCCTAGTGGTTAACTATAAAGCCCGGGCCTTAAAGTACTTACAGCATAGTAAGTCGTCATTAAGGTAGTTGTCTCATGTGTTTATGAGAACTCCTAGTGGTTTACTATAAAGCCCGGGCCTTAAAGTACTTACAGCATAGTAAGTGGTCATTAAGGTAGTTGTCTCATGTGTTTATGAGAAC
Source organism: Mantis religiosa (assembly GCA_030765055.1). Taxonomy (NCBI): domain Eukaryota; kingdom Metazoa; phylum Arthropoda; class Insecta; order Mantodea; family Mantidae; genus Mantis; species Mantis religiosa. Next base: position 4,613,490 of record CM060953.1, on the reverse strand, counting down.
TCCTAGTGGTTAACTATAAAGCCCGGGCCTTAAAGTACTTACAGCATAGTAAGTCGTCATTAAGGTAGTTGTCTCATGTGTTTATGAGAACTCCTAGTGGTTTACTATAAAGCCCGGGCCTTAAAGTACTTACAGCATAGTAAGTCGTCATTAAGGTAGTTGTCTCATGTGTTTATGAGAACTCCTAGTGGTTTACTATAAAGCCCGGGCCTTAAAGTACTTACAGCATAGTAAGTCGTCATTAAGGTAGTTGTCTCATGTGTTTATGAGAACTCCTAGTGGTTAACTATAAAGCCCGGGCCTTAAAATACTTACAGCATAGTAAGTCGTCATTAAGGTAGTTGTCTCATGTGTTTATGAGAACTCCTAGTGGTTAACTATAAAGCCCGGGTCTTAAAGTACTTAGAGCATAGTAAGTCGTCATTAAGGCAGTTGTCTCATGTGTTTATGAGAACTCCTAGAGGTTAACTATAAAGCCCGGGCCTTAAAGTACTTACAGCATAGTAAGTCGTCATTAAGGTAGTTGTCTCATGTGTTTATGAGAACTCCTAGTGGTTTACTATAAAGTCCGGGCCTTAAAGTACTTACAGCATAGTAAGTCGTCATTAAGGTAGTTGTCTCATGTGTTTATGAGAACTCCTAGTGGTTAACTATAAAGCCCGGGCCTTAAAGTACTTACAGCATAGTAAGTCGTCATTAAGGTAGTTGTCTCATGTGTTTATGAGAACTCCTAGTGGTTAACTATAAAGTCCGGGCCTTAAAGTACTTACAGCATAGTAAGTCGTCATTAAGGTAGTTGTCTCATGTGTTTATGAGAACTCCTAGTGGTTAACTATAAAGCCCGGACCTTAAAGTACTTACAGCATAGTAAGTCGCCATTAAGGTAGTTGTCTCATGTGTTTATGAGAACTCCTAGGGGTTAACTATAAAGCCCGGGCCTTAAAGTACTTACAGCATAGTAAGTCGTCATTAAGGTAGTTGTCTCATGTGTTTATGAGAACTCCTAGTGGTTAACTATAAAGCCCGGGCCTTAAAGTACTTACAGCATAGTAAGTCGCCATTAAGGTAGTTGTCGCATGTGTTTACGAGAACTCCTAGTGGTTTACTATAAAGCCCGGGCCTTAAAGTACTTACAGCATAGTAAGTCGTCATTAAGGTAGTTGTCTCATGTGTTTATGAGAACTCCTAGTGGTTTACTATAAAGCCCGGGCCTTAAAGTACTTACAGCATAGTAAGTCGCCATTAAGGTAGTTGTCTCATGTGTTTATGAGAACTCCTAGTGGTTTACTATAAAGCCCGGGCCTTAAAGTACTTACAGCATAGTAAGTCGTCATTAAGGTAGTTGTCTCATGTGTTTATGAGAACTCCTAGTGGTTTACTATAAAGCCCGGGCCTTAAAGTACTTACAGCATAGTAAGTCGTCATTAAGGTAGTTGTCTCATGTGTTTATGAGAACTCCTAGTGGTTTACTATAAAGCCCGGGCCTTAAAGTACTTACAGCATAGTAAGTCGCCATTAAGGTAGTTGTCTCATGTGTTTATGAGAACTCCTAGTGGTTTACTATAAAGCCCAGGCCTTAAAGTACTTACAGCATAGTAACCTGTCATTAAGGTAGTTGTCTCATGTGTTTATGAGAACTCCTAGTGGTTAACTATAAAGCCCGGGTCTTAAAGTACTTACAGCATAGTAAGTCGTCATTAAGGTAGTTGTCTCATGTGTTTATGAGAACTCCTAGTGGTTTACTATAAAGCCCGGGCCTTAAAGTACTTACAGCATAGTAAGTCGTCATTAAGGTAGTTGTCTCATGTGTTTATGAGAACTCCTAGTGGTTTACTCTAAAGCCCGGGCCTTAAAGTACTTACAGCATAGTAAGTCGTCATTAAGGTAGTTGTCTCATGTGTTTATGAGAACTCCTAGTGGTTTACCATAAAGCCCAGGCCTTAAAGTACTAACAGCACAGTAAGTCGTCATTAAGGTAGTTGTCTCATGTGTTTATGAGAACTCCTAGTGGTCCGAACTCTAAAGCCCGGCCTTAAAGTACTTACAGCATAGTAAGTCGTCATTAAGGTAGTTGTCTCATGTGTTTATAACTCCTAGTGGTTTACTATAAAGTCCGGGCCTTAAAGTACTTACAGCATAATAAGTCGTTATTAAGGTAATTGTCTCATGTGTTTATGAGAACTCCTAGTGGTTTACTATAAAGCCCGGGCCTTAAAGTACTTACAGCATAGTAAGTCGTCATTAAGGTAGTTGTCTCATGTGTTTATGAGAACTCCTAGTGGTTAACTATAAATGCCCGGGCCTTAAAGTACTTACAGCATAGTAAGTCGTCATTAAGGTAGTTGTCTCATGTGTTTATGAGAACTCCTAGTGGTTTACTATAAAGCCCGGGCCTTAAAGTACTTACAGCATAGTAAGTGGTCATTAAGGTAGTTGTCTCATGTGTTTATTAGAACTCCTAGTGGTTAACTATAAAGCCCGGGCCTTAAAGTACTTACAGCATAGTAAGTCGTCATTAAGGTAATTGTCTCATGTGTTTATGAGAACTCCTAGTGGTTAACTATAAAGCCCGGGCCTTAAAGTACTTACAGCATAGTAAGTCGTCATTAAGGTAGTTGTCTCATGTGTTTATGAGAACTCCTAGTGGTTTACTATAAAGCCCGGGCCTTAAAGTACTTACAGCATAGTAAGTGGTCATTAAGGTAGTTGTCTCATGTGTTTATGAGAACTCCTAGTGGTTAACTATAAAGCCCGGGCCTTAAAGTACTTACAGCATAGTAAGTCGTCATTAAGGTAGTTGTCTCATGTGTTTATGAGAACTCCTAGTGGTTTACTATAAAGTCCGGGCCTTAAAGTACTTACAGCATAGTAAGTCGTCATTAAGGTAGTTGTCTCATGTGTTTATGAGAACTCCTAGTGGTGTACTATAAAGCCCGGGCCTTAAAGTACTTACAGCATAGTAAGTCGTCATTAAGGTAGTTGTCTCATGTGTTTATGAGAACTCCTAGTGGTTAACTATAAAGCCCGGGCCTTAAAGTACTTACAGCATAGTAAGTCGTCATTAAGGTAGTTTTCTCATGTGTTTATGAGAACTCCTAGTGGTTAACTATAAAGCCCGGGTCTTAAAGAACTTAGAGCATAGTAAGTCGTCATTAAGGCAGTTGTCTCATGTGTTTATGAGAACTCCTAGAGGTTAACTATAAAGCCCGGGCCTTAAAGTACTTACAGCATAGTAAGTCGTCATTAAGGTAGTTGTCTCATGTGTTTATGAGAACTCCTAGTGGTTAACTATAAAGCCCGGGTCTTAAAGTACTTAGAGCATAGTAAGTCGTCATTAAGGCAGTTGTCTCATGTGTTTATGAGAACTCCTAGAGGTTTACTATAAAGCCCGGGCGTTAAAGTACTTACAGCATAGTAAGTCGTCATTAAGGTAGTTTTCTCATGTGTTTATGAGAACTCCTAGTGGTTTACTATAAAGCCCGGGCCTTAAAGTACTTACAGCATAGTAAGTCGTCATTAAGGTAGTCGTCTCATGTGTTTATGAGAACTCCTAGTGGTTTACTATAAAGCCCGGACCTTAAAGTACTTACAGCATAGTAAGTCGTCATTAAGGTAGTTGTCTCATATGTTTATGAGAACTCCTAGTGGTTTACTATAAAGCACGGGCCTTAAAGTACTTACAGCATAGTAAGTCGTCATTAAGGTAGTTGTCTCATGTGTTTATGAGAACTCCTAGTGGTTTACTATAAAGTCCGGGCCTTAAAGTACTTACAGCATAGTAAGTCGTCATTAATGTAGTTGTTTCGTGTGTTTATGAGAACTCCTAGTGGTTTACTATAAAGCCTGGACCTTAAAGTACTTACAGCATAGTAAGTCGTCATTAAGGTAGTTGTCTCATGTGTTTATGAGAACTCCTAGTGGTTTACTATAAAGCCCGGGCCTTAAAGTACTTACAGCATAGCAAGTCGCCATTAAGGTAGTTGTCTCATGTGTTTATGAGAACTCCTAGTGGTTTACTATAAAGCCCGGACCTTAAAGTACTTACAGCATAGTAAGTCGTCATTATGGTAGTTGTCTCATGTGTTTATGAGAACTCCTAGTGGTCCGAACTCTAAAGCCCGGCCTTAAAGTACTTACACCATAGTAAGTCGCCATTAAGGTAGTTGTCTCATGTGTTTATGAGAGCTCCTACTGGTTAACTTTAAAGCCCGGGTCTTAAAGTACTTACAGTATAGTAAGTCGTCATTAAGGTAGTTGTCTCATGTGTTTATGAGAACTCCTAGTGGTTTACTATAAAGCCCGGGACTTAAAGTACTTACAGCATAGTAAGTCGTCATTAAGGTAGTTGTCTCATGTGTTTATGAGAACTCCTAGTGGTTTACTATAAAGCCCGGGACTTAAAGTACTTACAACATAGTAAGTCGTCATTAAGGTAGTTGTCTCATGTGTTTATGAGAACTCCTAGTGGTTAACTATAAAGCCCGGGTCTTAAAGTACTTACAACATAGTAAGTCGTCATTAAGGTAGTTGTCTCATGTGTTTATGAGAACTCCTAGTGGTTTACTATTGTGACTTTGTGGGTTCGTGGAATAAAAAGTCCAATTACACCACTCAACAATGTTCTTTATTTCTACCGACATACAGTTTAACACTTGCCAATTACACAAAATTACTTGCTGCACACAGTTACAATTTACCAGTTCGTCCGTTAGAACTTCACTTGTACTCGCGATTACATAAACTCCGATGCACGCACAGTCTTCTCATTCACAATCCTTTCGTTCATTAACACGTCTTTGACTAACTCTTCTTACACCAAGAACTGTCCTCATTCACTAACCAACTGATTGACCAACTCAAACCAACAACTGACTGACTACACCAAAACCAACTCAACAACTGACTCACACTGTCTGTCTGTAACCCTCTTTATAGGAATATCGCCGGTTTCTGGTGTTTACACGATTGTTCTGGTAACAGAAAGATCGAGAACCAGGTGGAAGGAAAACAGACGCACAATTATGTTTCTTTCCGACCGCTGGCTGTCACCACTATAAGACAAACGAGGGAAAGGCGTGGCTAACCGAGCCTCCCCTGTCTTCCGTTGCCAGCTGCTCACAGGGTGTTTCAGCGCTCCCCGTTACACTGCTCCCTTCTCAAAGCTGTTCGCCCTCGAACAGCCCCATCGTAGCGTGCGAGGCGGTCCAGGTGTACCACCAGCATCTGCTCGGAGTCTCAGCCAGTAGTAGCGCTGCCGTAGTTTGTCAATCATTCGGTTCGCTCCCAGGTGTCCTCCTGAAGTACCGGCGTGCACTTCCTCCAAGATTTCCGGGACCTTACTCCGGGGAAGTACCAACTGTCCTCTCTGCGCCTTCCCATCGGGTGACTCCCATACCCGGAACAGCACGCCCACTCTGGTCTTCAACGAGTCCCATTGGGCCCAGTGCGACTTGTAGGTGGCGCTCCTCGGTGCGATGTCCTCCCAGGTCGGTCTCGTCCCTGCGTCCACTTCCCTCACGAGTGGCCCCAAGTCTGCGTCCGCCAGCTGCTCCCTCCTCAGGCCTGCGCTATCCCAGCCTTCAGCAGGCACTGCCACAACTACTCGGACTGCTGCGGCACGCTCCTTCTCTTCCCCTCTTGTGCGCTCATGGCCGTCCTGGATCTGCGGTAGGACACCTCCAATGCAATGGTCGCTGGCGTCGGTGTCCACAATGAAGGCGCCACCCGGTTGTGGGAAACCCAAAATTGGAGCACTGCACAGGGTCCCCTACGGGTGCTGGAAAGCGTCTTCGGCGTCCTCCGTCCACACATAAGGCCGGTTTTCCTCCGTCAGGCGGGTGAGGGGTTTTGCGATGTTGTCGGCCTTTTCCTCTAAATCATAAGGCGGTCGTCTACTTGACCCTTCCGCTTGCCCAGGTTCGCGACGTCATCCCTCACGCCGGCCAAACGTTCCTCAAACTTTGCGGCGAGAGCCTCGTTCGCCGCCCTCATCTCCGTTGTCAGTTCGGCCATCTTTGAGGTCATTGTCGTGGCCAAGTTGTTGTTAGCCGTTTCCGTCTTCGCTGTTAATTCGGCCTTCATTTCTTCCATCTTCTCGGTGATGTCGTCTTTAGCCGCTTCTGTTTTTGCAGCGAGCTTTTCAGTTGCCGTCCTCATTTCTCTCAGTTCCGCCGTCATTTCCGTCATCATCTCTAAAATTTTCTCCAATGCCGCGTCCATGGTTGTAATGTTCGGTGATGTTATCTTCCCGCTTCCTGACACCAGTGTGACTTTTGTTATCCCACTTCTTGACACCAGTGTGACTTTGTGTTATATCCCACTTCTGACACCAGTGTGACTTTGTGGGTTCGTGGAATAAAAAGTCCAATTACACCACTCAACAATGTTCTTTATTTCTACCGACTTACAGTTTAACACTTGCCAATTACACAAAATTACTTGCTGCACACAGTTACAATTTACCAGTTCGTCCGTTACAACTTCACTTGTACTCGCGATTACATAAACTCCGATGCACGCACAGTCTTCTCATTCACAATCCTTTCGTTCATTAACACGTCACTGACTAACTCTTCTTACACCAAGAACTGTCCTCATTCACTAACCAACTGATTGACCAACTTAAACCAACAACTAACTGACTACACCAAAACCAACTCAACAACTGACTCACACTGTCTGTCTGTAACCCTCTTTATAGGAATATCGCCGGTTTCTGGTGTTTACACGATTGTTCTGGTAACAGAAAGATCGAGAACCAGGTGGAAGGAAAACAGACGCACAATTATGTTTCTTTCCGACCGCTGGCTGTCACCACTATAAGACAAACGAGGGAAAGGCGTGGCTAACCGAGCCTCCCCTGTCTTCCGTTGCCAGCTGCTCACAGGGTGTTTCAGCGCTCCCCGTTACACTATAAAGCCCGGGCCTTAAAGTACTTACAGCATAGTAAGTCGTCATTAAGGTAGTTGTCTCATGTGTTTATGAGAACTCCTAGTGGTTTACTATAAAGCCCGACCTTAAAGTACTTACAGCATAGTAAGTCGCCATTAAGGTAGTTGTCTCATGTGTTTATGAGAACTCCTAGTGGTTTACTATAAAGCCCGGAACTTAAGAGTACTTACAACATAGTAAGTCGTCATTAAGGTAGTTGTATCATGTGCTTATGAGAACTGCTAGTGGTTTACTATAAAGCCCAGGCCTTAAAGTACTTACAGCATAGTAAGTCGTCATTAAGGTAGTTGTCTCATGTGTTTATGAGAACTCCTAGTGGTTTACTATAAAGCCCGGGTCTTAAAGTACTTACAGCATAGTAAGTCGTCATTAAGGTAGTTGTCTCATGTGTTTATGAGAACTCCTAGTGGTTTACTATAAAGCCCGGACCTTAAAGTACTTACAGCATAGTAAGTCGTCATTAAGGTAGTTGTCTCATGTGTTTATGAGAACTCCTAGTGGTTTACTATAAAGTCCGGGCCTTAAAGTACTTACAGCATAGTAAGTCGTCATTAATGTAGTTGTTTCGTGTGTTTATGAGAACTCCTAGTGGTTTACTATAAAGCCTGGACCTTAAAGTACTTACAGCATAGTAAGTCGTCATTAAGATAGTTGTCTCATGTGTTTATGAGAACTCCTAGTGGTTTACTATAAAGCCCGGGCCTTAAAGTACTTACAGCATAGCAAGTCGCCATTAAGGTAGTTGTCTCATGTGTTTATGAGAACTCCTAGTGGTTTACTATAAAGCCCGGACCTTAAAGTACTTACAGCATAGTAAGTCGTCATTATGGTAGTTGTCTCATGTGTTAATGAGAACTCCTAGTGGTCCGAACTCTAAAGCCCGGCCTTAAAGTACTTACAGCATAGTAAGTCGCCATTAAGGTAGTTGTCTCATGTGTTTATGAGAACTCCTAGTGGTTTACTATAAAGCGCGGGTCTTAAAGTACTTACAGCATAGTAAGTCGTCATTAAGGTAGTTGTCTCATGTGTTTATGAGAACTCCTAGTGGTTAACTATAAAGCCCGGGTCTTAAAGTACTTACAGTATAGCAAGCCGTCATTAAGGTAGTTGTCTCATGTGCTTATGAGAACTCCTAGTGGTTTACTATAAAGCCCGGGACTTAAAGTACTTACAGCATAGTAAATCGTCATTAAGGTAGTTGTCTCATGTGTTTATGAGAACTCCTAGTGGTTTACTATAAAGCCTGGGCCTTAAAGTACTAACAGCATAGTAAGTCGTCATTAAGGTAGTTGTCTCATGTGTTTATGAGAACTCCTAGTGGTTTACTATAAAGCCCGGACCTTAAAGTACTTACAGCATAGTAAGTCGTCATTAAGGTAGTTGTCTCATGTGTTTATGAGAACTCCTAGTGGTTTACTATAAAGCACGGGCCTTAAAGTACTTACAGCATAGTAAGTCGTCATTAAGGTAGTTGTCTCATGTGTTTATGAGAACTCCTAGTGGTTTACTATAAAGCCCGGACCTTAAAGTACTTACAGCATAGTAAGTCGTCATTAAGGTAGTTGTCTCATGTGTTTATGAGAACTCCTAGTGGTTTACTATAAAGTCCGGGCCTTAAAGTACTTACAGCATAGTAAGTCGTCATTAATGTAGTTGTTTCGTGTGTTTATGAGAACTCCTAGTGGTTTACTATAAAGCCTGGACCTTAAAGTACTTACAGCATAGTAAGTCGTCATTAAGGTAGTTGTCTCATGTGTTTATGAGAACTCCTAGTGGTTTACTATAAAGCCCGGGCCTTAAAGTACTTACAGCATAGCAAGTCGCCATTAAGGTAGTTGTCTCATGTGTTTATGAGAACTCCTAGTGGTTTACTATAAAGCCCGGACCTTAAAGTACTTACAGCATAGTAAGTCGTCATTATGGTAGTTGTCTCATGTGTTAATGAGAACTCCTAGTGGTCCGAACTCTAAAGCTTGGCCTTAAAGTACTTACAGCATAGTAAGTCGCCATTAAGGTAGTTGTCTCATGTGTTTATGAGAACTCCTAGTGGTTTACTATAAAGCGCGGGTCTTAAAGTACTTACAGCATAGTAAGTCGTCATTAAGGTAGTTGTCTCATGTGTTTATGAGAACTCCTAGTGGTTAACTATAAAGCCCGGGTCTTAAAGTACTTACAGTATAGCAAGCCGTCATTAAGGTAGTTGTCTCATGTGCTTATGAGAACTCCTAGTGGTTTACTATAAAGCCCGGGACTTAAAGTACTTACAGCATAGTAAATCGTCATTAAGGTAGTTGTCTCATGTGTTTATGAGAACTCCTAGTGGTTTACTATAAAGCCTGGGCCTTAAAGTACTAACAGCATAGTAAGTCGTCATTAAGGTAGTTGTCTCATGTGTTTATGAGAACTCCTAGTGGTTTACTATAAAGCCCGGACCTTAAAGTACTTACAGCATAGTAAGTCGTCATTAAGGTAGTTGTCTCATATGTTTATGAGAACTCCTAGTGGTTTACTATAAAGCACGGGCCTTAAAGTACTTACAGCATAGTAAGTCGTCATTAAGGTAGTTGTCTCATGTGTTTATGAGAACTCCTAGTGGTTTACTATAAAGTCCGGGCCTTAAAGTACTTACAGCATAGTAAGTCGTCATTAATGTAGTTGTTTCGTGTGTTTATGAGAACTCCTAGTGGTTTACTATAAAGCCTGGACCTTAAAGTACTTACAGCATAGTAAGTCGTCATTAAGGTAGTTGTCTCATGTGTTTATGAGAACTCCTAGTGGTTTACTATAAAGCCCGGGCCTTAAAGTACTTACAGCATAGCAAGTCGCCATTAAGGTAGTTGTCTCATGTGTTTATGAGAACTCCTAGTGGTTTACTATAAAGCCCGGACCTTAAAGTACTTACAGCATAGTAAGTCGTCATTATGGTAGTTGTCTCATGTGTTTATGAGAACTCCTAGTGGTCCGAACTCTAAAGCCCGGCCTTAAAGTACTTACACCATAGTAAGTCGCCATTAAGGTAGTTGTCTCATGTGTTTATGAGAACTCCTAGTGGTTTACTATAAAGCGCGGGTCTTAAAGTACTTACAGCATAGTAAGTCGTCATTAAGGTAGTTGTCTCATGTGTTTATGAGAACTCCTAGTGGTTAACTATAAAGCCCGGGTCTTAAAGTACTTACAGTATAGTAAGCCGTCATTAAGGTAGTTGTCTCATGTGTTAATGAGAACTCCTAGTGGTTTACTATAAAGCCCGGGACTTAAAGTACTTACAGCATAGTAAGTCGTCATTAAGGTAGTTGTCTCATTCGTTTATGAGAACTCCTAGTGGTTTACTATAAAGCCCGGAACTTAAAGTACTTACAACATAGTAAGTCGTCATCAAGGTAGTTGTCTCATGTGTTTATGAGAACTCCTAGTGGTTTACTATAAAGCCCGGACCTTAAAGTACTTACAACATAGTAAGTCGTCATTAAGGTAGTTGTCTCATGTATTTATGAGAACTCCTAGTGGTTTACTATAAAGCCCAAGCCTTAAAGTACTTACAGCATAGTAAGTCGTCATTAAGGTAGTTGTCTCATGTGTTTATGAGAACTCCTAGTGGTTTACTATAAAGCCTAGGCCTTAAAGTACTTACAGCATAGTAAGTCGTCATTAAGGTAGTTGTCTCATGTGTTTATGAGAACTCCTAGTGGTTAACTATAAAGCCCGGGTCTTAAAGTACTTACAGCATAGAAAGTCGTCATTATGGTAGTTGTCTCATGTGTTTATGAGAACTCCTAGTGGTCCGAACTCTAAAGCCCGGCTTTAAAGTACTTACAGCATAGTAAGTCGCCATTAAGGTAGTGGTCTCATGTGTTTATGAGAACTCCTAGTGGTTTACTATAAAGCGCGGACCTTAAAGTACTTACAGCATAGTAAGTCGTCATTAAGGTAGTTGTCTCATGTGTTTATGAGAACTCCTAGTGGTTAACTATAAAGCCCGGGTCTTAAAGTACTTACAGTATAGTAAGCCGTCATTAAGGTAGTTGTCTCATGTGTTTATGAGAACTCCTAGTGGTTTACTATAAAGCGCGGACCTTAAAGTACTTACAGCATAGTAAGTCGTCATTAAGGTAGTTGTCTCATGTGTTTATGAGAACTCCTAGTGGTTAACTATAAAGCCCGGGTCTTAAAGTACTTACAGTATAGTAAGCCGTCATTAAGGTAGTTGTCTCATGTGTTTATGAGAACTCCTAGTGGTTTACTATAAAGCCCGGGACTTAAAGTACTTACAGCATAGTAAGTCGTCATTAAGGTAGTTGTCTCATGTGTTTATGAGAACTCCTAGTGGTTTACTATAAAGCCCGACCTTAAAGTACTTACAGCATAGTAAGTCGTCATTAATGTAGTTGTCTCATGTGTTTATGAGAACTCCTAGTGGTTAACTATAAAGCCCGGGTCTTAAAGTACTTACAGTATAGTAAGCCGTCATTAAGGTAGTTGTCTCATGTGTTTATGAGAATTCCTAGTGGTTAACTATAAAGCCCGGGCCTTAAAGTACTTACAGTATAGTAAGTCGTCATTAAGGTAGTTGTCTCATGTGTTTATGAGAACTCCTAGTGGTTAACTATAAAGCCCGGGCCTTAAAGTACTTACAGTATAGTAAGTCGTCATTAAGGTAGTTGTCTCATGTGTTTATGAGAACTCCTAGTGGTTAACTATAAAGCCCGGGTCTTAAAGTACTTACAGTATAGTAAGTCGTCATTAAGGTAGTTGTCTCATGTGTTTATGAGAACTCCTAGTGGTTTACTATAAAGCCCGGGACTTAAAGTACTTACAGCATAGTAAGTCGTCATTAAGGTAGTTGTCTCATGTGTTTATGAGAACTCCTAGTGGTTTACTATAAAGCCCGGGACTTAAAGTACTTACAGCATAGTAAGTTGTCATTAAGGTAGTTGTCTCATGTGTTTATGAGAACTCCTAGTGGTTTACTATAAAGCCCGGAACTTAAAGTACTTACAACATAGTAAGTCGTCATTAAGGTAGTTGTCTCATGTGTTTATGAGAACTCCTAGTGGTTTACTATAAAGCCCGGACCTTAAAGTACTTACAACATAGTAAGTCGTCATTAAGGTAGTTGTCTCATGTATTTATGAGAACTCCTAGTGGTTTACTATAAAGCCCAGGCCTTAAAGTACTTACAGCATAGTAAGTCGTCATTAAGGTAGTTGTCTCATGTGTTTATGAGAACTCCTAGTGGTTTACTATAAAGCCCGGGCCTTAAAGTACTTACAGCATAGTAAGTCGTCATTAAGGTAGTTGTCTCATGTGTTTATGAGAACTCCTAGTGGTTTACTATAAAGTCCGGGCCTTAAAGTACTTACAGCATAGTAAGTTGTCATTAAGGTAGTTGGCTCATGTGTTTATGAGAACTCCTAGTGGTTTACTATAAAGCCTAGGCTTTAAAGTACTTACAGTATAGTAAGTCGTCATTAAGGTAGTTGTCTCATGTGTTTATGAGAACTCCTAGTGGTTTACTATAAAGCCCGGACCTTAAAGTACTTACAGCATAGTAAGTCGTCATTAAGGTAGTTGTCTCATGTGTTTATCAGAACTCCTAGTGGTTTACCGGGAGAAACACGAGTCAGTTGGAGAATTTATTGTCATGTTGGCACGTTGGCCCTGGCAGCTCAATGGTTTAAGAGTGACTGGACGGAGTGCAGAAGATCCGTGGTTCAAATCCTGGCTATGGCATTGAATTTTTCAGACTGGCTCTACACTTTCCTAGTGCGTCCTACACACGGGTAGTGTGAAAGCACAATTAATTTCCACTGCATATAATGTCTAGAAATTAATTTTGACGCACGCCATTAAATGAACCCACCTTTCTAATGTTGAGCTGCGATATTCCAGCTCTTGTTTCAATTGTCACACAGTCCTTATTCCTACATTTAGAAATGCACATTTTGAATGTTGATGCGCAATTTTTTGTTGGTTTTAATTAATGTTTCTACATCCCATGAGTCATAATTTAAGTTTTAATTAACCCTAAGGTCTAATTATGAACCTGCACTGTAAATTTTATAATTATTTTCTATAATTAACGCTCGCTTTGTGACGCATTCATTCAAAATACAATAAACTAAATTCTCGTGTCTCCTCCCCAGTTTGTAATTTATTTATATAAAACCTTCCCATATCTTATGCTAAATTCTCTGTGCAGTTGTTTACATTGACGTCACAAACTATCTGAAGGAAAATAATTATTTTTGGTATTTCCTTAGAACGTTAGACTAACTATATTAAGCCGAATAAAGCAGAAAAATGAAAGTAAAGGTTTTCTCTTGCGCTGAATTTATACTCAATACTTTCTTTGATTTAGTAACACGAGGTGTGTCCGTAAAGTAAGGTCTCCAAGATGTTGGAGCCGGAAGAAACGCTATTACGTGAGATCCGGAAACACTGGTGTGTAGCTTGGTTTAACCGCTTCAAAGCCCCACCACAACGAACCCATTGCAACAATTAGCCTTGGCTGGGCAGCCGTTTGCGATGGAGCTTCCTATCACTTCCGCCGCCAAGTGCGAGTTGCGTGCAGTGATCCGTTTTTTGAGTACCAACGGCACTCCCCCCCCACTGAAATTCATCGTCAGTTATGCGTAGTCTACGGGCCACAGTATATGGACGTTAAAAGCGTCCGAAAGTGGGTCAGAGAGTTCAAAGAACGACGTACAGACGTCCATGAAGAACAGCGTTCTGGTCGGTCTCCGGTTTCAGCCGAAACAATTGCAAAAGTGGAGCAAGAAATGCTTAAAGATCGGCGTGTGACAGTTGGCGAGCTGTGCGAACTTATCCCTGAAGTTTCGTAGGGGAGCGAATCCGTTCCCTTTAGCTTCCGTGGTGCGGCCGCAGCGGACCCCTAGCACTCGTGGTACCTCTGACGTTACTAGAGAAACCTCGGGCCGAACTGCCGAGCCCCTCCCTTCGCGGAGTTGTTCGGATTGGGTTGGACTCGAGGAGGAAGTGTGTTGCAGACACCCACGGGGAATTGGGTACCTCCGGCCAGGCTACGTCCACCAGGAGGGGGTAGAGGGTTGCCTCATAAGTCCCGGATACTAGCCTATTCAGCTAGTAGTAGATGTTCTAGATCACCGAAGTTTTCGGTAGTCTTCCCCGCGGGGTTGACGCGCGTAAGTGGCGTATCCACTGCCACACGTCTTGACGTTGTAGTCGATGGGGGGGGGGGGGGCTTTCCCTGACTCAAGGTATTGCCCCATGGGAAGAACCCCGGAGATTTCTATCGCTCCCGGGTAGAAGGAGGTCCGGATCTTTGATCCTACGGGTAGAACCTCTGCATCTAAATGAATAATAAATGTCCCTGAAGTCAGCAAGACTACAATTGACAAGATTTTGACCGAACATTTGCATTATCGCAAGCTGTGTGAGAGGTGCGTCCCCAAAATGCTCACTGAAGACCATAAACGGATGGGACATCCTCATCCATCCGCCCTACAGTCCAGACTTAGCACCTAGTGATTGTCATCTGTTTCCTGAGTTGAAGTCACACAGACCGACGATGATTTGAAAAACGAGGTTGAGCGCTACCTGCGCAACTTGGCGGGAGAGTGCTATGACAAGGGTATACAAAAACTGCCACAGCGCATACAAAAGTACATCGATCGCAATGGTGATTACTTTGAAAAATAGCTTTAACTTCCGCCTTTCCATCAATGTAATATTCATTGTTAATAAACATGTTTTCTATATTAAATAAAATTATAGAACTTATTTTACGGACACCCATTGTATCGGCAAAATTTATCACTCTGTATGAAACACTCCTGAACACAGTATTGTAATGTAGGAGGGCTGTTAAATAAAGCATGATCATAACTTTTTACGTCATAACTATTCGCACCAAAATTCAATTTTATTATATTCTGTTAGCTTAATGCGAAACAAACACGCCGTAATGGTTTCATTGTTGGTACTCCTGGTTCCCGTCTGTGAGAACCAGGCAAGTTCAGACATGTTCAGTATCGCCTACCGCTGCAACATGGTCTTTGAAATTCTGCTTTCGTCTCAGCAAATCTTCAGTGGAGGCCTATACAATGTTATAAGAGGCCTATGGAGAGTCTATTCTTCCCTACAGCACAGCTGGAAGGTGGTTTAAAATGTTTAAAGAGGGGAAAAAAGCAATTTCATAGGAAGGTGGACCCGGTGCTCCAATTACTGCTCTTGCGGAAGAAAACATCAACACTGCTGCTGTCATCGGGAGAGAGGAACCAAGTATTACCTGAAAATCACTTTCTGAAATACTGAACACTTCATTGGATGCCAACCACACGTTGGTGACAGAAACATTACCTACAAATGAGACGTGTTTTGCGCGATGGTTTCCAAGACTGTTGATTCCCGAACAAAAGGACATTCGCATGCAGGTCTGCATGCAGTTATAGTTAATGTTCGAGGAAGATCCGGAGCTTCTTACAAACGTAATCACTTCTGATGAAACTTGGCTACATCATTTTGATCTTGAGAGCAAACAGCAAAGCTCAGTGTGGAAATTTCCTACATCACCAACCGCCAAAAAGCAAAAGTGGTTGCTTCTGCTGAGAAAGTTATGGTCATCTCATTCTTTGATATTCATGGAATGGTTTATCAGCATGTTGTACTTGCACACACACATCTGTAACTGCACAATACTACAGGGATGTCCTGAAAACATTGCAAGTCCATATCAGGCACAAAAGACCACATTTCCGTGAAGCAGGCTGGATGCTGCACCACGATAATGCGCGGCCGCATATTGCCAATGTTGTTGCTGAATATCTTACAGAAATCAACGTGAATTGCATCCCTCACCCTCCCTATAGTCCGGATTTAGCCCCATGTGACATTTTTCTATTACCTAAGTTGAAGAAACGCCTTCGTGGGAGACATTATCCATCATCAGAAGCAGTGGTGAAGGCTGCGGAGGCAATTTTGAAGGATCTCTCAAAAATGGTTTCCAGGATGTCTTTGTAACTGGCAGAAACGCTGAGACAAGTACACCGCATTCACGGAAGACTGCTTTGTAAAGTACCGTCAAAATTATGAGGATGAGTAAAGGTAGAGTGTCGAAAAAATAATTGTGATCATTCTTTATTGAACAGCCTCGTACATTAGGATCTTAAATGTCATTTTTATAAAAACCTTTTACTGTTTCCGGCACGGATGCGACGTTACGTGTTTGTTTTTGTCAAGTTTTTAGCCCTTTTAACCTTGTAACAAGCGTTGTTGAGGGTAAGTTATGTATAGAACATTATGAAGCTATTTCCGGCGGATAATTTAACATCCACTTTTCGTAGCCCCAGCCCTCTCTCTCTCCCTTCCCTTTTCTGACAGAAAACACAACCTGCTTTCAACTCCAAAATTGCAAATTTCAACCTTTGTTAAGAAAAGCAATTCGGAGGAACCTACTATCTTAGAATCGGTTACTGAAATGAAGAACGCGTAACTGCAGTGTAAACAAATGAAGCATTAATTTAGTAAATGGAACTCTGCCAGTGTTTGCTTTCAAAATCGTTATGTTAGGTTGGACAGCCCGGGGAATATTGCAAGGTAATTCAAGCATTTGCAATGGTCAGTGACAAGCTTTCAGTCGCCTACTGCGTACAGCAAGCAGGTGAAGTACTGAATATAAAAATAGTTGACAAAAGATGTTCAAGACGCGCGATTATATGTAGGCGGCGATTTGGTAAGAAGATGTTCAACACAATATCGCTACACCTTTCATCATTCGTTACTTCTGATTTATCCAAAATTGTTTTAAACGCTACTAGGACATACTACCACCTCTGCTTCAGGGGTAAGAGGTTCTGAGTTCGAGATTCGGTCACGGAGGCTTATCTTCATAAGGCTGCTTTTCCCAGGGTTTCCCTTGTCCTGAAAGATGAATGTCTGCTAACTCTAAGCTCTATGCACCCTGTACTTATTTGATCATAATTTCATTCATCGCCCGATAAGACTTAACGTTGGAGGTTTTCTCTTATCCTGAAAGATGAATGTCTGGTAACCCTAAGCTCTATGTACCCTGTACTTATTTGAACATCATTTCATTCATCGTCCGATATGACTTAATGTTGGAGGTTTTCTCTTATCCTGAAAGATTAATGTCTGGTAACACTAAGCTCTATGTACTCTGTACTTATTTGTACATCATTTCATTCATCGTCCGATATGACTTAACGTTGGAGGTTTTCTCTTATCCTGAAAGATTAATGTCTGGTAACTCTAAGCTCTATGTACCCTGTACTTATTTGAACATCATTTCATTCATCGTCCGATATGACTTAACGTTGGAGATTTTCTCTTATCCTGAAAGATGAATGTCTGATAACTCTAAGCTCTATGTACCCTGTACTTATTTGAACATCATTTCATTCATCGTCCGATATGACTTAACGTTTGAGGTTTTCTCTTATCCTGAAAGATGAATGTCTAGTAACTCTAAGCTCTATGTACCCTGTACTTATTTGATCATAATTTCATTCATCGTCCGATAAGACTTAACGTTGGAGGTTTTCTCTTATCCTGAAAGATGAATGTCTGGTAACCCTAAGCTCTATGTACCCTGTACTTATTTGAACATTATTTCATTCATCGTCCGATATGACTTAACGTTGGAGGTTTTCTCTTATACTGAAAGATGAATGTCTGGTAACTCTAAGCTCTATGTACCCTGTACTTATTTGAACATCATTTCATTCATCGTCCGATATGACTTAACGTTGGAGGTTTTCTCTTATCCTGAAAGATGAATGTCTGGTAACCCTAAGCTCTATGTACCCTGTACTTATTTGAACATCATTTCATTCATCGTCCGATATGACTTAACGTTGGAGGTTTTCTCTTATACTGAAAGATGAATGTCTGGTAACTCTAAGCTCTATGGACCCTGTACTTATTTGAACATCATTTCATTCATCGTCCAATATGACTTAACGTTGGAGGTTTTCTCTTATCCTGAAAGATGAATGTCTGGTAACTCTAAGCTCTATGTACCCTGTACTTATTTGATCATAATTTCATTCATCGTCCGATAAGACTTAACGTTGGAGGTTTTCTCTTATCCTGAAAGATTAATGTCTGGTAACTCTAAGCTCTATGTACCCTGTACTTATTTGAACATCATTTCATTCATCGTCCGATATGACTTAACGTTGGAGGTTTTCTCTTATCCTGAAAGATTAATGTCTGGTAACTCTAAGCTCTATGTACCCTGTACTTATTTGAACATCATTTCATTCATCGTCCGATATGACTTAACGTTGGAGATTTTCTCTTATCCTGAAAGATGAATGTCTGATAACTCTAAGCTCTATGTACCCTGTACTTATTTGAACATCATTTCATTCATCGTCCGATATGACTTAACGTTTGAGGTTTTCTCTTATCCTGAAAGATGAATGTCTAGTAACTCTAAGCTCTATGTACCCTGTACTTATTTGATCATAATTTCATTCATCGTCCGATAAGACTTAACGTTGGACTTTTCTCTTATCCTGAAAGATGAATGTCTGGTAACCCTAAGCTCTATGTACCCTGTACTTATTTGAACATCATTTCATTCATCGTCCGATATGACTTAACGTTGGAGGTTTTCTCTTATACTGAAAGATGAATGTCTGGTAACTCTAAGCTCTATGGACCCTGTACTTATTTGAACATCATTTCATTCATCGTCCGATATGACTTAACGTTGGAGGTTTTCTCTTATCCTGAAAGATGAATGACTGGTAACTCTAAGCTCTATGTACCCTGTACTTATTTGATCATAATTTCATTCATCGTCCGATAAGACTTAACGTTGGAGGTTTTCTCTTATCCTGAAAGATGAATGTCTGGTAACCCTAAGCTCTATGTACCCTGTACTTATTTGAACATCATTTCATTCATCGTCCGATATGACTTAACGTTGGAGGTTTTCTCTTATCCTGAAAGATGAATGTCTGGTAACTCTAAGCTCTATGTACCCTGTACTTATTTGATCATAATTTCATTCATCGTCCGATATGACTTAACGTTGGAGGTTTCCTCTTATCCTGAAAGATGAATGTCTGATAACTCTAAGGTCTATGTACCCTGTACTTATTTGAACATCATTTCATTCATCGTCCGATATGACTTAACGTTGGAGGTTTTCTCTTATCCTGAAAGATGAATGTCTGGTAACTCTAAGCTCTATGTACCCTGTACTTATTTGATCATAATTTCATTCATCGTCCGATAAGACTTAACGTTGGAGGTTTTCTCTTATCCTGAAAGATGAATGTCTGGTAACCCTAAGCTCTATGTACCCTGTACTTATTTGAACATCATTTCATTCATCGTCCGATATGACTTAACGTTGGAGGTTTTCTCTTATACTGAAAGATGAATGTCTGGTAACTCTAAGCTCTATGTACCCTGTACTTATTTGAACATCATTTCATTCATCGTCCGATATGACTTAACGTTGGAGGTTTTCTCTTATCCTGAAAGATGAATGTCTGGTAACTCTAAGCTCTATATACCCTGTACTTATTTGAATATCATTTCATTCATCGTCCGATATGACTTAAAGTTGAAAGTTTTCTCTTATCCTGAAAGATGAATGTCTGGTAACTCTAAGCTCTATGTACCCTGTACTTATTTGAACATCATTTCACTCATCGTCTGATATGACTTAACGTTGGAGGTTTTCCCTTATCCTGAAAGATGAATGTCTGGTAACCCTAAGCTCTATGTACCCTGTACTTATTTGAACATCATTTCATTCATCGTCTGATATGACTTAACGTTGGAGGTTTTCTCTTATCCTGAAAGATGAATGTCTGGTAACTCTAAGCTCTATGTACCCTGTACTTATTTGAACATCATTTCATTCATCGTCCGATATGACTTAACGTTGGAGGTTTCCTCTTATCCTGAAAGATGAATGTCTGGTAACTCTAAGCTCTATGTACTCTGTACTTATTTGAACAACATTTCATTCATCGTCTGATATGACTTAACGTTAGAGGTTTTCTCTTATCCTGAAACATGAATGTCTGATAACTCTAAGCCCTATGTGTCCTGTGCTTATTTCAACATCATTTCATTCATCGTCCGATATGACTTAACATTGGAGGTTTTCTCTTATCCTGAAAGATGAATGTCAGGTAACTCTAAGCTCTATGTACTCTGTACTTATTTGAACAACATTTCATTCATCGTCCGATATGTCTTAACGTTGGAGGTTTTCTCTTATCCTGAAAGATGAATGTCTGGTAACTCTAAGCTCTATGTACCCTGTACTTATTTAAATATCATTTCATTCATCGTCCGATATTACTTAACGTTGGAGGTTTTCTCTTATTCTGAAAGATGAATGTCTGGTAACTCTAAGCTCTATGTACCCTGTACTTATTTGATCATAATTTCATTCATCGTCCGATAAGACTTAACGTTGGAGGTTTTCTCTTATCCTGAAAGATGAATGTCTGGTAACCCTAAGCTCTATGTACCCTGTACTTATTTGAACATCATTTCACTCATCGTCTGATATGACTTAACGTTGGAGGTTTTCTCTTATCCTGAAAGATGAATGTCTGGTAACCCTAAGCTCTATGTACCCTGTACTTATTTGAACATCATTTCATTCATCGTCCGATATGACTTAACGTTGGAGGTTTTCTCTTATCCTGAAAGATGAATGTCTGGTAACTCTAAGCTCTATGTACTCTGTACTTATTTGAACAACATTTCATTCATCGTCCGATATGTCTTAACGTTGGAGGTTTTCTCTTATCCTGAAAGATGAATGTCTGGTAACTCTAAGCTCTATGTACCCTGTACTTATTTAAATATCATTTCATTCATCGTCCGATATTACTTAACGTTGGAGGTTTTCTCTTATTCTGAAAGATGAATGTCTGGTAACTCTAAGCTCTATGTACCCTGTACTTATTTGATCATAATTTCATTCATCGTCCGATAAGGCTTAACGTTGGAGGTTTTCTCTTATCCTGAAAGATGAATGTCTGGTAACCCTAAGCTCTATGTACCCTGTACTTATTTGAACATCATTTCACTCATCGTCTGATATGACTTAACGTTGGAGGTTTTCTCTTATCCTGAAAGATGAATGTCTGGTAACCCTAAGCTCTATGTACCCTGTACTTATTTGAACATCATTTCATTCATCGTCCGATATGACTTAACGTTGGAGGTTTTCTCTTATCCTGAAAGATGAATGTCTGGTAACTCTAAGCTCTATGTACCCTGTACTTATTTGAACATCATTTCATTCATCGTCGGATATGACTTAACGTTGGAGGTTTTCTCTTATCCTGAAAGATGAATGTCTGATAACTCTAAGCCCTATGTAGCCTGTACTCATTTGAACATCATTTCATTCATCGTCCGATATGGCTTAACGTTGGAGGTTTTCTCTTATCCTAAAAGATGAATGTCTGGTAACTCTAAGCTCTATGTACCCTGTGCTTATTTCAACATCATTTCATTCATCGTCCGATATGACTTAACATTGGAGGTTTTCTCTTATCCTGAAAGATGAATGTCTGGTAACTCTAAGCTCTATGTACCCTGTACTCATTTGAACATCATTTCATTCATCGTCCGATATGACTTAACGTTGGAGGTTTTCTCTTATCCTGAAAGATGAATGTCTGGTAACTCTAAGCTCTATGTACCCTGTACTTATTTGAACATCATTTTATTCATCGTCCGATATGACTTAACGTTGGAGGTTTTCTCTTATCCTGAAAGATGAATGTCTGGTAACTCTAAGCTCTATGTACCCTGTACTTATTTGAACATCATTTTATTCATCGTCCGATATGACTTAACGTTGGAGGTTTTCCCTTATCCTGAAAGATGAATGTCTGGTAACTCTAAGCTCTATGTACCCTGTACTTATTTGAACATCATTTTATTCATCGTCCGATATAACTTAACGTTGGAGGTTTTCTCTTAT
Organism: Mantis religiosa; assembly: GCA_030765055.1. Taxonomy (NCBI): domain Eukaryota; kingdom Metazoa; phylum Arthropoda; class Insecta; order Mantodea; family Mantidae; genus Mantis; species Mantis religiosa. The sequence goes on along the minus strand of CM060953.1, from coordinate 4,591,565 downwards.
CCTGAAAGATGAATATCTCGTAACTCTAAGTTCTATGTACCCTGTACTCATTTGAACATCATTTTATTCATCGTCCGATATAACTTAACGTTGGAGGTTTTCTCTTATCCTGAAAGATGAATGTCTAGTAACTCTAAGCTCCATGTACCCTGTACTCATTTGAACATCATTTCATTCATCGTCCGATATGACTTAACGTTGGAGGTTTTCTCTTATCCTGAAAGATGAATGTCTCGTAACTCTAAGCTCTATGTACCCTGTACTCATTTGAACATCATTTCATTCATCGTCCGATATGACTTAACGTTGGAGGTTTTCTCTTATCCTGAAAGATGAATGTCTAGTAACTCTAAGCTCCATGTACCCTGTACTCATTTGAACATCATTTCATTCATCGTCCGATATGACTTAACGTTGGAGGTTTTCTCTTATCCTGAAAGATGAATGTCTTGTAACTCTAAGCTCTATGTACTCTGTACTTATTTGAACATCATTTCATTCATCGTCTGATATGACTTAACGTTGGAGGTTTCCTCTTATCCTGAAAGATGAATGTCTGGTAACTCTAAGCTCTATGTACCCTGTACTTATTTGAACATTATTTCATTCATTGTCTGATGTGTGTACTCAAAACCAAACTCTTTTTATTCCTCCAAAATGTGGTACAATGTCGATATCATATTTTGGTGCTGTTCTGACAATGAATAGGCAAATGTGTAAATTGAGAGAGAGAGAGAGAGAGAGAGAGAGAGAGAGTGAGAGAGAGAATCATGTAATTGCCATGTTGCGCAGAGCGGACGAGATATTTTATGAATCTTGCAAAAGAACGATGGTTATTATTGCACAAATGCAAATTGATACGCTTTTTGCGATACGATGAGTGTGGTCGATGGAACTCCAATTATATAACAAACCGCGCTGTCCCAGGATCGTCGTGCAACCAATTAACACTTCCATGTATATAAAACTCCAGTTTAACGCGCTTTCGTATATATCCACACATTAAAAAAATCTGATACCTCTATTTGTTCATATTAACTAGCCATCTCTCTTGAAGATACAAGGAAGCATTTGAATATTTCAAAAAGGCATTTCAAAATTTTGCAGGTAAGCTGCTCAAAGTTTTCAAAAGTAATTTTAAAAACCAAAATACGAGGGCTGCTCAATAAAGGATGATCACAATCTTTTTTACAACGTACTTAACTCATCCTCATAATTTTGACCGTTCTTTGTCAGAATAGTCTCTCCTGAATGCGATGTACTTGTCTCAGCGTTTCTGTCAGTTTTCAAAGACATGCTGGACACCATTTTTTGAGAGATCCTTGAAAATCGCCTCCGCAGCCTTCACCACTGCTTCTGACGATGGATAATGTCTCCCGCGAAGGCGTTTCTTCAAGTTAGGGAATAGAAAAAGGTCACATGGGGCTAAATTCGGACTATAGGGAGGGTGAGAAATGCACTTCATGTTGATTTTTTCAAGATATTCAGCAACAACATTGGCAATATGCGGCCACGCATTATCGTGGTGCAGCATCCAGCCTGCTTCACGCAAATGTGGTCTTTTGCGCCTGATATGGACTTGCAGTGTTTTCAGGACATCCCTGTAGTATTGTCCAGTTACTGATGTGTTTGCAGGTACAAAATGCTGATAAATCATTCCATGAATATCAAAGAATAAGATGACCATAATTTTCCCAGCAGAAGCAACCACTTTTGCATTTTTGGGGTTTGGTGATGAAGGAGATTTCCACACTGAGCTTTGCTGTTTGCTCTCAGGATCAAAATGATGTGCCAAGTTTCATCAGCAGTGATTACGTTTGAAAGTAACTTCGGATCTTCCTCTAACATCAACTTTAACTGCATGCAGATGTGCATGCGAACGTCCTTTTGTCCGGGAATCAACAGTCTTAGAACACATCGTGCACAAACACGTCTCATGTGTAATGTTTCTGTCACCAACGTGTGAGTGGCACCCAATGAAATGTTCAGTATATCAGAAAGTGATCTTAAGGTAATTCGTCGATCCTCTCTCACAATGTCAGCAGCAGTGTTGATGTTTTCTTCCGTAAGAGCAGTAACTGGAGCACCGGTTCCACCTTCCTTTGAAATTGATTGTCTACCCTCTTTAAACATTTTAAAGCACCTTCGAGCTGTGCTGTAGGGAAGAACAGACTCTCCATGGGCCTCCTGTAACATTGTATAGGCCTCAACTGAAGATTTGTTGAGATGAAAGCCGCATATTGTTCCTCGCGTATTACCTCCATTGCAGCGGTAGGCGATACTGAACATGTCTGAACTTGTCTGGTTCTCACAGACGGGAACCAGTAGTACCAACAATGAAACTACTACGGCGTGTTTCACATTAAGCTAACGGCATATAATAAGATTGAATTTTACTGCGAAAAATTATGACGTAAAAAATTATAATCATTTTTATTGAACAGCCCTCGTAGTAATACAAATGAAATAAGTCATGTGATTGGTCCGTTTTGTGGTACAAAGTGTTCTGTTTAAGTGTTTCTCACGTTCTGACTTATGTAGCATTTGTGACAGAATATTTTGTTATTAGGACTTAACAACTTTTAATTCAGAATTGATGAAAGGTTGTTAAATCACTTGACTTAACAGCTTCTGATTCTTAATGCTAAGGTTTTTTTTTCCTTTATAGAATATTATATAATATGTAGTCATGGATAAGCTATTACGTCATTCGATCGCCATACATCACTTCCATGTGTCATTGTGTCATAAAATGTGGTACCTTCTGGCAGTGACATGTTCCAGTAGTGAACAAACATCGTAATATTTTGCCTTCTTAATCTTCCGAAGCCTATCTGGTGTGTTTTTCCGCACTCTCACATGCCTTGTGTAAGACTTGCAAACTCACTACTCTGCTCAAAAGAGATGGCGGACGATAATGTGAGGAAGATCTTGTGTGAGGAACTTCTGGTGTATATCCTCTTTGGAAATACACACCCCGCATTAAAGTCAATTCAGGACATGGTCGAGGGCATGTTCGAAGTCAAAAACCTCAACAACTGGAGTGCCACCATGTTGACATGAACGACATCAATGGGCTTCTTCTGTAGCGAATCTTCCATAAGCTTTACCCATGTGAAAGGCACTAACACTTTATCCATTGTCGTTTCTTCTTCTCAATATTGCCAAAAATTCTGTCAATAGGCATGAAACACTGCCCTGGTTTTGGAAATACAGATAAACTTTCTGAAAGCGCAGTTGAGGAATGTCTAATGTCTAATACAAAATGTATCAACAGCTGATATCAAAGAGCTTGCACCACCAATCGGCTAATGCGGCAACTACTTGACTCGGAAAGGCTGACTTAACAACTTTTGTTTCTGAAACTGATGCCCATGTTGACATGGCAGGTTCGACCTAAGATCTTCTGATCCGCAAATCTTTTAGCACTATTACAGAACTGGTATTGAGATTCTTTATCCTGTGTTTAACAGGATTTCTTAAAAACATTGACTTAACAACAACTGAAAGTGAATGCTTCAATTTTAATAATACAAACATAACCTATATATTTCCAGGTGCTACGCATCTAGCGGTAGAGTGAGCTTTTGAAGAACTTCTTATCGCATTTTTGGAGATATACAAATACAACTTTTTTCTTTCCCACTTCCTTTTGTAGAGGAAATATTAAAAGGTTTTGTTTGCTACTGAAATAGTGAAATGTGTGTTAAATTTGCAGAAGGCATATAGACTCAGTTCTATTTAAGCAAATGATCCCAAGCTAAAGGGAATATTCCCAGGAGGCCGTGAGTTACTCAAAGGTTAACATTACCCCATGGGTCTCACTTTACCAAAGCGTTAATTGGGGTTGAACTTCCAGGACAAACTGCATAATAATAGACCTAAATATGGGAACATAGGGATGAAACAGTAATGTTTGCTTCACAATGCCCTGACGATCTGTTCAAGTTACGAGAAGCCTGTCTTAGGATACGTGGGTGTGTGTTATTGAATGAAAGGATGACCCTAGTTCTGACTTTAGCGGAGAAGTTGCGGAATGTCCGATGCTAAAGCATTTGATTCCTCTACCAGGCGGTTCTGTCATTGAAACAGGAATGACGTCTAATCCCTCTACCAGAGATCAGACTAGAAGTGTGTTAGATTATACCCAGAAAGTGCTATTGAGCTTCAAGTTCTCCTAATAACCTCCCCTTTGGTACTGAGTACTATAATACGATCCAAATAAATCTGAACCATTTCAATAGGCCATAACTTCTGAACCAATAATAGTACACACGTACAACTTTGGGAGAATATAATACACAATTGGGAGATCACATTACACTATTTACATCTCAGAGAAAATTTTGGAAGTGTCCTCCACCAGCATCTATACATGTTTGTACTCGTCTCACCATATTCTCTCAAGTTTTTTGGAGAGTATCCTCGCCAATGTTACTTATTTCGGTTCGAATGGATTCCGTAGCCTATTCTTGTACAGTATAATTTTTAGATACCCTCACAACAAAAACTCCGGTGAGGTTAGGTCAGGGGATCTGGGGGGGGGGGGTGCCACAGACCTTTTGATATTATTAGATTATCAAAGAAACTGGTTACAAGTGTCATGGTGTCATTAGATGTATGACACGTTGCTGCATCTTGCTCTCAATTCGATATCATCCAGCTGCTACACAAATGTCTTGAAGATACTCATATAAACTTCAGTGTCTACAGTCGTACCTAAGACCAAAGATCCATAGATACTGATAGAGGACAACTCAAAGTTGTACGTGTATTCTATTATTGATTCAAAAGTTATGGTCCGCTGAAATGGTTCAGGTTTATATGGATCGGAGTATATATTCATATCTTTATGTATCCCACACAGATTTTACACATATCTATTACTTTGTCGTCAGAGATTCTGTGGTACTATTCTCCAGTTTTCTGGGCTCATTTGAGTATCATTTCACCCATTTCATTCATTGTCTTGTGTGACTTAACTTTGGAGGACGTAAAAATTCTGAATCCCTCGCTTTACCTTAATTCACTTCGCCCCTTGTTGTAGCGGTATTTATTTTTCCTCGTTGGTAGCACTGATTAAGTAACTATCATAACAACAAGGAGGATTATGGATTTAAAAAATTGTATATTTCCTTATTCTGCTAGTTTGTGGAACAGTTTAAATGCATATTCGTTATAAATCTATCTTAAACGAAGTTAAAAAATAACAAAATGTCAGAAATGCAGCAATGGCATACTTCGTTTCCGTAAAAGAAGCTCGATTTGTCACTGAGACTGACAAAACACAATCGTATTACACCGTCAACTGTCTCAGGTAGTTAACTTCTTCGTTCCAACAAAACAATACACTATCGTCACCTAGGGAACAGATTTTGAAATACTAATACGAGTCACTCACGCTCACCTTGCTTGGCCCAAAATGTTCTACTTTAAGCAAATGCTAACATATATGAAAGTACAGTCTTACTGTGGATTCTGATCCTGGAAATGAAACAGCTGATGTTTTAGCAAAGAAAGTTGTAAAATCAATTTAATGGAAAACAAAATGTTATGTATTAGGTAAGAGGATTGTTAAAAGAAACATAACCTCAAATTATAGTCAACAAATATCACTACGAAATCAAGAATGGAAGAAAACTTTTGGATCATCACTCAACACTTCTTGATTTAACAAGAAAATCTTCTGTTACTACATCTTGACTTATTGCTTGAATAAATGTCTTTTCATAATTAGAATGATGGCTTTATCGTACTCCAAAGAAGAAGAAACACACATAGAACATATAAAAGTTGTGATTCATTGTTTCTTTCCAACTCTAATAACAAAATATTGGGAAACAAGATTTCATTAGCTCCTGAGAATTAAATACACACTCACACAATTGTAGAATGGAAGTTGGTATTGCTCCGTTATGTTATATTGCTCCAGGTTTCCAGATGCTCTTTTCTCAACTTCTCTTTCTGTCGCTTTTTTTCCTTATTAAAGTTTTGTCTTGCTGCGTCTTCAGAACGATGAACGAAATAAATTAATTATGACATAAATGAGTTCAGAATGCTTGACATTTAAATTATCTCCTGCAAGTATTCCTGGCGAGAAACCAGTATTCATATTTCAGGTATGATAAGGGAGGTCTGCAGTTTGCGAACATTCGCCTTAGTTTATTATTATTACAACAGCAGCCTAGCGTGTTCCTTTGTTTAGGCTTTGTGTATAAAATTGAAAAGTATAAATTTGTTTTAATTAACGTTCTCCTACCTTAAGCTATACCGGACGATGAATGAAATAATGCTCAAATGGCTACCGCAACATGAAGATGACAGCACTTGTAAATAAAAGCTAGTGAATTTCCTTATTCATCTCCAAAGTTTCAGCCATTTTAGACGCTCAGTTGTTATGTAACAGTCGTTTTTCTTTTTAGTTCACGTCCTCCAACTTTAAGTCATATCGGACGATGAATGGAATGCGTAAAATGATCCTCAAATGAGCCCAGTGTCTATAGAGCTTAGAGTTATCCGACATGCGTGTTTTAGGGATAAGGGAAAACCCCGCAAAAATCTTATCCAGGTAACTCACCCTGACCGAGATTCGAACTAGGGGCAGACACACTACCACCAAGCTACCGAGGCGGGCTAGTCATTTGAGTGAGTTGATGTGAGTCTTTTTATGTAAATGGACAAAATGGAGCATTCAACTATCATTAAATATTTGTTTTTGAAAGGCAATGCGTCTACGCAAATCAAAGATGAGTTGGATTCTGTGTATGGGGACTCTGCACCATCATTTACCACAGTGAAATTTTGGGCAGCTGAATTTAAACGTGGCCGTAAGAGTTTGGGAGACGGTGAATGTTCGGGACGTCCAAAAACTGCAAATACCGAAGAAAACATCCCCAAAGTTCATCAAATGGTGCTAGACGACCTCCGAATTAAAGTGAGAGAGATAGAAGAGCCTATGAACATGTCAAAAGAATGTGTTTGTCACATATTAAATCAACATTTAGACATGAGAAAGCTGTCCACGCGTTGGGGCCACGTTTGCTCACGTTAGACCAAATCCCCAACGCTCTGTTGGCGCAGTTTAGTCGCAACAAATCCGAGTTTTGGCGCCGATTAATTACTGTAGATGAAACTTAGATACACCATTATACGCCCGAAACAAAAATACAGTCCAAGTAGTTGACTGCAAAGGGGGAAGCGGCCCCCAAAAAAGCAAAAACAGTTTTTTTTTCGCTGGGAAAGTAATAGTGATTGGAAAGTACAGCGCGATCCATATAAACCTGAACTATTTCAATAGGCCATAACTTCTGAACCAATAATAGGACTCACGTGCAACTTTAGGATAATATAATACACAATTGGGAGATTACATTACACTATTTACATCTCAGAGAAAATGTTGGAAGTGTCCTCCACCAGCATCTATACATGTTTGTACTCGTCTTATCATATTCTCTCAAGTTTTACGGAGAGTATCCTCGCCAATGTTACTTATTTCTGTTCGTATGGACTCCTTCAGAACATTAATTGTCCGTAATGATCATATTGTAACTAATCAACGCACAGTAACTGCTGCTTACTATTGTAATGTACTGATGGGGCCACTGAAAAAAAGCGACCAGATCTCGCAAGGAGAGGATGGATCTTGCATCAGGATAATAGCCCTGCTCATCGAGCTCGTGCAACTCAAGATGTCATCGCAGAAATGGGCATTGAGATCATGCCACATCCACCTTATTCTCCGGATCTCACACCATACGATTTTCCTCTCTTCCCTAAAGTGAAACAGGAGCTTCATAGTCGCCATTTTCAAAATGATAAGGAGTTGAACAATGCTGTCATAGGTATCCTGAACAGACTGTCCAAAAATGGGTTCAATGAGTGTTTCGAACAATAGGTAAATCATTGGCATAATTGTATTTCATCCGAGGGAGAATAATTCGAAAGTGTGTAGGTAAATGTTGGTGAAATGTATGTATGTATTTATTGACTGCAATTGGGTACTACCCGGTGGCAGAGTTAAGAATACAGATCAAATTACAAATACTAGATTTACCACAATAACACAGTAAACAATACAAACATGATATTATTTTAACTTAACTCACTTAAAACATATCTAATTAATTCTCTATTTACATATTATATACCATTATACTTCAAAAGTTAAACTATAAACCATCTAGATTTTTTCTAAATTTCTTCAGCGACAGGGGACAGCCCTGAAAGACTGCTACAGGCAATTCATTCCATTCTTCAATGGTTCTATTAACAAAAGAAAATTTTCCTACGTCGGTTCTGTATCTTCTACCCTTAATTTTATACCTATGATCGTTTCGTCCATAATAATCCGTATTATCTAACCTTACACTAACGACCACCCATGCCTTTACACCAGCATTAGCTTTGAATAATGCTACCAACCTATGTTTTTTACGCCTAATTCTTAATTCCTCCCATTTAGTCTCATCTCCTTTTATAGGCCCAAAATACTTGCCTCTTTTTATGAATTTTATTGCCCTCTTCTGTATTTTTTCTAATGGATCGATTTGGTTAGCTCTATACGGGTCCCAGCATGCTACTCCATATTCCATAACCGGCCGCACTAAGGCCTTGTAGGCAATTTCCCTGGACCTAGCGCTCCCCTTTTTCAATATTCTCATTATGAAATGTAATGCCTTCCACGCATTCCTAGATGTGGAATTTACTTGTTCGTCCCATCCAGCATTACTTGCCAGGTACACTCCCAAGTATAACGCCATTATGTGTTAATTAAAACCTTAGTTCGGTTATTTATTGTAGGACCCTCGTACAAGTGTAGAAATGTGCTATTTTGTTCTCATGATTACATTATGTACTCAAATTGAATGTTCCATTCCGATTCGTCCACTATGACAATCCTATTGGGGACGATTAGGATTTGTTTCCGCTCAGAATAAAAATGAAAACGCAAATATACAGAAAATTCCAGAATGTCCAGACTTAAATATGAGGTAAACGCTTTCATATGTACGTGACAAATGGGACTTTTGTGAAATATTTTCAAAATGTCGATCACATTCACCCAGAATCATCCCACAACGTTAAATCTGCTAAACTCAATTATTTCAGTATTAGGAACCATATTAATGACTAAAACCTGGAGCACGTAACTTTTTAAAAAGCAACAACAAAATACCAAATTATAAACATCGCAAATAAACAAAAAATAAACATTTACCAAACCTTTAATAACCACATACTGTCAGTTTCAATAATTCCACAGGATGACGTAATCCCCTTTGCTCCGTAGTTGTATGTATGAGGTTAATACAGACTTAAACTAAAAGCTCCTGCATTATGAATGCTGCTGCTGCATGCTTCCAGCAACAGGTGATCAAAATGAACTGCTGTCCCCTTTTTTAATCCGGGGAATTGAGTTTAAACAGGGATGGGAGAGAGTGGGCTTTTAAATCCAGGGGTATTACCCCCACAACAAAAGCACTCCCAGTTAGCAAAAAATGCGATGTGTGGTACTGACCTGAACGTATCTACTCTTGTACAAACACTTATTGCTCTATCTACTTCTAGATAAACATTATCTTATTGTAGTTACAAGGGAATACAGTAGACTTTAAGTGATAGTCAAATGTTTTGGTCGTTATGTGATGTATACATGACTTTCTCTACTCTTGTACAAACACTTATTGCTCTATCTACTTCAAGATAAACTTTATCTTATTGTAGATACAAGGGAATACAGTAGACTTTAAGTGATAGTCAAATGTTTTGGTCGTTATCTGATGTATACATGACTTTCTCTACTCTTGTACAAACACTTATTGCTCTATCTACTTCAAGATAAACATTATCTTATTGTAGATACAGGGGAATACAGTAGACTTTAAGTGATAGTCAAATGTTTTGGTCGTTATGTGATGTATACATGACTTTCTCTACTCTTGTACAAACACTTATTGCTCTATCTACTTCTAGATAAACATTATCTTATTGTAGTTACAAGGGAATACAGTAGACTTTAAGTGATAGTCAAATGTTTTGGTCGTTTTGTGATGTATACATGACTTTCTCTACTCTTGTACAAACACTTATTGCTCTATCTACTTCTAGATAAACATTATCTTATTGTAGTTACAAGGGAATGCAGTAGACTTTAAGTGATAGTCAAATGTTTTGGTCGTTTTGTGATGTATACATGACTTTCTCTACTCTTGTACAAACACTTATTGCTGTATCTACTTCAAGATAAACATTATCTTATTGTAGTTACAAGGGAATACAGTAGACTTTAAGTGATAGTCAAATGTTTTGGTCGTTTTGTGATGAATACATGACTTTCTCTACTCTTGTACAAACACTTATTGCTCTATCTACTTCTAGATAAACATTATCTTATTGTAGTTACAAGGGAATACAGTAGACTTTAAGTGATAGTCAAATGTTTTGGTGTTTTGTTTTCTGTTTTAGGGCTATGTTGTTCACTAACAAAGATACACACACGGAGATAGGGAGACAGACTGAGTGGACAGTTTTTGGGGGAATGCAATTTTTCCCCAACTTACTGTAAATATGTTTCCGAAAAAGTAAAAACCTTGCCTAAATGCAGAACTAGAAGAGTTCGCATCCCGATTTATCATTCCATCTCCACAACACAAAACAAGTTGCAGAATTTAATTAAAGATAGCAGCACTAGAGTCGACAAAAATATGTACATTAATTACGTAAAGCAATATTCATGGGAGGCAGTTGTCAGATACCAGAATGTATTCGCTCTTTTGTTTTTTTCGTCGTTCTCCATATTGCGCTCTGCAGGCTCTCGACGTAATGTTTGTAAAACGTCCAGCGTTGTGTGGATAATACAATAAAAATACACATTTTACCCTTCAGTGACACATCTCGACTCGTACAAGAGAACATGGGCTATAACGAATCACTCAAGTTAACTGCTCAGTTTTTACTTCTATGGAAGGTATTGAGCTTCAAGTGCTCTAAGGATTAAACTTTAGAACTTTAAATGGAACTACTATTCTGATTACGTAACTAAGACAATGCGCTTGCTAATTATCAGTCAGATTTCTAAATACTAACAGCAAAACTGAACATTTGCAGAAGCACTTCTCAATAGTTGAATCTCATTTCTTCCCGAACAACAATGCTCTGTGTAGTGCAACAAATAAATGTTACTTCATTTGTGATAAAATAGAAAATTATCTTGAGTTTATAAACTGCTTTTCAGTTTATACAAATATAATAATTTGTAACTTAAAGCTTCACTTATATTAAATGATGATAATTATTATAAATTCTCCAGGATGGCGATTTCATGTATACTTATACACAACTTCAGCTGTTACGAGCGCTAGATGTTCATATGTTCTTGTCAGTACTACCAAAATCTGAAAATAAAACAAATTTAAAAATAGCATCGACTGCCGATGTTTAAAAATACATTACACGATGTTTTTTTAATAAATATCTTTTCCCAAACCATTAAATCTATCGGATCATTTTATTGTTATAATAATTTAACTTCTGGATTTATTTCATGGTTGAATGACCAAAAATGATCTGCTACGGCCGATTTATTAGTTTGTTTATACTTAATGTTACCAAAAGGTTCTTTCTTTCTGGTTTCTGGATTGATTACATTTTGTCTTTCCAATGTAAATTTTATCACAATCGGAACAATTAAACTCATAAATACCTGTTTCTACTATTAGGAATGTTTTGTTTTATAGAGAAATGCATTACATTTTCAATACTATATTTATTTTGAGGAACTAAAGTTACACCAAACTCTTTAAAAAAATTGAAAATGTTTATTAACCCAAGGATGGTAAAGAATTTTTATAAATTATAATCGTTTTTTATTTTTCTAAGGGTAGAAGTATCATTAACAGTTTTCTGATGTTTGAATTTTTCATTTTTTTATATATAAAGTCCTGCTGAAACACTACAGGAAACAAGATTATAAAGTCGCTGTCGCAGGTCGAAGAATATGTGAAGTGGAAGGAAAAGATGTCGTTAGTGAGCGTGTGGCACAAAAATGGTTCCAGTGTTTTAAAACTGGAGAAGAAAACACTAAAGATTTACCACGTTCTGGAAGACTTAAAGAATGGAATATTGAGAATACACGCCAAGTTTTGTGAGAAAATCCGCATAAAGTACCCGTATTGTTTCAGAAGAACTTGGTGTATCAAAAGATACCATACATCGCCACATTAAGAGATTTGGGAAATCTTACAGATGCTGTAGATCTGTACCTCAACAGACTGAACGTAGAGTAGATATCTGTCGTCAGGTTATCTGTAATCCCATGGCTGATAGATTTATCACATGTGATTTAAAATAGGAATATTACCGAAACAGTGACTTGATCCCCGCCAACCTGCCAAAGTCATCGTTAAAATCAATCAATTCGGTCCCAAACTATGGTGGATTTTCTTCAACAAGGCTTCGCGGGTGATCAGCAACAACTCCAAGTCCTTCTTCAGGCTCTGGCCATGGCGTTTACAATGACCGAAAGCTCGACGTTTATTAATTTGACTCGGCTGATCACCCGTGAAGCCTTGAAAGCTTCAAGTCTTACATGGATTTTTTGTTTATGTTGTAATTTACGGCCTCCAACGATAAGTCATATTGGACGATGGATGAAGTTGGTGAAATGATGCTCAAATGAGCCCAGGGTCTATGCAGCTTAGAGTTACTCAACATTTGTCTTTCAGGATAAGAAAAACCCTGGTAAAAACCTTATCCAGGTAACTCGCCCTAACCGAGATTTCAACTCGGAACTTCTTGAACTGAGGCAGACATGCTACCACCACGCTACCGAAGCGGGTTATGGTGGATTAGTTAATCGAAATAGAGTTCTATTGCAACATCCCATACTGCAGAACAACTATGGAAACAATTCAGGAATAGGGAAAACTCCAACTGCTACCACACCCAGTATACAGCCCTGATCTATATAGTAGCACCATTAATGGATATATGTAATTGTTCTATATCAACAGGCAAATTTCCTAATGTCTTAAAATTAATAAAAGTTGTACCAGTATTTAAGAAGGGAGATACAAAATATGTTGATAATTATAGACCTATTTCAGTTCAATCGGGGTTTTCAAAAATCTTGGAAACTGTTATGTTCAACAGGATATCTCCTTTTCTTGAAAAATATGTATTCAGTGATAAACAAAATGGATTTAGGAAAAATAAATCAATTTCTAATGCACTATACTCCTTTATGAAACAAACATTAGAAGGGTTTGAGGCAAATAATTATACTATTGGGATTTTTATTGATTTGTCTAAGGCATTTGATTTGGTTGACCATAATATTCTATTATCCAAACTTGAAGCCTATGGTATAAGAGGGGTATCTCATGATTGGTTTGAATCCTACCTTGAGGGTAGAAGACAGTATACTAAAGTAAATCATGAATTAAATGGTCATAATATTAACTCCAATATTGAAATTGTGAGATGTGGGGTTCCACATGGTTCTATCCTGGGACCACTGCTTTTTTCTAGTATATATTAATGACCTTTCACTTAATATTCCCCATGCAGAAACTATTCTATATGCTGACGACACTAATATAATAATCAGATGCAATAATTCTGAATACGTCTTCGTATTGTCACATGATCATCGAAGGCTCGATAAAACTAGCTGCCAGGAAAGAAAGAGACATATAGCGTCGAAGCCACACCTACCTCCATGTGCAGCGCTAATGACGTGCCGTGGAGAGACGGTGCGTGGAGAGGAGCATAGCCAGAGAAATTTCAGGACAGCTCCGTCACCATCGTGAAAGACCGTGATGCTTCGTGAATAGTCGGGAAACTTCTAGATACTGTAATTGGTGTACATAAAGTGATGCATTAGACTAGATGGCTCAGTTTAGGCAGGAAGCCGTAGGGAGTGCAATTGCTAGCGAGCAGTGTGCAGACAGACTAGAAGATTGCGTACGTGTGTGAGTTATCAGGGGTGTACAAAGCGTATTTCTACGGAAATAAAGAACGATTTGCATTTCTGCAAGTACGACTTGTTGAGTCCATGTTGAGTCCAGAGGCTCTACTCCCATTAGCCTTGAACCCGTAGGAACAAGACTCGGGCCTACTTCAACCAGGGAGTATCCGAGCTGTCCCAAAGGGCGCTCGCGTCCTCCGAGGGGCTTTCCATAGGGCAAGACCTAGAGACTAACAAGCCCCCCCCCCCAACTGGTCCTAGGGACACAAGACGGGATGGAAGTGGATACGCCACTTACGCGCGTCAACACTCAAGGTGAAGACTACCGATATGACCTCGGTGGGGCCGCCTGGTGATCTAGCACACCTTCTACTAGCTTTGCAGGCTAGTACCCGGAAACTTAATGGCTTCCCTCAACCCCGTCCGAAGACGTACCCGATTCCCACGGGTTTCGGGAACACACTGCCCCCTCGAGTCCATCCCAATCCGAACAACTCCCGAAGGAGGGAGTCGGCTGTTCGGCCCGAGGTTCCTCTAGTAACGTCAGAGTGCTAGGGGTCCGCAGCGCCCGCACTTTGGCAGCTGAAAGGGACGGATCCCTTCCCCTATGGGATCTGCAAGTTCGACTATCAATTTCACGAACCCACAAAGTCACAGTATTTAAAACCAGAGACTGGTACCATCGTGAGATAATGAATCTCGCTGAATGATGGCCCAATACTTTGAAAATCATTTAATTACTTCTAAGAACACACTTCGAATAACTTTTTTCTTAAAATAGAATCTTAGTGTGGCTGCTTCGAAAATCCCCTTAATCCTTCCCTGCTATGTAACCTTTCATGTAGTCTACAGTTTAGCATATCAATGTAACAGCATTTACAAACTACAACTACACATTTAGGTTAAAAAGGAATAGTAGGACTGTAAGCAGTACCCCGCATACATGATACAAAACTCCTGGCATTGAGTTAACTCACAATTATTATGTTTATCATACTCTACACAACACTGTATAGCTACACAAAACACATTACATGGCTTAACACACATACTCTACTGTTTACAGCAATTAGCTACTCAATTCAGAGCCTTTAGAGTGGAATTTAGCTTTTATTTCGTTTAGAAGTTTTCATTTCTGAGCAGCAAATATATCACTTAGTACCTAACAAAACTTCTCCATCTGTTTTTCTAAGGGGATACATAGTGAAACATGAAATATGAAAAACAAATGACTGTAAACCAGCAATCTAAGTTTAATACATAACCTTAAAACACAACTTCCATGAAATCTGCAGTTTAACGTGCAAGACAAAGAGTATTACTGCAAAACTACAAAACCCTATACCCAGTTTATAAAATACAAGCAGCATACCACTTCCATAATGTAAAACTGTTGATATTGTGGCATTTACCAGTTCAGTTCATTCAAAAAATCTGTCACTACTTACACTCTTCACAAAGTTACATGCACTGCTAAATAACATTCGAAATACTTCAATTTTCTTTTGTTTCTCTACTGTAGTTAGATATATACCGGGGAACACGTAATAATAACGACGCAATGTAACATTTCAGGTTAATTCACTTATGTAGAATATTTCGACAGTAAAACTTCTTGTTACTTTCATTACAGAAATCGTGTAACAAATGAATATATCGGAGGTTGACTGAAATGATGTTCAAATAAGTACAGGGTACATGAAGCTTAGAGTTACCAGACATTCATCTTTCAGGATAAGAGAAAACCTACAACGTTAAGTCATATCGGACGATGAATGAAATGATGTTCAAATAAGTACAGGGTACATGAAGCTTAGAGTTACCAGACATTCATCTTTCAGGATAAGAGAAAACCTTCAACGTTAAGTCGTATCAGACGATGAATGAAATGATGTTCAAATAAGTACAGGGTACATGAAGCTTAGAGTTACCAGACATTCATCTTTCAGGATAAGAGAAAACCTCCAACGTTAAGTCGTATCAGACGATGAATGAAATGATGTTCAAATAAGTACAGGGTACATGAAGCTTAGAGTTACCAGACATTCATCTTTCAGGATAAGAGAAAACCTACAACGTTAAGTCATATCGGACGATGAATGAAATTATGTTCAAATAAGTACAGGGTACATAGAGCTTAGAGTTACTAGACATTCATCCTTCAGGATAAGAGAAAACCTTCAACGTTAAGTCGTATCAGACGATGAATGAAATGATGTTCAAATGAGTAATGGGTACATAGAGCTTAGAGTTATCAGACATTCATCTTTCAGGATAAGAGAAAACCTCCAACGTTAAGTCATATCGGACAATGAATGAAATGATGTTCAAATAAGTACAGGGTACATAGAGCTTAGAGTTACCAGACATTCATCTTTCAGGATAAGAGAAAACCTACAACGTTAAGTCATATCGGACGATGAATGAAATGATGTTCAAATAAGTACAGAGTACATAGAGCTTAGAGTTACTAGACATTCATCTTTCAGGATAAGAGAAAACCTCCAACGTTAAATCATATCGGACGATGAATGAAATGATGTTCAAATAAGTACAGGGTACATGAAGCTTAGAGTTACCAGACATTCATCTTTCAGGATAAGAGAAAACCTACAACGTTAAGTCATATCGGACGATGAATGAAATGATGTTCAAATAAGTACAGAGTACATAGAGCTTAGAGTTACTAGACATTCATCTTTCAGGATAAGAGAAAACCTACAACGTTAAGTCATATCGGACGATGAATGAAATGATGTTCAAATAAGTACAGAGTACATAGAGCTTAGAGTTACTAGACATTCATCTTTCAGGATAAGGGAAAACCTACAACGTTAAGTCATATCGGACAATGAATGAAATGATGTTCAAATAAGTACAGGATACATAGAGCTTAGAGTTAATAGACATTCATCCTTCAGGATAAGAGAAAACCTCCAACGTTAAGTCATATCGGACGATGAATGAAATGATGTTCAAATAAGTACAGGATACATAGAGCTTAGAGTTACCAGACATTCATCTTTCAGAATAAGAGAAAACCTCCAACGTTAAGTCATATCGGACGATGAATGAAATGATGTTCAAATAAGTACAGGGTACATAGAGCTTAGAGTTACCAGACATTCATCTTTCAGGATAAGAGAAAACCTCCAACGTTAAGTCATATCGGACGATGAATGAAATGATGTTCAAATGAGTACAGGGTACATAGAGCTTAGAGTTACCAGACATTCATCTTTCAGAATAAGAGAAAACCTCCAACGTTAAGTCATATCGGACGATGAATGAAATGATGTACAAATGAGTACAGGGTACATAGAGCTTAGAGTTACCAAACATTCATCTTTCAGGATAAGAGAAAACCTCTAACGTTAAGTTATATCGGACGATGAATGAAATGATGTTCAAATAAGTACAGGGTACATAGAGCTTAGAGTTACCAAACATTCATCTTTCAGGATAAGAGAAAACCTCTAACGTTAAGTTATATCGGACGATGAATGAAATGATGTTCAAATGAGAACAGGGTACATAGAGCTTAGAGTTACCAGACATTCATCTTTCCAACGTTTGCCGGACGATGAATGACATTCATATATATGACATTCACTTGTTTTCTTTGTACAGTTTGAATGCATTTATGTCATTTTGCCCCTTTGATAAATCTACATTAATTTCTTGATGAGTTTCCTGGAGTCGCTGCTGTTCGCGTCAACTCTGCCTTCCTGGTTTGTCGCTTTCTTATCGGCTTCATTCTTTTCCTCACTGTGATGTCACATCGATCCAATGTCTTATGTCTGCCACTTTCACTTGCTTGTGTTCGGATCTGCTTTAGTGATGATATCAATTCCTGAAAGGCAAGCGATTGTCTTTAGGAACACAGTGAAGGTATTTCCTCTTTTAGCGCACCTAACTGTACACAATTTATCTGACCGGAGAGAAAAAATCGCATCCAGAGGAAACCTTTATTGCGGGACATTCATCACCGACGCCGGGATGAGGGAAGGCGTACAACTCCCATTTATTTGAAGTCCGCGCTCTCTTTCACTCTCGCCCTTATGCTCGGCGATGATCGCGCATGGAAATTCCTGGACGAATTGGTGTCAGGGAAATCTCTTTAGAGACAGCACACTCCACAGCGAAATACTCAATCGCACGCAGGCGAGAATTTCCATCTCTGCTATTGTATGTCTACTTCCGCATCTCATCTCTGGCATTCAATTACACCCCCTTCGACGTATCCTATAATCCTCTTAAAGTATAACAATTCAAATTAAATTATGCCAAAAATATGAACGAGTTCAAAACCTCCTTTCTTACTACAGTGCAACTTTGTTTATCCTTTGGCTCCTGAAATAAAACATCAATTTTTCCATGTTTGTTACTGCTTGTGCGTGGGTTCAAACAGCAGTGAGCTTCTGTTGTCTCAGTTTAGCGTATCGCTTACGAGTAGCGTGATCTCACATCCGCTTTAACATTAGAAGTTTATTTTCCAATGTTTCGACTTGACTCTCGAAATAGAACATCAATTTCTCTATGTTTGTTACTGCTGATACGTTGGTCATAACAGTAGTGAGCTTCTGTTGTCTCAGTTTAGTGTATCACTTACGAGTAGCGTGATCTCACATCCGCTTTAACATTAGAAGTTCATTTAGCAATGTTTCGACTTGTACACTTATATGTTTTTCTTCAATATTGTTTTCTGGCAAGTTAAACACAGCAGTCCGTGACTGTATCAACGTTTCTCTTCTAACCTGGTCCCAAGCAGATGGGGAGACAACCTGGAATTCGAGGAATGTATCGTTTTAAAAAATCAGGTTCGTGCTATGTCTACGGCCGGGTTAACGAAATTTTACTGTAATTAGCTTTATGTGAACGGGACATTGTAATTCGACTTGTACAAGCTCTTTTGGGTTTACGAGGGGGGAACCGAAAGAAACCGGACTCCGAGGGCGCTGCCACTCGTAGACGTAGTGCGGGATTCTCACGCTAGATGGTGTTAGTAGAGGCCTTCATCTAACAGCTGTGCAGACGGCGTCAGGGTAGAGCTGAAGGTGCAAGTGTGGTATTGTGTTTCTCTGACTGTTGGCGGGTTACCTCTGCGAAGTCGTTATGGCAACTTTAAAAGAACAAAGAGTGTGTGTGTGTGAAATTTTGTTTCCTGCTTAAAAAAAAAAAAAAAAAAAAAAAAAAAAAAAGATTGCAACGGAAATACACCAAATGCTTCAGGACGCTTTCCGGGAGTAAACTATGAGCCGCACACAGGTTTTCGAGTGGTTTGGGCTCTTTAAACGTGGTGAGATGTGTGTTGAAGACCAAGCTCGTTCTAGACGCCCTGCAACATCGCGAAATGAGGAGCACATTGAAAAGGTCCGCCAAAAGATTAACGAGGACCGTCGCCAAACGATTGACCAGAGACAGGAATCAGTTGGAGCTCGTGCCAGCGGATTTTGAGGGAGGATTTGCACATGAGACGTGTTGCTGCTAAATTTGTTCCGCGCCTTCTCACACAGGAGCACAAAACCATCCGCATGAATGTGTGTCAGGACTTGAAAACAGAGATTGCACGTGATCCAAACTTCTTGAACAAAGTCGTTACAGGGGATGAGAGTTGGTGTTACGGGTATGACCCAGAAACCATGCAAGCGTCAAGCCAGTGGAGGACTCCCAACTTTACCAGACCAAAAAAGCAAGACAAGTGAGGTCAAATGTGAAGACGATGATCATTTTTTTTTTTTTTTTTTTTTTTTATGTTCGTGGAACTGTGTATCGGGAATTCGTAGCCCCTGGCCAGACTGTTAACCAGCACTTTTACTTGGATGTTTTAAGGCGACTGCGAGAGGATGTGAGGAGGAAATTTAGCAATCAGGTAACTGGTTTCTGCATCACGACAACGCTCCAGCACACACGGCCTTACGAGTGACTCACTATATGGCAACTTAGAGGTGGTCTGTCGTTCCCCACGCTCCATATTCGCCGGATCTAGCCCCGTGCGACCGTTTCCTATTTCCACGAATGAAGAAAACGCTAAAAGGGGAGCGTTATGGCGATGTGGAGGCGGTAAAAACAGCTTCGCAAAGGGCACTGGACAATACCAAACTTGAAGAATTCCAAACATACTTCCAACAATGGGAAAAGAGACTTGACAAGTGCATCGTATGTAATGGTGAGTATTTTGAAGGTGACTGAAGTAATTTTTAAAGGGTTCAACAATAAAGTTTTTATGACAATAATCCAGTTTCTTTTGGATCCCCCGTCGTATGTCTCTTGCATATAATATCAGAAAAAATACATTTTCCCTAAATTGGCAAAAGAAAAGGGAAGTTCAAATCTCTGCTGGAGCAGATATACGACTGAGCGCATTGGAAGTAAGGATCAATACTTGTATGCAGATATCGAGACAGGAATGCACTTCGACGGTAACTAAAGGAATGATGCTGGACTCAGCATGCAATGTGTTAGAAATGTCTGGAACCAGACACTTTTAGTGCCCATTAATACCGCATCAATTGCAAAAGTTTTACATAACTGCGAATGGAGCGAATGAAGTAATGAACTTGTAGAGGGCTCTGAATTTATGTTTCACATCGAAGGCAAAGTACATTAAAAAGTTTTAGCAAACAGCTCATGCCGACACTGCTGAGTAAGTCCTATATTTATATAATAATAGCCTTAAAGCAGTCACTGCATCAAATAGATAAGTACTGTAATGAATTAAATTTGAAGGTTAATACTCAAATCTGCTTCCTAGCTGACGATAGTGTATTGTTTTGTTAGAACGAAGAAGTTAACTATCTGAGACAGTTGACTGTGTAATACGATTGTGCTTTGTCTTAGTGAGAAATTGGGCTTCTTTTACGGAAGCGAGGTATGTCATTGCTCCATTTCTGCTCCATTTCGTTTAGGATAGATTTATAACGAATGTACATTGAAATTGCTTCAGAAGCTTGTACAATAAGAAAATACAGACTTTCTTACATCCATAATCCTCCTTGCTGTTATGATAGTTACACAAACAGTGCTGCCAACGGGCAAAAATAAATGCCACTACAGCACAGGGCGAGGCAGATTAAGGCAAGGTGAGGAATTTAAATTTATTTTTATTTACGTCCTTCAACATTGAGTTATATAGGACGATGAATAAATGATGCTCAAATGAACCCAGAAAAATATAGAATGTTACTACGAAATCTTTGTGGGCTGGCGCTGTGGGAAACAAGGAATTCATATATGTAAAATGTGTGTGAGATACATGAGATACAAATGTGAGATTTGTTTCTGCTCTGAATAAAAATGAAAACAGAAGTATACAGAAATTGTTAGCATTTTACATAATCTAGAATGTCTAACCTTCAATATAAAGTAAAAGCTTTCATATTTACGTGACAAATGGAGCTTTAGTGAAAGATTTTCAGAATGTTGGTTCTATTTACCCGCAATTATCTTATCAGTGCTTAAGAAAGGGACAGAACTGAGTAAATTTGAAAGGCGAAGAAAGTAAAGTGGTTACAGACTTTATATTTGTAGTTGTTAAATTGGAAAAATGGAGAAATAGAATTTTCAAAAGAAACAGATTTATCAAAAGGAAGAAAGCATGGTATCAAAATCGAACGACACTTCATAAAAATCACTTGAAGAGCCTTCATGGCTACCAACCTTCTGCCAGTGAAATATCTTGGGCTGCTATTGGACACTCGACTTACTTGGAACGCGCACATGTGTCGGTCTGTTACACTTGCGTCTGCCCGGCTATAAACAGACGCATCTCACTTGTTTATGAATCATCCTTTCTTCTTTATAGGCCACGCCGTGGCTCAGCGGTTAGACCGCTTGGCTATCACCAAAGCGGCCCGGGTTCGATCCCAGGCGACCGCAAAGTGAGATTTGTGGTGGACAACATGGCGCTGGGGCGGGTTTTCTCCGGGATCTCCGGTTTCCCCCGCCATTCCATTCCACCGGTGCTCCATCTTCATCTCATGTATCATCAGTGTCATCGCCTGCGGTGCCGTATGTAGTAAAAGCGGGCGTTAAACACTACACATTCCATTTTTCTTCTTATTTACACATTTCTTCTCTATTCTATTGTTACCTATGCAGCTCCAGTGTTGAGTAATAGCAGAGATAATAATTACAAAACAGAGTGCTCCGTACAGCTACAAATGCAGAAACCAACAACTTCATAACAAGTTTGGTCTTCTACCCGTTCACCAGTACATCCGACAGCTGGTACGAACTTTCTTTTACCATCTCTAGGAGGTTCCAGGAGCTGTTATCTACAATACTCAACATTTCATTGGGTGCCACCCACACATTGGTGACAGAAACATTACACATGAGACGTGTTTGTGCGCGATGTGTTCCAAGACTGTTGATTCCCGAACAAAATGACATACGCATGTAGGTCTGCATGCAGTTAAAGTTGATGTTAGAGAAAGATCTGGAGTTTCATTCAAACGTAATCACTGCTGATGAAACTTGGCTACATCATTTTGATCCTGAGAGCAAACGGCAAAGCTAAGTGTGGAAATCTCCTTCATCACCAATCCCCAAAAAGCAAAGGTGGTTGCTTCTACTGAGAAAGTTATGGTCATCTCATTCTTTGATATTCATGGAATGGTTTATCAGCATGTTGTACTTGCACACACATCAGTAACTGTACAATACTACAGGGATGTCCTGAAAACATTGCAAGTCCGTATCAGGCGCAAAAGACCACATTTCCGTGAAGCAGGCTGGATGCTGCACCACGATAATGCGCGGCCGCATATTGCCAATGTTGTTGCTGAATATCTTGCAAAAATCAACGTGAAGTGTAACACTCACCCTCCCTATAGTCCGGATTTAGTACCCTGTGACTGTTTTCTATTCCCTAACTTGAAGAAACACCTTCATGGGAGACATTATCCATCATCAGAAGCAGTGGTGAAGGCTGCGCAGACGATTTTGAAGGTTCTCTCAAAAAAGAGAAGGACCATCAAAATTATGAGGATGAATAAAGGTACGTTTTATTGAACAGCCCTCGTACAAGAAAATAATCGTGTGTCAACTGTCAGTTAACAGTTGCCAAGAAGAAATCACTACATATCTCCTGTCACCTCCTCATTCTAGTACACTGCATTACTGGAAAACTATGTAAGAAAGAATTAGCCGTTAAATATTTGTGTATTCTACCTACAACAGTTTTCTCTGAAAGACTGTTTAGTACAGCAGGACTTATATGTGACAGAAAAATAAGTAGACTTGACCCTGAAACAGTGAGAATGCTAGTATTTTTGAACAAAAGCTTATAAAAGTATACTGCTTTTGTCTAATATAGGGCTTAAAAATAACAACACTGACCATTACACCTATTTAATTTTATTGGCATTATACAGTTCTTTTTTGTATTGAAACTAGAACTAGAAATGACGGATCCGCTTTCGTGTAAAATTTCGAGTATGTATGCTGCATTACATTCTACCATTTCACCTAAAATATTTATTTTACAGTCGTAACTCCTTTGTCACATCATTACTAACAGTTTTAAGGGTGTGTTCACCCAGATTGAATTTGTAATGACAAAAGAACGCTTGCCATTATCCAAGGAGTCTTTGAACCCGGCAGCGAACCAGCTTTATGAGACCGTCTTTTCATCCGCCTTTCAAAATCATCAGTAGCTGTGCGTAAAAGGTAAGCGCTGAACCTCGAAAAGGGATTATACAGATAATATAGAGCAGCCGAGCTCTATTCATTTTCATTGGATAAGAGACATCACCTTACAAATCTCCAAATTTGAAAGGACGATCTCTCCTTTCAAAAACAGAACCTTTCTTTATCGAACTATATTACACACAACGAAAACTTTCGCTCTTGTACATATCCATTATTCCTACAAACACTTATTGCCCTATCTACTTCAAGATAAACATTATCTTATTGTAGTTACAAGGGAATACAGTAAACTTTATGTGATTGACAAATGTTTTAAACAGCTGAAGGCTATGTGGTGTATCTGAAATTCTATAAATGTCCTTTTCATGTTATAGAGGAATAAAAGAAAGTGCACCTAGTATTACTTTTCTATAAATCTAACTTACGTTTTATATTGTAACGTCGAGTGCCAGTGGAGGGAACTTCAGGATTAGCTATTATCATTGTTTTAGCAATTGAATATGCTGATGCTAGAAGCAGCCCACGGGTTTTACCTCAGTATCAGGTGAGTTTAAGCTAATTGTAGAACGCTGTTTGATGTAAGAAAGTTGGTTGTCCGGACCATTTACATCAGCAATTTATCATTTTGTAACGGGCGCCTTTACCATCCATCATCATTTGATGGCGCTAAAAGCCTTGTTTTGTACGTCGTTAAATTAAAATGCCTGACAAGGGTTTTCATCTTACAATCAATATTGTGTTTAGTCGAGTCTCACAAAACGGGAGAAGTAACATCGATGAGGTTCTGCAGCATGACTCGGCCTGTAGTCGGTTCGACTACAGTGGCTATAGGCTTTTTCTTTAGTTTCCCTGGTTGGTCATTTGAAGATCATTACACCATATCAGTCACTGTATGATACTACTTATCGTTGGAGGTTTTCTCTTATCCTAAAAGATGAATGTCTGGTAACTCTAAGCTCTATGCACCCTGTACTTATTTGAACATCACTTCATTCATCGTCCGATATGACTTAACGTTGGAGGTTTTCTCTTATCCTGAAAGATGAATGTCTGGTAACTCTAAGTTCTATGTACCCTGTACTTATTTGAACATCACTTCATTCATCGTCCGATATGACTTAACGTTGGAGGTTTTCTCTTATCCTGAAAGATGAATGTCTGATAACTCTAAGCTCTATGTACTCTGTACTTATTTGAACATCATTTCATTCATCGTCTGATATGACTTAACGTTGGAGGTTTTCTCTTATCCTGAAAGATGAATGTCTGGTAACTCTAAGCTCTATGTACCCTGTACTTATTTGAACATCATTTCATTCATCGTCTGATATGACTTAACGTTGGAGGTTTTCTCTTATCCTGAAAGATGAATGTCTGGTAACTCTAAGCTCTATGTACTCTGTACTTATTTGAACATCATTTCATTCATCGTCCGATATGACTTAACGTTGGAGGTTTTCTCTTATCCTGAAAGATGAATGTCTGATAAATCTAAGCTCTATGTACCCTGTACTTATTTGTACATCATTTCATTCATCGTCCGATATGACTTAACGTTGGAGATTTTCTGTTATCCTGAAAGATGAATGCCTGATAATTCTAAGCTCTATGTACCCTGTACTCATTTGAACATATGACTTAACGTTGGAGGTTTTATCTTATCCTGAAAGATGAACGTCTGATAACTCTAAGCTCTATGTACCCTGTACTCATTTGAACATCATTTCATTCATCGTCCGATATGACTTAACGTTGGAGATTTTCTGTTATCCTGTAGGATGAACGTCTGATAACTCCAAGCTCTATGTACCCTGTACTCATTTGAACATCATTTCATTCATCGTCCGATATGACTTAACATTGGAGGTTTTCTCTTATCCTGAAAGATGAATGTCTGGTAACTCAAAGCTCTATGTACCCTGTACTTATTTGAACATCATTTCATTCATCGTCCGATATGACTTAACTTTGGAAGTTTTCTGTTATCCTGAAAGATGAATGTCTGGTAACTCTAAGCTCTATGTACTCTGTACTCATTTGAACATCATTTCATTCATCGTCTGATATGACTTAACGTTGGAGGTTTTTTCTTATCCTGAAAGAAGCAATCTGATCGTCACGTCACATGTGACGAGAGGGTGCATGTAAATCTTTTATCACTTCCTTTGGTACAGGATGCATGTTGTAGAAACTGCTCGCAGTAAAATTGTGTTCACAGCTGGCAGTGACAGGCGGAGGTCTATGTAAAGCAAATATCCAGCTGCATGTGTGCGGTAACATCAAAGGAATGAAAATATCGCAGTTCCACATAGCCGTTGTGTTCCTTAACGCGGTCGCTGTTACTAGATATTCATCTGGAATCTGTTAACGAAAAATTGGTTAATTACCGAAATAATCATAGATGGCGTGTTAATGTTACGAAGTTACAGGAGGCAGCGTTTTTCAACCGTTTTAGTAGGTACGATTAATATTCTATTGACAGTTTAGGGATAAAATGAGGGAACTCGTTCAGCATGGGTTTAATGCACTTCTTTACCGCGTATACCGTTTAGCATTCATAATTCCTTCTACAATGTGAATTTTCTCTACTAAATAAGCATAAATTCTACCCCAAATTATTACTTTAGTGGGATGCTTCACATTCTGTACCACACATTCGTTTCTAAATGTTTCTCCTGGCCGCATTCTGACATTTTGAGGACTTTCTTAAACTACTGAAAGCATTGTTTTTTTCATTGAAGACCTTCAGGAAACAAAAATCTCTGATATATACTTAGCGATAAGTAGAAAAGATACTTTCAAATAAACGTAAGGATAAATTTTGAAATTCCAAAGAACAGTTTCTGAAAATAAACATTATTTCAAGAAAATATTTATCTGTTTAAATACTTTGCATGCCTTAACCCAGTCTTCAGATTTCTATTCCTTGAATGTTTTCCCAAGCAAGATGTTCTTTCATCATGGTGGGGGTTAGTTTTTGTTTCTGCGAGAATTTCTTGCCTTTAAACCACTATGAGTTCTCATAAACACATGAGACAACTACCTTAATGACGACTTACTATGCTGTAAGTACTTTAAGGCCCGGGCTTTATAGTTAACCACTAGGAGTTCTCATAAACACATGAGACAACTACCTTAATGACGACCTACTATGCTGTAAGTACTTTAAGGCCGGGCTTTATAGTAAACCCCTAGGAGTTCTCATAAACACATGAGACAACTACCTTAATGACGACTTACTATGCTGTAAGTACTTTAAGGCCCGGGCTTTATAGTAAACCACTAGGAGTTCTCATAAACACATGAGACAACTACCTTAATGACGACTTACTATGCTGCAAGTACTTTAAGGCCCGGGCTTTATAGTAAACCACTAGGAGTTCTCATAAACACATGAGACAACTACCTTAATGGCGACTTGCTATGCTGTAAGTATTTAAGGGCCGGGCTTTATAGTCAACCACTAGGAGTTCTCATAAACACATGAGACAACTACCTTAATGACGACTCACTATGCTGTAAGTACTTTAAGACCCGGGCTTTATAGTTAACCACTAGGAGTTCTCATAAACACATGAGACAACTACCTTAATGACGACTTACTATGCTGTAAGTACTTTGGGACCCGGGCTTTATAGTAAACCACTAGCAGTTCTCATAAACACATGAGACAACTACCTTAATGACGACTTACTATGCTGTAAGTACTTTGGGACCCGGGCTTTATAGTTAACCACTAGGAGTTCTCATAAACACATGAGACAACTACCTTAATGACGACTTACTATGCTGTAAGTACTTTGGGACCCGGGCTTTATAGTAAACCACTAGCAGTTCTCATAAACACATGAGACAACTACCTTAATGGCGACTTACTATGCTGTAAGTACTTTAAGGCCCGGGCTTTATAGTAAACCACTAGGAGTTCTCATAAACACATGAGACAACTACCTTAATGGCGACTTACTATGTTGTAAGTACTTTAAGTCCTGGGCTTTATAGTTAACCACTAGCAGTTCTCATAAACACATGAGAAAACTACCTTAATGACGACTTACTATGCTGTAAGTACTTTAAGGCCCGGGCTTTATAGTAAACCACTAGGAGTTCTCATAAACACATGAGACAACTACCTTAATGGCGACTTACTATGTTGTAAGTACTTTAAGGCCCAGGCTTTATAGTTAACCACTAGCAGTTCTCATAAACACATGAGAAAACTACCTTAATGACGACTTACTATGCTGTAAGTACTTTAAGGCCTGGGCTTTATAGTTAACCACTAGCAGTTCTCATTAACACATCAGACAACTAACTTAATGGCAACTCACTATGCTGTAAGTACTTTAAGGCCCGGGCTTTATAGTTAACCACTAGCAGTTCTCATAGATACATCAGACAACTACCTTATTGGCGACTTACTATGCTGTAAGTACTTTAAGACCCGGGCTTTATAGTTAACCACTAGGAGTTCTCATAAACACATGAGACAACTACCTTAATGGCGACTCACTATGCTGTAAGTACTTTAAGGCCTGGGCTTTATAGCTAACCACTAGCAGTTCTCATAGACACATCAGAAAACTACCTTAATGGCGACTTACTATGCTGTAAGTACTTTAAGGCCTGGGCTTTATAGCTAACCACTAGCAGTTCTCATACACACATCAGACAACTACCTTAATGGCGACTTACCATGCTGTAAGTACTTTAAGACCCGAGCTTTATAGTTAACCACTAGGAGTTCTCATAAACATATGAGACAACTACCTTAATGACGACTTACTATGCTGTAAATGCTTTAAGGCCCGTGCTTTATAGTAAACCACTAGGAGTTCTCATAAACACATGAGACAACTACCTTAATGACGACTTACTATGCTGTAAGTACTTTAAGGCCCGGGCTTTATAGTAAACCACTAGGAGTTCTCATAAACACATGAGACAACTACCTTAATGACGACTTACTATGCTGTAAGTACTTTAAGGCCCGGGCTTTATAGTAAACCACTAGGAGTTCTCATAAACACATGAGACAACTACCTTAATGGCGACTTGCTATGCTGTAAGTATTTAAGGCCCGGGCTTTATAGTCAACCACTAGGAGTTCTCATAAACACATGAGACAACTACCTTAATGACGACTTACTATGCTGTAAGTACTTTGGGACCCGGGCTTTATAGTTAACCACTAGGAGTTCTCATAAACACATGAGACAGCTACCTTAATGACGACTTACTATGCTGTAAGTACTTTGGGACCCGGGTTTTATAGTAAACCACTAGCAGTTCTCATAAACACATGAGACAACTACCTCAATGGCGACTTACTATGCTGTAAGTACTTTAAGGCCCGGGCTTTATAGTAAACCACTAGGAGTTCTCATAAACATATGAGAAAACTACCTTAATGACGACTTACTATGCTGTAAGTACTTTAAGGCCTGGGCTTTATAGTTAACCACTAGCAGTTCTCATAAACACATCAGACAACTAACTTAATGGCAACTCACTATGCTGTAAGTACTTTAAGGCCCGGGCTTTATAGTTATCCACTAGCAGTTCTCATAGACACATCAGAAAACTACCTTAATGGCGACTTACTATGCTGTAAGTACTTTAAGACCCGGGCTTTATAGTTAACCACTAGGAGTTCTCATAAACACATGAGACAACTACCTTAATGGCGACTCACTATGCTGTAAGTACTTTAAGGCCTGGGCTTTATAGCTAACCACTAGCAGTTCTCATAAACACATCAGACAACTACCTTAATGGCGACTTACCATGCTGTAAGTACTTTAAGACCCGAGCTTTATAGTTAACCACTAGGAGTTCTCATAAACATATGAGACAACTACCTTAATGACGACTTACTATGCTGTAAGTATTTTAAGGCCCGGGCTTTATAGTTAACCACTAGGAGTTCTCATAAACACATGAGACAACTACCTTAATGACGACTCACTATGCTGTAAGTACTTTAAGGCCTGGGCTTTATAGTTAACCACTAGTAGTTCTCATAAACACATAAGACAACTACCTTAATGACGACTTACTATGCTGTAAGTACTTTAAGGCCCGGGCTTTATAGTTAACCACTAGGAGTTCTCATAGACACATGAGACAACTACCTTAATGGCGACTTACTATGCTGTAAGTACTTTAAAGCCCGGGCTTTATAGTTAACCACTAGGAGTTCTCATAGACACATGATACAACTGCCTTAATGGCGACTTACTATGCTGTAAGTACTTTAAGGCCTGGTCTTTATAGTTAACCACTAGGAGTTCTCATTGACACATGAGACAACTACCTTAATGACGATTTACTATGCTGTAAGTACTTTAAGGCCCAGGCTTTATAGTAAACCACTAGGAGTTATCATAGACACATGGGACAACTGCCTTAATGGCGACTTACTATGCTGTAAGTACTTTAAGGCCCGGGCTTTATAGTTAACCACTAGGGGTTCTCATAGACACATGAGACAACTACCTTTATGGCGACTTACTATGCTGCAAGTACTTTAAGGCCCAGGCTTTATAGTTAACCACTAGCAGTTCTCATAAACACATGAGACAGCTACCTTAATGACGACTTACTATGCTGTAAGTACTTTAAGGCCCGGGCTTTATAGTAAACCACTAGGAGTTCTCATAGACACATGAGAACGCTACCTTAATGGCGACTTACTATGCTGTAAGTACTTTAAGGCCCGGGCTTTATAGTTAACCACTAGGAGTTCTCATAAACACATGAGACAACTACCTTAATGGCGACTTACTATGCTGTAAGTACTTTAAGGCCCGGGCTTTATAGTTAACCACTAGGAGTTCTCATAAACACATGAGACAACTACCTTAATGACGACTTACTATGCTGTAAGTACTTTAAGGCCCGGGCTTTATAGTAAACCACTAGGAGTTCTCATAAACACATGAGACAACTACCTTAATGACGACTTACTATGCTGTAAGTACTTTAAGGCCCGGGCTTTATAGTAAACCACTAGGAGTTCTCATAAACACATGAGACAACTACCTTAATGGCGACTTGCTATGCTGTAAGTATTTAAGGCCCGGGCTTTATAGTCAACCACTAGGAGTTCTCATAAACACATGAGACAACTACCTTAATGACGACTTACTATGCTGTAAGTACTTTGGGACCCGGGCTTTATAGTTAACCACTAGGAGTTCTCATAAACACATGAGACAGCTACCTTAATGACGACTTACTATGCTGTAAGTACTTTGGGACCCGGGTTTTATAGTAAACCACTAGCAGTTCTCATAAACACATGAGACAACTACCTCAATGGCGACTTACTATGCTGTAAGTACTTTAAGGCCCGGGCTTTATAGTAAACCACTAGGAGTTCTCATAAACACATGAGACAACTACCTTTATGGCGACTTACTATACTGTAAGTACTTTGAGGCCCGAGCTTTATAGTTAACCACTAGGAGTTCTCATAAACACATGAGACAACTACCTTAATGACGACTTGCTATGCTGTAAGTACTTTAAGGCCCGGGCTTTATAGTTAACCACTAGGAGTTCTCATAAACACATGAGACAACTATCTTAATGGCGACTTACTATGCTCTAAGTACTTTAAGGCCCGGTCTTTGTAGTTTGGACCACTATTAGTTACAATTAAGTCTTGCTCCTAGGTTTGTTGGCCTCTTTTGAATACTGGTGTAGCTTTGGTAATGGAGGGAAATATGAAGCTATGTAGAAATATACAAATGGCTTACAGCAAGGGAAAAAGAGAGATAAAAGAGCAAGATATAAGGAAAAGGAGGAAGCCAAAGAAGGAAAGGATTGAAGGGAGAAGAAGAAAGAAAGAAAACATCACTATAGTTATTACCATACACAGATCATAGATTCACCTGCTTTTCCCTGGTGTTTTTGGAGATTCATTAAGATGAGATGTACAAAACGATTTAATACGCCTGACAGAGCTGACGCTTTTTCCTGTGTATGCAGATTTGCTGAGTGGGAACATTAACTGGTTGTTATCCTTTTCTATATCGCAACTTTCTGCAACTTTCGCTATTATTTCGCGGCCATCACTATGCATGACTGTACGTGCATGTTTCGGAGTCGGAGTTCGTTGCTCGGAAGGTACATAGGATAATGAGTTTGGTGTGCCCTCAGCCATAACTACAAACTGGTTAAGCTGTAGTAATTAACCTCAAACTTGCACAAAACGAACGGACACAGAAAACAAAGAGTGCGCATAAAAGCTTAGTATATTAGTCACTAGATGTCATAGTGTACTAGTATAGCGCATTTCATGGTTTTAAGTTGTCGTCTGTGTTTGCAGAGTTAGCCGAAACCTACCGAGTGAGGACTTGGCAGACGAACATTCAAGATAAATTGACAAATTCAAGATAAATTCATACAAAGTATAGCTAATAAACATTTTTCATTGCCATATTTCTTTTTTTCAACCCAAAATTAGTAGGAATGACCTCATGAGGTTTTCGAAACATTCAGAAATTATTTTTTGTTTCTGTTGCCCAGTGACATTTGCACACGTCTGTAGTAAGTACGCTTAGTATTCTATTGACACTTTAGAGATAAAATGAGAGAAGTAAATGATAATTTTCTCCTATATTTGATTGTACATGTTTACAACTTCCTCTAAAGCGTGCTCTGTCTCGTTTTGTCCGACACAAGTAAACCCTTTTGGGAGCGCTTTTACCATCTGTGTTAACTGAATTGACAAGGCTAATTGCTACTGTATAAACGCTAATTTATTCTTGTTTCGAACGAGTTAATTAATTTACCTCATTTGTAAAGCTGTTTGGAACTGTAAGTATACAGAAATGACAGCTAACTTTGCTTCAGCTAAAACAAAACAATTATTTGACCATTTCAAATAGTACTCTTTTATCTATCGCTGAACGAAAGGTTTTAAAAGCCCGAAGTTTTTTTTAGTTTAATTTACTTCTCCTGTAATTTAATTGGATTACTCCATGAGGATGTAACAGACACTGTAGCCAGCATTTTTTTTCGATTCTTACATCGAAACTTTGTGACCCGTGGGGTCTTTTAACGAAGGATGATAATTGCCTCCCCTTATGTAGGTATACGGGAGAGTGGGGTAATTGTGCTGACACAATTGTTCAGCAAACTTTTTTTAATTGTATATTTTTCTTTTCTTATTTAACAGTTTCCTATTGTTTCCGTTTATTTTACTCTTTCTTTTCTTTAGTTTCACACATATATACGGTAAACATAAACACCCATGCCCAACGCGGGACTAGCCCGCCTCCGTAGCGTGCTGATAGCGTGTCTGCCTCACGTTCAAGAGGTCCCGAGTTCGAATCTCGGTCAGGGTGAGTTACATGGATACGGTTTTCTCTGGGGTTTTCCCTTATGCTGAAAGACGAATGTTGGGTAACTCTAAGCTCCATGGACCCTGCACTCATTTGAGCACCATTCCACCCAATTCATTCACCGTCCGATATAACTTAACGTTAGGGCGGAGATAAATTTTAAAAAAGCGGGTCTCGAACCCACGACCGTTTACGCGGCGGAACGCAAGAGACATACGCTCTAACGACCGAAGCTACGACGGCCGGCTTGAAAACTGCCCACCCCCACCGCCGGGAATCGAACCCAGGACCCCTAGCACGGCAGGCAGGTGCTCAACCAACTGAGCTACGGATTTTAAGTATAATTACGAAGGCTGTTCAATAAAGAATGATCACAATAATTTTTACAACATACCTTTACTCATCCTCATAATTTTTATGGTCCTTCTCAAAATAGTCTCCTCTGAATGCGATGTACTTGTCCCAGCGTTTCTGCCAGTCTTCAAAGACATGCTGGAAACCATTTTTTGAGAGATCTTTCAAAAACACCTCCGCAGCCTTCACCACTGCTTCTGATGATGGATAATGTCTCCCACGAAGACGTTTCTTCAAGTTAGGGAATACAAAAAAGTCACATGGAGCTAAATCCAGACTATAGGGAGGGTGAGGAATGTACTTCACGTTGATGTTTGCAAGATATTCAGCAACGACATTGGCAATATGTGGCCGCGCATTATCGTGGTGCAGCATCCAGCCTGCTTCACGGAAATGTGGTCTTTTGTGCTTGATATGAACTTGAAATATTTTCAGGACATCCCTGTAGTATTGACCAGTTACTGATGTGTGTGCAGGTACAACATGTTGATAAACCATTCCATGAATATCAAAGAATGAGATGACCATAACTTTCCCAGCAGAAGCAACCACTTTTGCTTTTGGGGGGGGGGGGGTTGGTGATGAAGGAGATTTCCACACTGAGCTTTGCTGTTTGCTCTCAGGATCAAAATGATGTAGCCAAGTTTCATCAGCAGTGATTACGTTTGAAACAAACTCCGGCTCTTCCTCTAACATCAACTTTAACTGCATGCAGACCTGGATGTGAATGTCCTTTTGTTCGGGAATCGACAGTCTTGGAACCCATCGCACACAAACACGTCTCATATGTAATGTTTCTGTCACCAACGTGTGGGTGGCACACAATGAAATGTTCAGTATTTCAGAAAGTGATCTTAAGGTAATTCGTCGGTCCTCTCTCACAATGGCAGCAGCAGTGTAGATGTTTTCTTCTGTAAGAGCAGTAATTGGAGCACCGGTTCCACCTTACTTTGAAATTGATTGTCTCCCCTCTTTAAACATTTTAAACCACCTTCGAGCTGTGCTGTAGGGAAGAACAGACTCTCCATAGGCCTCCTGTAACATTGTATAGGCCTCAACTGAAGATTTGTTGAGACGAAAGCAGAATTTCAAAGCTGCATATTGTTCCTCGTATGCGAGCTTATTCATATTCATATTCATATTTATTCACCAGGAGATTCTTACAGAATTTTGGGCTTCGTCAAAATAATATAAATAATTTAAATATATACAGTTGCAAAAATATTTAACTACACAGGATACATGATAATTCTATAAACATTAGTCCTTTTAACAATTAGTGTGATATTAATAAAGGTTTGAAAGCTAATACACATCATCCTAAGTCTTAAAATCCACAGAGTGAGGCAGGTCCAGGCGTCCACATCATCTTCCTTGTTGTTTCGGCATGTAGTCTCAAACGTATGTAACAAGCAATTTACAAATTCGGATTAGTGTTATGTCATATAGCCTATGTCACATATACATTACAGGTTTTTTATTTAGCATATATACAAATATTCATCTATATCATTGCAGCGGTAGGCGATACTGAACATGTCTGAACTTGCCTACTCTCCCCTTACTCACCGCGGTCTATAGGCGCTCGGATTAATGCCAATCAGAGCTAAACTCTTCTTTAGGACACGACTTTAAGAAATATAGACATTCTTTTGTCAACATAAGTGAAGAAGACGATGTTAACTTGTTATTTGTATCTTTAACTCTTTTATTATATGCTTTGCTAAATTCTATAAATACTTTTCCTTTTTTAATTGTGAGAATTAGCGGAAATAGACGATAAAACATTATCCACACTATTGGTTTGTATTTCCTTGTAATTCAGGTAAGCACAAAGCGGTGAGAGGTTTTGCTGGAATGCAGTAGTTGCTACACTTACTATAGATGAAACTAGGACGGACGTAAGCTCCATCTTCGTGTTATTGCACATTAAGAGCTGTCTAGACTTATAAATCAAGACTGCGCCCCGTCGCCAGCGAGGACATCATTTAGTAATTACCTGGGGACGCCCGTCGACACGTGACGTCGATTACAGCGCCCTGTGGCGAAGCAGGTGTTTCAAAACATCCTCCCTCACTTTTAATAATGTGCAACATCGTGACGCTCACCCTGGAATTGGAGTTGAGAATTTGGGGATTTTAGCCGACACTCAAATGTTTAACAAAATCATACAAAATCCGGAGTTTCTCTAAAACGTAATCACTGCTGATGAAACTTGGCTACACCGTTTTGATCCTGAGAGCAAACAGCAAAGCTCAGTGTGGAAATCTCCTTCATCACCAACCCCCAAAAAAGCAAAAGTGGTTGCTTCTGCTGGGAAAGTTATGGTCATCTCATTCTTTGATATTCATGGAATGGTTTATCAGCATGTTGTACCTGCACACACATCAGTAACTGGACAATACTACAGGGATGTCCTGAAAACATTGCAAGTCCATATCAGGCGCAAAAGACCACACTTCCGTGAAGCAGGCTGGATGCTGCACCACGATAGTGCGCGGCCGCATATTGCCAATGTTGTTGCTGAATATCTTACAAAAATCAACGTGAAGTGCATCCCTCACCCTCCCTATAGTCCGGATTTAGCGCCATGTGACCCTTTTCTGTTCCCTAACTTGAAGAAACGCCTTCGTGGGAGACATTATCCATCATCAGAAGCAGTGGTGAAGGCTGCGGAGGCGATTTTGAAGGAACTCTCAAAAATGGTTTCCAGCATGTCTTTGAAGACTGACAGAAACGCTGGGAAAAGTGCATCGCATTCTGGGGAGACTATTTTGAAAAGGACCATCAAATTTATGAGGATGAGTAAAGTTACGTTGTCAAAAAAAGTATGGGCATTGAATTTTTCATGTTGACTCTATCAAAACCTTTGGCCTGTACACGGCTAGTGGGAGGAAATGATTAATTTCCATTAATTAACTAAAATAATAAGAGTTAAATGATGAAGACTGGGACTCAAAAACGACAGTAAGTCGCCACACACTGTGTATCTCGTATACGAGAGCCCTTAGTGGTCTAGCGGGGAAATATACGAGTCATATTGAGAATTTAATGTCGGGACGGCACGTTGGCCATGGTAGCTCAATGGGTTAGAGCGACTGGACGGAAATCAGTAGAATGGTGTTTCAAATCCCGGCTGTGCCATTTATTTTTTCATGTTGACTCTATCTATCAAAGCAGCATTTATACAGCTAGTGTGAGGAAATGATTAATTTCCATCAATTAACTAAAATTTTTGTCGTTCTATATTGAACAGCTCTCGTATTGTCCTTTAGAACATTTTTCATGAACCTGTCGAACATTTGTCATAAACAAATATTTGTGTAGAACCAGTACGTCTATCTTCTAATGCTATAGTAACAATATAACGTGCACTTTTTACCAACACTGTCAATTTGCCAAACTTTTATAAACCTACATTTTATTCAAAATACCCATTGAGTGATTGACTTTTGTTTTCATTATCATAACAATAAATCCAAGATTGATCAACAGTAAGGATATTCCAAACCAAATTTGAAGTGTCAGCTTGGAATTTTTTCAGAGTTTTTCCTGTAACAATCAATACGTTGTTGTTTATGATCGGTAGTCAGTTTATGACAACAAAGTTTTCTCACGTCTAACTGTTGATGTATTTGACTCATAACAATGTCCAACATGTCCGTCAGTAACAACAGTTCTTGGACTTAGTACTTCACGAAATAATGACTGAGGAAAAACCGATCTCTTTTGAATGAATTTATCCATTATAAATAATCCTAAAAGTGCTTTTTCTTCAAATGTATTTGACAGCAGATCTGTTTAGCTACTAATGACGATATAAATTGTGTAAAATCATAGCTCGGAACAGTTCTATATAAATTTTATATATTTGAGTGAACACATATTCTTTAAATTTATGATTGTTAATAAATTATTAGACAAAGTTTAAGAAACTACAGTCGACCATTAGGAAAATATAAGACAACTGTTGTCATATATAAGTATAGAACAAAATCTTGTAATTCCGGAACTTCTTAACCCGAACCAGTTTTTAAAAGCAAAATGATGTTACAGTTGTTCTCGGGGAAAAAGCCAGCTAGGTGAAA
This sequence comes from Mantis religiosa, assembly GCA_030765055.1. Classification (NCBI taxonomy): domain Eukaryota; kingdom Metazoa; phylum Arthropoda; class Insecta; order Mantodea; family Mantidae; genus Mantis; species Mantis religiosa. The sequence continues at coordinate 4,554,147 of CM060953.1, read as the reverse complement.
ACAGGATTAGAAATCGATGTTTTGGGAGCTGCACCTCTCCTACCATCATCAGGATATTTAATAAATGTTATAACCACAAATGTATAACTGGATATAACACAAATATAAACAAAGACAAAACACTATCATTCGCATTACTGAACAAAAGACTGTTTTCAGTAAACTAAATGCCAGGTCAGTAGATGGCGTGAGTATAGACAATTAGTTGGGTAAAAATTATGTTCTTTGCTTTACAGATCATAAACTATTCTCAGTAAGTATATTCGTTAAGTTTATTTGCTAACTAGAATCAACCCTGGTGCCAGTAGATCCAAATAAATGAGTCCTACTGTGTTTCGTTTGTTTTTAGAAACGTGGTATAGTAAGCACGTCTATTTCGTACTCGTTTGAGTAAGATAAGGACGAAGAAACCCTTTGAATAATTGAATTGCTTTAGTTACATGAACAGTGACGTCTGTAATTGTAAATTTGACGTGTATTGTTTGGCTCAACACAAGATCGTCACGCTACAGATATGGCAACTAAGCAACGTCTGTCAACGCGAAGATAGTTACTAAGACTTGATAAGTCCTTACCCACTTGTCAGCAATCACAACGACCGTTTCTCAAGATGTGCTAAAATAATTACCATGTTCTGCTTCTCGACTTAACGCGGCAACTCGGAAAGTAAACTCCTGTTCGGTATTTTAACACTCCCACCTTTTTTTGAACGTTTATTAAACTTATAAGTACCTTTTGGGTCCATTTTGACCATTTAAAACGTTGACTGATTAGTGCCCATTTAAAAATTAATTTTTTATATCATGCGCGGTCCTAAGTAAGCACGGTTTTCAAAAATACAATGCGTGTACGTAAAATAAGGTCTCCAAGACGCTGGAGCCGTGAGGAACGCTATTACGCGAGATCCGGTAACACTGGCGTGTAGCTTGGTTCACCCCTTCAAATCCTCACCACAACGAATCCGTTGTAACCATTAGTCTTGGCTGGGCAGCCTTCTGCGATGGAGCTTCCTATCACTTCCGCCGCCAAGTGCGAGTTGTGTGTAGTGATCCGTTTTTTGAGTGCCAAGGCCACTACCCACACTGAAATCCATCGTCAGTTATGCGAAGTCTATGGGCCAAAGTGTATGGACGACAGAAACGTGCGAAATTGGGTCAGAGAGTTCAAAGACGGACGTACAGACGTCCATGACGAACTGCGTTCTGGTCGGCCTTCAGTTTCAGGCGAAACATCTACAAAAGTGGATCAAGAAATGCTTAAAGATCGGCGTGTGACAGTTCCCGAGCTGTGCGAACTTATCTCTGAAGTCAGTAAGACTACGATTGACAAGATTTTGACCAAACATTTGCATTATCACAAGGTGTGTGCGAGGTGGGTCCCCAAAATGCTCACGGCAACGTGTTGAAGCGGTCCACCGATTCCTGGAGCGCTATGCAGAACATGGCGAGGAATTGTTGGGTTCAATTGTCACTGGCGATGAAACCTGGGTGCAGCACACAACACCAGAAACTAAAGAACGTTGTCGTCAGTGGCGGCATTCGAATTCGCCGAAGCCACGAAAGTTCAAACAGACATTTTCTGCCGGCAAAGTGATGGCCAGTTTGTTCTGGGACAGAAAAGCTGTATTGTTGTGCGAGTTTATGCCTATCGGCACAACAATAAACGCCGCTAGCTACTGCGAGACTTTAAAAAATTCAACGTGACATTCAAAACGAAGGAGGGGAATCTGACGAAGGGAGTGATTTTTCGTCACGACACGCTCGTCCCCATACTGCACATACAACGGCTGATCTCCTGGCTCAGTTCGGATGGGGAAGTCCAGACTTAGCACCTAGTGATTGTCATCTGTTTCCTGAGTTGGAGTCACATAGACCGACGATGATTTGAAAAACGAGGTTGAGCGCTACCTGCGCAACTTGGCGGGAGAGTGCTATGACAAGGGTATACAAAAACTGCTACAGCGCATACAAAAGTGCATCGATCGCAATGGTGATTACGTTGAAAAATAACTCTAAGTTCCGCCTTTCCATCAATGTAACATTCTCTATATTTATGTAAAAAACTGAAGCTGCTGACAGTGAAGTAAACTAGGTTATTAATAATAACTAAACACTAGTAGCACAACTTCACTTATCTTATTTAAATCCTGGGACCGGTTTGAAAGCAAACATCTGCTTTATCCTCAGCCACTCATCTTGACACTCACCCACTAACTGACTGACTGACTGACCTTGACCACTACCGGAGTTTGGAGAATAGCTCCTTATCTAACTGCCATCTACCGGGGACAACACAAACTTATTGATGATGTCTATAGGAGGGATATCAAAATTCATTACGCGATCCTTATTTTTCAAAATAAATATCTTCTCCCAAATCATTAAATCTATCGGTTCCTTCAATTGTTTCAATAATTTAACTTCTGGATTTACTTCATGATTATATGATCTAGAAAGAGGATGTAGATCTAAAAATAATGAAAAATAACAATAAATTAAGTTTTGGCATCTATAGAAAGTCAACTCACACGGATAATTATATCAAAAATAAAAGTTTTAACCCTATGTCACACAAATTTGCTGTTTTTAATAGTTTGATTTACAGATTGATAAACATACCTCTAAATGAAGAAGAATTTAATGCGGAATATAGACATATTGTAAACCTGCTTTAATTAACGGCTTTAATAAAGATTTTATAATCAGAAGAATGGAAAAATTTAAATATAAAAAAAATGTTAATGATGTTTCCACTCTTAAAAAAGTAAAAAAGGATTATATTTTCAAAAAATTTACTTATCATCCATGGGCAAATAAAAAGTTCCAAAATATTTTCAAAGAAGTGGGTATAATACTAGCACCTCATAATAATTACAGTATAAAGAGTTTGCTACAGTTTTCTTAAAAAGACAAAATTTCAGACAACAAAAAATCTGGTATTTATCAAGTTAACTGTTTAGAATGCGATAAGATCTATATTGGCAGAACCAAGCGTAATTTAGAAACCAGAGCGAAATAACATTTTAGAAATATTAAATATAGACAGACCAAGAAATCGGCAGTGGCTGATCATTTTTGGTCATATAATCATGAAGTAAATCCAGAAGTTAAATTATTGAAACAATTGAAGGAACCGATAGATTTAATGGTTTGGGAGAAGATATTTATTTTGAAAAATAAGGATCGCGTAATGAATTTTGATATCCCTCCTATAGACATCATAAATAAGTTTGTGTTGTCTCCGGTAGATGGCAGTTAAATAAGGAGCTATCCTTCAAACTCCGGTAGTGGTCAAGGTCAGTCAGTCAGTTAGTGGGTGAGTGTCAAGCTGAGTGGCTGAGGATAAAGCAGATGTTTGCTTTGAAACCGGTCCCCAGGATTTAAATAAGATAAGTGAAGTTGTGTTACTAGTGTTTAGTTGTTATTAATAACCTAGTTTACTTCACTGTCAGCAGCTTCAGTTTTTTACATAATTAATAATTAAAAAATTATTTTGTTTCGAAGAAAGATTAGTAAACAGAGATCTTATGAACGATTTTTGGGTTAAAATAAGGCAAATGACACAGTACTTAAAAAATAAGGTTGTTTTTGAGTCTGCATGTTGTGGGGTATTTGCTGCAGTAATTATATTGAGGTATAAGCTGTTGCCTAGAAAGGAGGGTACATGTATAGCAGTACAGACCTGCTACCGCCTCTCCGGCTCGTGAATTACGAGACTGTAACTTTCCAAATTGCCCTCGTAGGTCCTTATCCCACTGCCTCATTATCTACAACAATCCTACACGCCGTCGGCTCAATTTTCGTCATGTTCATCGGACATAATGTACATGTTCCCTCCCCAGCGATACGTAACAAATCAATCAGCACTGTTTAACGATGCATTAGAGCATTGCGCGGTGTCATATACCTCGATAATTGAAATGCCTTCCATTTACGTAATGAAAACATTATCCGCCATTCTTCATTTCCTTGATTACAGAGTGTTAAGTACTTTTAATGATATATATTTAGTAAGCAGTCATTGTGTTGCAAATATGAACAGCGCCGAAAGCTGTCCATTCACAATCTTCCTGATATCTCCTTGATATCTTGATGAAATTATTCATCTTGTTCATCTTTGAGAAATCTAAAATTATCAGGAAAATATTTTACATGACAGTAAAAAGAATGAAGCTTTCAACTCATATTTTGGCCAGAAGCTCATAGCAACACCAACTCCAATACTCAGACCATAATACGAGAATCGATTGTAGGAAAAATGGCGGCGCTCGTGGCCCAGCTTGTTATGTTGTGGTTATATCTACAGAGTAAAGTGTGTGTTTGTTTACTTTGATTGTGTGTTTGAAGAATTAATGTAATTCATATTACAGTGGCAATTAGTGACTAACGAGTTAGTTTATAGTTAAGTGTTTAACATAAAGTGATAACGTTTACCTAAATATATACAGTGAAGTATTGTCGAAATGCATCGTTATTGTGTTCCCAGCTGCAATCTAACTATGGTAGTATACCTCACACGACATTGAAATTTCCGAAGGAAAAATCGTAATGGGATGAGTGGACCAGGAACATACATTGTAAAGATTTTAAAGTAAATTACAAAACTGTAGTTTGTATTCATCATTATGAACAGTGCTTTGAGGTTAAGGAAGTCATATTTCCCGTAAATGATGGTGAACCAATTCGTGCCCTTCGAAAAGTACCAAAATTAATAGATGATGCCTACCCCACGATTTTTAAGAATCAGCCATCCTATCACACATTAAAGCTCAACCAGAAAATACGAAATCCTGAAGAATGCATCCAACACATTTTACAGAGAGTGAAGATAATCTTAATATTTGGTGTGCACAAGATGTTATTGACAGTTTTGAGTCCTTAAAAACCGAAGTGGTGAGGAGATTTTAACCCATTGATAGGCATTATTAAAGACGATTAGTTACGTTCTTTTCAATAACATTCAATATCCCAGCTTCACTGATGTTCCTTCACTTACTGAGTTTCAAAGTATTTCATAATCTAGAAGCAATATTATGAGCGTACCAGTGGAAAATTTTAAATGGATCTTGCAGTGTGAGGAAACTGACACCTTCAAACGTGACAATTGGAGTAAACTGGACAATCTGGTGAGTTCTCTTAAATATTATAGTATAAGCAGTACCTATGTCCTTACCAGAAAAGATTACTATGTAAACAATATAAGAAACTTTAGTACTTGCTACAGACGATAGGATGATTGAGTCCAATAAGATAAAGTTTGCTGTGTTTAATGCTTATGAGTTGTCATGCCTTATAAATTAAATTTTGATTGGAAGTATAAGGTGGAAAATGCATAGTACTGGTCGTGCTACTATATAATGTGATAAGCTCTTAGAATTTGTCATGATGCTCTTTATTTATGTTATTACACGTTTTAGTTGAAAGTATAAAGTGATAAATGCTTAGGAGTTACCTCGCTGCTCCGTAATATGGAATATATTATGTCCATTGTGTATAGTTTCCTATTCTACGTAACCAGAGTCGCTGGGCTTCGACGGGCACCATCTTGGAATCTGTATTATGGTCTGAGTATTGGAGTTGGTGTTGCTCATAGCATTTGTAGCAAATTGCTCATCATTATTTCGTATAGCAGATGTTTTATACTTCCAGGAAACTTACTGACCGCCTCTTTCAAAGTAGAACAAGTTCCGCTTTTATATCATTTACAGTGTCCAAAAATACATTCGCTATCTTATCTATGGCCATTAAATACAGGGTGTATATAAATGAATATCGGGGTTTTAATCCTTTATAATATATATTGCATTCAACTTACAGTTATAAATGATATGTCAAATGAAAAAGCAACTCAAACAGTTTTACCAAGAACCTTATAAATGTTTAATGTGGCTATCCTTTGTCACACGGCACACGTCAAGTCTATAGCCGAGTTCTTCCCAAACGTTGATAAGTGTGTATTCAGTAATTGTAGCAACAGCTGCTCCAATCCGGTCAGGGAGGTCAGCTGGTAGCAGAGGCACGTACACACGATCTTTGATGAAGCGTCATGGCGTTAGGTCAGGAGAACGTGGCGGCCCTGTCATTGGGGCGCTTGTTGTACAGTGACGTTCAACCAATGGCGTACTTCCTTATGGCATCTTGCTGGAAAATGAAGTTCTCTGACTAATTTTCTTCCAACTGAGGGAAGAGCCATTGCTCTAGTGTATCAAGGTAAGAAGTGCCAGTTACAGTAGGTTCACCAAAAAAGAAAGGCCCATAAACTTTTTGCCGGGATACGGCACAAAAAACATTCACTTTAGGGGAATCTCGTTGCATTTGTACCATCTCGTGAGGATTTTCCGAACCCAGATGCGCACATTATGAGAGTTAACATGTCCACTTCCCGTAGGGGAAGGGATCCGTCCCTTTCAGCTGCCAAAGTGCGGGCGCTGCGGACCCTTAGCACTCGTGGTACCTCTGACGTTACTAGAGGAACCTCGGGCCGAACATCTGAGCCCCTCCTTCGGGAGTTGTTCGGATTGGGATGGTCTCGAGGGGGCAGTGTGTTCCCGATACCCGTGGGAGATTGGGTACGTCTTCGGACGGGGTTGAGGGAAGCCATTAAGTTTCCGGGTACTAGCCTGCTTAGCTAGTAGAAGGTGTGCTAGATCACCAGGCGGCCCCACCGAGGTTGTTCGGTAGTCTTCACCTTGAGTGTTGACGCGCGTAAGTGGCGTATCCACTTCCGTCCCGTCTTGTGTCCCTAGGACCAGATGGGGGGGGGGCCTTGTTAGGTAACTAGGTCTTGCCCTAATGGAAAGCCCCACGGAGGATGCCGGGCGCCCTTTAAGGGACAGCTCAGATAACTCCCTGGTTGAAAGAGGCCCGGGTCTTGTTCCTACGGGTTCAAGGCTAATGGGAGTAGAGCCTCTGGACTCAACTGTTAACATGTCTACTAAGGTGAAAGGTCGATTTATCACTGAAGACTGTCGTTTGCGAAGTTGGCAGTAGTCCATGGTCTGTCGGCTTTAGAGCCTGTAGTAACTGTAAACGGTAAGGACGTAGCCATGAGCGTTTACTTACAACTTTCCAAACAGTCGACAGAGGAACCTCTAGCCTTCCGGACTGATTTCTTTGGGCTACGAGTGAACGACTCTCTCACTCGCTCAACAGTCTCTTCACTTACTCTTGGTCGTCCCGTGCTCTTCCCTTGACAAAGGCAGCCGGTATCTTCAAACTGATAATACCATCTACTAGGAGGATCACAACCAAACTTAATGTGGAAGGCACTTTGCACAGTAACTACAGATTCCGTCTTTGCAAATTGCAAAACACAAAACGCTTTCTGTTTAATAGTCGCCATCTTTGCTACTACCGCTGTCTAGCGGATTGCGGCAGAAACATTGTATGCACATGCGCACTGGTACTAACAAACAAAACTGTTTGAGTTGCTTTTTCATTTGACATGTCATTTATATCTGTGCTTGATGTAATAAATATTATAAAGAGTTAAAACCACAATATTCATTTTATACACCCTGTATTTAATGTTGTTGCTGAATATCTTGCAAAGATCAACGTGAAATACATCCCTCACCCTCCCTATAGTCCGGATTTAGCCCCATGTGACTTTATTCTATTCCCTAACTTGAAGAAACGCCTTCGTGGGAGGCATTATCCAACATCAGAAGCAGTGGTGAAGGCTGTGGAGGCGATTTTGAAGGATCCCTCAAAAATGGTTTCCAGCATGTCTTTGAAGACTGGCAGAAACGCTGGGACAAGTACATCGCATTCAGGGGAGACTGTTTGAGAACGGTCATCAAAATTATGAGGATGAGTAAAGGTATGTTGTCAAAAAAATTGTGATCATTCTTTATTGAACAGCCCTCGTATTTTCATCAAAAGCGGGAAATATCGCAGTGTAATTATAAAATACAGACCTTCCGTCTCTATGTAACTTGCTCATTTGTCTACAGCCATAAGAAGAACGACATTATAGACGTCTTAATTCTGTTGAAACAGCAGTACAAAAGTGGCAGCTCGTACCTCATTAGTGCCCACGTAAACTGCTCTGCCACCATTCCTTAATCTGCATAAACTAATATCTGATAAGCAGCTTTGAAATGGAGCACGCTCACTGGCTGATATCGCAGTCCAAACATCGTGCTATATTAGTAGGACGTCAGTTAATAAAAGGAAAAGAAGAAAAAGTGAGCGGACCACAGCGAGATTTTGTGCAACAGTGAAGTTGAGTAAAGTCTGTTTATAACAGAAACAGAGCACAGAATAAAAAATATACATTCATTCACTTAGTAAAGCATACAGAACCGTTACCTAAAGATCAATATACGTCGCTTTCAAATCATTTTTCCATGTTGTATCAGTAACAAAGACTTGTGCTATTTTAACTTCAAAGCAGCCACAAACAACACAAGACTCTCATAAACAAATCTGACAAACTGTTAATCGTTATTGATTTTACCAAGTTTTTGTTTGAGCTCTTCCGGCCCACTCAAAAATAAAGAGAATCAGCCAACATTATTGTTCTTCTGTTTCTCTGTTTACAAACCGTCAGCATTCCTTTGTGCCTCTGTGAATTTAACTGCTCTCAATGTACGCAATTCTGGGTAAAGTACAAATTTTGCTTCAAAAGCGCCACATGGAGTGCATTGAATCTTCCTACATATCGTATTTCAAACCCCAACTGAGAATTTAAACCGGTGTGACCTCACGACTTCCTCTACTCTTCTACAGACACTTATTGCTCTATCTACATCAAGATAAACATTATCTTATTGTAGCTACAAGGGAATACAGTAGACTTTAAGTGATAGTCAAATGTTTTGGTCGTTATGTGATGTATACATGACTTTCTCTACTCTTGTACAAACACTTATTGCTCTATTTACTTCAAGATAAACATTATCTTATTGTAGTTACAAGGGAATACAGTAGACTTTAAGTGATAGTCAAATGTTTTGCTCGTTATGTGATGTACACATGACTCTCTTTACTCTTCTACAAACACTTATTGCTCTATTTACTTCAAGATAAACATTATCTTATTGTAGTTACAAGGGAATACAGTAGACTTTAAGTGATAGTCAAATGTTTTGGTCGTTATGTGATGTATACATGACTTTCTCTACTCTTGTACAAACACTTATTGCTCTATCTACTTCAAGATAAACATTATCTTATTGTAGTTACAAGGGAATACAGTAGACTTGAAGTGATAGTCAAATGTTTTGGTCGTTATGTGATGTATACATGACTTTCTCTACTCTTGTACAAACACTTATTACTCTATATACTTCAAGATAAACATTATTTTATTGTAGTTACAAGGGAATACAGTAGACTTTAAGTGATAGTCAAATGTTTTGGTTGTTATGTGATGTATACATGACTTTCTCTACTCTTATACAAACACTTATTGCTCTATCTACTTCAAGATAAACATTATCTTATTGTAGTTACAAGGGAATACAGTAGACTTTAAGTGATAGTCAAATGTTTCGGTCGTTATGTGATGTATACATGACTTTCTCTACTCTTGTACAAACACTTATTGCTCTACCTACTTCAAGATAAACATTATCTTATTGTAGTTACAAGGGAATACAGTAGACTTTAAGTGATAGTCAAATGTTTTGGTCGTTATGTGATGTATACATGACTTTCTCTACTCTTGTACAAACACTTATTGCTCTATTTACTTCAAGATAAACATTATCTTATTGTAGTTACAAGGGAATACAGTAGACTTTAAGTGATAGTCAAATGTTTTGCTCGTTATGTGATGTACACATGACTCTCTTTACTCTTCTACAAACACTTATTGCTCTATTTACTTCAAGATAAACATTATCTTATTGTAGTTACAAGGGAATACAGTAGACTTTAAGTGATAGTCAAATGTTTTGGTCGTTATGTGATGTATACATGACTTTCTCTACTCTTGTACAAACACTTATTGCTCTATCTACTTCAAGATAAACATTATCTTATTGTAGTTACAAGGGAATACAGTAGACTTGAAGTGATAGTCAAATGTTTTGGTCGTTATGTGATGTATACATGACTTTCTCTACTCTTGTACAAACACTTATTACTCTATATACTTCAAGATAAACATTATTTTATTGTAGTTACAAGGGAATACAGTAGACTTTAAGTGATAGTCAAATGTTTTGGTTGTTATGTGATGTATACATGACTTTCTCTACTCTTATACAAACACTTATTGCTCTATCTACTTCAAGATAAACATTATCTTATTGTAGTTACAAGGGAATACAGTAGACTTTAAGTGATAGTCAAATGTTTTGGTGGTTATGTGATGTATACATGACTTTCTCTACTCTTGTACAAACACTTATTGCTCTATCTACTTCAAGATAAGCAATATCTTATTGTAGTTACAAGGGAATACAGTAGACTTTAAGTGATAGTCTAATGTTTTGGTCGTTATGTGATGTATACATGACTTTCTCTACTCTTGTACAAACACTTATTACTCTATCTACTTCAAGATAAACATTATCTTATTGTAGTTACAAGGGAATACAGTAGACCTTAAGTGATAGTCAAATGTTTTAGTCGTTATGTGATGTATACATGACTTTCTCTACTCTTGTACAAACACTTATTGCTCTATCTACTTCAAGATAAACATTATCTTATTGTAGTTACAAGGGAATATAGTAGACTTTAAGTGATAGTCAAATGTTTTGGTCGTTATGTGATGTATACATGAATTTCTCTACTCTTGTACAAACACTTATTCCTCTATCTACTTCAAGATAAACATTATCTTATTGTAGTTACAAGGGAATACAGTAGACTTTAAGTGTTAGTCAAATGTTTTGGTCGTTATGTGATGTATACATGACTTTCTCTACTCTTATACAAACACTTATTGCTCTATCTACTTCAAGATAAACATTATCTTATTTTAGTTACAAGGGATATAGTAGACTTTAAGTGATAGTCAAATGTTTTGGTCGTTATGTGATGTATACATGACTTTCTCTACTCTTGTACAAACACTTATTGCTCTACCTACTTCAAGATAAACATTATCTTATTGTAGTTACAAGGGAATACAGTAGACTTTAAGTGATAGTCAAATGTTTTGGTCGTTATATGATGTATACATGACTTTCTCTACTCTTGTCCAAACACTTATTGCTCTATCTACTTCAAGATAAACATTATCTTATTGTAGTTACAAGGGAATACAGTAGACTTTAAGTGATAGTCAAATGTTTTGGTCGTTATGTGATGTATACATGACTTTCTCTACTCTTGTACAAACACTTATTGCTCTATTTACTTCAAGATAAACATTATCTTATTGTAGTTACAAGGGAATACAGTAGACTTTAAGTGAAAGTCAAATGTTTTGCTCGTTATGTGATGTACACATGACTCTCTTTACTCTTCTACAAACACTTATTGCTCTATTTACTTTAAGATAAACATTATCTTATTGTAGTTACAAGGGAATACAGTAGACTTTAAGTGATAGTCAAATGTTTTGGTCGTTATGTGATGTATACATGACTTTCTCTACTCTTGTACTGACACTTATTGCTCTATTTACTTCAAGATAAACATTATCTTATTGTAGTTACAAGGGAATACAGTAGACTTTAAGTGATAGTCAAATGTTTTGGTCGTTATGTGATGTATACATGACTTTCTCTACTCTTGTACAAACACTTATTGCTCTATCTACTTCAAGATAAACATTATCTTATTGTAGTTACAAGGGAATACAGTAGACTTGAAGTGATAGTCAAATGTTTTGCTCGTTATGTGATGTATACATGACTTTCTCTACTCTTGTACAAACACTTATTACTCTATATACTTCAAGATAAACATTATTTTATTGTAGTTACAAGGGAATACAGTAGACTTTAAGTGATAGTCAAATGTTTTGGTTGTTATGTGATGTATACAAGACTTGCGCTACTCTTATACAAACACTTATTGCTCTATTTACTTCAAGATAAACATTATCTTATTGTAGTTACAAGGGAATACAGTAGACTTTAAGTGATAGTCAAATGTTTTGGTTGTTATGTGATGTATACATGACTTTCTCTACTCTTCTACAAACACTTATTGCTCTATCTACTTCAAGATAAACATTATCTTATTGTAGTTACAAGGGAATACAGTAGACTTTAAGTGATAGTCAAATGTTTTGGTTGTTATGTGATGTATACAAGACTTGCGCTACTCTTATACAAACACTTATTGCTCTATCTACTTCAAGATAAACATTATCTTATTGTAGTTACAAGGGAATACAGTAGACTTTAAGTGATAGTCAAATGTTTTGGTTGTTATGTGATGTATACATGACTTTCTCTACTCTTCTACAAACACTTATTGCTCTATCTACTTCAAGATAAACATTATCTTATTGTAGTTACAAGGGAATACAGTAGACTTTAAGTGATAGTCAAATGTTTTGGTCGTTATGTGATGTATACATGACTTTCTCTACTCTTGTACAAACACTTATTACTCTATCTACTTCAAGATAAGCAATATCTTATTGTAGTTACAAGGGAATACAGTAGACTTTAAGTGATAGTCTAATGTTTTGGTCGTTATGTGATGTATACATGACTTTCTCTACTCTTGTACAAACACTTATTGCTCTATCTACTTCAAGATAAGCAATATCTTATTGTAGTTACAAGGGAATACAGTAGACTTTTAGTGATAGTCTAATGTTTTGGTCGTTATGTGATGTATACATGACTTTCTCTACTCTTGTACAAACACTTATTACTCTATCTACTTCAAGATAAACGTTATCTTATTGTAGTTACAAGGAAATACAGTAGACTTTAAGTGATAGTCAAATGTTTTGGTTGTTATGTGATGTATACATGACCTTCTTTACTCTTATACAAACACTTATTGCTCTATCTACTTCAAGATAAACATTATCTTATTGTAGTTACAAGGGAATATAGTAGACTTTAAGTGATAGTCAAATGTTTTGGTCGTTATGTGATGTATACATGACTTTCTCTACTCTTGTACAAACACTTATTCCTCTATCTACTTCAAGATAAACATTATCTTATTGTAGTTACAAGGGAATACAGTAGACTTTAAGTGATAGTCAAATGTTTTGGTCGTTATGTGATGTATACATGACTTTCTCTACTCTTATACAAACACTTATTGCTCTATCTACTTCAAGATAAACATTATCTTATTATAGTTACAAGGGAATATAGTAGACTTCAAGTGATAGTCAAATGTTTTGGTCGTTATGTGATGCATACATGACTTTCTCTACTCTTGTACAAACACTTATTGCTCTATCTACTTCAAGATAAACATTATCTTATTGTAGTTACAAGGGAATACAGTTGACTTTAAGTGATAGTCAAATGTTTTGGTCGTTATGTGATGTATACATGACTTTCTCTACTCTTGTCCAAACACTTATTGCTCTATCTACTTCAAGATAAGCATTACCTTATTGTAGTTACAAGGGAAAACATTAGATTTTAAGTGATAGTCAAATGTTTTGGTTGTTATGTGATGTATACATGACTTTGTCTACTCTTGTACAAACACTTATTGCTCTATCTACTTCAAGATAAACATTATCTTATTGAAGTTACAAGGAAATACAGTAGATTTTAAGTGATAGTCAAATGTTTTGGTCGTTATATGATGTATACATGACTTTCTCTACTCTTGTACAAACTCTTATTGCTGTATCTACTTCAAGATAAACATTATCTTATTGTAGTTACAAGGGAATACAGTAGACTTTAAGTGATAGTCAAATGTTTTGGTCGTTATGTGATGTATACATGACTTTCTCTACTCTTGTACAAACACTTATTGCTCTATCTACTTCAAGATAAGCATTATCTTATTGTAGTTACAAGGGAATATAGTAGACTTTAAGTGATAGTCAAATGTTTTGGTCGTTATGTGATGTATACATGACTTTCTCTACTGTTATACAAACACTTATTGCTCTATCTACTTCAAGATAAACATTATCTTATTGTAGTTACAAGGGAATATAGTAGACTTTAAGTGATAGTCAAATGTTTTGGTCGTTATGTGATGTATACATGACTTTCTCTACTCTTGTACAAACACTTATTGCTCTACCTACTTCAAGATAAACATTATCTTATTGTAGTTACAAGGGAATACAGTAGACTTTAAGTGATAGTCAAATGTTTTGGTGGTTATATGATGTATTCATGACTTTCTCTACTCTTCTCCAAACACTTATTGCTCTATCTACTTCAAGATAAACATTATCTTATTGTAGTTACAAGGGAATACAGTAGACTTTAAGTGATAGTCAAATGTTTTGGTCGTTATGTGATGTATACATGACTTTCTCTACTCTTGTAAAAACACTTATTGCTCTATTTACTTCAAGATACACATTATCTTATTGTAGTTACAAGGGAATACAGTAGACTTTAAGTGATAGTCAAATGTTTTGCTCGTTATGTGATGTACACATGTCTCTCTTTACTCTTCTACAAACACTTATTGCTCTATTTACTTCCAGATAAACATTATCTTATTGTAGTTACAAGGGAGTACAGAAGCCTTTAAGTGATAGTCAAATGTTTTGCTCGTTATGTGATGTACACATGACTCTCTTTACTCTTGTACAAACACTTATTGCTCTATTTACTTCAAGATGAACATTTTCTTATTGTAGTTACAAGGGAATACAGTAGACTTGAAGTGATAGTCAAATGTTTTGGTCGTTATGTGATGTATACATGACTTTCTCTACTCTTGTACAAACACTTATTACTCTATATACTTCAAGATAAACATTATTTTATTGTAGTTACAAGGGAATTCAGTAGACTTTAAGTGATAGTCAAATGTGTTGGTTGTTATGTGATGTATACAAGACTTTCTCTACTCTTGTACAAACACTTATTGCTCTATTTACTTCAAGATAAACATTATCTTATTGAAGTTACAAGGAAGTACAGTAGTTTTTAAGTGATAGCAAATGTTTTGGTCGTTATATGATGTATACATGACTTTCTCTACTCTTGTACAAGCTCTTATTGCTCTATCTACTTCAAGATAAACATTATCTTATTGTAGTTACAAGGGAATACAGTAGACTTTAAGTGATAGTCAAATGTTTTGGTCGTTATGTGATGTATACATGACTTTCTCTACTCTTGTACAAACACTTATTGCTCTATCTACTTCAAGATAAGCATTATCTTATTGTAGTTACAAGGGAATGTAGTAGACTTTAAGTGATAGTCTAATGTTTTGGTCGCTATGTGATGTATACATGACTTTCTCTACTCTTGTACAAACACTTATTACTCTATATACTTCAAGATAAACATTATTTTATTGTAGTTACAAGGGAATTCAGTAGACTTTAAGTGATAGTCAAATGTTTTGGTTGTTATGTGATGTATACAAGACTTTCTCTACTCTTGTACAAACACTTATTGCTCTATTTACTTCAAGATAAACATTATCTTATTGAAGTTACAAGGAAGTACAGTAGTTTTTAAGTGATAGCAAATGTTTTGGTCGTTATATGATGTATACATGACTTTCTCTACTCTTGTACAAGCTCTTATTGCTCTATCTACTTCAAGATAAACATTATCTTATTGTAGTTACAAGGGAATACAGTAGACTTTAAGTGATAGTCAAATGTTTTGGTCGTTATGTGATGTATACATGACTTTCTCTACTCTTGTACAAACACTTATTGCTCTATCTACTTCAAGATAAGCATTATCTTATTGTAGTTACAAGGGAATGTAGTAGACTTTAAGTGATAGTCTAATGTTTTGGTCGCTATGTGATGTATACATGACTTTCTCTACTCTTGTACAAACACTTATTGCTCTATTTACTTCAAGATAAACATTATCTTATTGTAGATACAAGGGAATACAGTAGACTTTAAGTGATAGTCAAATGTTTTGCTCGTTAAGTGATGTACACATGACTCTCTTTACTCTTGTACAAACACTTATTGCTCTATTAACTTCAAGATAAACATTATCTTATTGTAGTTACAAGGGAATACAGTAGACTTTAAGTGATAGTCAAATGTTTTGGTCGTTATGTGATGTATACATGACTTTCTCTACTCTTGTACAAACACTTATTGCTCTATCTACTTCAAGATAAACATTATCTTATTGTAGTTACAAGGGAATACAGTAGACTTGAAGTGATAGTCAAATGTTTTGGTCGTTATGTGATGTATACATGACTTTCTCTACTCTTGTACAAACACTTATTACTCTATATACTTCAAGATAAACATTATTTTATTGTAGTTACAAGGGAATACAGTAGACTTTAAGTGATAGTCAAATGTTTTGGTTGTTATGTGATGTATACAAGACTTGCGCTACTCTTATACAAACACTTATTGCTCTATCTACTTCAAGAAAAACATTATCTTATTGTAGTTACAAGGGAATACAGTAGACTTTAAGTGATAGTCAAATGTTTTGGTCGTTATGTGATGTATACATGACTTTCTCTACTCTTGTACAAGCTCTTATTGCTCTATCTACTTCAAGATAAACATTATCTTATTGTAGTTACAAGGGAATATAGTAGACTTTAAGTGATAGTCAAATGTTTTGGTTGTTATGTGATGTATACATGACTTTCTCTACTCTTGTACAAACACTTATTCCTCTATCTACTTCAAGATAAACATTATCTTATTGTAGTTACAAGGGAATACAGTAGACTTTAAGTGATAGTCAAATGTTTTGGTCGTTATGTGATGTATATTGACTTTCTCTACTCTTATACAAACACTTATTGCTCTATCTACTTCAAGATAAACATTATCTTATTATAGTTACAAAGGAATATAGTAGACTTTAAGTGATAGTCAAATGTTTTGGTCGTTATGTGATGCATACATGACTTTCTCTACTCTTGTACAAACACTTATTGCTCTATCTACTTCAAGATAAACATTATCTTATTGTAGTTACAAGGGAATACAGTTGACTTTAAGTGATAGTCAAATGTTTTGGTCGTTATGTGATGTATACATGACTTTCTCTACTCTTGTCCAAACACTTATTGCTCTATCTACTTCAAGATAAGCTTTATCTTATTGTAGTTACAAGGGAATACAGTAGACTTTAAGTGATAGTCAAATGTTTTGGTTGTTATGTGATGTATACATGACTTTCTCTACTCTTGTACAAACACTTATTGCTCTATCTACTTCAAGATAAACATTATCTTATTGAAGTTACAAGGAAATACAGTAGTTTTTAAGTGATAGTCAAATGTTTTGGTCGTTATATGATGTATACATGACTTTCTCTACTCTTGTACAAGCTCTTATTGCTCTATCTACTTCAAGATAAACATTATCTTATTGTAGTTACAAGGGAATACAGTAGACTTTAAGTGATAGTCAAATGTTTTGGTCGTTATGTGATGTATACATGACTTTCTCTACTCTTGTACAAACACTTATTACTCTATATACTTCAAGATAAACATTATTTTATTGTAGTTACAAGGGAATACAGTAGACTTTAAGTGATAGTCAAATGTTTTGGTTGTTATGTGATGTATACAAGACTTGCGCTACTCTTATACAAACACTTATTGCTCTATCTACTTCAAGATAAACATTATCTTATTGTAGTTACAAGGGAATACAGTAGACTTTAAGTGATAGTCAAATGTTTTGGTTGTTATGTGATGTATACATGACTTTCTCTACTCTTCTACAAACACTTATTGCTCTATCTACTTCAAGATAAACATTATCTTATTGTAGTTACAAGGGAATACAGTAGACTTTAAGTGATAGTCAAATGTTTTGGTCGTTATGTGATGTATACATGACTTTCTCTACTCTTATAGAAACACTTATTGCTCTATCTACTTCAAGATAAGCAATATCTTATTGTAGTTACAAGGGATACAGTAGACTTTAAGTGATTGTCTAATGTTTTGGTCGTTATGTGATGTATACATGACTTTCTCTACTCTTGTACAAACACTTATTACTCTATCTACTTCAAGATAAACGTTATCTTATTGTAGTTACAAGGAAATACAGTAGACTTTAAGTGATAGTCAAATGTTTTGGTTGTTATGTGATGTATACATGACCTTCTTTACTCTTATACAAACACTTATTGCTCTATCTACTGCAAGATAAACATTATCTTATTGTAGTTACAAGGGAATATAGTAGACTTTAAGTGATAGTCAAATGTTTTGGTCATTATGTGATGTATACATGACTTTCTCTACTCTTGTACAAACACTTATTCCTCTATCTACTTCAAGATAAACATTATCTTATTGTAGTTACAAGGGAATACAGTAGACTTTAAGTGATAGTCAAATGTTTTGGTCGTTATGTGATGTATACATGACTTTCTCTACTCTTATACAAACACTTATTGCTCTATCTACTTCAAGATAAACATTATCTTATTATAGTTACAAGGGAATATAGTAGACTTTAAGTGATAGTCAAATGTTTTGGTCGTTATGTGATGCATACATGACTTTCTCTACTCTTGTACAAACACTTATTGCTCTATCTACTTCAAGATAAACATTATCTTATTGTAGTTACAAGGGAATACAGTTGACTTTAAGTGATAGTCAAATGTTTTGGTCGTTATGTGATGTATACATGACTTTCTCTACTCTTGTCCAAACACTTATTGCTCTATCTACTTCAAGATAAGCATTATCTTATTGTAGTTACAAGGGAAAACATTAGACTTTAAGTGATAGTCAAATGTTTTGGTTGTTATGTGATGTATACATGACTTTCTCTACTCTTGTACAAACACTTATTGCTCTATCTACTTCAAGATAAACATTATCTTATTGAAGTTACAAGGAAATACAGTAGATTTTAAGTGATAGTCAAATGTTTTGGTCGTTATATGATGTATACATGACTTTCTCTACTCTTGTACAAACTCTTATTGCTCTATCTACTTCAAGATAAACATTATCTTATTGTAGTTACAAGGGAATACAGTAGACTTTAAGTGATAGTCAAATGTTTTGGTCGTTATGTGATGTATACATGACTTTCTCTACTCTTGTACAAACACTTATTGCTCTATTTACTTCAAGATAAACATTATCTTATTGTAGTTACAAGAGAATACAGTAGACTTTAAGTGATAGTCAAATGTTTTGCTCGTTATGTGATGTACACATGACTCTCTTTACTCTTCTACAAACACTTATTGCTCTATTTACTTCCAGATAAACATTATCATATTGTAGTTACAAGGGAGTACAGAAGCCTTTAAGTGATAGTCAAATGTTTTGCTCGTTATGTGATGTACACAGGACTCTCTTTACTCTTGTACAAACACTTATTGCTCTATTTACTTCAAGATGAACATTATCTTATTGTAGTTACAAGGGAATACAGTAGACTTTAAGTGATAGTCAAATGTTTTGGTCGTTATGTGATGTATACATGACTTTCTCTACTCTTGTACAAACACTTATTACTCTATATACTTCAAGATAAACATTATTTTATTGTAGTTACAAGGGAATACAGTAGACTTTAAGTGATAGTCAAATGTTTTGGTTGTTATGTGATGTATACAAGACTTTCTCTACTCTTATACAAACACTTATTGCTCTATCTACTTCAAGATAAACATTATCTTATTGTAGTTACAAGGGAATACAGTAGACTTTAAGTGATAGTCAAATGTTTTGGTCGTTATGTGATGTATACATGACTTTCTCTACTCTTCTACAAACACTTATTGCTCTATCTACTTCAAGATAAACATTATCTTATTGTAGTTACAAGGGAATACAGTAGACTTTAAGTGATAGTCAAATGTTTCTGTCGTTATGTGATGTATACATGACTTTCTCTACTCTTGTACAAACACTTATTGCTCTATCTACTTCAAGATAAGCATTATCTTATTGTAGTTACAAGGGAATATAGTAGACTTTAAGTGATAGTCTAATGTTTTGGTCGTTATGTGATGTATACATGACTTTCTCTACTCTTGTACAAACACTTATTGCTCTATCTACTTCAAGATAAACATTATCTTATTGTAGTTACAAGGGAATACAGTAAACTTTAAGTGATAGTCAAATGTTTTGGTCGTTATGTGATGTATACATGACTTTCTCTACTCTTCTACAAACACTTATTCCTCTATCTACTTCAAGATAAACATTATCTTATTGTAGTTACAAGGGAATACAGTAGACTTTAAGTGATAGTCAAATGTTTTGGTCGTTATGTGATGTATACATGACTTTCTCTACTCTTGTACAAACACTTATTGCTCTATCTACTTCAAGATAAGCAATATCTTATTGTAGTTACAACGGAATACAGTAGACTTTAAGTGATAGTCTAATGTTTTGGTCGTTATGTGATGTATACATGACTTTCTCTACTCTTGTACAAACACTTATTACTCTATCTACTTCAAGATAAACGTTATCTTATTGTAGTTACAAGGAAATACAGTAGACTTCAAGTGATAGTCAAATGTTTTGGTTGTTATGTGATGTATACATGACCTTCTTTACTCTTATACAAACACTTATTGCTCTATCTACTTCAAGATAAACATTATCTTATTGTAGTTACAAGGGACTATAGTAGACTTTAAGTGATAGTCAAATGTTTTGGTCGTTATGTGATGTATACATGACTTTCTCTACTCTTGTACAAACACTTATTCCTCTATCTACTTCAAGATAAACATTATCTTATTGTAGTTACAAGGGAATACAGTAGACTTTAAGTGATAGTCAAATGTTTTGGTCGTTATGTGATGTATACATGACTTTCTCTACTCTTATACAAACACTTATTGCTCTATCTACTTCAACATAAACATTATCTTATTATAGTTACAAGGGAATATAGTAGACTTTAAGTGACAGTCAAATGTTTTGGTCGTTATGTGATGCATACATGACTTTCTCTACTCTTGTACAAACACTTATTCCTCTATCTACTTCAAGATAAACATTATCTTATTGTAGTTACAAGGGAATACAGTAGACTTTAAGTGATAGTCAAATGTTTTGGTCGTTATGTGATGTATACATGACTTTCTCTACTCTTATACAAACATTTATTGCTCTATCTACTTCAAGATAAACATTATCTTATTATAGTTACAAGGGAATATAGTAGACTTTAAGTGATAGTCAAATGTTTTGGTCGTTATGTGATGCATACATGACTTTCTCTACTCTTGTACAAACACTTATTGCTCTATCTACTTCAAGATAAACATTATCTTATTGTAGTTACAAGGGAATACAGTTGACTTTAAGTGATAGTCAAATGTTTTGGTCGTTATGTGATGTATATATGACTTTCCCTACTCTTGTCCAAACACTTATTGCTCTATCTACTTCAAGATAAGCTTTATCTTATTGTAGTTACAAGGGAATACAGTAGACTTTAAGTGATAGTCAAATGTTTTGGTTGTTATGTGATGTATACATGACTTTCTCTACTCTTGTACAAACACTTATTGCTCTATCTACTTCAAGATAAACATTATCTTATTATAGTTACAAGGGAATATAGTAGACTTTAAGTTATAGTCAAATGTTTTGGTCGTTATGTGATGCATACATGACTTTCTCTACTCTTGTACAAACACTAATTGCTCTATCTACTTCAAGATAAACATTATCTTATTGTAGTTACAAGGGAATACAGTTGACCTTAAGTGATAGTCAAATGTTTTGGTCGTTATGTGATGTATACATGACTTTCTCTACTCTTGTCCAAACACTTATTGCTCTATCTACTTCAAGAAAAGCATTATCTTATTGTAGTTACAAGGGAATACAGTAGACTTTAAGTGATAGTCAAATGTTTTGGTCGTTATGTGATGTATACATGACTTTCTCTACTCTTGTACAAACACTTATTGCTCTATCTACTTCAAGATAAACATTATCTTATTGAAGTTACAAGGAAATACAGTAGATTTTAAGTGATAGTCAAATGTTTTGGTCGTTATATGCTGTATACATGACTTTCTCTACTCTTGTACAAACTCTTATTGCTCTATCTACTTCAAGATAAACATTATCTTATTATAGTTACAAGGGAATACAGTAGACTTTAAGTGATAGTCAAATGTTTTGGTCGTTATGTGATGTATACATGACTTTCTCTACTCTTGTACAAACACTTATTGCTCTATCTACTTCTAGATAAGCATTATCTTATTGTAGTTACAAGGGAATATAGTAGACTTTAAGTGATAGTCTAATGTTTTGGTCGTTATGTGATGTATACATGACTTTCTCTACTCTTGTACAAACACTTATTCCTCTATCTACTTCAAGATAAACATTATCTTATTGTAGTTACAAGGGAATGCAGTAGACTTTAAGTGATAGTCAAATGCTTTGGTCGTTATGTGATGTATACATGACTTTCTCTACTCTTATACATACACTTATTGCTCTATCTACTTCAAGATAAGCAATATCTTATTGTAGTTACAAGGGAATACAGTAGACTTTAAGTGATAGTCTAATGTTTTGGTCGTTATGTGATGTATACATGACTTTCTCTACTCTTGTACAAACACTTATTTCTCTATCTACTTCAAGATAAACGTTATCTTATTGTAGTTACAAGGAAATACAGTAGACTTTAAGTGATAGTCAATTGTTTTGTTTGTTATGTGATGTATACATGACCTTCTTTACTCTTATACAAACACTTATTGCTCTATCTACTTCAAGATAAACATTATCTTATTGTAGTTACAAGGGAATATAGTAGACTTTAAGTGATAGTCAAATGTTTTGGTCGTTATGTGATGTATACATGACTTTCTCTACTCTTGTAGAAACACTTATTCCTCTATCTACTTCAAGATAAACATTATCTCATTGTAGTTACAAGGGAATACAGTAGACTTTAAGTGATAGTCAAATGTTTTGGTCGTTATGTGATGTATACATGACTTTCTCTACTCTTATACAAACACTTATTGCTCTATCTACTTCAACATAAACATTATCTTATTATAGTTACAAGGGAATATAGTAGACTTTAAGTGACAGTCAAATGTTTTGGTCGTTATGTGATGCATACATGACTTTCTCTACTCTTGTACAAACACTTATTCCTCTATCTACTTCAAGATAAACATTATCTTATTGTAGTTACAAGGGAATACAGTAGACTTTAAGTGATAGTCAAATGTTTTGGTCGTTATGTGATGTATACATGACTTTCTCTACTCTTATACAAACACTTATTGCTCTATCTACTTCAAGATAAACATTATCTTATTATAGTTACAAGGGAATATAGTAGACTTTAAGTGATAGTCAAATGTTTTGGTCGTTATGTGATGCATACATGACTTTCTCTACTCTTGTACAAACACTTATTGCTCTATCTACTTCAAGATAAACATTATCTTATTGTAGTTACAAGGAAATACAGTAGATTTTAAGTGATAGTCAAATGTTTTGGTCGTTATATGATGTATACATGACTTTCTCTACTCTTGTACAAACTCTTATTGCTCTATCTACTTCAAGATAAACATTATCTTATTGTAGTTACAAGGGAATACAGTAGACTTTAAGTGATAGTCAAATGTTTTGGTCGTTATGTGATGTATACATGACTTTCTCTACTCTTGTACAAACACTTATTGCTCTATCTACTTCAAGATAAGCATTATCTTATTGTAGTTACAATGGAATATAGTAGACTTTAAGTGATAGTCTAATGTTTTGGTCGTTATGTGATGTATACATGACTTTCTCTACTCTTGTACAAACACTTATTCCTCTATCTACTTCAAGATAAACATTATCTTATTGTAGTTACAAGGGAATACAGTAGACTTTAAGTGTTAGTCAAATGTTTAGGTCGTTATGTGATGTATACATGACTTTCTCTACTCTTGTACAAACTCTTATTGCTCTATCTACTTCAAGATAAACATTATCTTATTGTAGTTACAAGGGAATACAGTAGACTTTAAGTGATAGTCAAATGTTTTGGTCGTTATGTGATGTATACATGATTTTCTCTACTCTTGTACAAACACTTATTGCTCTATCTACTTCAAGATAAGCATTATATTATTGTAGTTACAAGGGAATATAGTAGACTTTAAGTGATAGTCTATTGTTTTGGTCGTTATGTGATGTATACATGACTTTCTCTACTCTTGTACAAACACTTATTCCTCTATCTACTTCAAGATAAACATTATCTTATTGTAGTTACAAGGGAATACAGTAGACTTTAAGTGTTAGTCAAATGTTTTGATCGTTATGTGATGTATACATGACTTTCTCTACTCTTATACAAACACTTATTGCTCTATCTACTTCAAGATAAACATTATCTTATTATAGTTACAAGGGAATATAGTAGACTTTAAGTGATAGTCAAATGTTTTGGTCGTTATGTGATGCATACATGACTTTCTCTACTCTTGTACAAACACTTATTGCTCTATCTACTTCAAGATAAACATTATCTTATTGTAGTTACAAGGGAATACAGTAGACTTTAAGTGATAGTCAAATGTTTTGGTCGTTATGTGATGTATACATGACTTTCTCTACTCTTGTACAAACACTTATTGCTCTATCTACTTCAAGATAAGCATTATCTTATTGTAGTTACAAGGGAATATAGTAGACTTTAAGTGATAGTCTAATGTTTTGGTCGTTATGTGATGTATACATGACTTTCTCTACTCTTGTACAAACACTTATTACTCTATCTACTTCAAGATAAACGTTATCTTATTGTAGTTACAAGGAAATACAGTAGACTTCAAGTGATAGTCAAATGTTTTGGTTGTTATGTGATGTATACATGACCTTCTTTACTCTTATACAAACACTTATTGCTCTATCTACTTCAAGATAAACATTATCTTATTGTAGTTACAAGGGACTATAGTAGACTTTAAGTGATAGTCAAATGTTTTGGTCGTTATGTGATGTATACATGACTTTCTCTACTCTTGTACAAACACTTATTCCTCTATCTACTTCAAGATAAACATTATCTTATTGTAGTTACAAGGGAATACAGTACACTTTAAGTGATAGTCAAATGTTTTGGTCGTTATGTGATGTATACATGACTTTCTCTACTCTTATACAAACACTTATTGCTCTATCTACTTCAACATAAACATTATCTTATTATAGTTACAAGGGAATATAGTAGACTTTAAGTGACAGTCAAATGTTTTGGTCGTTATGTGATGCATACATGACTTTCTCTACTCTTGTACAAACACTTATTCCTCTATCTACTTCAAGATAAACATTATCTTATTGTAGTTACAAGGGAATACAGTAGACTTTAAGTGATAGTCAAATGTTTTGGTCGTTATGTGATGTATACATGACTTTCTCTACTCTTATCCAAACACTTATTGCTCTATCTACTTCAAGATAAACATTATCTTATTATAGTTACAAGGGAATATAGTAGACTTTAAGTGATAGTCAAATGTTTTGGTCGTTATGTGAGGCATACATGACTTTCTCTACTCTTGTACAAACACTTATTGCTCTATCTACTTCAAGATAAACATTATCTTATTGTAGTTACAAGGGAATACAGTTGACTTTAAGTGATAGTCAAATGTTTTGGTCGTTATGTGATGTATATATGACTTTCCCTACTCTTGTCCAAACACTTATTGCTCTATCTACTTCAAGATAAACATTATCTTATTATAGTTACAAGGGAATATAGTAGACTTTAAGTGATAGTCAAATGTTTTGGTCGTTATGTGATGTATACATGACTTTCTCTACTCTTGTACAAACACTTATTGCTCTATCTACTTCAAGATAAACATTATCTTATTGTAGTTACAAGGGAATACAGTTGACTTTAAGTGATAGTCAAATGTTTTGGTCGTTATGTGATGTATATATGACTGTCCCTACTCTTGTCCAAACACTTATTGCTCTATCTACTTCAAGATAAGCTTTATCTTATTGTAGTTACAAGGGAATACAGTAGACTTTAAGTGATAGTCAAATGTTTTGGTTGTTATGTGATGTATACATGACTTTCTCTACTCTTGTACAAACACTTATTGCTCTATCTACTTCAAGATAAACATTATCTTATTATAGTTACAAGGGAATATAGTAGACTTTAAGTGATAGTCAAATGTTTTGGTCGTTATGTGATGCATACATGACTTTCTCTACTCTTGTACAAACACTAATTGCTCTATCTACTTCAAGATAAACATTATCTTATTGTAGTTACAAGGGAATACAGTTGACCTTAAGTGATAGTCAAATGTTTTGGTCGTTATGTGATGTATACATGACTTTCTCTACTCTTGTCCAAACACTTATTGCTCTATCTACTTCAAGAAAAGCATTATCTTATTGTAGTTACAAGGGAATACAGTAGACTTTAAGTGATAGTCAAATGTTTTGGTCGTTATGTGATGTATACATGACTTTCTCTACTCTTGTACAAACACTTATTGCTCTATCTACTTCAAGATAAACATTATCTTATTGAAGTTACAAGGAAATACAGTAGATTTTAAGTGATAGTCAAATGTTTTGGTCGTTATATGCTGTATACATGACTTTCTCTACTCTTGTACAAACTCTTATTGCTCTATCTACTTCAAGATAAACATTATCTTATTATAGTTACAAGGGAATACAGTAGACTTTAAGTGATAGTCAAATGTTTTGGTCGTTATGTGATGTATACATGACTTTCTCTACTCTTGTACAAACACTTATTGCTCTATCTACTTCTAGATAAGCATTATCTTATTGTAGTTACAAGGGAATATAGTAGACTTTAAGTGATAGTCTAATGTTTTGGTCGTTATGTGATGTATCCATGACTTTCTCTACTCTTGTACAAACACTTATTCCTCTATCTACTTCAAGATAAACATTATCTTATTGTAGTTACAAGGGAATGCAGTAGACTTTAAGTGATAGTCAAATGCTTTGGTCGTTATGTGATGTATACATGACTTTCTCTACTCTTATACATACACTTATTGCTCTATCTACTTCAAGATAAGCAATATCTTATTGTAGTTACAAGGGAATACAGTAGACTTTAAGTGATAGTCTAATGTTTTGGTCGTTATGTGATGTATACATGACTTTCTCTACTCTTGTACAAACACTTATTTCTCTATCTACTTCAAGATAAACGTTATCTTATTGTAGTTACAAGGAAATACAGTAGACTTTAAGTGATAGTCAATTGTTTTGTTTGTTATGTGATGTATACATGACCTTCTTTACTCTTATACAAACACTTATTGCTCTATCTACTTCAAGATAAACATTATCTTATTGTAGTTACAAGGGAATATAGTAGACTTTAAGTGATAGTCAAATGTTTTGGTCGTTATGTGATGTATACATGACTTTCTCTACTCTTGTAGAAACACTTATTCCTCTATCTACTTCAAGATAAACATTATCTCATTGTAGTTACAAGGGAATACAGTAGACTTTAAGTGATAGTCAAATGTTTTGGTCGTTATGTGATGTATACATGACTTTCTCTACTCTTATACAAACACTTATTGCTCTATCTACTTCAACATAAACATTATCTTATTATAGTTACAAGGGAATATAGTAGACTTTAAGTGACAGTCAAATGTTTTGGTCGTTATGTGATGCATACATGACTTTCTCTACTCTTGTACAAACACTTATTCCTCTATCTACTTCAAGATAAACATTATCTTATTGTAGTTACAAGGGAATACAGTAGACTTTATTGATAGTCAAATGTTTTGGTCGTTATGTGATGTATACATGACTTTCTCTACTCTTATACAAACACTTATTGCTCTATCTACTTCAAGATAAACATTATCTTATTATAGTTACAAGGGAATATAGTAGACTTTAAGTGATAGTCAAATGTTTTGGTCGTTATGTGATGCATACATGACTTTCTCTACTCTTGTACAAACACTTATTGCTCTATCTACTTCAAGATAAACATTATCTTATTGTAGTTACAAGGAAACACAGTAGATTTTAAGTGATAGTCAAATGTTTTGGTCGTTATATGATGTATACATGACTTTCTCTACTCTTGTACAAACTCTTATTGCTCTATCTACTTCAAGATAAACATTATCTTATTGTAGTTACAAGGGAATACAGTAGACTTTAAGTGATAGTCAAATGTTTTGGTCGTTATGTGATGTATACATGACTTTCTCTACTCTTGTACAAACACTTATTGCTCTATCTACTTCAAGATAAGCATTATCTTATTGTAGTTACAAGGGAATATAGTAGACTTTAAGTGATAGTCTAATGTTTTGTTTGTTATGTGATGTATACATGACTTTCTCTACTCTTATACAAACACTTATTGCTCTATCTACTTCAACATAAACATTATCTTATTATAGTTACAAGGGAATATAGTAGACTTTAAGTGACATTCAAATGTTTTGGTCGTTATGTGATGCATACATGACTTTCTCTACTCTTGTACAAACACTTATTCCTCTATCTACTTCAAGATAAACATTATCTTATTGTAGTTACAAGGGAATACAGTAGACTTTAAGTGATAGTCAAATGTTTTGGTCGTTATGTGATGTATACATGACTTTCTCTACTCTTATACAAACACTTATTGCTCTATCTACTTCAAGATAAACATTATCTTATTATAGTTACAAGGGAATATAGTAGACTTTAAGTGATAGTCAAATGTTTTGGTCGTTATGTGAGGCATACATGACTTTCTCTACTCTTGTACAAACACTTATTGCTCTATCTACTTCAAGATAAACATTATCTTATTGTAGTTACAAGGGAATACAGTTGACTTTAAGTGATAGTCAAATGTTTTGGTCGTTATGTGATGTATATATGACTTTCCCTACTCTTGTCCAAACACTTATTGCTATATCTACTTCAAGATAAGCTTTATCTTATTGTAGTTACAAGGGAATACAGTAGACTTTAAGTGATAGTCAAATGTTTTGGTTGTTATGTGATGTATACATGACTTTCTCTACTCTTGTACAAACACTTATTGCTCTATCTACTTCAAGATAAACATTATCTTATTATAGTTACAAGGGAATATAGTAGACTTTAAGTGATAGTCAAATGTTTTGGTCGTTATGTGATGCATACATGACTTTCTCTACTCTTGTACAAACACTAATTGCTCTATCTACTTCAAGATAAACATTATCTTATTGTAGTTACAAGGGAATACAGTTGACCTTAAGTGATAGTCAAATGTTTTGGTCGTTATGTGATGTATACATGACTTTCTCTACTCTTGTCCAAACACTTATTGCTCTATCTACTTCAAGAAAAGCATTATCTTATTGTAGTTACAAGGGAATACAGTAGACTTTAAGTGATAGTCAAATGTTTTGGTCGTTATGTGATGTATACATGACTTTCTCTACTCTTGTACAAACACTTATTGCTCTATCTACTTCAAGATAAACATTATCTTATTGAAGTTACAAGGAAATACAGTAGATTTTAAGTGATAGTCAAATGTTTTGGTCGTTATATGCTGTATACATGACTTTCTCTACTCTTGTACAAACTCTTATTGCTCTATCTACTTCAAGATAAACATTATCTTATTATAGTTACAAGGGAATACAGTAGACTTTAAGTGATAGTCAAATGTTTTGGTCGTTATGTGATGTATACATGACTTTCTCTACTCTTGTACAAACACTTATTGCTCTATCTACTTCAAGATAAGCATTATCTTATTGTAGTTACAAGGGAATATAGTAGACTTTAAGTGATAGTCTAATGTTTTGGTCGTTATGTGATGTATACATGACTTTCTCTACTCTTGTACAAACACTTATTCCTCTATCTACTTCAAGATAAACATTATCTTATTGTAGTTACAAGGGAATGCAGTAGACTTTAAGTGATAGTCAAATGCTTTGGTCGTTATGTGATGTATACATGACTTTCTCTACTCTTATACAAACACTTATTGCTCTATCTACTTCAAGATAAGCAATATCTTATTGTAGTTACAAGGGAATACAGTAGACTTTAAGTGATAGTCTAATGTTTTGGTCGTTATGTGATGTATACATGACTTTCTCTACTCTTGTACAAACACTTATTTCTCTATCTACTTCAAGATAAACGTTATCTTATTGTAGTTACAAGGAAATACAGTAGACTTTAAGTGATAGTCAATTGTTTTGTTTGTTATGTGATGTATACATGACCTTCTTTACTCTTATACAAACACTTATTGCTCTATCTACTTCAAGATAAACATTATCTTATTGTAGTTACAAGGGAATATAGTAGACTTTAAGTGATAGTCAAATGTTTTGGTCGTTATGTGATGTATACATGACTTTCTCTACTCTTGTAGAAACACTTATTCCTCTATCTACTTCAAGATAAACATTATCTCATTGTAGTTACAAGGGAATACAGTAGACTTTAAGTGATAGTCAAATGTTTTGGTCGTTATGTGATGTATACATGACTTTCTCTACTCTTATACAAACACTTATTGCTCTATCTACTTCAACATAAACATTATCTTATTATAGTTACAAGGGAATATAGTAGACTTTAAGTGACAGTCAAATGTTTTGGTCGTTATGTGATGCATACATGACTTTCTCTACTCTTGTACAAACACTTATTCCTCTATCTACTTCAAGATAAACATTATCTTATTGTAGTTACAAGGGAATACAGTAGACTTTAAGTGATAGTCAAATGTTTTGGTCGTTATGTGATGTATACATGACTTTCTCTACTCTTATACAAACACTTATTGCTCTATCTACTTCAAGATAAACATTATCTTATTATAGTTACAAGGGAATATAGTAGACTTTAAGTGATAGTCAAATGTTTTGGTCGTTATGTGATGCATACATGACTTTCTCTACTCTTGTACAAACACTTATTGCTCTATCTACTTCAAGATAAACATTATCTTATTGTAGTTACAAGGAAATACAGTAGATTTTAAGTGATAGTCAAATGTTTTGGTCGTTATATGATGTATACATGACTTTCTCTACTCTTGTACAAACTCTTATTGCTCTATCTACTTCAAGATAAACATTATCTTATTGTAGTTACAAGGGAATACAGTAGACTTTAAGTGATAGTCAAATGTTTTGGTCGTTATGTGATGTATACATGACTTTCTCTACTCTTGTACAAACACTTATTGCTCTATCTACTTCAAGATAAGCATTATCTTATTGTAGTTACAAGGGAATATAGTAGACTTTAAGTGATAGTCTAATGTTTTGGTCGTTATGTGATGTATACATGACTTTCTCTACTCTTGTACAAACACTTATTCCTCTATCTACTTCAAGATAAACATTATCTTATTGTAGTTACAAGGGAATACAGTAGACTTTAAGTGTTAGTCAAATGTTTAGGTCGTTATGTGATGTATACATGACTTTCTCTACTCTTGTACAAACTCTTATTGCTCTATCTACTTCAAGATAAACATTATCTTATTGTAGTTACAAGGGAATACAGTAGACTTTAAGTGATAGTCAAATGTTTTGGTCGTCATGTGATGTATACATGATTTTCTCTACTCTTGTACAAACACTTATTGCTCTATCTACTTCAAGATAAGCATTATATTATTGTAGTTACAAGGGAATATAGTAGACTTTAAGTGATAGTCTATTGTTTTGGTCGTTATGTGATGTATACATGACTTTCTCTACTCTTGTACAAACACTTATTCCTCTATCTACTTCAAGATAAACATTATCTTATTGTAGTTACAAGGGAATACAGTAGACTTTAAGTGTTAGTCAAATGTTTTGATCGTTATGTGATGTATACATGACTTTCTCTACTCTTATACAAACACTTATTGCTCTATCTACTTCAAGATAAACATTATCTTATTATAGTTACAAGGGAATATAGTAGACTTTAAGTGATAGTCAAATGTTTTGGTCGTTATGTGATGCATACATGACTTTCTCTACTCTTGTACAAACACTTATTGCTCTATCTACTTCAAGATAAACATTATCTTATTGTAGTTACAAGGGAATACAGTAGACTTTAAGTGATAGTCAAATGTTTTGGTCGTTATGTGATGTATACATGACTTTCTCTACTCTTGTACAAACACTTATTGCTCTATCTACTTCAAGATAAGCATTATCTTATTGTAGTTACAAGGGAATATAGTAGACTTTAAGTGATAGTCTAATGTTTTGGTCGTTATGTGATGTATACATGACTTTCTCTACTCTTGTACAAACACTTATTACTCTATCTACTTCAAGATAAACGTTATCTTATTGTAGTTACAAGGAAATACAGTAGACTTCAAGTGATAGTCAAATGTTTTGGTTGTTATGTGATGTATACATGACCTTCTTTACTCTTATACAAACACTTATTGCTCTATCTACTTCAAGATAAACATTATCTTATTGTAGTTACAAGGGACTATAGTAGACTTTAAGTGATAGTCAAATGTTTTGGTCGTTATGTGATGTATACATGACTTTCTCTACTCTTGTACAAACACTTATTCCTCTATCTACTTCAAGATAAACATTATCTTATTGTAGTTACAAGGGAATACAGTACACTTTAAGTGATAGTCAAATGTTTTGGTCGTTATGTGATGTATACATGACTTTCTCTACTCTTATACAAACACTTATTGCTCTATCTACTTCAACATAAACATTATCTTATTATAGTTACAAGGGAATATAGTAGACTTTAAGTGACAGTCAAATGTTTTGGTCGTTATGTGATGCATACATGACTTTCTCTACTCTTGTACAAACACTTATTCCTCTATCTACTTCAAGATAAACATTATCTTATTGTAGTTACAAGGGAATACAGTAGACTTTAAGTGATAGTCAAATGTTTTGGTCGTTATGTGATGTATACATGACTTTCTCTACTCTTATACAAACACTTATTGCTCTATCTACTTCAAGATAAACATTATCTTATTATAGTTACAAGGGAATATAGTAGACTTTAAGTGATAGTCAAATGTTTTGGTCGTTATGTGAGGCATACATGACTTTCTCTACTCTTGTACAAACACTTATTGCTCTATCTACTTCAAGATAAACATTATCTTATTGTAGTTACAAGGGAATACAGTTGACTTTAAGTGATAGTCAAATGTTTTGGTCGTTATGTGATGTATATATGACTTTCCCTACTCTTGTCCAAACACTTATTGCTCTATCTACTTCAAGATAAACATTATCTTATTATAGTTACAAGGGAATATAGTAGACTTTAAGTGATAGTCAAATGTTTTGGTCGTTATGTGATGCATACATGACTTTCTCTACTCTTGTACAAACACTTATTGCTCTATCTACTTCAAG
The DNA here is from genome assembly GCA_030765055.1 of Mantis religiosa. Taxonomy (NCBI): domain Eukaryota; kingdom Metazoa; phylum Arthropoda; class Insecta; order Mantodea; family Mantidae; genus Mantis; species Mantis religiosa. Next base: position 4,520,690 of record CM060953.1, on the reverse strand, counting down.
ATAAACATTATCTTATTGTAGTTACAAGGGAATACAGTTGACTTTAAGTGATAGTCAAATGTTTTGGTCGTTATGTGATGTATATATGACTTTCCCTACTCTTGTCCAAACACTTATTGCTCTATCTACTTCAAGATAAGCTTTATCTTATTGTAGTTACAAGGGAATACAGTAGACTTTAAGTGATAGTCAAATGTTTTGGTTGTTATGTGATGTATACATGACTTTCTCTACTCTTGTACAAACACTTATTGCTCTATCTACTTCAAGATAAACATTATCTTATTATAGTTACAAGGGAATATAGTAGACTTTAAGTGATAGTCAAATGTTTTGGTCGTTATGTGATGCATACATGACTTTCTCTACTCTTGTACAAACACTAATTGCTCTATCTACTTCAAGATAAACATTATCTTATTGTAGTTACAAGGGAATACAGTTGACCTTAAGTGATAGTCAAATGTTTTGGTCGTTATGTGATGTATACATGACTTTCTCTACTCTTGTCCAAACACTTATTGCTCTATCTACTTCAAGAAAAGCATTATCTTATTGTAGTTACAAGGGAATACAGTAGACTTTAAGTGATAGTCAAATGTTTTGGTCGTTATGTGATGTATACATGACTTTCTCTACTCTTGTACAAACACTTATTGCTCTATCTACTTCAAGATAAACATTATCTTATTGAAGTTACAAGGAAATAGAGTAGATTTTAAGTGATAGTCAAATGTTTTGGTCGTTATATGCTGTATACATGACTTTCTCTACTCTTGTACAAACTCTTATTGCTCTATCTACTTCAAGATAAACATTATCTTATTATAGTTACAAGGGAATACAGTAGACTTTAAGTGATAGTCAAATGTTTTGGTCGTTATGTAATGTATACATGACTTTCTCTACTCTTGTACAAACACTTATTGCTCTATCTACTTCTAGATAAGCATTATCTTATTGTAGTTACAAGGGAATATAGTAGACTTTAAGTGATAGTCTAATGTTTTGGTCGTTATGTGATGTATCCATGACTTTCTCTACTCTTGTACAAACACTTATTCCTCTATCTACTTCAAGATAAACATTATCTTATTGTAGTTACAAGGGAATGCAGTAGACTTTAAGTGATAGTCAAATGCTTTGGTCGTTATGTGATGTATACATGACTTTCTCTACTCTTATACATACACTTATTGCTCTATCTACTTCAAGATAAGCAATATCTTATTGTAGTTACAAGGGAATACAGTAGACTTTAAGTGATAGTCTAATGTTTTGGTCGTTATGTGATGTATACATGACTTTCTCTACTCTTGTACAAACACTTATTTCTCTATCTACTTCAAGATAAACGTTATCTTATTGTAGTTACAAGGAAATACAGTAGACTTTAAGTGATAGTCAATTGTTTTGTTTGTTATGTGATGTATACATGACCTTCTTTACTCTTATACAAACACTTATTGCTCTATCTACTTCAAGATAAACATTATCTTATTGTAGTTACAAGGGAATATAGTAGACTTTAAGTGATAGTCAAATGTTTTGGTCGTTATGTGATGTATACATGACTTTCTCTACTCTTGTAGAAACACTTATTCCTCTATCTACTTCAAGATAAACATTATCTCATTGTAGTTACAAGGGAATACAGTAGACTTTAAGTGATAGTCAAATGTTTTGGTCGTTATGTGATGTATACATGACTTTCTCTACTCTTATACAAACACTTATTGCTCTATCTACTTCAACATAAACATTATCTTATTATAGTTACAAGGGAATATAGTAGACTTTAAGTGACAGTCAAATGTTTTGGTCGTTATGTGATGCATACATGACTTTCTCTACTCTTGTACAAACACTTATTCCTCTATCTACTTCAAGATAAACATTATCTTATTGTAGTTACAAGGGAATACAGTAGACTTTAAGTGATAGTCAAATGTTTTGGTCGTTATGTGATGTATACATGACTTTCTCTACTCTTATACAAACACTTATTGCTCTATCTACTTCAAGATAAACATTATCTTATTATAGTTACAAGGGAATATAGTAGACTTTAAGTGATAGTCAAATGTTTTGGTCGTTATGTGATGCATACATGACTTTCTCTACTCTTGTACAAACACTTATTGCTCTATCTACTTCAAGATAAACATTATCTTATTGTAGTTACAAGGAAATACAGTAGATTTTAAGTGATAGTCAAATGTTTTGGTCGTTATATGATGTATACATGACTTTCTCTACTCTTGTACAAACTCTTATTGCTCTATCTACTTCAAGATAAACATTATCTTATTGTAGTTACAAGGGAATACAGTAGACTTTAAGTGATAGTCAAATGTTTTGGTCGTTATGTGATGTATACATGACTTTCTCTACTCTTGTACAAACACTTATTGCTCTATCTACTTCAAGATAAGCATTATCTTATTGTAGTTACAAGGGAATATAGTAGACTTTAAGTGATAGTCTAATGTTTTGTTTGTTATGTGATGTATACATGACTTTCTCTACTCTTATACAAACACTTATTGCTCTATCTACTTCAACATAAACATTATCTTATTATAGTTACAAGGGAATATAGTAGACTTTAAGTGACAGTCAAATGTTTTGGTCGTTATGTGATGCATACATGACTTTCTCTACTCTTGTACAAACACTTATTCCTCTATCTACTTCAAGATAAACATTATCTTATTGTAGTTACAAGGGAATACAGTAGACTTTAAGTGATAGTCAAATGTTTTGGTCGTTATGTGATGTATACATGACTTTCTCTACTCTTATACAAACACTTATTGCTCTATCTACTTCAAGATAAACATTATCTTATTATAGTTACAAGGGAATATAGTAGACTTTAAGTGATAGTCAAATGTTTTGGTCGTTATGTGAGGCATACATGACTTTCTCTACTCTTGTACAAACACTTATTGCTCTATCTACTTCAAGATAAACATTATCTTATTGTAGTTACAAGGGAATACAGTTGACTTTAAGTGATAGTCAAATGTTTTGGTCGTTATGTGATGTATATATGACTTTCCCTACTCTTGTCCAAACACTTATTGCTCTATCTACTTCAAGATAAGCTTTATCTTATTGTAGTTACAAGGGAATACAGTAGACTTTAAGTGATAGTCAAATGTTTTGGTTGTTATGTGATGTATACATGACTTTCTCTACTCTTGTACAAACACTTATTGCTCTATCTACTTCAAGATAAACATTATCTTATTATAGTTACAAGGGAATATAGTAGACTTTAAGTGATAGTCAAATGTTTTGGTCGTTATGTGATGCATACATGACTTTCTCTACTCTTGTACAAACACTAATTGCTCTATCTACTTCAAGATAAACATTATCTTATTGTAGTTACAAGGGAATACAGTTGACCTTAAGTGATAGTCAAATGTTTTGGTCGTTATGTGATGTATACATGACTTTCTCTACTCTTGTCCAAACACTTATTGCTCTATCTACTTCAAGAAAAGCATTATCTTATTGTAGTTACAAGGGAATACAGTAGACTTTAAGTGATAGTCAAATGTTTTGGTCGTTATGTGATGTATACATGACTTTCTCTACTCTTGTACAAACACTTATTGCTCTATCTACTTCAAGATAAACATTATCTTATTGAAGTTACAAGGAAATACAGTAGATTTTAAGTGATAGTCAAATGTTTTGGTCGTTATATGCTGTATACATGACTTTCTCTACTCTTGTACAAACTCTTATTGCTCTATCTACTTCAAGATAAACATTATCTTATTATAGTTACAAGGGAATACAGTAGACTTTAAGTGATAGTCAAATGTTTTGGTCGTTATGTGATGTATACATGACTTTCTCTACTCTTGTACAAACACTTATTGCTCTATCTACTTCAAGATAAGCATTATCTTATTGTAGTTACAAGGGAATATAGTAGACTTTAAGTGATAGTCTAATGTTTTGGTCGTTATGTGATGTATACATGACTTTCTCTACTCTTGTACAAACACTTATTCCTCTATCTACTTCAAGATAAACATTATCTTATTGTAGTTACAAGGGAATGCAGTAGACTTTAAGTGATAGTCAAATGCTTTGGTCGTTATGTGATGTATACATGACTTTCTCTACTCTTATACAAACACTTATTGCTCTATCTACTTCAAGATAAGCAATATCTTATTGTAGTTACAAGGGAATACAGTAGACTTTAAGTGATAGTCTAATGTTTTGGTCGTTATGTGATGTATACATGACTTTCTCTACTCTTGTACAAACACTTATTTCTCTATCTACTTCAAGATAAACGTTATCTTATTGTAGTTACAAGGAAATACAGTAGACTTTAAGTGATAGTCAATTGTTTTGTTTGTTATGTGATGTATACATGACCTTCTTTACTCTTATACAAACACTTATTGCTCTATCTACTTTAGATAAACATTATCTTATTGTAGTTACAAGGGAATAAAGTAGACTTTAAGTGATAGTCAAATGTTTTGGTCGTTATGTGATGTATACATGACTTTCTCTACTCTTGTAGAAACACTTATTCCTCTATCTACTTCAAGATAAACATTATCTCATTGTAGTTACAAGGGAATACAGTAGACTTTAAGTGATAGTCAAATGTTTTGGTCATTATGTGATGTATACATGACTTTCTCTACTCTTATACAAACACTTATTGCTCTATCTACTTCAACATAAACATTATCTTATTATAGTTACAAGGGAATATAGTAGACTTTAAGAGACAGTCAAATGTTTTGGTCGTTATGTGATGCATACATGACTTTCTCTACTCTTGTACAAACACTTATTCCTCTATCTACTTCAAGATAAACATTATCTTATTGTAGTTACAAGGGAATACAGTAGACTTTAAGTGATAGTCAAATGTTTTGGTCGTTATGTGATGTATACATGACTTTCTCTACTCTTATACAAACACTTATTGCTCTATCTACTTCAAGATAAACATTATCTTATTATAGTTACAAGGGAATATAGTAGACTTTAAGTGATAGTCAAATGTTTTGGTCGTTATGTGATGCATACATGACTTTCTCTACTCTTGTACAAACACTTATTGCTCTATCTACTTCAAGATAAACATTATCTTATTGTAGTTACAAGGAAATACAGTAGATTTTAAGTGATAGTCAAATGTTTTGGTCGTTATATGATGTATACATGACTTTCTCTACTCTTGTACAAACTCTTATTGCTCTATCTACTTCAAGATAAACATTATCTTATTGTAGTTACAAGGGAATACAGTAGACTTTAAGTGATAGTCAAATGTTTTGGTCGTTATGTGATGTATACATGACTTTCTCTACTCTTGTACAAACACTTATTGCTCTATCTACTTCAAGATAAGCATTATCTTATTGTAGTTACAAGGGAATATAGTAGACTTTAAGTGATAGTCTAATGTTTTGGTCGTTATGTGATGTATACATGACTTTCTCTACTCTTGTACAAACACTTATTCCTCTATCTACTTCAAGATAAACATTATCTTATTGTAGTTACAAGGGAATACAGTAGACTTGAAGTGATAGTCAAATGTTTTGGTCGTTATGTGATGTATACATGACTTTCTCTACTCTTGTACAAACTCTTATTGCTCTATCTACTTCAAGATAAACATTATCTTATTGTAGTTACAAGGGAATACAGTAGACTTTAAGTGATAGTCAAATGTTTTGGTCGTTATGTGATGTATACATGATTTTCTCTACTCTTGTACAAACACTTATTGCTCTATCTACTTCAAGATAAGCATTATATTATTGTAGTTACAAGGGAATATAGTAGACTTTAAGTGATAGTCTATTGTTTTGGTCGTTATGTGATGTATACATGACTTTCTCTACTCTTGTACAAACACTTATTCCTCTATCTACTTCAAGATAAACATTATCTTATTGTAGTTACAAGGGAATACAGTAGACTTTAAGTGTTAGTCAAATGTTTTGATCGTTATGTGATGTATACATGACTTTCTCTACTCTTATACAAACACTTATTGCTCTATCTACTTCAAGATAAACATTATCTTATTATAGTTACAAGGGAATATAGTAGACTTTAAGTGATAGTCAAATGTTTTGGTCGTTATGTGATGCATACATGACTTTCTCTACTCTTGTACAAACACTTATTGCTCTATCTACTTCAAGATAAACATTATCTTATTGTAGTTACAAGGGAATACAGTAGACTTTAAGTGATAGTCAAATGTTTTGGTCGTTATGTGATGTATACATGACTTTCTCTACTCTTGTACAAACACTTATTGCTCTATCTACTTCAAGATAAGCATTATCTTATTGTAGTTACAAGGGAATATAGTAGACTTTAAGTGATAGTCTAACGTTTTGGTCGTTATGTGATGTATACATGACTTTCTCTACTCTTGTACAAACACTTATTCCTCTATCTACTTCAAGATAAACATTATCTTATTGTAGTTACAAGGGAATACAGTAGACTTTAAGTGTTAGTCAAATGTTTTGGTCGTTATGTGATGTATACATGACTTTCTCTACTCTTGTACAAACTCTTATTGCTCTATCTACTTCAAGATAAACATTATCTTATTGTAGTTACAAGGGAATACAGTAGACTTTAAGTGATAGTCAAATGTTTTGGTCGTTATGTGATGTATACATGATTTTCTCTACTCTTGTACAAACACTTATTGCTCTATCTACTTCAAGATAAGCATTATATTATTGTAGTTACAAGGGAATATAGTAGACTTTAAGTGATAGTCTATTGTTTTGGTCGTTATGTGATGTATACATGACTTTCTCTACTCTTGTACAAACACTTATTCCTCTATCTACTTCAAGATAAACATTATCTTATTGTAGTTACAAGGGAATACAGTAGACTTTAAGTGTTAGTCAAATGTTTTGGTCGTTATGTGATGTATACATGACTTTCTCTACTCTTATACAAACACTTATTGCTCTATCTACTTCAAGATAAACATTATCTTATTGTAGTTACAAGGGAATATAGTAGACTTTAAGTGATAGTCAAATGTTTTGGTCGTTATGTGATGTATACATGACTTTCTCTACTCTTGTACAAACACTTATTGCTCTACCTACTTCAAGATAAACATTATCTTATTGTAGTTACAAGGGAATACAGTAGACTTAAGTGATAGTCAAATGTTTTGGTCGTTATATGATGTATACATGACTTTCTCTACTCTTTTCCAAACACTTATTGCTCTATCTACTTCAAGATAAACATTATCTTATTGTAGTTACAAGGGAATACAGTAGACTTTAAGTGATAGTCAAATGTTTTGGTCGTTATGTGATGTATACATGACTTTCTCTAATCTTGTACAAACACTTATTGCTCTATTTACTTCAAGATAAACATTATCTTATTGTAGTTACAAGGGAATACAGTAGACTTTAAGTGATAGTCAAATGTTTTGCTCGTTATGTGATGTACACATGACTCTCTTTACTCTTCTACAGACACTTATTGCTCTATTTACTTCCAGATAAACATTATCTTATTGTAGTTACAAGGGAGTACAGTAGACTTTAAGTGATAGTCAAATGTTTTGCTCGTTATGTGATGTACACATGACTCTTTTTACTCTTGTACAAACACTTATTGCTCTATTTACTTCAAGATAAACATTATCTTATTGTAGTTCCAAGGGAATACAGTAGACTTTAAGTGATAGTCAAATGTTTTGGTCGTTATGTGATGTATACATGACTTTCTCTACTCTTGTACAAACACTTATTGCTCTATCTACTTCAAGATAAACATTATCTTATTGTAGTTACAAGGGAATACAGTAGACTTGAAGTGATAGTCAAATGTTTTGGTCGTTATGTGATGTATACATGACTTTCTCTACTCTTGTACAAACACTTATTACTCTATATACTTCAAGATAAACATTATTTTATTGTAGTTACAAGGGAATACAGTAGACTTTAAGTGATAGTCAAATGTTTTGGTTGTTATGTGATGTATACAAGACTTTCTCTACTCTTATACAAACACTTATTGCTCTATCTACTTCAAGATAAACATTATCTTATTGTAGTTACAAGGGAATACAGTAGACTTTAAGTGATAGTCAAATGTTTTGGTCGTTATGTGATGTATACATGACTTTCTCTACTCTTCTACACACACTTATTGCTCTATCTACTTCAAGATAAACATTATCTTATTGTAGTTACAAGGGAATACAGTAGACTTTAAGTGATAGTCAAATGTTTTGGTCGTTATGTGATGTATACATGACTTTCTCTACTCTTGTACAAGCTCTTATTGCTCTATCTACTTCAAGATAAACATTATCTTATTGTAGTTACAAGGGAATATAGTAGACTTTAAGTGATAGTCAAATGTTTTGGTCGTTATGTGATGTATACATGACTTTCTCTACTCTTGTACAAACACTTATTCCTCTATCTACTTCAAGATAAACATTATGTTATTGTAGTTACAAGGGAATACAGTAGACTTTTAGTGATAGTCAAATGTTTTGATCGTTATGTGATATATACATGACTTTCTCTACTCTTATACAAACACTTATTGCTCTATCTACTTCAAGATAAACATTATCTTATTATAGTTACAAGGGAATATAGTAGACTTTAAGTGATAGTCAAATGTTTTGGTCGTTATGTGATGCATACATGACTTTCTCTACTCTTGCACAAACACTTATTGCTCTATCTACTTCAAGATAAACATTATCTTATTGAAGTTACAAGGGAATACAGTTGACTTTAAGTGATAGTCAAATGTTTTGGTCGTTATGTGATGTATACATGACTTTCTCTACTCTTGTCCAAACACTTATTGCTCTATCTACTTCAAGATAAGCTTTATCTTATTGTAGTTACAAGGGAATACAGTAGACTTTAAGTGATAGTCAAATGTTTTGGTTGTTATGTGATGTATACATGACTTTCTCTACTCTTGTACAAACACTTATTGCTCTATCTACTTCAAGATAAACATTATCTTATTGAAGTTACAAGGAAATACAGTAGATTTTAAGTGATAGTCAAATGTTTTGGTCGTTATATGATGTATACATGACTTTCTCTACTCTTGTACAAGCTCTTATTGCTCTATCTACTTCAAGATAAACATTATCTTATTGTAGTTACAAGGGAATACAGTAGACTTTAAGTGATAGTCAAATGTTTTGGTCGTTATGTGATGTATACATGACTTTCTCTACTCTTGTACAAACACTTATTGCTCTATCTACTTCAAGATAAGCATTATCTTATTGTAGTTACAAGGGAATATAGTAGACTTTAAGTGATAGTCTAATGTTTTGGTCGTTATGTGATGTATACATGACTTTCTCTACTCTTGTACAAACACTTATTCCTCTATCTACTTCAAGATAAACATTATCTTATTGTAGTTACAAGGGAATACAGTAGACTTTAAGTGTTAGTCAAATGTTTTGGTCGTTATGTGATGTATACATGACTTTCTCTACTTTTATACAAACACTTATTGCTCTACCTACTTCAAGATAAACATTATCTTATTGTAGTTACAAGGGAATACAGTAGACTTTAAGTGATAGTCAAATGTTTTGGTTGTTATGTGGTGTATACATTACTTTCTCTACTCTTGTACAAACACTTATTGCTCTATCTACTTCAAGATAAACATTAACTTATTGTAGTTACAAGGAAATACAGTAGATTTTAAGTGATAGTCAAATGTTTTGGTCGTTATATGATGTATACATGACTTTCTCTACTCTTGTACAAACACTTATTCCTCTATCTACTTCAAGATAAACATTATCTTATTGTAGTTACAAGGGAATACAGTAGACTTGAAGTGATAGTCAAATGTTTTGGTTGTTATGTGATGTATACATGACTTTCTCTACTCTTGTACAAACACTTATTCCTCTATCTACTTCAAGATAAACATTATCTTATTGTAGTTACAAGGCAATACAGTAGACTTTAAGTGATAGTCAAATGTTTTGGTCGTTATATGATGTATGCATGACTTTCTCTACTCTTGTACAAACACTTATTGCTCTACCTACTTCAAGATAAACATTATCTTATTGTAGTTACAAGGGAATACAGTAGACTTTAAGTGATAGTCAAATGTTTTGGTCGTTATGTTATGTATACATGACTTTCTCTACTCTTGTACAAACACTTATTGCTCTATCTACTTCAAGATAAACATTATCTTACTGTAGTTACAAGGGAATTCAGTAGACTTTAAGAGATATTCAAATGTTTTGGTCGTTATGTGATGTATACATGACTTCCTCTACTCTTGTACAAACACTTATTGCTCTATCTACTTCAAGATAAGCATTATCTTATTGAAGTTACAAGGGAATACAGTAGACTTTAAGTGATAGTCTAATGTTTTTGTCGTTATGTGATGTATACATAACTTTCTCTACTCTTGTACAAACACTTATTGCTCTATCTACTTCAAGATAAACATTATCTTATTGAAGTTACAAGGAAATACAGTAGATTTTAAGTGATAGTCAAATGTTTTGGTCGTTATATGATGTATACATGACTTTCTCTACTCTTGTACAAACACTTATTGGTCTATCTACTTCAAGATAAACATTATCTTATTGAAGTTACAAGGAAATACAGTAGATTTTAAGTGATAGTCAAATGTTTTGGTCGTTATATGATGTATACATGACTTTCTCTACTCTTGTACAAACTCTTATTGCTCTATCTACTTCAAGATAAACATTATCTTATTGTAGTTACAAGGGAATACAGTAGACTTTAAGTGATAGTCAAATGTTTTGGTCGTTATGTGATGTATACATGACTTTCTCTACTCTTGTACAAACACTTATTGCTCTATCTACTTCAAGATAAGCATTATCTTATTGTAGTTACAAGGGAATATAGTAGACTTTAAGTGATAGTCTAATGATTTGGTCGTTATGTGATGTATACATGACTTTCTCTACTCTTGTACAAACACTTATTCCTCTATCTACTTCAAGATAAACATTATCTTATTGTAGTTACAAGGGAATGCAGTAGACTTTAAGTGATAGTCAAATGCTTTGGTCGTTATGTGATGTATACATGACTTTCTCTACTCTTATACAAACACTTATTGCTCTATCTACTTCAAGATAAGCAATATCTTATTGTAGTTACAAGGAAATACAGTAGACTTTAAGTGATAGTCTAATGTTTTGGTCGTTATGTGATGTATACATGACTTTCTCTACTCTTGTACAAACACTTATTTCTCTATCTACTTCAAGATAAACGTTATCCTATTGTAGTTACAAGGGAATACAGTTGACTTTAAGTGATAGTCAAATGTTTTGGTCGTTATGTGATGTATATATGACTTTCCCTACTCTTGTCCAAACACTTATTGCTCTATCTACTTCAAGATAAGCTTTATCTTATTGTAGTTACAAGGGAATACAGTAGACTTTAAGTGATAGTCAAATGTTTTGGTTGTTATGTGATGTATACATGACTTTCTCTACTCTTGTACAAACACTTATTGCTCTATCTACTTCAAGATAAACATTATCTTATTATAGTTACAAGGGAATATAGTAGACTTTAAGTGATAGTCAAATGTTTTGGTCGTTATGTGATGCATACATGACTTTCTCTACTCTTGTACAAACACTAATTGCTCTATCTACTTCAAGATAAACATTATCTTATTGTAGTTACAAGGGAATACAGTTGACCTTAAGTGATAGTCAAATGTTTTGGTCGTTATGTGATGTATACATGACTTTCTCTACTCTTGTCCAAACACTTATTGCTCTATCTACTTCAAGAAAAGCATTATCTTATTGTAGTTACAAGGGAATACAGTAGACTTTAAGTGATAGTCAAATGTTTTGGTCGTTATGTGATGTATACATGACTTTCTCTACTCTTGTACAAACACTTATTGCTCTATCTACTTCAAGATAAACATTATCTTATTGAAGTTACAAGGAAATACAGTAGATTTTAAGTGATAGTCAAATGTTTTGGTCGTTATATGCTGTATACATGACTTTCTCTACTCTTGTACAAACTCTTATTGCTCTATCTACTTCAAGATAAACATTATCTTATTATAGTTACAAGGGAATACAGTAGACTTTAAGTGATAGTCAAATGTTTTGGTCGTTATGTGATGTATACATGACTTTCTCTACTCTTGTACAAACACTTATTGCTCTATCTACTTCAAGATAAGCATTATCTTATTGTAGTTACAAGGGAATATAGTAGACTTTAAGTGATAGTCTAATGTTTTGGTCGTTATGTGATGTATACATGACTTTCTCTACTCTTGTACAAACACTTATTCCTCTATCTACTTCAAGATAAACATTATCTTATTGTAGTTACAAGGGAATGCAGTAGACTTTAAGTGATAGTCAAATGCTTTGGTCGTTATGTGATGTATACATGACTTTCTCTACTCTTATACAAACACTTATTGCTCTATCTACTTCAAGATAAGCAATATCTTATTGTAGTTACAAGGGAATACAGTAGACTTTAAGTGATAGTCTAATGTTTTGGTCGTTATGTGATGTATACATGACTTTCTCTACTCTTGTACAAACACTTATTTCTCTATCTACTTCAAGATAAACGTTATCTTATTGTAGTTACAAGGAAATACAGTAGACTTTAAGTGATAGTCAATTGTTTTGTTTGTTATGTGATGTATACATGACCTTCTTTACTCTTATACAAACACTTATTGCTCTATCTACTTCAAGATAAACATTATCTTATTGTAGTTACAAGGGAATATAGTAGACTTTAAGTGATAGTCAAATGTTTTGGACGTTATGTGATGTATACATGACTTTCTCTACTCTTGTAGAAACACTTATTCCTCTATCTACTTCAAGATAAACATTATCTCATTGTAGTTACAAGGGAATACAGTAGACTTTAAGTGATAGTCAAATGTTTTGGTCGTTATGTGATGTATACATGACTTTCTCTACTCTTATACAAACACTTATTGCTCTATCTACTTCAACATAAACATTATCTTATTATAGTTACAAGGGAATATAGTAGACTTTAAGTGACAGTCAAATGTTTTGGTCGTTATGTGATGCATACATGACTTTCTCTACTCTTGTACAAACACTTATTCCTCTATCTACTTCAAGATAAACATTATCTTATTGTAGTTACAAGGGAATACAGTAGACTTTAAGTGATAGTCAAATGTTTTGGTCGTTATGTGATGTATACATGACTTTCTCTACTCTTATACAAACACTTATTGCTCTATCTACTTCAAGATAAACATTATCTTATTATAGTTACAAGGGAATATAGTAGACTTTAAGTGATAGTCAAATGTTTTGGTCGTTATGTGATGCATACATGACTTTCTCTACTCTTGTACAAACACTTATTGCTCTATCTACTTCAAGATAAACATTATCTTATTGTAGTTACAAGGAAATACAGTAGATTTTAAGTGATAGTCAAATGTTTTGGTCGTTATATGATGTATACATGACTTTCTCTACTCTTGTACAAACTCTTATTGCTCTATCTACTTCAAGATAAACATTATCTTATTGTAGTTACAAGGGAATACAGTAGACTTTAAGTGATAGTCAAATGTTTTGGTCGTTATGTGATGTATACATGACTTTCTCTACTCTTGTACAAACACTTATTGCTCTATCTACTTCAAGATAAGCATTATCTTATTGTAGTTACAAGGGAATATAGTAGACTTTAAGTGATAGTCTAATGTTTTGGTCGTTATGTGATGTATACATGACTTTCTCTACTCTTGTACAAACACTTATTCCTCTATCTACTTCAAGATAAACATTATCTTATTGTAGTTACAAGGGAATACAGTAGACTTTAAGTGTTAGTCAAATGTTTTGGTCGTTATGTGATGTATACATGACTTTCTCTACTCTTGTACAAACTCTTATTGCTCTATCTACTTCAAGATAAACATTATCTTATTGTAGTTACAAGGGAATACAGTAGACTTTAAGTGATAGTCAAATGTTTTGGTCGTTATGTGATGTATACATGATTTTCTCTACTCTTGTACAAACACTTATTGCTCTATCTACTTCAAGATAAGCATTATATTATTGTAGTTACAAGGGAATATAGTAGACTTTAAGTGATAGTCTATTGTTTTGGTCGTTATGTGATGTATACATGACTTTCTCTACTCTTGTACAAACACTTATTCCTCTATCTACTTCAAGATAAACATTATCTTATTGTAGTTACAAGGGAATACAGTAGACTTTAAGTGTTAGTCAAATGTTTTGATCGTTATGTGATGTATACATGACTTTCTCTACTCTTATACAAACACTTATTGCTCTATCTACTTCAAGATAAACATTATCTTATTATAGTTACAAGGGAATATAGTAGACTTTAAGTGATAGTCAAATGTTTTGGTCGTTATCTGATGCATACATGACTTTCTCTACTCTTGTACAAACACTTATTGCTCTATCTACTTCAAGATAAACATTATCTTATTGTAGTTACAAGGGAATACAGTAGACTTTAAGTGATAGTCAAATGTTTTGGTCGTTATGTGATGTATACATGACTTTCTCTACTCTTGTACAAACACTTATTGCTCTATCTACTTCAAGATAAGCATTATCTTATTGTAGTTACAAGGGAATATAGTAGACTTTAAGTGATAGTCTAATGTTTTGGTCGTTATGTGATGTATACATGACTTTCTCTACTCTTGTACAAACACTTATTCCTCTATCTACTTCAAGATAAACATTATCTTATTGTAGTTACAAGGGAATACAGTAGACTTTAAGTGTTAGTCAAATGTTTTGGTCGTTATGTGATGTATACATGACTTTCTCTACTCTTGTACAAACTCTTATTGCTCTATCTACTTCAAGATAAACATTATCTTATTGTAGTTACAAGGGAATACAGTAGACTTTAAGTGATAGTCAAATGTTTTGGTCGTTATGTGATGTATACATGATTTTCTCTACTCTTGTACAAACACTTATTGCTCTATCTACTTCAAGATAAGCATTATATTATTGTAGTTACAAGGGAATATAGTAGACTTTAAGTGATAGTCTATTGTTTTGGTCGTTATGTGATGTATACATGACTTTCTCTACTCTTGTACAAACACTTATTCCTCTATCTACTTCAAGATAAACATTATCTTATTGTAGTTACAAGGGAATACAGTAGACTTTAAGTGTTAGTCAAATGTTTTGGTCGTTATGTGATGTATACATGACTTTCTCTACTCTTATACAAACACTTATTGCTCTATCTACTTCAAGATAAACATTATCTTATTGTAGTTACAAGGGAATATAGTAGACTTTAAGTGATAGTCAAATGTTTTGGTCGTTATGTGATGTATACATGACTTTCTCTACTCTTGTACAAACACTTATTGCTCTACCTACTTCAAGATAAACATTATCTTATTGTAGTTACAAGGGAATACAGTAGACTTAAGTGATAGTCAAATGTTTTGGTCGTTATATGATGTATACATGACTTTCTCTACTCTTTTCCAAACACTTATTGCTCTATCTACTTCAAGATAAACATTATCTTATTGTAGTTACAAGGGAATACAGTAGACTTTAAGTGATAGTCAAATGTTTTGGTCGTTATGTGATGTATACATGACTTTCTCTAATCTTGTACAAACACTTATTGCTCTATTTACTTCCAGATAAACATTATCTTATTGTAGTTACAAGGGAGTACAGTAGACTTTAAGTGATAGTCAAATGTTTTGCTCGTTATGTGATGTACACATGACTCTTTTTACTCTTGTACAAACACTTATTGCTCTATTTACTTCAAGATAAACATTATCTTATTGTAGTTCCAAGGGAATACAGTAGACTTTAAGTGATAGTCAAATGTTTTGGTCGTTATGTGATGTATACATGACTTTCTCTACTCTTGTACAAACACTTATTGCTCTATCTACTTCAAGATAAACATTATCTTATTGTAGTTACAAGGGAATACAGTAGACTTGAAGTGATAGTCAAATGTTTTGGTCGTTATGTGATGTATACATGACTTTCTCTACTCTTGTACAAACACTTATTACTCTATATACTTCAAGATAAACATTATTTTATTGTAGTTACAAGGGAATACAGTAGACTTTAAGTGATAGTCAAATGTTTTGGTTGTTATGTGATGTATACAAGACTTTCTCTACTCTTATACAAACACTTATTGCTCTATCTACTTCAAGATAAACATTATCTTATTGTAGTTACAAGGGAATACAGTAGACTTTAAGTGATAGTCAAATGTTTTGGTCGTTATGTGATGTATACATGACTTTCTCTACTCTTCTACACACACTTATTGCTCTATCTACTTCAAGATAAACATTATCTTATTGTAGTTACAAGGGAATACAGTAGACTTTAAGTGATAGTCAAATGTTTTGGTCGTTATGTGATGTATACATGACTTTCTCTACTCTTGTACAAGCTCTTATTGCTCTATCTACTTCAAGATAAACATTATCTTATTGTAGTTACAAGGGAATATACTAGACTTTAAGTGATAGTCAAATGTTTTGGTCGTTATGTGATGTATACATGACTTTCTCTACTCTTGTACAAACACTTATTCCTCTATCTACTTCAAGATAAACATTATGTTATTGTAGTTACAAGGGAATACAGTAGACTTTTAGTGATAGTCAAATGTTTTGATCGTTATGTGATGTATACATGAATTTCTCTACTCTTATACAAACACTTATTGCTCTATCTACTTCAAGATAAACATTATCTTATTATAGTTACAAGGGAATATAGTAGACTTTAAGTGATAGTCAAATGTTTTGGTCGTTATGTGATGCATACATGACTTTCTCTACTCTTGCACAAACACTTATTGCTCTATCTACTTCAAGATAAAGATTATCTTATTGAAGTTACAAGGGAATACAGTTGACTTTAAGTGATAGTCAAATGTTTTGGTCGTTATGTGATGTATACATGACTTTCTCTACTCTTGTCCAAACACTTATTGCTCTATCTACTTCAAGATAAGCTTTATCTTATTGTAGTTACAAGGGAATACAGTAGACTTTAAGTGATAGTCAAATGTTTTGGTTGTTATGTGATGTATACATGACTTTCTCTACTCTTGTACAAACACTTATTGCTCTATCTACTTCAAGATAAACATTATCTTATTGAAGTTACAAGGAAATACAGTAGATTTTAAGTGATAGTCAAATGTTTTGGTCGTTATATGATGTATACATGACTTTCTCTACTCTTGTACAAGCTCTTATTGCTCTATCTACTTCAAGATAAACATTATCTTATTGTAGTTACAAGGGAATACAGTAGACTTTAAGTGATAGTCAAATGTTTTGGTCGTTATGTGATGTATACATGACTTTCTCTACTCTTGTACAAACACTTATTGCTCTATCTACTTCAAGATAAGCATTATCTTATTGTAGTTACAAGGGAATATAGTAGACTTTAAGTGATAGTCTAATGTTTTGGTCGTTATGTGATGTATACATGACTTTCTCTACTCTTGTACAAACACTTATTCCTCTATCTACTTCAAGATAAACATTATCTTATTGTAGTTACAAGGGAATACAGTAGACTTTAAGTGTTAGTCAAATGTTTTGGTCGTTATGTGATGTATACATGACTTTCTCTACTTTTATACAAACACTTATTGCTCTACCTACTTCAAGATAAACATTATCTTATTGTAGTTACAAGGGAATGCAGTAGACTTTAAGTGATAGTCAAATGTTTTGTTTGTTATGTGATGTATACATGACTTTCTCTACTTTTATACAAACACTTATTGCTCTACCTACTTCAAGATAAACATTATCTTATTGTAGTTACAAGGGAATACAGTAGACTTTAAGTGATAGTCAAATGTTTTGGTTGTTATGTGGTGTATACATGACTTTCTCTACTCTTGTACAAACACTTATTGCTCTATCTACTTCAAGATAAACATTAACTTATTGTAGTTACAAGGAAATACAGTAGATTTTAAGTGATAGTCAAATGTTTTGGTCGTTATATGATGTATACATGACTTTCTCTACTCTTGTACAAACACTTATTCCTCTATCTACTTCAAGATAAACATTATCTTATTGTAGTTACAAGGGAATACAGTAGACTTTAAGTGATAGTCAAATGTTTTGGTTGTTATGTGATGTATACATGACTTTCTCTACTCTTGTACAAACACTTATTCCTCTATCTACTTCAAGATAAACATTATCTTATTGTAGTTACAAGGAAATACAGTAGACTTTAAGTGATAGTCAAATGTTTTGGTCGTTATATGATGTATGCATGACTTTCTCTACTCTTGTACAAACACTTATTGCTCTACCTACTTCAAGATAAACATTATCTTATTGTAGTTACAAGGGAATACAGTAGACTTTAAGTGATAGTCAAATGTTTTGGTCGTTATGTTATGTATACATGACTTTCTCAACTCTTGTACAAACACTTATTGCTCTATCTACTTCAAGATAAACATTATCTTACTGTAGTTACAAGGGAATTCAGTAGACTTTAAGAGATATTCAAATGTTTTGGTCGTTATGTGATGTATACATGACTTCCTCTACTCTTGTACAAACACTTATTGCTCTATCTACTTCAAGATAAGCATTATCTTATTGAAGTTACAAGGGAATACAGTAGACTTTAAGTGATAGTCTAATGTTTTTGTCGTTATGTGATGTATACATAACTTTCTCTACTCTTGTACAAACACTTATTGCTCTATCTACTTCAAGATAAACATTATCTTATTGAAGTTACAAGGAAATACAGTAGATTTTAAGTGATAGTCAAATGTTTTGGTCGTTATATGATGTATACATGACTTTCTCTACTCTTGTACAAACACTTATTGCTCTATCTACTTCAAGATAAACATTATCTTATTGAAGTTACAAGGAAATACAGTAGATTTTAAGTGATAGTCAAATGTTTTGGTCGTTATATGATGTATACATGACTTTCTCTACTCTTGTACAAACTCTTATTGCTCTATCTACTTCAAGATAAACATTATCTTATTGTAGTTACAAGGGAATACATTAGACTTTAAGTGATAGTCAAATGTTTTGGTCGTTATGTGATGTATACATGACTTTCTCTACTCTTGTACAAACACTTATTGCTCTATCTACTTCAAGATAAGCATTATCTTATTGTAGTTACAAGGGAATATAGTAGACTTTAAGTGATAGTCTAATGATTTGGTCGTTATGTGATGTATACATGACTTTCTCTACTCTTGTACAAACACTTATTCCTCTATCTACTTCAAGATAAACATTATCTTATTGTAGTTACAAGGGAATGCAGTAGACTTTAAGTGATAGTCAAATGCTTTGGTCGTTATGTGATGTATACATGACTTTCTCTACTCTTATACAAACACTTATTGCTCTATCTACTTCAAGATAAGCAATATCTTATTGTAGTTACAAGGGAATACAGTAGACTTTAAGTGATAGTCTAATGTTTTGGTCGTTATGTGATGTATACATGACTTTCTCTACTCTTGTACAAACACTTATTTCTCTATCTACTTCAAGATAAACGTTATCTTATTGTAGTTACAAGGAAATACAGTAGACTTTAAGTGATAGTCAATTGTTTTGTTTGTTATGTGATGTATACATGACCTTCTTTACTCTTATACAAACACTTATTGCTCTATCTACTTCAAGATAAACATTATCTTATTGTAGTTACAAGGGAATATAGTAGACTTTAAGTGATAGTCAAATGTTTTAGTCGTTATGTGATGTATACATGACTTTCTCTACTCTTGTAGAAACACTTATTCCTCTATCTACTTCAAGATAAACATTATCTTATTGTAGTTACAAGGGAATACAGTAGACTTTAAGTGATAGTCAAATGTTTTGGTCGTTATGTGATGTATACATGACTTTCTCTACTCTTGTACAAACACTTATTGCTCTATCTACTTCAAGATAAACATTATCTTATTGTAGTTACAAGGGAATACAGTAGACTTTAAGTGATAGTCAAATGTTTTGGTCGTTATGTGATGTATACATGACTTTCTCTACTCTTATACAAACACTTATTGCTCTATCTACTTCAAGATAAACATTATCTTATTATAGTTACAAGGGAATATAGTAGACTTTAAGTGATAGTCAAATGTTTTGGTCGTTATGTGATGCATACATGACTTTCTCTACTCTTGTACAAACACTAATTGCTCTATCTACTTCAAGATAAACATTATCTTATTGTAGTTACAAGGGAATACAGTTGACTTTAAGTGATAGTCAAATGTTTTGGTCGTTATGTGATGTATACATGACTTTCTCTACTCTTGTCCAAACACTTATTGCTCTATCTACTTCAAGATAAGCATTATCTTATTGTAGTTACAAGGGAATACAGTAGACATTAAGTGATAGTCAAATGTTTTGGTTGTTATGTGATGTATACATGACTTTCTCTACTCTTGTACAAACACTTATTGCTCTATCTACTTCAAGATAAACATTATCTTATTGAAGTTACAAGGAAATACAGTAGATTTTAAGTGATAGTCAAATGTTTTGGTCGTTACATGATGTATACATGACTTTCTCTACTCTTGTACAAACTCTTATTGCTCTATCTACTTCAAGATAAACATTATCTTATTGTAGTTACAAGGGAATACAGTAGACTTTAAGTGATAGTCAAATGTTTTGGTCGTTATGTGATGTATACATGACTTTCTCTACTCTTGTACAAACACTTATTGCTCTATCTACTTCAAGATAAGCATTATCTTATTGTAGTTACAAGGGAATACAGTAGACTTTAAGTGATAGTCAAATGTTTTGGTCGTTATGTGATGTATACATGACTTTCTCTACTCTTGTACAAACACTTATTGCTCTATCTACTTCAAGATAAACATTATCTTATTGTAGTTACAAGGGAATATTGTAGACTTTAAGTGATAGTCTAATGTTTTGGTCGTTATGTGATGTATACATGACTTTCTCTACTCTTGTACAAACACTTATTCCTCTATCTACTTCAAGATAAACATTATCTTATTGTAGTTACAAGGGAATACAGTAGACTTTAAGTGTTAGTCAAATGTTTTGGTCGTTATGTGATGTATACATGACTTTCTCTACTCTTGTACAAACTCTTATTGCTCTATCTACTTCAAGATAAACATTATCTTATTGTAGTTACAAGGGACTACAGTAGACTTTAAGTGATAGTCAAATGTTTTGGTCGTTATGTGATGTATACATGATTTTCTCTACTCTTGTACAAACACTTATTGCTCTACCTACTTCAAGATAAACATTATCTTATTGTAGTTACAAGGGAATACAGTAGACTTTAAGTGTTAGTCAAATGTTTTGGTCGTTATGTGATGTATACATGACTTTCTCTACTTTTATACAAACACTTATTGCTCTACCTACTTCAAGATAAACATTATCTTATTGTAGTTACAAGGGAATGCAGTAGACTTTAAGTGATAGTCAAATGTTTTGGTTGTTATGTGATGTATACATGACTTTCTCTACTTTTATACAAACACTTATTGCTCTACCTACTTCAAGATAAACATTATCTTATTGTAGCTACAAGGGAATACAGTAGACTTTAAGTGATAGTCAAATGTTTTGGTTGTTATGTGGTGTATACATGACTTTCTCTACTCTTGTACAAACACTTATTGCTCTATCTACTTCAAGATAAACATTAACTTATTGTAGTTACAAGGAAATACAGTAGATTTTAAGTGATAGTCAAATGTTTTGGTCGTTATATGATGTATACATGACTTTCTCTACTCTTGTACAAACACTTATTCCTCTATCTACTTCAAGATAAACATTATCTTATTGTAGTTACAAGGGAATACAGTAGACTTTAAGTGATAGTCAAATGTTTTGGTTGTTATGTGATGTATACATGACTTTCTCTACTCTTGTACAAACACTTATTCCTCTATCTACTTCAAGATAAACATTATCTTATTGTAGTTACAAGGAAATACAGTAGACTTTAAGTGATAGTCAAATGTTTTGGTCGTTATATGATGTATGCATGACTTTCTCTACTCTTGTACAAACACTTATTGCTCTACCTACTTCAAGATAAACATTATCTTATTGTAGTTACAAGGGAATACAGTAGACTCTAAGTGATAGTCAAATGTTTTGGTCGTTATGTTATGTATACATGACTTTCTCAACTCTTGTACAAACACTTATTGCTCTATCTACTTCAAGATAAACATTATCTTACTGTAGTTACAAGGGAATTCAGTAGACTTTAAGAGATATTCAAATGTTTTGGTCGTTATGTGATGTATACATGACTTCCTCTACTCTTGTACAAACACTTATTGCTCTATCTACTTCAAGATAAGCATTATCTTATTGAAGTTACAAGGGAATACAGTAGACTTTAAGTGATAGTCTAATGTTTTTGTCGTTATGTGATGTATACATAACTTTCTCTACTGTTGTACAAACACTTATTGCTCTATCTACTTCAAGATAAACATTATCTTATTGAAGTTACAAGGAAATACAGTAGATTTTAAGTGATAGTCAAATGTTTTGGTCGTTATATGATGTATACATGACTTTCTCTACTCTTGTACAAACACTTATTGCTCTATCTACTTCAAGATAAACATTATCTTATTGAAGTTACAAGGAAATACAGTAGATTTTAAGTGATAGTCAAATGTTTTTTTCGTTATATGATGTATACATGACTTTCTCTACTCTTGTACAAACTCTTATTGCTCTATCTACTTCAAGATAAACATTATCTTATTGTAGTTACAAGGGAATACATTAGACTTTAAGTGATAGTCAAATGTTTTGGTCGTTATGTGATGTATACATGACTTTCTCTACTCTTGTACAAACACTTATTGCTCTATCTACTTCAAGATAAGCATTATCTTATTGTAGTTACAAGGGAATATAGTAGACTTTAAGTGATAGTCTAATGATTTGGTCGTTATGTGATGTATACATGACTTTCTCTACTCTTGTACAAACACTTATTCCTCTATCTACTTCAAGATAAACATTATCTTATTGTAGTTACAAGGGAATGCAGTAGACTTTAAGTGATAGTCAAATGCTTTGGTCGTTATGTGATGTATACATGACTTTCTCTACTCTTATACAAACACTTATTGCTCTATCTACTTCAAGATAAGCAATATCTTATTGTAGTTACAAGGGAATACAGTAGACTTTAAGTGATAGTCTAATGTTTTGGTCGTTATGTGATGTATACATGACTTTCTCTACTCTTGTACAAACACTTATTTCTCTATCTACTTCAAGATAAACGTTATCTTATTGTAGTTACAAGGAAATACAGTAGACTTTAAGTGATAGTCAATTGTTTTGTTTGTTATGTGATGTATACATGACCTTCTTTACTCTTATACAAACACTTATTGCTCTATCTACTTCAAGATAAACATTATCTTATTGTAGTTACAAGGGAATATAGTAGACTTTAAGTGATAGTCAAATGTTTTAGTCGTTATGTGATGTATACATGACTTTCTCTACTCTTGTAGAAACACTTATTCCTCTATCTACTTCAAGATAAACATTATCTTATTGTAGTTACAAGGGAATACAGTAGACTTTAAGTGATAGTCAAATGTTTTGGTCGTTATGTGATGTATACATGACTTTCTCTACTCTTATACAAACACTTATTGCTCTATCTACTTCAAGATAAACATTATCTTATTATAGTTACAAGGGAATATAGTAGACTTTAAGTGATAGTCAAATGTTTTGGTCGTTATGTGATGCATACATGACTTTCTCTACTCTTGTACAAACACTAATTGCTCTATCTACTTCAAGATAAACATTATCTTATTGTAGTTACAAGGGAATACAGTTGACTTTAAGTGATAGTCAAATGTTTTGGTCGTTATGTGATGTATACATGACTTTCTCTACTCTTGTCCAAACACTTATTGCTCTATCTACTTCAAGATAAGCATTATCTTATTGTAGTTACAAGGGAATACAGTAGACATTAAGTGATAGTCAAATGTTTTGGTTGTTATGTGATGTATACATGACTTTCTCTACTCTTGTACAAACACTTATTGCTCTATCTACTTCAAGATAAACATTATCTTATTGAAGTTACAAGGAAATACAGTAGATTTTAAGTGATAGTCAAATGTTTTGGTCGTTACATGATGTATACATGACTTTCTCTACTCTTGTACAAACTCTTATTGCTCTATCTACTTCAAGATAAACATTATCTTATTGTAGTTACAAGGGAATACAGTAGACTTTAAGTGATAGTCAAATGTTTTGGTCGTTATGTGATGTATACATGACTTTCTCTACTCTTGTACAAACACTTATTGCTCTATCTACTTCAAGATAAGCATTATCTTATTGTAGTTACAAGGGAATACAGTAGACTTTAAGTGATAGTCAAATGTTTTGGTCGTTATGTGATGTATACATGACTTTCTCTACTCTTGTACAAACACTTATTGCTCTATCTACTTCAAGATAAACATTATCTTATTGTAGTTACAAGGGAATATTGTAGACTTTAAGTGATAGTCTAATGTTTTGGTCGTTATGTGATGTATACATGACTTTCTCTACTCTTGTACAAACACTTATTCCTCTATCTACTTCAAGATAAACATTATCTTATTGTAGTTACAAGGGAATACAGTAGACTTTAAGTGATAGTCAAATGTTTTGGTCGTTATGTGATGTATACATGACTTTCTCTAATCTTGTACAAACACTTATTGCTCTATTTACTTCAAGATAAACATTATCTTATTGTAGTTACAAGGGAATACAGTAGACTTTAAGTGATAGTCAAATGTTTTGCTCGTTATGTGATGTACACATGACTCTCTTTACTCTTCTACAGACACTTATTGCTCTATTTACTTCCAGATAAACATTATCTTATTGTAGTTACAAGGGAGTACAGTAGACTTTAAGTGATAGTCAAATGTTTTGCTCGTTATGTGATGTACACATGACTCTTTTTACTCTTGTACAAACACTTATTGCTCTATTTACTTCAAGATAAACATTATCTTATTGTAGTTCCAAGGGAATACAGTAGACTTTAAGTGATAGTCAAATGTTTTGGTCGTTATGTGATGTATACATGACTTTCTCTACTCTTGTACAAACACTTATTGCTCTATCTACTTCAAGATAAACATTATCTTATTGTAGTTACAAGGGAATACAGTAGACTTGAAGTGATAGTCAAATGTTTTGGTCGTTATGTGATGTATACATGACTTTCTCTACTCTTGTACAAACACTTATTACTCTATATACTTCAAGATAAACATTATTTTATTGTAGTTACAAGGGAATACAGTAGACTTTAAGTGATAGTCAAATGTTTTGGTTGTTATGTGATGTATACAAGACTTTCTCTACTCTTATACAAACACTTATTGCTCTATCTACTTCAAGATAAACATTATCTTATTGTAGTTACAAGGGAATACAGTAGACTTTAAGTGATAGTCAAATGTTTTGGTCGTTATGTGATGTATACATGACTTTCTCTACTCTTCTACACACACTTATTGCTCTATCTACTTCAAGATAAACATTATCTTATTGTAGTTACAAGGGAATACAGTAGACTTTAAGTGATAGTCAAATGTTTTGGTCGTTATGTGATGTATACATGACTTTCTCTACTCTTGTACAAGCTCTTATTGCTCTATCTACTTCAAGATAAACATTATCTTATTGTAGTTACAAGGGAATATAGTAGACTTTAAGTGATAGTCAAATGTTTTGGTCGTTATGTGATGTATACATGACTTTCTCTACTCTTGTACAAACACTTATTCCTCTATCTACTTCAAGATAAACATTATGTTATTGTAGTTACAAGGGAATACAGTAGACTTTAAGTGATAGTCAAATGTTTTGATCGTTATGTGATATATACATGACTTTCTCTACTCTTATACAAACACTTATTGCTCTATCTACTTCAAGATAAACATTATCTTATTATAGTTACAAGGGAATATAGTAGACTTTAAGTGATAGTCAAATGTTTTGGTCGTTATGTGATGCATACATGACTTTCTCTACTCTTGCACAAACACTTATTGCTCTATCTACTTCAAGATAAACATTATCTTATTGAAGTTACAAGGGAATACAGTTGACTTTAAGTGATAGTCAAATGTTTTGGTCGTTATGTGATGTATACATGACTTTCTCTACTCTTGTCCAAACACTTATTGCTCTATCTACTTCAAGATAAGCTTTATCTTATTGTAGTTACAAGGGAATACAGTAGACTTTAAGTGATAGTCAAATGTTTTGGTTGTTATGTGATGTATACATGACTTTCTCTACTCTTGTACAAACACTTATTGCTCTATCTACTTCAAGATAAACATTATCTTATTGAAGTTACAAGGAAATACAGTAGATTTTAAGTGATAGTCAAATGTTTTGGTCGTTATATGATGTATACATGACTTTCTCTACTCTTGTACAAGCTCTTATTGCTCTATCTACTTCAAGATAAACATTATCTTATTGTAGTTACAAGGGAATACAGTAGACTTTAAGTGATAGTCAAATGTTTTGGTCGTTATGTGATGTATACATGACTTTCTCTACTCTTGTACAAACACTTATTGCTCTATCTACTTCAAGATAAGCATTATCTTATTGTAGTTACAAGGGAATATAGTAGACTTTAAGTGATAGTCTAATGTTTTGGTCGTTATGTGATGTATACATGACTTTCTCTACTCTTGTACAAACACTTATTCCTCTATCTACTTCAAGATAAACATTATCTTATTGTAGTTACAAGGGAATACAGTAGACTTTAAGTGTTAGTCAAATGTTTTGGTCGTTATGTGATGTATACATGACTTTCTCTACTTTTATACAAACACTTATTGCTCTACCTACTTCAAGATAAACATTATCTTATTGTAGTTACAAGGGAATACAGTAGACTTTAAGTGATAGTCAAATGTTTTGGTTGTTATGTGGTGTATACATTACTTTCTCTACTCTTGTACAAACACTTATTGCTCTATCTACTTCAAGATAAACATTAACTTATTGTAGTTACAAGGAAATACAGTAGATTTTAAGTGATAGTCAAATGTTTTGGTCGTTATATGATGTATACATGACTTTCTCTACTCTTGTACAAACACTTATTCCTCTATCTACTTCAAGATAAACATTATCTTATTGTAGTTACAAGGGAATACAGTAGACTTGAAGTGATAGTCAAATGTTTTGGTTGTTATGTGATGTATACATGACTTTCTCTACTCTTGTACAAACACTTATTCCTCTATCTACTTCAAGATAAACATTATCTTATTGTAGTTACAAGGCAATACAGTAGACTTTAAGTGATAGTCAAATGTTTTGGTCGTTATATGATGTATGCATGACTTTCTCTACTCTTGTACAAACACTTATTGCTCTACCTACTTCAAGATAAACATTATCTTATTGTAGTTACAAGGGAATACAGTAGACTTTAAGTGATAGTCAAATGTTTTGGTCGTTATGTTATGTATACATGACTTTCTCTACTCTTGTACAAACACTTATTGCTCTATCTACTTCAAGATAAACATTATCTTACTGTAGTTACAAGGGAATTCAGTAGACTTTAAGAGATATTCAAATGTTTTGGTCGTTATGTGATGTATACATGACTTCCTCTACTCTTGTACAAACACTTATTGCTCTATCTACTTCAAGATAAGCATTATCTTATTGAAGTTACAAGGGAATACAGTAGACTTTAAGTGATAGTCTAATGTTTTTGTCGTTATGTGATGTATACATAACTTTCTCTACTCTTGTACAAACACTTATTGCTCTATCTACTTCAAGATAAACATTATCTTATTGAAGTTACAAGGAAATACAGTAGATTTTAAGTGATAGTCAAATGTTTTGGTCGTTATATGATGTATACATGACTTTCTCTACTCTTGTACAAACACTTATTGGTCTATCTACTTCAAGATAAACATTATCTTATTGAAGTTACAAGGAAATACAGTAGATTTTAAGTGATAGTCAAATGTTTTGGTCGTTATATGATGTATACATGACTTTCTCTACTCTTGTACAAACTCTTATTGCTCTATCTACTTCAAGATAAACATTATCTTATTGTAGTTACAAGGGAATACAGTAGACTTTAAGTGATAGTCAAATGTTTTGGTCGTTATGTGATGTATACATGACTTTCTCTACTCTTGTACAAACACTTATTGCTCTATCTACTTCAAGATAAGCATTATCTTATTGTAGTTACAAGGGAATATAGTAGACTTTAAGTGATAGTCTAATGATTTGGTCGTTATGTGATGTATACATGACTTTCTCTACTCTTGTACAAACACTTATTCCTCTATCTACTTCAAGATAAACATTATCTTATTGTAGTTACAAGGGAATGCAGTAGACTTTAAGTGATAGTCAAATGCTTTGGTCGTTATGTGATGTATACATGACTTTCTCTACTCTTATACAAACACTTATTGCTCTATCTACTTCAAGATAAGCAATATCTTATTGTAGTTACAAGGAAATACAGTAGACTTTAAGTGATAGTCTAATGTTTTGGTCGTTATGTGATGTATACATGACTTTCTCTACTCTTGTACAAACACTTATTTCTCTATCTACTTCAAGATAAACGTTATCCTATTGTAGTTACAAGGGAATACAGTTGACTTTAAGTGATAGTCAAATGTTTTGGTCGTTATGTGATGTATATATGACTTTCCCTACTCTTGTCCAAACACTTATTGCTCTATCTACTTCAAGATAAGCTTTATCTTATTGTAGTTACAAGGGAATACAGTAGACTTTAAGTGATAGTCAAATGTTTTGGTTGTTATGTGATGTATACATGACTTTCTCTACTCTTGTACAAACACTTATTGCTCTATCTACTTCAAGATAAACATTATCTTATTATAGTTACAAGGGAATATAGTAGACTTTAAGTGATAGTCAAATGTTTTGGTCGTTATGTGATGCATACATGACTTTCTCTACTCTTGTACAAACACTAATTGCTCTATCTACTTCAAGATAAACATTATCTTATTGTAGTTACAAGGGAATACAGTTGACCTTAAGTGATAGTCAAATGTTTTGGTCGTTATGTGATGTATACATGACTTTCTCTACTCTTGTCCAAACACTTATTGCTCTATCTACTTCAAGAAAAGCATTATCTTATTGTAGTTACAAGGGAATACAGTAGACTTTAAGTGATAGTCAAATGTTTTGGTCGTTATGTGATGTATACATGACTTTCTCTACTCTTGTACAAACACTTATTGCTCTATCTACTTCAAGATAAACATTATCTTATTGAAGTTACAAGGAAATACAGTAGATTTTAAGTGATAGTCAAATGTTTTGGTCGTTATATGCTGTATACATGACTTTCTCTACTCTTGTACAAACTCTTATTGCTCTATCTACTTCAAGATAAACATTATCTTATTATAGTTACAAGGGAATACAGTAGACTTTAAGTGATAGTCAAATGTTTTGGTCGTTATGTGATGTATACATGACTTTCTCTACTCTTGTACAAACACTTATTGCTCTATCTACTTCAAGATAAGCATTATCTTATTGTAGTTACAAGGGAATATAGTAGACTTTAAGTGATAGTCTAATGTTTTGGTCGTTATGTGATGTATACATGACTTTCTCTACTCTTGTACAAACACTTATTCCTCTATCTACTTCAAGATAAACATTATCTTATTGTAGTTACAAGGGAATGCAGTAGACTTTAAGTGATAGTCAAATGCTTTGGTCGTTATGTGATGTATACATGACTTTCTCTA
Organism: Mantis religiosa; assembly: GCA_030765055.1. Lineage (NCBI taxonomy): Eukaryota > Metazoa > Arthropoda > Insecta > Mantodea > Mantidae > Mantis > Mantis religiosa. Next base: position 4,490,625 of record CM060953.1, on the reverse strand, counting down.
CTCTTATACAAACACTTATTGCTCTATCTACTTCAAGATAAGCAATATCTTATTGTAGTTACAAGGGAATACAGTAGACTTTAAGTGATAGTCTAATGTTTTGGTCGTTATGTGATGTATACATGACTTTCTCTACTCTTGTACAAACACTTATTTCTCTATCTACTTCAAGATAAACGTTATCTTATTGTAGTTACAAGGAAATACAGTAGACTTTAAGTGATAGTCAATTGTTTTGTTTGTTATGTGATGTATACATGACCTTCTTTACTCTTATACAAACACTTATTGCTCTATCTACTTCAAGATAAACATTATCTTATTGTAGTTACAAGGGAATATAGTAGACTTTAAGTGATAGTCAAATGTTTTGGACGTTATGTGATGTATACATGACTTTCTCTACTCTTGTAGAAACACTTATTCCTCTATCTACTTCAAGATAAACATTATCTCATTGTAGTTACAAGGGAATACAGTAGACTTTAAGTGATAGTCAAATGTTTTGGTCGTTATGTGATGTATACATGACTTTCTCTACTCTTATACAAACACTTATTGCTCTATCTACTTCAACATAAACATTATCTTATTATAGTTACAAGGGAATATAGTAGACTTTAAGTGACAGTCAAATGTTTTGGTCGTTATGTGATGCATACATGACTTTCTCTACTCTTGTACAAACACTTATTCCTCTATCTACTTCAAGATAAACATTATCTTATTGTAGTTACAAGGGAATACAGTAGACTTTAAGTGATAGTCAAATGTTTTGGTCGTTATGTGATGTATACATGACTTTCTCTACTCTTATACAAACACTTATTGCTCTATCTACTTCAAGATAAACATTATCTTATTATAGTTACAAGGGAATATAGTAGACTTTAAGTGATAGTCAAATGTTTTGGTCGTTATGTGATGCATACATGACTTTCTCTACTCTTGTACAAACACTTATTGCTCTATCTACTTCAAGATAAACATTATCTTATTGTAGTTACAAGGAAATACAGTAGATTTTAAGTGATAGTCAAATGTTTTGGTCGTTATATGATGTATACATGACTTTCTCTACTCTTGTACAAACTCTTATTGCTCTATCTACTTCAAGATAAACATTATCTTATTGTAGTTACAAGGGAATACAGTAGACTTTAAGTGATAGTCAAATGTTTTGGTCGTTATGTGATGTATACATGACTTTCTCTACTCTTGTACAAACACTTATTGCTCTATCTACTTCAAGATAAGCATTATCTTATTGTAGTTACAAGGGAATATAGTAGACTTTAAGTGATAGTCTAATGTTTTGGTCGTTATGTGATGTATACATGACTTTCTCTACTCTTGTACAAACACTTATTCCTCTATCTACTTCAAGATAAACATTATCTTATTGTAGTTACAAGGGAATACAGTAGACTTTAAGTGTTAGTCAAATGTTTTGGTCGTTATGTGATGTATACATGACTTTCTCTACTCTTGTACAAACTCTTATTGCTCTATCTACTTCAAGATAAACATTATCTTATTGTAGTTACAAGGGAATACAGTAGACTTTAAGTGATAGTCAAATGTTTTGGTCGTTATGTGATGTATACATGATTTTCTCTACTCTTGTACAAACACTTATTGCTCTATCTACTTCAAGATAAGCATTATATTATTGTAGTTACAAGGGAATATAGTAGACTTTAAGTGATAGTCTATTGTTTTGGTCGTTATGTGATGTATACATGACTTTCTCTACTCTTGTACAAACACTTATTCCTCTATCTACTTCAAGATAAACATTATCTTATTGTAGTTACAAGGGAATACAGTAGACTTTAAGTGTTAGTCAAATGTTTTGATCGTTATGTGATGTATACATGACTTTCTCTACTCTTATACAAACACTTATTGCTCTATCTACTTCAAGATAAACATTATCTTATTATAGTTACAAGGGTATATAGTAGACTTTAAGTGATAGTCAAATGTTTTGGTCGTTATCTGATGCATACATGACTTTCTCTACTCTTGTACAAACACTTATTGCTCTATCTACTTCAAGATAAACATTATCTTATTGTAGTTACAAGGGAATACAGTAGACTTTAAGTGATAGTCAAATGTTTTGGTCGTTATGTGATGTATACATGACTTTCTCTACTCTTGTACAAACACTTATTGCTCTATCTACTTCAAGATAAGCATTATCTTATTGTAGTTACAAGGGAATATAGTAGACTTTAAGTGATAGTCTAATGTTTTGGTCGTTATGTGATGTATACATGACTTTCTCTACTCTTGTACAAACACTTATTCCTCTATCTACTTCAAGATAAACATTATCTTATTGTAGTTACAAGGGAATACAGTAGACTTTAAGTGTTAGTCAAATGTTTTGGTCGTTATGTGATGTATACATGACTTTCTCTACTCTTGTACAAACTCTTATTGCTCTATCTACTTCAAGATAAACATTATCTTATTGTAGTTACAAGGGAATACAGTAGACTTTAAGTGATAGTCAAATGTTTTGGTCGTTATGTGATGTATACATGATTTTCTCTACTCTTGTACAAACACTTATTGCTCTATCTACTTCAAGATAAGCATTATATTATTGTAGTTACAAGGGAATATAGTAGACTTTAAGTGATAGTCTATTGTTTTGGTCGTTATGTGATGTATACATGACTTTCTCTACTCTTGTACAAACACTTATTCCTCTATCTACTTCAAGATAAACATTATCTTATTGTAGTTACAAGGGAATACAGTAGACTTTAAGTGTTAGTCAAATGTTTTGGTCGTTATGTGATGTATACATGACTTTCTCTACTCTTATACAAACACTTATTGCTCTATCTACTTCAAGATAAACATTATCTTATTGTAGTTACAAGGGAATACAGTAGACTTTAAGTGATAGTCAAATGTTTTGGTCGTTATGTGATGTATACATGACTTTCTCTAATCTTGTACAAACACTTATTGCTCTATTTACTTCCAGATAAACATTATCTTATTGTAGTTACAAGGGAGTACAGTAGACTTTAAGTGATAGTCAAATGTTTTGCTCGTTATGTGATGTACACATGACTCTTTTTACTCTTGTACAAACACTTATTGCTCTATTTACTTCAAGATAAACATTATCTTATTGTAGTTCCAAGGGAATACAGTAGACTTTAAGTGATAGTCAAATGTTTTGGTCGTTATGTGATGTATACATGACTTTCTCTACTCTTGTACAAACACTTATTGCTCTATCTACTTCAAGATAAACATTATCTTATTGTAGTTACAAGGGAATACAGTAGACTTGAAGTGATAGTCAAATGTTTTGGTCGTTATGTGATGTATACATGACTTTCTCTACTCTTGTACAAACACTTATTACTCTATATACTTCAAGATAAACATTATTTTATTGTAGTTACAAGGGAATACAGTAGACTTTAAGTGATAGTCAAATGTTTTGGTTGTTATGTGATGTATACAAGACTTTCTCTACTCTTATACAAACACTTATTGCTCTATCTACTTCAAGATAAACATTATCTTATTGTAGTTACAAGGGAATACAGTAGACTTTAAGTGATAGTCAAATGTTTTGGTCGTTATGTGATGTATACATGACTTTCTCTACTCTTCTACACACACTTATTGCTCTATCTACTTCAAGATAAACATTATCTTATTGTAGTTACAAGGGAATACAGTAGACTTTAAGTGATAGTCAAATGTTTTGGTCGTTATGTGATGTATACATGACTTTCTCTACTCTTGTACAAGCTCTTATTGCTCTATCTACTTCAAGATAAACATTATCTTATTGTAGTTACAAGGGAATATACTAGACTTTAAGTGATAGTCAAATGTTTTGGTCGTTATGTGATGTATACATGACTTTCTCTACTCTTGTACAAACACTTATTCCTCTATCTACTTCAAGATAAACATTATGTTATTGTAGTTACAAGGGAATACAGTAGACTTTTAGTGATAGTCAAATGTTTTGATCGTTATGTGATGTATACATGAATTTCTCTACTCTTATACAAACACTTATTGCTCTATCTACTTCAAGATAAACATTATCTTATTATAGTTACAAGGGAATATAGTAGACTTTAAGTGATAGTCAAATGTTTTGGTCGTTATGTGATGCATACATGACTTTCTCTACTCTTGCACAAACACTTATTGCTCTATCTACTTCAAGATAAAGATTATCTTATTGAAGTTACAAGGGAATACAGTTGACTTTAAGTGATAGTCAAATGTTTTGGTCGTTATGTGATGTATACATGACTTTCTCTACTCTTGTCCAAACACTTATTGCTCTATCTACTTCAAGATAAGCTTTATCTTATTGTAGTTACAAGGGAATACAGTAGACTTTAAGTGATAGTCAAATGTTTTGGTTGTTATGTGATGTATACATGACTTTCTCTACTCTTGTACAAACACTTATTGCTCTATCTACTTCAAGATAAACATTATCTTATTGAAGTTACAAGGAAATACAGTAGATTTTAAGTGATAGTCAAATGTTTTGGTCGTTATATGATGTATACATGACTTTCTCTACTCTTGTACAAGCTCTTATTGCTCTATCTACTTCAAGATAAACATTATCTTATTGTAGTTACAAGGGAATACAGTAGACTTTAAGTGATAGTCAAATGTTTTGGTCGTTATGTGATGTATACATGACTTTCTCTACTCTTGTACAAACACTTATTGCTCTATCTACTTCAAGATAAGCATTATCTTATTGTAGTTACAAGGGAATATAGTAGACTTTAAGTGATAGTCTAATGTTTTGGTCGTTATGTGATGTATACATGACTTTCTCTACTCTTGTACAAACACTTATTCCTCTATCTACTTCAAGATAAACATTATCTTATTGTAGTTACAAGGGAATACAGTAGACTTTAAGTGTTAGTCAAATGTTTTGGTCGTTATGTGATGTATACATGACTTTCTCTACTTTTATACAAACACTTATTGCTCTACCTACTTCAAGATAAACATTATCTTATTGTAGTTACAAGGGAATGCAGTAGACTTTAAGTGATAGTCAAATGTTTTGTTTGTTATGTGATGTATACATGACTTTCTCTACTTTTATACAAACACTTATTGCTCTACCTACTTCAAGATAAACATTATCTTATTGTAGTTACAAGGGAATACAGTAGACTTTAAGTGATAGTCAAATGTTTTGGTTGTTATGTGGTGTATACATGACTTTCTCTACTCTTGTACAAACACTTATTGCTCTATCTACTTCAAGATAAACATTAACTTATTGTAGTTACAAGGAAATACAGTAGATTTTAAGTGATAGTCAAATGTTTTGGTCGTTATATGATGTATACATGACTTTCTCTACTCTTGTACAAACACTTATTCCTCTATCTACTTCAAGATAAACATTATCTTATTGTAGTTACAAGGGAATACAGTAGACTTTAAGTGATAGTCAAATGTTTTGGTTGTTATGTGATGTATACATGACTTTCTCTACTCTTGTACAAACACTTATTCCTCTATCTACTTCAAGATAAACATTATCTTATTGTAGTTACAAGGAAATACAGTAGACTTTAAGTGATAGTCAAATGTTTTGGTCGTTATATGATGTATGCATGACTTTCTCTACTCTTGTACAAACACTTATTGCTCTACCTCCTTCAAGATAAACATTATCTTATTGTAGTTACAAGGGAATACAGTAGACTTTAAGTGATAGTCAAATGTTTTGGTCGTTATGTTATGTATACATGACTTTCTCAACTCTTGTACAAACACTTATTGCTCTATCTACTTCAAGATAAACATTATCTTACTGTAGTTACAAGGGAATTCAGTAGACTTTAAGAGATATTCAAATGTTTTGGTCGTTATGTGATGTATACATGACTTCCTCTACTCTTGTACAAACACTTATTGCTCTATCTACTTCAAGATAAGCATTATCTTATTGAAGTTACAAGGGAATACAGTAGACTTTAAGTGATAGTCTAATGTTTTTGTCGTTATGTGATGTATACATAACTTTCTCTACTCTTGTACAAACACTTATTGCTCTATCTACTTCAAGATAAACATTATCTTATTGAAGTTACAAGGAAATACAGTAGATTTTAAGTGATAGTCAAATGTTTTGGTCGTTATATGATGTATACATGACTTTCTCTACTCTTGTACAAACACTTATTGCTCTATCTACTTCAAGATAAACATTATCTTATTGAAGTTACAAGGAAATACAGTAGATTTTAAGTGATAGTCAAATGTTTTGGTCGTTATATGATGTATACATGACTTTCTCTACTCTTGTACAAACTCTTATTGCTCTATCTACTTCAAGATAAACATTATCTTATTGTAGTTACAAGGGAATACATTAGACTTTAAGTGATAGTCAAATGTTTTGGTCGTTATGTGATGTATACATGACTTTCTCTACTCTTGTACAAACACTTATTGCTCTATCTACTTCAAGATAAGCATTATCTTATTGTAGTTACAAGGGAATATAGTAGACTTTAAGTGATAGTCTAATGATTTGGTCGTTATGTGATGTATACATGACTTTCTCTACTCTTGTACAAACACTTATTCCTCTATCTACTTCAAGATAAACATTATCTTATTGTAGTTACAAGGGAATGCAGTAGACTTTAAGTGATAGTCAAATGCTTTGGTCGTTATGTGATGTATACATGACTTTCTCTACTCTTATACAAACACTTATTGCTCTATCTACTTCAAGATAAGCAATATCTTATTGTAGTTACAAGGGAATACAGTAGACTTTAAGTGATAGTCTAATGTTTTGGTCGTTATGTGATGTATACATGACTTTCTCTACTCTTGTACAAACACTTATTTCTCTATCTACTTCAAGATAAACGTTATCTTATTGTAGTTACAAGGAAATACAGTAGACTTTAAGTGATAGTCAATTGTTTTGTTTGTTATGTGATGTATACATGACCTTCTTTACTCTTATACAAACACTTATTGCTCTATCTACTTCAAGATAAACATTATCTTATTGTAGTTACAAGGGAATATAGTAGACTTTAAGTGATAGTCAAATGTTTTAGTCGTTATGTGATGTATACATGACTTTCTCTACTCTTGTAGAAACACTTATTCCTCTATCTACTTCAAGATAAACATTATCTTATTGTAGTTACAAGGGAATACAGTAGACTTTAAGTGATAGTCAAATGTTTTGGTCGTTATGTGATGTATACATGACTTTCTCTACTCTTGTACAAACACTTATTGCTCTATCTACTTCAAGATAAACATTATCTTATTGTAGTTACAAGGGAATACAGTAGACTTTAAGTGATAGTCAAATGTTTTGGTCGTTATGTGATGTATACATGACTTTCTCTACTCTTATACAAACACTTATTGCTCTATCTACTTCAAGATAAACATTATCTTATTATAGTTACAAGGGAATATAGTAGACTTTAAGTGATAGTCAAATGTTTTGGTCGTTATGTGATGCATACATGACTTTCTCTACTCTTGTACAAACACTAATTGCTCTATCTACTTCAAGATAAACATTATCTTATTGTAGTTACAAGGGAATACAGTTGACTTTAAGTGATAGTCAAATGTTTTGGTCGTTATGTGATGTATACATGACTTTCTCTACTCTTGTCCAAACACTTATTGCTCTATCTACTTCAAGATAAGCATTATCTTATTGTAGTTACAAGGGAATACAGTAGACATTAAGTGATAGTCAAATGTTTTGGTTGTTATGTGATGTATACATGACTTTCTCTACTCTTGTACAAACACTTATTGCTCTATCTACTTCAAGATAAACATTATCTTATTGAAGTTACAAGGAAATACAGTAGATTTTAAGTGATAGTCAAATGTTTTGGTCGTTACATGATGTATACATGACTTTCTCTACTCTTGTACAAACTCTTATTGCTCTATCTACTTCAAGATAAACATTATCTTATTGTAGTTACAAGGGAATACAGTAGACTTTAAGTGATAGTCAAATGTTTTGGTCGTTATGTGATGTATACATGACTTTCTCTACTCTTGTACAAACACTTATTGCTCTATCTACTTCAAGATAAGCATTATCTTATTGTAGTTACAAGGGAATACAGTAGACTTTAAGTGATAGTCAAATGTTTTGGTCGTTATGTGATGTATACATGACTTTCTCTACTCTTGTACAAACACTTATTGCTCTATCTACTTCAAGATAAACATTATCTTATTGTAGTTACAAGGGAATATTGTAGACTTTAAGTGATAGTCTAATGTTTTGGTCGTTATGTGATGTATACATGACTTTCTCTACTCTTGTACAAACACTTATTCCTCTATCTACTTCAAGATAAACATTATCTTATTGTAGTTACAAGGGAATACAGTAGACTTTAAGTGTTAGTCAAATGTTTTGGTCGTTATGTGATGTATACATGACTTTCTCTACTCTTGTACAAACTCTTATTGCTCTATCTACTTCAAGATAAACATTATCTTATTGTAGTTACAAGGGACTACAGTAGACTTTAAGTGATAGTCAAATGTTTTGGTCGTTATGTGATGTATACATGATTTTCTCTACTCTTGTACAAACACTTATTGCTCTACCTACTTCAAGATAAACATTATCTTATTGTAGTTACAAGGGAATACAGTAGACTTTAAGTGTTAGTCAAATGTTTTGGTCGTTATGTGATGTATACATGACTTTCTCTACTTTTATACAAACACTTATTGCTCTACCTACTTCAAGATAAACATTATCTTATTGTAGTTACAAGGGAATGCAGTAGACTTTAAGTGATAGTCAAATGTTTTGGTTGTTATGTGATGTATACATGACTTTCTCTACTTTTATACAAACACTTATTGCTCTACCTACTTCAAGATAAACATTATCTTATTGTAGTTACAAGGGAATACAGTAGACTTTAAGTGATAGTCAAATGTTTTGGTTGTTATGTGGTGTATACATGACTTTCTCTACTCTTGTACAAACACTTATTGCTCTATCTACTTCAAGATAAACATTAACTTATTGTAGTTACAAGGAAATACAGTAGATTTTAAGTGATAGTCAAATGTTTTGGTCGTTATATGATGTATACATGACTTTCTCTACTCTTGTACAAACACTTATTCCTCTATCTACTTCAAGATAAACATTATCTTATTGTAGTTACAAGGGAATACAGTAGACTTTAAGTGATAGTCAAATGTTTTGGTTGTTATGTGATGTATACATGACTTTCTCTACTCTTGTACAAACACTTATTCCTCTATCTACTTCAAGATAAACATTATCTTATTGTAGTTACAAGGAAATACAGTAGACTTTAAGTGATAGTCAAATGTTTTGGTCGTTATATGATGTATGCATGACTTTCTCTACTCTTGTACAAACACTTATTGCTCTACCTACTTCAAGATAAACATTATCTTATTGTAGTTACAAGGGAATACAGTAGACTCTAAGTGATAGTCAAATGTTTTGGTCGTTATGTTATGTATACATGACTTTCTCAACTCTTGTACAAACACTTATTGCTCTATCTACTTCAAGATAAACATTATCTTACTGTAGTTACAAGGGAATTCAGTAGACTTTAAGAGATATTCAAATGTTTTGGTCGTTATGTGATGTATACATGACTTCCTCTACTCTTGTACAAACACTTATTGCTCTATCTACTTCAAGATAAGCATTATCTTATTGAAGTTACAAGGGAATACAGTAGACTTTAAGTGATAGTCTAATGTTTTTGTCGTTATGTGATGTATACATAACTTTCTCTACTCTTGTACAAACACTTATTGCTCTATCTACTTCAAGATAAACATTATCTTATTGAAGTTACAAGGAAATACAGTAGATTTTAAGTGATAGTCAAATGTTTTGGTCGTTATATGATGTATACATGACTTTCTCTACTCTTGTACAAACACTTATTGCTCTATCTACTTCAAGATAAACATTATCTTATTGAAGTTACAAGGAAATACAGTAGATTTTAAGTGATAGTCAAATGTTTTTTTCGTTATATGATGTATACATGACTTTCTCTACTCTTGTACAAACTCTTATTGCTCTATCTACTTCAAGATAAACATTATCTTATTGTAGTTACAAGGGAATACATTAGACTTTAAGTGATAGTCAAATGTTTTGGTCGTTATGTGATGTATACATGACTTTCTCTACTCTTGTACAAACACTTATTGCTCTATCTACTTCAAGATAAGCATTATCTTATTGTAGTTACAAGGGAATATAGTAGACTTTAAGTGATAGTCTAATGATTTGGTCGTTATGTGATGTATACATGACTTTCTCTACTCTTGTACAAACACTTATTCCTCTATCTACTTCAAGATAAACATTATCTTATTGTAGTTACAAGGGAATGCAGTAGACTTTAAGTGATAGTCAAATGCTTTGGTCGTTATGTGATGTATACATGACTTTCTCTACTCTTATACAAACACTTATTGCTCTATCTACTTCAAGATAAGCAATATCTTATTGTAGTTACAAGGGAATACAGTAGACTTTAAGTGATAGTCTAATGTTTTGGTCGTTATGTGATGTATACATGACTTTCTCTACTCTTGTACAAACACTTATTTCTCTATCTACTTCAAGATAAACGTTATCTTATTGTAGTTACAAGGAAATACAGTAGACTTTAAGTGATAGTCAATTGTTTTGTTTGTTATGTGATGTATACATGACCTTCTTTACTCTTATACAAACACTTATTGCTCTATCTACTTCAAGATAAACATTATCTTATTGTAGTTACAAGGGAATATAGTAGACTTTAAGTGATAGTCAAATGTTTTAGTCGTTATGTGATGTATACATGACTTTCTCTACTCTTGTAGAAACACTTATTCCTCTATCTACTTCAAGATAAACATTATCTTATTGTAGTTACAAGGGAATACAGTAGACTTTAAGTGATAGTCAAATGTTTTGGTCGTTATGTGATGTATACATGACTTTCTCTACTCTTATACAAACACTTATTGCTCTATCTACTTCAAGATAAACATTATCTTATTATAGTTACAAGGGAATATAGTAGACTTTAAGTGATAGTCAAATGTTTTGGTCGTTATGTGATGCATACATGACTTTCTCTACTCTTGTACAAACACTAATTGCTCTATCTACTTCAAGATAAACATTATCTTATTGTAGTTACAAGGGAATACAGTTGACTTTAAGTGATAGTCAAATGTTTTGGTCGTTATGTGATGTATACATGACTTTCTCTACTCTTGTCCAAACACTTATTGCTCTATCTACTTCAAGATAAGCATTATCTTATTGTAGTTACAAGGGAATACAGTAGACATTAAGTGATAGTCAAATGTTTTGGTTGTTATGTGATGTATACATGACTTTCTCTACTCTTGTACAAACACTTATTGCTCTATCTACTTCAAGATAAACATTATCTTATTGAAGTTACAAGGAAATACAGTAGATTTTAAGTGATAGTCAAATGTTTTGGTCGTTACATGATGTATACATGACTTTCTCTACTCTTGTACAAACTCTTATTGCTCTATCTACTTCAAGATAAACATTATCTTATTGTAGTTACAAGGGAATACAGTAGACTTTAAGTGATAGTCAAATGTTTTGGTCGTTATGTGATGTATACATGACTTTCTCTACTCTTGTACAAACACTTATTGCTCTATCTACTTCAAGATAAGCATTATCTTATTGTAGTTACAAGGGAATACAGTAGACTTTAAGTGATAGTCAAATGTTTTGGTCGTTATGTGATGTATACATGACTTTCTCTACTCTTGTACAAACACTTATTGCTCTATCTACTTCAAGATAAACATTATCTTATTGTAGTTACAAGGGAATATTGTAGACTTTAAGTGATAGTCTAATGTTTTGGTCGTTATGTGATGTATACATGACTTTCTCTACTCTTGTACAAACACTTATTCCTCTATCTACTTCAAGATAAACATTATCTTATTGTAGTTACAAGGGAATACAGTAGACTTTAAGTGTTAGTCAAATGTTTTGGTCGTTATGTGATGTATACATGACTTTCTCTACTCTTGTACAAACTCTTATTGCTCTATCTACTTCAAGATAAACATTATCTTATTGTAGTTACAAGGGACTACAGTAGACTTTAAGTGATAGTCAAATGTTTTGGTCGTTATGTGATGTATACATGATTTTCTCTACTCTTTTACAAACACTTATTGCTCTATCTACTTCAAGATAAGCATTATATTATTGTAGTTACAAGGGAATATAGTAGACTTTAAGTGATAGTCTATTGTTTTGGTCGTTATGTGATGTATACATGACTTTCTCTACTCTTGTACAAACACTTATTCCTCTATCTACTTCAAGATAAACATTATCTTATTGTAGTTACAAGGGAATATAGTAGGCTTTAAGTGATAGTCAAATGTTTTGGTCGTTATGTGATGTATACATGACTTTCTCTACTCTTGTACAAACACTTATTGCTCTACCTACTTCAAGATAAACATTATCTTATTGTAGTTACAAGGGAATACAGTAGACTTAAGTGATAGTCAAATGTTTTGGTCGTTATATGATGTATACATGACTTTCTCTACTCTTGTCCAAACACTTATTGCTCTATCTACTTCAAGATAAACATTATCTTATTGTAGTTACAAGGGAATACAGTAGACTTTAAGTGATAGTCAAATGTTTTGGTCGTTATGTGATGTATACATGACTTTCTCTACTCTTATACAAACACTTATTGCTCTATCTACTTCAAGATAAACATTATCTTATTATAGTTACAAGGGAATATAGTAGACTTTAAGTGATAGTCAAATGTTTTGGTCGTTATGTGATGCATACATGACTTTCTCTACTCTTGTACAAACACTTATTGCTCTATCTACTTCAAGATAAACATTATCTTATTGTAGTTACAAGGGAATACAGTTGACTTTAAGTGATAGTCAAATATTTGGGCGTTATGTGATGTATATATGACTTTCCCTACTCTTGTCCAAACACTTATTGCTCTATCTACTTCAAGATAAGCTTTATCTTATTGTAGTTACAAGGGAATACAGTAGACTTTAAGTGATAGTCAAATGTTTTGGTTGTTATGTGATGTATACATGACTTTCTCTAATCTTGTGCAAACACTTATTGCTCTATTTACTTCAAGATAAACATTATCTTATTGTAGTTACAAGGGAATACAGTAGACTTTAAGTGATAGTCAAATGTTTTGCTCGTTATGTGATGTACACATGACTCTCTTTACTCTTCTACAGACACTTATTGCTCTATTTACTTCCAGATAAACATTATCTTATTGTAGTTACAAGGGAGTACAGTAGACTTTAAGTGATAGTCAAATGTTTTGCTCGTTATGTGATGTACACATGACTCTTTTTACTCTTGTACAAACACTTATTGCTCTATTTACTTCAAGATAAACATTATTTTATTGTAGTTCCAAGGGAATACAGTAGACTTTAAGTGATAGTCAAATGTTTTGGTCGTTATGTGATGTATACATGACTTTCTCTACTCTTGTACAAACACTTATTGCTCTATCTACTTCAAGATAAACATTATCTTATTGTAGTTACAAGGGAATACAGTAGACTTGAAGTGATAGTCAAATGTTTTGGTCGTTATGTGATGTATACATGACTTTCTCTACTCTTGTACAAACACTTATTACTCTATATACTTCAAGATAAACATTATTTTATTGTAGTTACAAGGGAATACAGTAGACTTTAAGTGATAGTCAAATGTTTTGGTTGTTATGTGATGTATACAAGACTTTCTCTACTCTTATACAAACACTTATTGCTCTATCTACTTCAAGATAAACATTATCTTATTGTAGTTACAAGGGAATACAGTAGACTTTAAGTGATAGTCAAATGTTTTGGTCGTTATGTGATGTATACATGACTTTCTCTACTCTTCTACACACACTTATTGCTCTATCTACTTCAAGATAAACATTATCTTATTGTAGTTACAAGGGAATACAGTAGACTTTAAGTGATAGTCAAATGTTTTGGTCGTTATGTGATGTATACATGACTTTCTCTACTCTTGTACAAGCTCTTATTGCTCTATCTACTTCAAGATAAACATTATCTTATTGTAGTTACAAGGGAATATAGTAGACTTTAAGTGATAGTCAAATGTTTTGGTCGTTATGTGATGTATACATGACTTTCTCTACTCTTGTACAAACACTTATTCCTCTATCTACTTCAAGATAAACATTATCTTATTGTAGTTACAAGGGAATACAGTAGACTTTAAGTGATAGTCAAATGTTTTGATCGTTATGTGATGTATACATGACTTTCTCTACTCTTATACAAACACTTATTGCTCTATCTACTTCAAGATAAACATTATCTTATTATAGTTACAAGGGAATATAGTAGACTTTAAGTGATAGTCAAATGTTTTGGTCGTTATGTGATGCATACATGACTTTCTCTACTCTTGTACAAACACTTATTGCTCTATCTACTTCAAGATAAACATTATCTTATTGTAGTTACAAGGGAATACAGTTGACTTTAAGTGATAGTCAAATGTTTTGGTCGTTATGTGATGTATACATGACTTTCTCTACTCTTCTCCAAACACTTATTGCTCTATCTACTTCAAGAAAAGCATTATCTTATTGTAGTTACAAGGGAATGCAGTAGACTTTAAGTGATAGTCAAATGTTTTGGTTGTTATGTGATGTATACATGACTTTCTCTACTCTTGTACAAACACTTATTGCTCTATCTACTTCAAGATAAACATTATCTTATTGAAGTTACAAGGAAATACAGTAAATTTTAAGTGATAGTCAAATGTTTTGGTCGTTATATGATGTATACATGACTTTCTCTACTCTTGTACAAACTCTTATTGCTCTATCTACTTCAAGATAAACATTATCTTATTGTAGTTACAAGGGAATACAGTAGACTTTAAGTGATAGTCAAATGTTTTGGTCGTTATGTGATGTATACATGACTTTCTCTACTCTTGTACAAACACTTATTGCTCTATCTACTTCAAGATAAGCATTATCTTATTGTAGTTACAAGGGAATATAGTAGACTTTAAGTGATAGTCTAATGTTTTGGTCGTTATGTGATGTATACATGACTTTCTCTACTCTTGTACAAACACTTATTCCTCTATCTACTTCAAGATAAACATTATCTTATTGTAGTTACAAGGGAATGCAGTAGACTTTAAGTGATAGTCAAATGCTTTGGTCGTTATGTGATGTATACATGACTTTCTCTACTCTTATACAAACACTTATTGCTCTATCTACTTCAAGATAAGCAATATCTTATTGTAGTTACAAGGGAATACAGTAGACTTTAAGTGATAGTCTAATGTTTTGGTCGTTATGTGATGTATACATGACTTTCTCTACTCTTGTACAAACACTTATTTCTCTATCTACTTCAAGATAAACGTTATCTTATTGTAGTTACAAGGAAATACAGTAGACTTTAAGTGATAGTCAATTGTTTTGTTTGTTATGTGATGTATACATGACCTTCTTTACTCTTATACAAACACTTATTGCTCTATCTACTTCAAGATAAACATTATATTATTGTAGTTACAAGGGAATACAGTTGACTTTAAGTGATAGTCAAATGTTTTGGTCGTTATGTGATGTATACATGACTTTCTCTACTCTTGTCCAAACACTTATTGCTCTATCTACTTCAAGATAAGCATTATCTTATTGTAGTTACAAGGGAATACAGTAGACTTTAAGTGATAGTCAAATGTTTTGGTTGTTATGTGATGTATACATGACTTTCTCTACTCTTGTACAAACACTTATTGCTCTATCTACTTCAAGATAAACATTATCTTATTGAAGTTACAAGGAAATACAGTAGATTTTAAGTGATAGTCAAATGTTTTGGTCGTTACATGATGTATACATGACTTTCTCTACTCTTGTACAAACTCTTATTGCTCTATCTACTTCAAGATAAACATTATCTTATTGTAGTTACAAGGGAATACAGTAGACTTTAAGTGATAGTCAAATGTTTTGGTCGTTATGTGATGTATACATGACTTTCTCTACTCTTGTACAAACACTTATTGCTCTATCTACTTCAAGATAAGCATTATCTTATTGTAGTTACAAGGGAATACAGTAGACTTTAAGTGATAGTCAAATGTTTTGGTCGTTATGTGATGTATACATGACTTTCTCTACTCTTGTACAAACACTTATTGCTCTATCTACTTCAAGATAAACATTATCTTATTGTAGTTACAAGGGAATATTGTAGACTTTAAGTGATAGTCTAATGTTTTGGTCGTTATGTGATGTATACATGACTTTCTCTACTCTTGTACAAACACTTATTCCTCTATCTACTTCAAGATAAACATTATCTTATTGTAGTTACAAGGGAATACAGTAGACTTTAAGTGTTAGTCAAATGTTTTGGTCGTTATGTGATGTATACATGACTTTCTCTACTCTTGTACAAACTCTTATTGCTCTATCTACTTCAAGATAAACATTATCTTATTGTAGTTACAAGGGAATACAGTAGACTTTAAGTGATAGTCAAATGTTTTGGTCGTTATGTGATGTATACATGATTTTCTCTACTCTTGTACAAACACTTATTGCTCTATCTACTTCAAGATAAGCATTATATTGTTGTAGTTACAATGGAATATAGTAGACTTTAAGTGATAGTCTATTGTTTTGGTCGTTATGTGATGTATACATGACTTTCTCTACTCTTGTACAAACACTTATTCCTCTATCTACTTCAAGATAAACATTATCTTATTGTAGTTACAAGGGAATACAGTAGACTTTAAGTGTTAGTCAAATGTTTTGGTCGTTTTGTGATGTATACATGACTTTCTCTACTCTTATACAAACACTTATTGCTCTATCTACTTCAAGATAAACATTATCTTATTGTAGTTACAAGGGAATATAGTAGACTTTAAGTGATAGTCAAATGTTTTGGTCGTTATGTGATGTATACATGACTTTCTCTACTCTTGTACAAACACTTATTGCTCTACCTACTTCAAGATAAACATTATCTTATTGTAGTTACAAGGGAATACAGTAGACTTAAGTGATAGTCAAATGTTTTGGTCGTTATATGATGTATACATGACTTTCTCTACTCTTGTCCAAACACTTATTGCTCTATCTACTTCAAGATAAACATTATCTTATTGTAGTTACAAGGGAATACAGTAGACTTTAAGTGATAGTCAAATGTTTTGGTCGTTATGTGATGTATACATGACTTTCTCTAATCTTGTGCAAACACTTATTGCTCTATTTACTTCAAGATAAACATTATCTTATTGTAGTTACAAGGGAATACAGTAGACTTTAAGTGATAGTCAAATGTTTTGCTCGTTATGTGATGTACACATGACTCTCTTTACTCTTCTACAGACACTTATTGCTCTATTTACTTCCAGATAAACATTATCTTATTGTAGTTACAAGGCAGTACAGTAGACTTTAAGTGATAGTCAAATGTTTTGCTCGTTATGTGATGTACACATGACTCTTTTTACTCTTGTACAAACACTTATTGCTCTATTTACTTCAAGATAAACATTATTTTATTGTAGTTCCAAGGGAATACAGTAGACTTTAAGTGATAGTCAAATGTTTTGGTCGTTATGTGATGTATACATGACTTTCTCTACTCTTGTACAAACACTTATTGCTCTATCTACTTCAAGATAAACATTATCTTATTGTAGTTACAAGGGAATACAGTAGACTTGAAGTGATAGTCAAATGTTTTGGTCGTTATGTGATGTATACATGACTTTCTCTACTCTTGTACAAACACTTATTACTCTATATACTTCAAGATAAACATTATTTTATTGTAGTTACAAGGGAATACAGTAGACTTTAAGTGATAGTCAAATGTTTTGGTTGTTATGTGATGTATACAAGACTTTCTCTACTCTTATACAAACACTTATTGCTCTATCTACTTCAAGATAAACATTATCTTATTGTAGTTACAAGGGAATACAGTAGACTTTAAGTGATAGTCAAATGTTTTGGTCGTTATGTGATGTATACATGACTTTCTCTACTCTTCTACACACACTTATTGCTCTATCTACTTCAAGATAAACATTATCTTATTGTAGTTACAAGGGAATACAGTAGACTTTAAGTGATAGTCAAATGTTTTGGTCGTTATGTGATGTATACATGACTTTCTCTACTCTTGTACAAGCTCTTATTGCTCTATCTACTTCAAGATAAACATTATCTTATTGTAGTTACAAGGGAATATAGTAGACTTTAAGTGATAGTCAAATGTTTTGGTCGTTATGTGATGTATACATGACTTTCTCTACTCTTGTACAAACACTTATTCCTCTATCTACTTCAAGATAAACATTATCTTATTGTAGTTACAAGGGAATACAGTAGACTTTAAGTGATAGTCAAATGTTTTGATCGTTATGTGATGTATACATGACTTTCTCTACTCTTATACAAACACTTATTGCTCTATCTACTTCAAGATAAACATTATCTTATTATAGTTACAAGGGAATATAGTAGACTTTAAGTGATAGTCAAATGTTTTGGTCGTTATGTGATGCATACATGACTTTCTCTACTCTTGTACAAACACTTATTGCTCTATCTACTTCAAGATAAACATTATCTTATTGTAGTTACAAGGGAATACAGTTGACTTTAAGTGATAGTCAAATGTTTTGGTCGTTATGTGATGTATACATGACTTTCTCTACTCTTCTCCAAACACTTATTGCTCTATCTGCTTCAAGAAAAGCATTATCTTATTGTAGTTACAAGGGAATGCAGTAGACTTTAAGTGATAGTCAAATGTTTTGGTTGTTATGTGATGTATACATGACTTTCTCTACTCTTGTACAAACACTTATTGCTCTATCTACTTCAAGATAAACATTATCTTATTGAAGTTACAAGGAAATACAGTAATTTTTAAGTGATAGTCAAATGTTTTGGTCGTTATATGATGTATACATGACTTTCTCTACTCTTGTACAAACTCTTATTGCTCTATCTACTTCAAGATAAACATTATCTTATTGTAGTTACAAGGGAATACAGTAGACTTTAAGTGATAGTCAAATGTTTTGGTCGTTATGTGATGTATACATGACTTTCTCTACTCTTGTACAAACACTTATTGCTCTATCTACTTCAAGATAAGCATTATCTTATTGTAGTTACAAGGTAATATAGTAGACTTTAAGTGATAGTCAAATGTTTTGGTCGTTATGTGATGTATACATGACTTTCTCTACTCTTCTACACACACTTATTCCTCTATCTACTTCAAGAGAAACATTATCTTATTGTAGTTACAAGGGAATGCAGTAGACTTTAAGTGATAGTCAAATGCTTTGGTCGTTATGTGATGTATACATGACTTTCTCTACTCTTATACAAACACTTATTGCTCTATCTACTTCAAGATAAGCAATATCTTATTGTAGTTACAAGGGAATACAGTAGACTTTAAGTGATAGTCTAATGTTTTGGTCGTTATGTGATGTATACATGACTTTCTCTACTCTTGTACAAACACTTATTTCTCTATCTACTTCAAGATAAACGTTATCTTATTGTAGTTACAAGGAAATACAGTAGACTTTAAGTGATAGTCAATTGTTTTGTTTGTTATGTGATGTATACATGACCTTCTTTACTCTTATACAAACACTTATTGCTATATCTACTTCAAGATAAACATTATCTTATTGTAGTTACAAGGGAATATAGTAGACTTTAAGTGATAGTCAAATGTTTTGGTCGTTATGTGATGTATACATGACTTTCTCTGCTCTTGTAGAAACACTTATTCCTCTATCTACTTCAAGATAAACATTATCTAATTGTAGTTACAAGGGAATACAGTAGACTTTAAGTGATAGTCAAATGTTTTGGTCGTTATGTGATGTATACATGACTTTCTCTACTCTTATACAAACACTTATCGCTCTATCTACTTCAAGATAAACATTATCTTATTATAGTTACAAGGGAATATAGTAGACTTTATGTGATAGTCAAATGTTTTGGTCGTTATGTGATGCATACATGACTTTCTCTACTCTTGTACAAACACTAATTGCTCTATCTACTTCAAGATAAACATTATCTTATTGTAGTTACAAGGGAATACAGTTGACTTTAAGTGATAGTCAAATGTTTTGGTCGTTATGTGATGTATACATGACTTTCTCTACTCTTGTCCAAACACTTATTGCTCTATCTACTTCAAGATAAGCATTATCTTATTGTAGTTACAAGGGAATACAGTAGACTTTAAGTGATAGTCAAATGTTTTGGTTGTTATGTGATGTATACATGACTTTCTCTACTCTTGTACAAACACTTATTGCTCTATCTACTTCAAGATAAACATTATCTTATTGAAGGTACAAGGAAATACAGTAGATTTTAAGTGATAGTCAAATGTTTTGGTCGTTACATGATGTATACATGACTTTCTCTACTCTTGTACAAACTCTTATTGCTCTATCTACTTCAAGATAAACATTATCTTATTGTAGTTACAAGGGAATACTGTAGACTTTAAGTGATAGTCAAATGTTTTGGTCGTTATGTGATGTATACATGACTTTCTCTACTCTTGTACAAACACTTATTGCTCTATCTACTTCAAGATAAGCATTATCTTATTGTAGTTACAAGGGAATACAGTAGACTTTAAGTGATAGTCAAATGTTTTGGTCGTTATGTGATGTATACATGACTTTCTCTACTCTTGTACAAACACTTATTGCTCTATCTACTTCAAGATAAACATTATCTTATTGTAGTTACAAGGGAATATTGTAGACTTTAAGTGATAGTCTAATGTTTTGGTCGTTATGTGATGTATACATGACTTTCTCTACTCTTGTACAAACACTTATTCCTCTATCTACTTCAAGATTAACATTATCTTATTGTAGTTACAAGGGAATACAGTAGACTTTAAGTGTTAGTCAAATGTTTTGGTCGTTATGTGATGTATACATGACTTTCTCTACTCTTGTACAAACTCTTATTGCTCTATCTACTTCAAGATAAACATTATCTTATTGTAGTTACAAGGGAATACAGTAGACTTTAAGTGATAGTCAAATGTTTTGGTCGTTATGTGATGTATACATGATTTTCTCTACTCTTGTACAAACACTTATTGCTCTATCTACTTCAAGATAAGCATTATATTATTGTAGTTACAAGGGAATATAGTAGACTTTAAGTGATAGTCTATTGTTTTGGTCGTTATGTGATGTATACATGACTTTCTCTACTCTTGTACAAACACTTATTCCTCTATCTACTTCAAGATAAACATTATCTTATTGTAGTTACAAGGGAATACAGTAGACTTTAAGTGTTAGTCAAATGTTTTGGTCGTTTTGTGATGTATACATGACTTTCTCTACTCTTGTCCAAACACTTATTGCTCTATCTACTTCAAGATAAACATTATCTTATTGTAGTTACAAGGGAATACAGTAGACTTTAAGTGATAGTCAAATGTTTTGGTCGTTATGTGATGTATACATGACTTTCTCTAATCTTGTGCAAACACTTATTGCTCTATTTACTTCAAGATAAACATTATCTTATTGTAGTTACAAGGGAATACAGTAGACTTAAGTGATAGTCAAATGTTTTGGTCGTTATATGATGTATACATGACTTTCTCTACTCTTGTCCAAACACTTATTGCTCTATCTACTTCAAGATAAACATTATCTTATTGTAGTTACAAGGGAATACAGTAGACTTTAAGTGATAGTCAAATGTTTTGGTCGTTATGTGATGTATACATGACTTTCTCTAATCTTGTACAAACACTTATTGCTCTATTTACTTCAAGATAAACATTATCTTATTGTAGTTACAAGGGAATACAGTAGACTTTAAGTGATAGTCAAATGTTTTGCTCGTTATGTGATGTACACATGACTCTCTTTACTCTTCTACAGACACTTATTGCTCTATTTACTTCCAGATAAACATTATCTTATTGTAGTTACAAGGGAGTACAGTAGACTTTAAGTGATAGTCAAATGTTTTGCTCGTTATGTGATGTACACATGACTCTTTTTACTCTTGTACAAACACTTATTGCTCTATCTACTTCAAGATAAACATTATCTTATTGTAGTTACAAGGGAATACAGTAGACTTTAAGTGATAGTCAAATGTTTTGGTCGTTATGTGATGTATACATGACTTTCTCTACTCTTGTACAAACACTTATTGCTCTATCTACTTCAAGATAAACATTATCTTATTGTAGTTACAAGGGAATACAGTAGACTTGAAGTGATAGTCAAATGTTTTGGTCGTTATGTGATGTATACATGACTTTCTCTACTCTTGTACAAACACTTATTACTCTATATACTTCAAGATAAACATTATTTTATTGTAGTTACAAGGGAATACAGTAGACTTTAAGTGATAGTCAAATGTTTTGGTTGTTATGTGATGTATACAAGACTTTCTCTACTCTTATACAAACACTTATTGCTCTATCTACTTCAAGATAAACATTATCTTATTGTAGTTACAAGGGAATACAGTAGACTTTAAGTGATAGTCAAATGTTTTGGTCGTTATGTGATGTATACATGACTTTCTCTACTCTTCTACACACACTTATTGCTCTATCTACTTCAAGATAAACATTATCTTATTGTAGTTACAAGGGAATACAGTAGACTTTAAGTGAAAGTCAAATGTTTTGGTCGTTATGTGATGTATACATGACTTTCTCTACTCTTGTACAAGCTCTTATTGCTCTATCTACTTCAAGATAAACATTATCTTATTGTAGTTACAAGGGAATATAGTAGACTTTAAGTGATAGTCAAATGTTTTGGTCGTTATGTGATGTATACTGACTTTCTCTACTCTTGTACAAACACTTATTCCTCTATCTACTTCAAGATAAACATTATCTTATTGTAGTTACAAGGGAATACAGTAGACTTTAAGTGATAGTCAAATGTTTTGATCGTTATGTGATGTATACATGACTTTCTCTACTCTTATACAAACACTTATTGCTCTATCTACTTCAAGATAAACATTATCTTATTGTAGTTACAAGGGAATATAGTAGACTTTAAGTGATAGTCAAATGTTTTGGTTGTTATGTGATGTATACATGACTTTCTCTACTCTTGTACAAACACGTATTGCTCTATCTACTTCAAGATAAACATTATCTTATTGAAGTTACAAGGAAATACAGTAGATTTTAAGTGATAGTCAAATGTTTTGGTCGTTATATGATGTATACATGACTTTCTCTACTCTTGTACAAGCTCTTATTGCTCTATCTACTTCAAGATAAACATTATCTTATTGTAGTTACAAGGGAATACAGTAGACTTTAAGTGATAGTCAAATGTTTTGGTCGTTATGTGATGTATACATGATTTTCTCTACTCTTGTACAAACACTTATTGCTCTATCTACTTCAAGATAAGCATTATATTATTGTAGTTACAAGGGAATATAGTAGACTTTAAGTGATAGTCTATTGTTTTGGTCGTTATGTGATGTATACATGACTTTCTCTACTCTTGTACAAACACTTATTCCTCTATCTACTTCAAGATAAACATTATCTTATTGTAGTTACAAGGGAATACAGTAGACTTTAAGTGTTAGTCAAATGTTTTGGTCGTTTTGTGATGTATACATGACTTTCTCTACTCTTGTCCAAACACTTATTGCTCTATCTACTTCAAGATAAACATTATCTTATTGTAGTTACAAGGGAATACAGTAGACTTTAAGTGATAGTCAAATGTTTTGGTCGTTATGTGATGTATACATGACTTTCTCTAATCTTGTGCAAACACTTATTGCTCTATTTACTTCAAGATAAACATTATCTTATTGTAGTTACAAGGGAATACAGTAGACTTAAGTGATAGTCAAATGTTTTGGTCGTTATATGATGTATACATGACTTTCTCTACTCTTGTCCAAACACTTATTGCTCTATCTACTTCAAGATAAACATTATCTTATTGTAGTTACAAGGGAATACAGTAGACTTTAAGTGATAGTCAAATGTTTTGGTCGTTATGTGATGTATACATGACTTTCTCTAATCTTGTACAAACACTTATTGCTCTATTTACTTCAAGATAAACATTATCTTATTGTAGTTACAAGGGAATACAGTAGACTTTAAGTGATAGTCAAATGTTTTGCTCGTTATGTGATGTACACATGACTCTCTTTACTCTTCTACAGACACTTATTGCTCTATTTACTTCCAGATAAACATTATCTTATTGTAGTTACAAGGGAGTACAGTAGACTTTAAGTGATAGTCAAATGTTTTGCTCGTTATGTGATGTACACATGACTCTTTTTACTCTTGTACAAACACTTATTGCTCTATCTACTTCAAGATAAACATTATCTTATTGTAGTTACAAGGGAATACAGTAGACTTTAAGTGATAGTCAAATGTTTTGGTCGTTATGTGATGTATACATGACTTTCTCTACTCTTGTACAAACACTTATTGCTCTATCTACTTCAAGATAAACATTATCTTATTGTAGTTACAAGGGAATACAGTAGACTTGAAGTGATAGTCAAATGTTTTGGTCGTTATGTGATGTATACATGACTTTCTCTACTCTTGTACAAACACTTATTACTCTATCTACTTCTAGATAAGCATTATCTTATTGTAGTTACAAGGGAATATAGTAGACTTTAAGTGATAGTCTAATGTTTTGGTCGTTATGTGATGTATCCATGACTTTCTCTACTCTTATACAAACACTTATTGCTCTATCTACTTCAAGATAAACATTATCTTATTGTAGTTACAAGGGAATACAGTAGACTTTAAGTGATAGTCAAATGTTTTGGTCGTTATGTGATGTATACATGACTTTCTCTACTCTTCTACACACATTGCTCTATCTACTTCAAGATAAACATTATCTTATTGTAGTTACAAGGGAATACAGTAGACTTTAAGTGAAAGTCAAATGTTTTGGTCGTTATGTGATGTATACATGACTTTCTCTACTCTTGTACAAGCTCTTATTGCTCTATCTACTTCAAGATAAACATTATCTTATTGTAGTTACAAGGGAATATAGTAGACTTTAAGTGATAGTCAAATGTTTTGGTCGTTATGTGATGTATACTGACTTTCTCTACTCTTGTACAAACACTTATTCCTCTATCTACTTCAAGATAAACATTATCTTATTGTAGTTACAAGGGAATACAGTAGACTTTAAGTGATAGTCAAATGTTTTGATCGTTATGTGATGTATACATGACTTTCTCTACTCTTATACAAACACTTATTGCTCTATCTACTTCAAGATAAACATTATCTTATTGTAGTTACAAGGGAATATAGTAGACTTTAAGTGATAGTCAAATGTTTTGGTCGTTATGTGATGCATACATGACTTTCTCTACTCTTGTACAAACACTTATTGCTCTATCTACTTCAAGATAAACATTATCTTATTGAAGTTACAAGGGAATACAGTTGACTTTAAGTGATAGTCAAATGTTTTGGTCGTTATGTGATGTATACATGACTTTATCTACTCTTGTCCAAACACTTATTGCTCTATCTACTTCAAGATAAGCTTTATCTTATTGTAGTTACAAGGGAATACAGTAGACTTTAAGTGATAGTCAAATGTTTTGGTTGTTATGTGATGTATACATGACTTTCTCTACTCTTGTACAAACACGTATTGCTCTATCTACTTCAAGATAAACATTATCTTATTGAAGTTACAAGGAAATACAGTAGATTTTAAGTGATAGTCAAATGTTTTGGTCGTTATATGATGTATACATGACTTTCTCTACTCTTGTACAAGCTCTTATTGCTCTATCTACTTCAAGATAAACATTATCTTATTGTAGTTACAAGGGAATACAGTAGACTTTAAGTGATAGTCAAATGTTTTGGTCGTTATGTGATGTATACATGACTTTCTCTATTCTTGTACAAACACCTATTGCTCTATCTACTTCAAGATAAGCATTATCTTATTGTAGTTACAAGGGAATATAGTAGACTTTAAGTGATAGTCTAATGTTTTGGTCGTTATGTGATGTATACATGACTTTCTCTACTCTTGTACAAACACTTATTCCTCTATCTACTTCAAGATAAACATTATCTTATTGTAGTTACAAGGGAATACAGTAGACTTTAAGTGTTAGTCAAATGTTTTGGTCGTTATGTGATGTATACATGACTTTCTCTACTTCTATACAAACACTTATTGCTCTACCTACTTCAAGATAAACATTATCTTATTGTAGTTACAAGGGAATACAGTAGACTTTAAGTGATAGTCAAATGTTTTGGTTGTTATGTGATGTATACATGACTTTCTCTACTCTTGTACAAACACTTATTGCTCTATCTACTTCAAGATAAACATTAACTTATTGTAGTTACAAGGAAATACAGTAGATTTTAAGTGATAGTCAAATGTTTTGGTCGTTATATGATGTATACATGACTTTCTCTACTCTTGTACAAACACTTATTCCTCTATCTACTTCAAGATAAACATTATCTTATTGTAGTTACAAGGGAATACAGTAGACTTTAAGTGATAGTCAAATGTTTTGGTTGTTATGTGATGTATACATGACTTTCTCTACTCTTGTACAAACACTTATTCCTCTATCTACTTCAAGATAAACATTATCTTATTGTAGTTACAAGGAAATACAGTAGACTTTAAGTGATAGTCAAATGTTTTGGTCGTTATATGATGTATGCATGACTTTCTCTACTCTTGTACAAACACTTATTGCTCTACCTACTTCAAGATAAACATTATCTTATTGTAGTTACAAGGGAATACAGTAGACTTTAAGTGATAGTCAAATGTTTTGGTCGTTATGTTATGTATACATGACTTTCTCTGCTCTTGTACAAACACTTATTGCTCTATCTACTTCAAGATAAACATTATCTTACTGTAGTTACAAGGGAATACAGTAGACTTTAAGAGATATTCAAATGTTTTGGTCGTTATGTGATGTATACATGACTTCCTCTACTCTTGTACAAACACTTATTGCTCTATCTACTTCAAGATAAGCATTATCTTATTGAAGTTACAAGGGAATACAGTAGACTTTAAGTGATAGTCTAATGTTTTTGTCGTTATGTGATGTATACATAACTTTCTCTACTCTTGTACAAACACTTATTGCTCTATCTACTTCAAGATAAACATTATCTTATTGAAGTTACAAGGAAATACAGTAGATTTTAAGTGATAGTCAAATGTTTTGGTCGTTATATGATGTATACATGACTTTCTCTACTCTTGTACAAGCTCTTATTGCTCTATCTACTTCAAGATAAACATTATCTTATTGTAGTTACAAGGGAATACAGTAGACTTTAAGTGATAGTCAAATGTTTTGGTCGTTATGTGATGTATACATGACTTTCTCTACTCTTGTACAAACACTTATTGCTCTATCTACTTCAAGATAAGCATTATCTTATTGTAGTTACAAGGGAATATAGTAGACATTAAGTGATTGTCTAATGTTTTGGTCGTTATGTGATGTATACATGACTTTCTCTACTCTTGTACAAACACTTATTCCTCTATCTACTTCAAGATAAACATTATCTTATTGTAGTTACAAGGGAATACAGTAGACTTTAAGTGTTAGTCAAATGTTTTGGTCGTTATGTGATGTATACATGACTTTCTCTACTTTTATACAAACACTTATTGCTCTACCTACTTCAAGATAAACATTATCTTATTGTAGTTACAAGGGAATACAGTAGACTTTAAGTGATAGTCAAATGTTTTGGTTGTTATGTGATGTATACATGACTTTCTCTACTCTTGTACAAACACTTATTGCTCTATCTACTTCAAGATAAACATTAACTTATTGTAGTTACAAGGAAATACAGTAGATTTTAAGTGATAGTCAAATGTTTTGGTCGTTATATGATGTATACATGACTTTCTCTACTCTTGTACAAACACTTATTCCTCTATCTACTTCAAGATAAACATTATCTTATTGTAGTTACAAGGGAATACAGTAGACTTTAAGTGATAGTCAAATGTTTTGGTTGTTATGTGATGTATACATGACTTTCTCTACTCTTGTACAAACACTTATTGCTCTATCTACTTCAAGATAAACATTATCTTGTTGTAGTTACAAGGGAATACAGTAGACTTTAAGTGATAGTCAAATGTTTTGGTCGTTATGTGATGTATACATGATTTTCTCTACTCTTGTACAAACACTTATTGCTCTATCTACTTCAAGATAAGCATTATATTATTGTAGTTACAAGGGAATATAGTAGACTTTAAGTGATAGTCTATTGTTTTGGTCGTTATGTGATGTATACATGACTTTCTCTACTCTTGTACAAACACTTATTCCTCTATCTACTTCAAGATAAACATTATCTTATTGTAGTTACAAGGGAATACAGTAGACTTTAAGTGTTAGTCAAATGTTTTGGTCGTTTTGTGATGTATACATGACTTTCTCTACTCTTATACAAACACTTATTGCTCTATCTACTTCAAGATAAACATTATCTTATTGTAGTTACAAGGGAATATAGTAGACTTTAAGTGATAGTCAAATGTTTTGGTCGTTATGTGATGTATACATGACTTTCTCTACTCTTGTACAAACACTTATTGCTCTACCTACTTCAAGATAAACATTATCTTATTGTAGTTACAAGGGAATACAGTAGACTTAAGTGATAGTCAAATGTTTTGGTCGTTATATGATGTATACATGACTTTCTCTACTCTTGTCCAAACACTTATTGCTCTATCTACTTCAAGATAAACATTATCTTATTGTAGTTACAAGGGAATACAGTAGACTTTAAGTGATAGTCAAATGTTTTGGTCGTTATGTGATGTATACATGACTTTCTCTAATCTTGTACAAACACTTATTGCTCTATTTACTTCAAGATAAACATTATCTTATTGTAGTTACAAGGGAATACAGTAGACTTTAAGTGATAGTCAAATGTTTTGCTCGTTATGTGAAGTACACATGACTCTCTTTACTCTTCTACAGACACTTATTGCTCTATTTACTTCCAGATAAACATTATCTTATTGTAGTTACAAGGGAGTACAGTAGACTTTAAGTGATAGTCAAATGTTTTGCTCGTTATGTGATGTACACATGACTCTTTTTACTCTTGTACAAACACTTATTGCTCTATTTACTTCAAGATAAACATTATCTTATTGTAGTTCCAAGGGAATACAGTAGACTTTAAGTGATAGTCAAATGTTTTGGTCGTTATGTGATGTATACATGACTTTCTCTACTCTTGTACAAACACTTATTGCTCTATCTACTTCAAGATAAACATTATCTTATTGTAGTTACAAGGGAATACAGTAGACTTTAAGTGATAGTCAAATGTTTTGGTCGTTATGTGATGTATACATGACTTTCTCTACTCTTCTACACACACTTATTGCTCTATCTACTTCAAGATAAACATTATCTTATTGTAGTTACAAGGGAATACAGTAGACTTTAAGTGATAGTCAAATGTTTTGGTCGTTATGTGATGTATACATGACTTTCTCTACTCTTGTACAAGCTCTTATTGCTCTATCTACTTCAAGATAAACATTATCTTATTGTAGTTACAAGGGAATATAGTAGACTTTAAGTGATAGTCAAATGTTTTGGTCGTTATGTGATGTATACATGACTTTCTCTACTCTTGTACAAACACTTATTCCTCTATCTACTTCAAGATAAACATTATCTTATTGTAGTTACAAGGGAATACAGTAGACTTTAAGTGATAGTCAAATGTTTTGATCGTTATGTGATGTATACATGACTTTCTCTACTCTTATACAAACATTTATTGCTCTATCTACTTCAAGATAAACATTATCTTATTATAGTTACAAGGGAATATAGTAGACTTTAAGTGATAGTCAAATGTTTTGGTCGTTATGTGATGCATACATAACTTTCTCTACTCTTGTACAAACACTTATTGCTCTATCTACTTCAAGATAAACATTATCTTATTGAAGTTACAAGGGAATACAGTTGACTTTAAGTGATAGTCAAATGTTTTGGTCGTTATGTGATGTATACATGACTTTATCTACTCTTGTCCAAACACTTATTGCTCTATCTACTTCAAGATAAGCTTTATCTTATTGTAGTTACAAGGGAATACAGTAGACTTTAAGTGATAGTCAAATGTTTTGGTTGTTATGTGATGTATACATGACTTTCTCTACTCTTGTACAAACACGTATTGCTCTATCTACTTCAAGATAAACATTATCTTATTGAAGTTACAAGGAAATACAGTAGATTTTAAGTGATAGTCAAATGTTTTGGTCGTTATATGATGTATACATGACTTTCTCTACTCTTGTACAAGCTCTTATTGCTCTATCTACTTCAAGATAAACATTATCTTATTGTAGTTACAAGGGAATACAGTAGACTTTAAGTGATAGTCAAATGTTTTGGTCGTTATGTGATGTATACATGACTTTCTCTACTCTTGTACAAACACTTATTGCTCTATCTACTTCAAGATAAGCATTATCTTATTGTAGTTACAAGGGAATATAGTAGACTTTAAGTGATAGTCTAATGTTTTGGTCGTTATGTGATGTATACATGACTTTCTCTACTCTTGTACAAACACTTATTCCTCTATCTACTTCAAGATAAACATTATCTTATTGTAGTTACAAGGGAATACAGTAGACTTTAAGTGTTAGTCAAATGTTTTGGTCGTTATGTGATGTATACATGACTTTCTCTACTTCTATACAAACACTTATTGCTCTACCTACTTCAAGATAAACATTATCTTATTGTAGTTACAAGGGAATACAGTAGACTTTAAGTGATAGTCAAATGTTTTGGTTGTTATGTGATGTATACATGACTTTCTCTACTCTTGTACAAACACTTATTGCTCTATCTACTTCAAGATAAACATTAACTTATTGTAGTTACAAGGAAATACAGTAGATTTTAAGTGATAGTCAAATGTTTTGGTCGTTATATGATGTATACATGACTTTCTCTACTCTTGTACAAACACTTATTCCTCTATCTACTTCAAGATAAACATTATCTTATTGTAGTTACAAGGGAATACAGTAGACTTTAAGTGATAGTCAAATGTTTTGGTTGTTATGTGATGTATACATGACTTTCTCTACTCTTGTACAAACACTTATTCCTCTATCTACTTCAAGATAAACATTATCTTATTGTAGTTACAAGGAAATACAGTAGACTTTAAGTGATAGTCAAATGTTTTGGTCGTTATATGATGTATGCATGACTTTCTCTACTCTTGTACAAACACTTATTGCTCTACCTACTTCAAGATAAACATTATCTTATTGTAGTTACAAGGGAATACAGTAGACTTTAAGTGATAGTCAAATGTTTTGGTCGTTATGTTATGTATACATGACTTTCTCTGCTCTTGTACAAACACTTATTGCTCTATCTACTTCAAGATAAACATTATCTTACTGTAGTTACAAGGGAATACAGTAGACTTTAAGAGATATTCAAATGTTTTGGTCGTTATGTGATGTATACATGACTTCCTCTACTCTTGTACAAACACTTATTGCTCTATCTACTTCAAGATAAGCATTATCTTATTGAAGTTACAAGGGAATACAGTAGACTTTAAGTGATAGTCTAATGTTTTTGTCGTTATGTGATGTATACATAACTTTCTCTACTCTTGTACAAACACTTATTCCTCTATCTACTTCAAGATAAACATTATCTTATTGAAGTTACAAGGAAATACAGTAGACTTTAAGTGTTAGTCAAATGTTTTGGTCGTTATGTGATGTATACATGACTTTCTCTACTTCTATACAAACACTTATTGCTCTACCTACTTCAAGATAAACATTATCTTATTGTAGTTACAAGGGAATACAGTAGACTTTAAGTGATAGTCAAATGTTTTGGTTGTTATGTGATGTATACATGACTTTCTCTACTCTTGTACAAACACTTATTGCTCTATCTACTTCAAGATAAACATTAACTTATTGTAGTTACAAGGAAATACAGTAGATTTTAAGTGATAGTCAAATGTTTTGGTCGTTATATGATGTATACATGACTTTCTCTACTCTTGTACAAACACTTATTCCTCTATCTACTTCAAGATAAACATTATCTTATTGTAGTTACAAGGGAATACAGTAGACTTTAAGTGATAGTCAAATGTTTTGGTTGTTATGTGATGTATACATGACTTTCTCTACTCTTGTACAAACACTTATTCCTCTATCTACTTCAAGATAAACATTATCTTATTGTAGTTACAAGGAAATACAGTAGACTTTAAGTGATAGTCAAATGTTTTGGTCGTTATATGATGTATGCATGACTTTCTCTACTCTTGTACAAACACTTATTGCTCTACCTACTTCAAGATAAACATTATCTTATTGTAGTTACAAGGGAATACAGTAGACTTTAAGTGATAGTCAAATGTTTTGGTCGTTATGTTATGTATACATGACTTTCTCTGCTCTTGTACAAACACTTATTGCTCTATCTACTTCAAGATAAACATTATCTTACTGTAGTTACAAGGGAATACAGTAGACTTTAAGAGATATTCAAATGTTTTGGTCGTTATGTGATGTATACATGACTTCCTCTACTCTTGTACAAACACTTATTGCTCTATCTACTTCAAGATAAGCATTATCTTATTGAAGTTACAAGGGAATACAGTAGACTTTAAGTGATAGTCTAATGTTTTTGTCGTTATGTGATGTATACATAACTTTCTCTACTCTTGTACAAACACTTATTGCTCTATCTACTTCAAGATAAACATTATCTTATTGAAGTTACAAGGAAATACAGTAGATTTTAAGTGATAGTCAAATGTTTTGGTCGTTATATGATGTATACATGACTTTCTCTACTCTTGTACAAGCTCTTATTGCTCTATCTACTTCAAGATAAACATTATCTTATTGTAGTTACAAGGGAATACAGTAGACTTTAAGTGATAGTCAAATGTTTTGGTCGTTATGTGATGTATACATGACTTTCTCTACTCTTGTACAAACACTTATTGCTCTATCTAGTTCAAGATAAGCATTATCTTATTGTAGTTACAAGGGAATATAGTAGACTTTAAGTGATTGTCTAATGTTTTGGTCGTTATGTGATGTATACATGACTTTCTCTACTCTTGTACAAACACTTATTCCTCTATCTACTTCAAGATAAACATTATCTTATTGTAGTTACAAGGGAATACAGTAGACTTTAAGTGTTAGTCAAATGTTTTGGTCGTTATGTGATGTATACATGACTTTCTCTACTTTTATACAAACACTTATTGCTCTACCTACTTCAAGATAAACATTATCTTATTGTAGTTACAAGGGAATACAGTAGACTTTAAGTGATAGTCAAATGTTTTGGTTGTTATGTGATGTATACATGACTTTCTCTACTCTTGTACAAACACTTATTGCTCTATCTACTTCAAGATAAACATTAACTTATTGTAGTTACAAGGAAATACAGTAGATTTTAAGTGATAGTCAAATGTTTTGGTCGTTATATGATGTATACATGACTTTCTCTACTCTTGTACAAACACTTATTCCTCTATCTACTTCAAGATAAACATTATCTTATTGTAGTTACAAGGGAATACAGTAGACTTTAAGTGATAGTCAAATGTTTTGGTTGTTATGTGATGTATACATGACTTTCTCTACTCTTGTACAAACACTTATTGCTCTATCTACTTCAAGATAAACATTATCTTGTTGTAGTTACAAGGAAATACACTAGACTTTAAGTGATAGTCAAATGTCTTGGTCGTTATATGATGTATGCATGACTTTCTCTACTCTTGTACAAACACTTATTGCTCTACCTACTTCAAGATAAACATTATCTTATTGTAGTTACAAGGGAATACAGTAGACTTTAAGTGATAGTCAAATGTTTTGGTCGTTATGTTATGTATACATGACTTTCTCTACTCTTGTACAAACACTTATTGCTCTATCTACTTCAAGATAAACATTATCTTACTGTAGTTACAAGGGAATACAGTAGACTTTAAGAGATATTCAAATGTTTTGGTCGTTATGTTATGTATACATGACTTCCTGTACTCTTGTACAAACACTTATTGCTCTATCTACTTCAAGATAAGCATTATCTTATTGAAGTTACAAGGGAATACAGTAGACTTTAAGTGATAGTCTAATGTTTTTGTCGTTATGTGATGTATACATGACTTTCTCTACTCTTGTACAGACAGTTTTTGCTCTACCTACTTCATGATGAATATCTTGACATTGTGTTTTTCAAATGACTTGTTTTTTTTTCTGGTAAACCTTTAGAAGTTCTCATAAGGAAATAATAAAATATCGCAGAAAGGTTTCACTCCATAAAAAAATGCAAGACACATTACGTTTTTGTAGTAACATATGGTGTTTTAGCAGTTATACAAAAGCCATTCAGTGTGCAGATGACTTATGGGAATATAACAGAAAACTCAAGTGTGTCTTCATTTGCCATGGAGGTATCCTAAACTTAGGGAATTTTAATTAAAATACTATTGAAAGTATAGTTTTGTAGTAGCTATATAGGCATAATGTAAACCTTCAGTGTTTTCTATTTAATTGTTATTGGAGCATTTTTTATAAAAGTATAACTACAGGAATGAAAGCAGGTTAGCAGAATACGTGAGTTAATGAGTCACTTGTTTTCAGGAACGTGGTCTGCTACGAATTACACTTCATTGTGCGCAATTCTGGGGTCAAGCTTGTCAGAAACAGTTGAAGTACGTGCTGGACAAACAGACCAGCTTTAACCTAGAATATAACGACCACAAACTGTTTAACGACACGTGTTAGTGTTAGAACATCATAAGTTTTTCTTTCTTTGTCCATTTGTCCACAAATTGCCCCCGCAAGGGGTTATTCTTCCAGCTAATTTTTATTAATTGATTAAACGTTTCTTATTTATGATTACTGGTTTTAAAGGAAGGTATTATTTTGTGAGTATGTGTGATTGCGGTGAATAGAAAGTATTCAACAATGCTTGTAACTCTGTTATTGTAGTTTTGTGAAGTGATATATTTTAGAAAGGCTGTAAAATATGATCACATTTCATATTGCTATGATTGGAATGTGGCGTGACTTTTTTTTTTTTTTTTTATTGTTTGGTCCTCAGGTTCACGTACAAGTACGAGGGTGGGTCAAAAAGTAACGAATCCTATTTTTTTCTCCTTTAATTGATAAAACAATTGAATCTAATTTACATAGCTTGAAAACTACAACATTGACGATTAATTTGTCACTATTCAATATAATCTCCGTCCTTTTCCACAATTTTGGTCCACCTTTTAGCTAGGGCATGTATTCCAGTGTGGTAAAACACGCGGTCTTGCTTCCTAAGCCATTGATGCACGGACGTTTTCACAGCCTCCACATCTTCAAAATGAATCCCACGATGAGCTTCCTTTAGTGGCCCGAACAGATGGAAGTCTGATGGTGTCAGGTCAGTGAGGTAAGACTTGCCATCCCAAATTCTCAAATTCTGCAGTGATGTAACGGCTGGTGTATGGTCTTGCATTGTCATGCACAAGAAGAACATCCGGCATAGCTTTTATTGGGCGAACTCGGCGGAGACGTGCTTTCAGCTTTTTGAGAGTTTTGACGAATTGCAAAGAATTTATTGTGCATCCCTGCTCCAAAAAATCAATCATAAGCACACCCTCTGCATCCCAAAACACTGTCGCCATAACTTTCCCTGCCGACCGCTGAGTTTTGAATTTTTTTTTCTTCTTCTGTGACGTTGTGTGATGCCATTTCACTGACTGCCTCTTTGATTCAGGTGCAACAAATGAACCCACGTTTCGTCTCCAGTAACAATTTTTTCCACAAACCTCTCTCCCTCCAAATTGAAGCGCTGCAAGTGTTCGTAGGCTATTGTTTTCCTTGTTTCTTTGTTTTGGGCGGTTAACATTCTTGATAGCCAACGTGGACAAACTTTTGAATAACCCAGTTGTTGAATAATCGTCATCACACTGCCTTTACTGAGGGAGGTAATGCGACACAATTCACCTGTTGTTACCCGGCGATCACCACGAATGATGGCATCGACTCGCTGAATGTTGCATGGAGTCACTGCCGCTTTGCTTTTCATCTGCCATTGGTGTTTGCCCTGCAGTTTCGTTACAGCGACGAACCCGTCGTCTAACAGTGCTGACATCCACCGTTGCATCACCATACACATCTTTTAGCCTTTCGTGAATGCGAATTGGCGTTTCACATTCCGCAGTCAAAAATTCAATCACAGAACACTGTCTAATACGAATGTTGATGTCAGCCATTATGCAAGAGGATGCGGTGCTGCCACCTGTTGACTTAGGAAGTTACTACTGCAGGGGATTGGAGAAGAAGGTTTGAGGAATTGCGCCAAATTCAACGTTTTCACGTAACTTATTTATTTAAGGAAAAAATAGGAGGCATTACTTTTTGACCCAACCTCGTATATGATATTGTTTTACCTTTCTCGTGATTAGGATATTTATCGAGTTGCGATGTTCATTTGCCTTGGATAGCATCAGTGTGTACATCGTGACTTTAAGAAAAACACAACGTTCTACATATGGGGCGGCTTTGGAAATAATAAAGCGATCTAAACAACATAATGAAATATATTATTTATTATATATTTTTTCCCGAAATAAAGAGCTACAAATGAAGTCAACGAACGCCTTGTAATATACTTTTAGCAAGATATTTTCAACTGGATCAATGTTAGCTAGTATATGCATCGTACATATTTTATAATCTTCAGGGCTTAGCTTTGTTGTGCGTTCTGTAACATCTACAGTACAAAGAAGAATTTATAAACGCGTTTATTCCTAGGGTTTTAACTGTGAAAAATTAATGACACTAAACAAACCGGTAAAAAGCTTAGTTCTTGCTGTATCAGAGAAGAACAATTGCCAGTTGAAGAAAATTGCCTGCCTTTGTTTACCCTTGTACAGACTATTCTTACAACCACTAATTCCTCCACCTGCTTCAAGATAAACATTTCCTTATTGTTCGAGCCTAACTCGATAAAACTGTTAATTATTTAATGATTAGAAGTACTTAAATTGGTATTTTAATTGAAGTTTGTGGCAGTATTTTAATAAAATTGAAGCTAATTATTCGTTTTTGTGCACACAGAGCTCCGTTATGAGGCAAACAGCGATTACACAGCTTGTGGAGTTCTGCTCATGCGCGAACTGTTACAAACAGCGGACATCAAAGACATCATGTGTAGCTGGACAAAGGGAGAACTGGTCGAGTTCTTCATGGTGCGGATATCCGCTGCCGTAAACAAGGGTGTGTTCGGCTTTGAGGAAAGGGACGGTTTAACTCGGCTTTGTCTTTGCGATCCACGGCTCTCAAACTGACTTCATGGCTTAAGAGAGACTCCCACTCTAATCTAGTAATCCTCGCGTAAAATTTATAGTTCTGCTTGTTGACTTAAAGACAGTTAGGGAATAGAAATGAAAATGTTTCTTTTGCTTTTTTTTCTGTTGTTTTCTTTCTTTGGGGGGGATATATCATAAATGCAAACTAGAAACAGCAGCAGCAGTTACATCACCCCTTTAAGAGGGAATTGATCTCTGCATTTTATTAAAAGAATGTAACACCATTTACACCAAGGACTAGCGGTTACTGTGTCCCACAACAATAGCACCGAATGACAACTTGCTCCTTCTTTCGCACCTTCTACTCTGTAAAACCCCAACCTAGTTTGCACTATTTAAATCCTATTAAGTGTGGGCATTCAGCGAAATGATTCAGGCTGATGACAGCCTGCCAGCAGCTGGACAGACGGGCGGACGGGCACTGAAGCTTACAGTGCAGAGCAGAGGATTGAGCCTGTCTGCAAACAGTGCAGTACAATGATACAATCTGAAAAAAGTATAATGAATGTCGTAGTTGTTGTGTCAGAGTCGGTAAGCACAACAGTGTGAAAGGGAAACTTTGTGTGGGCGTCAGAGAAATTACGAGCAGCGCAAGTTGGTGCCTGCATCAGAGGCATAAAGCAGCACTAAAGAGACGTGTTTATGTAAAAATAGAAGGGTTGAGTAACGATTTTAGCGACAAATAAAGGAGTTAAGCTGAGCTTTTGTTACAATATGTTGTGACTTTATTTCTATTTTTATTTTTTATTCTGTATTTCTTATGCCTTGGCCTCTAGATGCTATACCAAGAACCGTATTACAATTTTATATTTACTCAAACATAATAATATATTGATATTTACAAACATTTTGCAGAAATGCTAACCTACACTAACCTATCTAATCTAACCTAACTAATCTAATTGCTACAATTGTAGCTTACAATTTTCACAATGTAAACTACTTCTACCTTCCTAGCCCTAATAAATCATCTATCCTTTTGTTCTTGTGTTGATGCTGTCTTCTTCTGTCCCTTCAAATCCTTCTGTTGAATCCAAGATTGTCCTCTTCTATTAATCCTTCGACTAGGTGACGTTCCTCTTCTTCCTTTGGTTGTTGAAGGTAGGTATCCATATTCTGTCCTCGAAGTCGTTCAGATCTTCTCGGTGTGGAAGGTGGTTCACGATATCTATGTTGAATATTTTCTCTTACTCGTCGTTGCTGCTGTCTATTCATCCATTACTATTGTTGAAACCTTCTCCGCTGCCAATTCTAGTATTTTAAAATCTGCCCTCTTCCTAATGATATTCCATATACATTTTCCTGCTAATTCTTTGCTCTGTTCTCCTAGCTGTTGTGTACACTTTATACATTCAAATAAAGCAAGTTCCGGAGTATCTTCTTCCATGCAGGTTGTGCACATGGTTTCATCTGCCTTTCCTATCTTTTTAAAGTATGTCTTGTATGGTCCATGTTCTGAAATGTATTGTATTCCACTTCATCTTGGTTGGATCTCCTTAATTTTAACCTCTCATTTATACTAGGAAAGATTTCGTGTGTCTTTCTTCCTACATCAATTCGATCCCGTTCATGTTGCCATTCTTCAATTAATACGTTCCTAATTTCTCTCCTCGTCCTACATGGAGTTCCCAATAAATGTTCTATCTTAGTGAATTCTCTCCGCTGTCCTTTGTTTAATCAACAAATCCAATGGCAGTATTACCACTGTCACTAATAATGCCATTGTAGCAGTCGTTGACACTGCTCCTGTGCCTGTCTTTGGTATTTCCGTAGAGTATCTATATTCTTCCTCAATTTTACTCTATGTGCCCACATCGACAGTTATACCCACCATGAAACTCATATGATATGTATGAATTGTACTAGGAGAAAGCTTAAATATTCTCGTAGCTATTGTAGATAGTTTCATTAATACTCCATTAGCTTTCATTGTTACAGATTTAATATGGGTATCAAAGTGTTGCTTCTCATCAATATACATACCAAGATATTTAACAACATTTGCTCTTTTGATGTTGATGTTATTAAGTTTGACTATAGGATCTCTTTCTAAACTTCCTTTAAAGAGCACAATAAGCGACATCTGCGGAGCAATTTTTAATTTGGCTTGTTTACACCAACTATCAAGAATTCCAAGAGATGTCTTAGATTTAGCTTCCAGTTCATTCCGACTATTAGCTGCTACCAATATTAATAAGTCATCTACATAAGCTATAACTTCTTGCGATTGTTGCAAACTATTGTTGTGACTGTCAGACAGGAGAGTGTACAATTCTCTACATGTTTATAAATACCACCACCACCACCACCACCACCACACAGAGAGTCAGATAGAGGACGATTTTTGCCAAACAGGCCAAGGACTAAGAACTTGTACAGTCGCTGCACTGATAAGAAAATCTGAAACTTGAAAAGTGTCTAACGACAAGGGGAAACAAGGAAAAACATCAGCCGGAGTAGTCGATGGAACTAGCGACACTTCAACTATGTTGTCCAAGCATAATAACTACAGCTCGAATTTATATACACTAAAAAGTATGAATATATGCACTAAAATCTGTTAAAAAGTATATAAAAGCTTTATAATATACACATTCCAAATAAACATTTAACCTGGATTACTTGCTTCAATTGCATTTTATTGGTACAGTCGTTAACGTGAAATTTTATCCATTCTTCATATTAAAATGTTACTTTAGTAGATTAATTCCCATTATTAAAGTACAATTTTACTAGTGAGTGTTGAACAAATAATGTATTTCCATTAAAACAACACATAAATGGATGCCAAAGCTTTCCAATGAACGTTAGCACAAATATTTACTCTGTACTGGAGTAAATAAACATGGAGACCGAAGTCCATTCAAATCAATATGTATGAAAATTTACTGCAACAGCTCTCCATATTTACGACTGCGTATATTTATTTGTTTATGTTTAGTAACGAGGCCAAACATTGCAAATAAATCAATGTTTTTGTGACGAGCGAGCTGGACACAGAGAACCAACCACTGCACTGTGCTTACACCAGACGCCAAGCTCTTCTTATGTTATTTCTTGTTAAACGGAATCATTCATTACACGTTTTGTTGTACTTATAAAAACAATAGGGTAAACTGAAGCTATATATTGTTTAATTTCTGTACAATTACATCTGGAGAAGTATTGCGTAACACCCTAAGGCTTCTAACAGTTGTCTTGATATATATATTTAAAAAGGATTTGAAAACTTCATAAATTTATAAAAGAAAAACAAACTAAATTGTGTAAAAGTATATGTAATTTTGTGATTGGCCGTAGTAATAATTTACGTAATGTAGTGACATAGTAGTAAATTGGCCAGTCATATAAAAGTAATATATGGGTAGCAATTGTAACGAAGGATTAAATAATCTTGGTGTAGAAACCGAAAGAAAATCCATCTTTCTTTCTGGAACGTCGAAAAGATCGGACACTTTTTAAATTCAAAGTATAAACTTGGAAGAAGCGTAGGGACAGTGAAGCACAAATTAGTTATGTTTCTCATATGTTCTTTACTTCTGATGTTAATATTTCTTTTTGTTTTTCCTATATAAATTTTAGGGCAAGTTTCACATTTGATCTCATAGATTCCTGGTTTTTCTTTGGTAGTGATTGAATTTTTGGGAGGGCCTTTTAACAAATTTCTGATATTAAACCTATTTTGAGGTGCAAGAGTTATGTTGTGTTTTGAGAAGATTTTTTGGAATTTGTTATAGGCTGATGGGTGGAAGGTGAATTTTTTAAAAAGTTTCTTCTCTTTTTCTCCTGTAGGTTCTAGGGTGGTGGTTTCTTTTATTTTCTTAGCTTTGTTGAGTCTGTTAACAGTTTCGTCTACTAAATTTGGGTTGAAACCGTTGGATATAGCTACTTTTTTATGTGTAGGTATTCTTCTTGATAATCTTCTCTGTTTAGTGGAAAGTTGATCATCCGAAAGATTAAACTGTTGAAAATGGCATGTTGGTGTTGTTTTGGGTTGAAACTGTTGTTCTTAATGTAATTATCTGTGTGTGTCGGTTTCCTGTAAATATCAAAAGTGAGTTTGTTGTTCATTTTTTTGATCTTGATGTCCAAAAAGAGGAGCACACCATCCTC
The DNA here is from genome assembly GCA_030765055.1 of Mantis religiosa. Lineage (NCBI taxonomy): Eukaryota > Metazoa > Arthropoda > Insecta > Mantodea > Mantidae > Mantis > Mantis religiosa. The sequence continues at coordinate 4,448,772 of CM060953.1, read as the reverse complement.
TTCTGTTTCCAATGTAAATTTTATAGCTGGATTTTGTATATTCAAAAGTTTAAGACCATCAGTGTGAGTGAAGCAATGTGTCAATATCTTCTCGATTCACTTTTGTACTTTTTAAATTGCTTGAAAATATTTTAGTGTTAGTTCAATTTGAAGTATCAGATAGATTCCGATCACAGTATAAAGTTTTGTGATAAGAATTGTAATGGATTTGGTGTTAAAAGCAATAAACAAAAGATTGATTTCTTATAGAAATTCAAATTAAAAATCTTAATGATTTGTTCACCCGTTACCAACCTTGTAACTTAGAGTTTTCATTGCTCGTAAGTAAGAATATAACAGACGAATATTAGCTAGCCGAGGTATAACTAAGGATTATCCTGATAACTTCGGGGAACATCTTCTTCATCAAGTCATAATATTTTGGACAAAGGTAAGATCGACAAAGTTGGAGGGTCTCCCCTCCTTGTGGGTTGGATTTATATCACACGATGCGGTGTTGGATTCGCCCATTCGTGAGGTCTACGCCCCACACGCGCCAAAGTTTCGCGCTCCCTCGGTGTGGCGACGCATGTAGAAGCCAAACCTTACCTTGATGTAGAAGCGATGAACCTTTCGTCTAAAAGCCGTGAAGATGATGTTCTCGAAAATTTCTATAAATCCTCTCTCCGGCAGCTGCGGCGAGCGATCAGATGTGAAACTTCTCAGGCTTGGTTTCGATAAAAAAGGGATTTCACTTTTGGACAAATAAGGAATAAAATAATTAATACCTTTTTACTTTACTTGGAATTATATTTCTTGACATCATTTTCTTCTTTACATGCGACTTTTTCCACTGATGTACATAGCCCTTTACTATATATTAATTTTCTCCTTTTATCTATAAATGATGCAACAGTTTTTACTTAATTACATTATTTATCGTAGCGTCGCGTCTTTGATGTATATTTTAAACGTTTACTAAACGTTCATAAATGTGAACTCAAATAACTTCTCGTAGTTTCAAGAAGTCTTTTACCGAAAACGCGTCTACGCTCTTCGGGAGTTCAAACCAGAAGAATAATATTAAGAATAAAATCATTGGTTCTTTTTCTGTTTTGGTTGCTAAGTTACCGTCATACTTAATTCTGATTGGTCCTAAGTCACAATTTGGGATTTTAATAAACCTAAGCGTTTGTTGCATCATCTATATGGCCTGCTTGGTTATTAACTTAAGTTGAATACAGATGGCCATGTTTACCTAAAATGTCCATGTATGCAATATCAGCTTCAAAGTAAGACTAACGACAGGAAATGAGATACCAGCACGAATGTTGATGTATGAGCCCGCCTCGGTAGCGTAGATGGTAGCATGTCTGGCTCACGTTCAAGAGGTCCCGAGTTCGAATCTCGGTCCGGGTGAGTTACTTGGATAAGGATTTTTCCGGGGTTTTCCCTTATCCTTCCAGACGAATGTCGGGTAACTCTAAGCTCCATGGACTCTGGACTCATTTGAGCATCTTTTCACCCAATTCATCCACCGTCCGATATAACTTAAAGTTGGGGCGGACGTAAATTAAAAAAAAAAATACCAGCACGAAATTTGCTATATATTGTGACTTTGTGGGTTCGTAGAACCCATTGATAATTTCTAGACTTTTCTAAAACAAACCAGAAACCGAATAATTTCTATCAATCAAGAATTCACTAGAAATTTCCATTTACCTCACTTATCCGTGTCGGTAAGACCTTTATCTCCGGTGCTATGTTTATCTTTTTATACAAGCTCTTTATCTCCGTGAAACACTACCCGTCTGTTGTTTATTTGCGACTAACGTTTTATACCCGTCGCCGCGACAATATGTTGCCGCAACTTTGGGGCATAGAAAGCCACAGTAACACAGTAATCCTGCTACAGGCTCCATACTGAGAAAATAGACTGGTCTGTGCAACACAACTCTAAAACAAAAAGTCCCTAAAATCAAATTGTTTGTTTACCTCTCGTGTAAGATAAATAGATTCATATTTTGAAAAACTTTCACAAAAGCCATAATTGTCACGTCAATATAAAAGCTTTAACTTTATATTGAAGCCTGGACATTCTAGATTATGCTAAATGATACATTTTTCGACGAAGAATTTTCTATGTACTTCCGTTTTCATTTTTATCCTGAGCGGGAACAAATCCTAATCGCGCGCAATAGAATTGTCATAGAGGACAAATTGGAATGGAACATTCAATTTGAGTACATAATGTAATCATTAGAACAAAATAACACATTTCTACACTTGTATATTCATATCTTTATGTATCTCACACACATTTTACATATATGAATTGCTTCTTTCCTACAGCGCCAGTCCACACAGATTTCGTGATACCATTCTCCATTTTGCTGCACTCATTTGAGTATCATTTCACACGTTTCATTCATCTTCCCATATCACTTCACGCTGGAGGATGTAAATAAAAAATAATAATAATCATCTCCTTCCCCGCTGTTGTAGCGGTATTTATTTTTGCCCGTTTGCAGCACTAATTAGGTAGCTATAATAACAACAAGGAGGATTATGGATCTTTTTTTTTTTTTTGTATTTTACGTCCGTCCAAGGTTAAGTTACATCTAACGGTGAATGATGCTAAAATGAGTCCAGGGTCCATGGAGCTTAGAGTTACCCCGACATTCGTCTTGAAGGATAAGGGAAAACCCCGGAAAGAACCTTATCTAGGTAACTCACCCTGACCGAGATTCGAACTCGGGACCTCTCGAACCTGAGGCAGACATGTATCATCTACGCTACCGAGGCGGGTGAAGATTACGGATGTAAGAAAGTCTGTATTTTCTTACTGTACAAGTTTCTGGAGCAATCTCAAAGCACATTCGTTATAAATCGAAGTTAAAAAATAACAAAATACCAGAAATGAAGCAATGACATACCTCGTTTCCGTAAAAGAAGTTCGATTTGGCACTTAGACTGAAGAAACACAATCGTATTACACCGTCAACTGTCTCAGATAGTTAACTTCTTCGTTCTAACAAAACAATACACTATCGTCATCTAGGGAGCAGAATTTGGTAAACAAATGCATATCACCCGCAGTTATATTGAATGTATTGAACTTCTAAGCTTATAACCTTTAAACTGTTTGTTCTACACTTACTTTCAGATCAAGAGAATGCCTTGGTTTTGCATAATCTGCTATCAATAATGCAGAAAAATATCTACTTGCCCAAAAACCTTTATTCATGTTATTTAAAGAAAATGTTTGTGCATTCTACTTTGTCAGTTTTCTTTTAACTGAAACATTTAATACTATCCTTGCTTTAACCACAGACTATTACGCATACAGGGATATCATTCCTGGTATCGACTTCCCGTCTTCCTCGGCTACGCAAGGGATTTTACGTCACTTGGACAATACTTACAAAAGTGTAATAAAAGCAGTTTATTCCTCGGCTGTAAAAAACGGCAAAGCGAAAGAAATATGAATAAAGCCGTCGTAGAAAAGCAGCTTTCTTTTATAAGTGTTGCTTCTCGTATAAATCTACATGCATATGTAAATATATATATCCAAAAAGAGCGTTTCTTAGACAGCGGAACAAAGGAAAGTGTACCCCTTTCGCATACCAGCATCGTTTGTCGTTTGTTTTCAATATTGGCGTATGCTTTTCTCCAAACGAGTGTTAGAGGAACGAAACTTCAACATTACAAAGTTATTTTGGAACAGCTGGCTGTGAAAACTAATAAAAACATATGACGTCTTACAGTTATAGGAATATTTCTTCCCTTTCTCGAAGTAAGTCTTATTACAAAACGATCTGCTTCATCAAATTGTGATAAACATTATCTTATTGTAGTTACAAGGTAATACAGTAGACTTTAAGTGATAGTCAAATGTTTTGGTCGTTATGTGATGTATACATGACTTTCTCTACTCTTGTACAAACACTTATTGCTTTGGAAATTAATTGATCTTTCACACTGGCCGTATGTAGGTTGAAGTACTAATGCACAGTTTTCTGTTATCCGAGCTTCCTACTCGGGAGAGACAGACTATTATGTGTGGCTCCAGTTTCTAAGATTTCAGAACTTTGTAGGTCATTGTATTATTTATTCTGTTGGCGACACGAGCTTGTCATATTTCTGCAGTTTATGGTGAAATTTCCTCATAATTCAGCCATTCATATTCATTGGGACATACCGCGACACCCTGCGCGTGCGTAGAATAGGCTAACAGCGTCTCTGTGACGTAGGAGAAGTTGCATACACACAAGGGGAAGAAGACCCGCACCGCCAAGTTTCTGTTTGTTCTCCAAGTTATGAAACTTTAATCCGGTTTTCTTATTCCACTGGGAATTGTTCGTGTTTAACACCGTCGTTTGTCTTAGTAATTTTAACGCTGCGTAGATGATTAACGATATCGCCTTCCCGCAGTCCAACTTTGCTAACTGTGGCGCTCCAGAGGAATAAAAAATCTCGATGTTCCTTGATTTGTTTAGCGTAATATATGATATTTCAGATTTAGAATGATATAGTTGTATAACTTATGAGTAATACTCAGTTTTAAATCTATTTAATATAGGTTTGAAATTAATATAATTGGACCTGTCAGTTCATAACGAAAACTGTTAAACCATTGAACTTACAGTGGTAAAACAATGAAATTTTGCTCTTCTGGGGGATTGTTAACTTTGAGGAGGGATACTTTAAACTTGGCCAGCTATGTCCCAGCACAATAAGGTCTAAGTTGGTATGAGAGTGCGAAGAGACCTTCAATATTCTCTGTTCTTGCCGACTAGTACAGCTCTGCTTGTTTCCAGGGTGTGTCAAGGGGTCCGTCTTGTATACAGACGGCTCCCAGACTGACTGGGGGACCGAGGCTGGCATTAATGGGCCTCAGATGATTCTGTCCTACTTACTGAGAGGTTATTCTACAGTATTCCAGGCCAAAATATATGTTATTTTGGCCGTGTTTATCATATCTTAGGGATATCCTGGTTGCACGGTCGGATTAGTATCTGTTCTGACGGCCAGGCTGCCCTGAAAGCACAATGTGCTAGTACAAGGTCTAGGTTGGTATGAGAGTGCAAAGAGGCCTTCAATATTCTCTGTTCTTGCCGACTAGTACAGTTTTGCTGGGTTCCTCGGTGTGTTAAGGGGTCCTTCTGGTATACAGATGGCTCCCAGACTGACTGGGGGACCGGGGCTGGCATTTATGGGCCTAAGATGAGGCTATCCTACTTACTGGGAGGTTATTCTACAGTATTCCAGGCCGAAATATATGTTATTTTGGCCGTGTTTATCATATCTTAGGGATAACCTGGTTGCATGGTCGGATTAGTATCTGTTCTGACAGCCAGGCTGCCCTGAAAGCACAATGTTCTAGTACAACAAGGTCTAGGCTGGTATAAGAGTGCCAAGAGACCTTCAATATTCTCTGTTCTTGCCGACTAGTACAGTTATGCTGGGTTCCTCGGTGTGTTAAGGGGTCCTTCTGGTATACAGATGGCTCCCAGACTGACTGGGGGACCAGGGCTGGTATTTATGGTACTTTCTGGGAGGTTATTCTACAGTATTTCAGGCCGAAATATATGCTATTTTGGCCTGTGTTTTTCATATCTTAGGGATGCCCTGGCTGCTTCGTCGGATTAGTATCTGTTCTGACAGCCAGGCTGCCCTGAAGGCACAATGTGCTAGTACAAGGTTTAAGTTGGTATAAGAGTGCCCAGAGACCTTGAATATTCTCTGTTCTTGCCGACCAGTACAGTTCTGCTGGGTTCCTGGGCAAGCTGGGATCAGAGGAAATGAACTAGCTGATAGGCTAGCCAGGGAGGGCTCGGCCAACACGTTTATTGGTCCAGAACCTGTCCTTGGTATTACCTCGAGAAGGGCCAGATGTGAGATCCTTGATTATCACTTCAACATAGCACTTCATGGCGTAATCTTACTACGGCTAGGCAGACTCGGTCTGTGTCAGGCTCTGTGAGCGAGGGAACTAGCAAATGAAATGTGTGTAGTGTTTAACGTCCGCTTTTACTACATACGGCATCGCAGGCAGTGACACTGGTGATACATGAGATGAAGATAGAGCACCGGTGGAATGAGATGGCGGGGAAAACCGGAGGTCCCGGAGGAAACCCGCCCCACCGCCGTGTTGTCCACCACAAATCTCACTTTGCGCTCGCCTGGGATCGAAGCCGAGCCGCCAAGGTGAGAGCCAAGTGGTCTAACCACTGAGCCACGGCGCGGCCCAGAGAACTAGCAAAAACAGCTGACGTTCAATCGGGTACAACTTAGAAGTGTTGTTGACCTACTGACAGGGCACAACGCCCTAAAGAGACACCTGCATGTGATGAAGCTTAGTGCAGACCCCACATGCAGGAAGTGCGGTGGAGAGGGTCAGTCTTCTCTACATATTTTGTGTGAATGTGAAGCAATTGCTGCATTTAGGCATTTTATTCTGGGCTCAGAGAAAGTATAAGGAGTTTTTTTTTAATTTACGTCCGCCCCAACGTAAGGGTGAGATGATGCTCAAATGAGTCCAGGGTCCATGGAGCTTAGAGTTACCCGACATTCGTCTTCGAGGATAAGGGAAAACGCGGGAATAAAGCTTAACTGACTCAGCCTGACCGAGATTCGAACTCGGGACCTCTTGAACGTGAGGCAGACACGCTTTTTTTAAGCTTTATTGAAACAAAAACAAGGATCTTCGCTTCTTATGTGGAAGCGGGGTTAGGTGAGGGAAAGTGTGTGCAGGTTTGAGCAGATCCCGCAATAAGCACTCTGGAAATTCTCGTTTATTTCGAGCAGCAACTATCTTGCTGTCTGGCGTAAAGTGTAAGGCCAGGATAGCAGGCATGGCTTGCGCCCTGGAAGCCACGCTACCGAGGCGGGCATGATATAAGGAGTGTTCATCCAAGACTCATCCTGTCCTTTTTGGAAGCCACGCGACTTGAATAAGCACTCAATTAAGAGGGGCAAAATGGGCCCAATATGTTGCCGACGTGCAAGGGACCGAAAGGGATCAACCCATCTATTTTCATTCATTCATTCATTAGCCTTGGTCAGCCTGTTGGATCCATTGGATTGCATTGTTCGGATGGGATTCAGCATTTCGACTAGACTGGTCTTTTGTACCTATGTCCCAAGTAGAGCAACCCTGGGAGAGAGGATGAGGCGAGATGAGGAAACGGGCGACGTCCCCAGGACTCACGTGGATACCAAGAGTCCTTACACTTTACTAGATATGAGCTCCCCGGCGGTGGGTTTAGGACAATAGTCATCCCAACTACCGCAGCCCCGTAACGGTCACAAAGCCGGGTCGGAAACTGTCAGGAATGTGTTATCTGTATTGTAACATTATACAAGAAAATAATCGTGTGTCAACTGTCAGTTAACAGTTGCCAAGAAGAAATCACTACATATCTCCTGTCACCTCCTCTTTCTAGTACACTGCATTACTGGACAACAAATTAAACATTTCCAAAACAAAATGTGTATTCCACCTACAACAGTTTTCTCTGAAAGACTATTTAGTACAACAGGACTCATATGTGACAGGAAAAGAAGTAGGCTTGACCCCAAACATTGAGAATGCTAATACGAGGGCCGTTTTATAAACAATGAACACAATGTTTTACGGTCATAAGTTTTTGCACTAAAATTCAATATTATTATATTCTCTTAGCTTAATGTTAAACAAACATGCCATAGTAGCTTCATTGTTGGTACTCCTGGTTCCCGCCTGTGAGAACCAGGCCAGTTCAATAGCGCATACCGTTGCAATGGAGGTAACACGCGAGGAACAATATGCAGCTTTGAAATTCTGCTTTCGTCTCAACAAATCTTCAGTTGAGGCCTATACAATGTTACAGAAGGACTATGGAGAGTCTGTTCTTCCCTACAGCACAGCTCGAAGGTGGTTTAAAATGTTTAAAGAGGGGAGACAATCAATTTCAAAGGAAGGTGGACCCGGCGCTCCAGTTACTGCTCTTACGGAAGAAAACATCAACACTGCTGCTGCCATTGTGAGAGGATCGACGAATTACCTTAAGATACTTTCTGAAATACTGAACATTTCGTTTTGTGCCACCCACACGTTGGTGACAGAAACATTACACATGAGACGTGTTTGTGCGCGATGTGTTCCAAGACTGTTGATTCCCGAGCAAAAGGACATTCACATGCAGGTCTGCATGTAGTTAAAGTTGATGTTAGAGGAAGATCTGATGTTTCTTTCAAACGTAATCACTGTTGATGAAACTTGGCTACATCATTTTGATACTGAGAGCAAACAGCAAAGCTCAGTGTGGAAATCTCCTTCATCACCAACCCCCAAAAAAGCAAAAGTGGTTGCATCTTCTGGGAAAGTTATGGTCATTTAATTCCTTGATATTCATGGAATTGTTTATCAGCATGTTGTACCTGCACACACAACAGTAAGTTGAAAATACTACAATGATGTCCTGAAAACATTGCAAGTCCATATCAGGCGCAAAAGACCGCATTTCCGTGAAGCAGGCTGGATGCTGCACCACGATAATGCGCGGCCGCATGTTGGCAATGTTGTTGCTGAATATCTTGCAAAAATCAACGTGAAGTGCATCCCACATCCTCCCTATAGTCCATATTTAGCCCCATGTGAGTTTTTATATTCCCTAAGTTGAAGAAACGTGAAGCAGGCTGGATGCTGCACCACGATAATGCGCAGCCGCATATTGGCAATGTTGCTACTGAATATCTTGCAAAAATCAACGTGAAGTGCATCCCACACCCTCCCAATAGTCCGGATTTAGCCCCATGTGAGTTTTTCTATTCCCTAAGTTGAAGAAACGTGAAGCAGGCTGGATGCTGCACCACGATAATGCGCAGCCGCATATTGGCAATGTTGTTACTGAATATCTTGCAAAAATCAACGTGAAGTGCATCCCTCACCCTCCCTATAGTCCGTATTTAGTCCCATGTTAGTTTTTCTATTCCCTAACTTGAGGAAACGCCTTCGTGGGAGACATTATCCATCATCAGAAGCAGTGGTGAAGGCTGCGGAGGCAATTTTGAAGGAACTCTAAAAAATTGTTTCCAACATGTCTTTGAAGACTGGCAGAAACGCTGGGACAAGTACATCGCATTCAGGGAAGACTATTTTGAGAAAAACCATAAAAATTATGAGGATGAGTAAAGGTACGTTGTCAAAAAGAAATTGTGAACATTCTTTATTGAACGGTCCTCGTGTGTTTTTGAAGAAATACTTATAAAAGGCGACTGTTTTGTTAATTAGCTAATGTGGAGTTTAAAATAACAACACTTATGATTTTATGTTTTGTCTCATTAAATATGCGCAGAAGACATAAGTACATCTAATGTCCTCATGGAATGTTGGTAGGGAATACGTGAAACAGAAAGGAAGAAAGGCGGTTTGGTTCATACAGAAAAGCGCATATGCTGCTGCTATCACGGGCCCTTTGAGTTACAGTGAAAGAAATCGTCAAAGAAACGTGAGGACTAGGAACGAACGTAATAAACAGAGCTACGACACCTTTCTGCTGTAAGACGATTACATGCTCGTCTCCGGGGTGCATACCAAATTACTTCCTGTCTTTTATTCGCAGTATTAAGTCCTGGGGTTTAAGGAAAGCTCCATTCAGCTGTTTCTTTAAAAAAATCGTGTTCTTCATTCGATACCTGCGAGCCCACCTTCATGATCCTGGCTAAATATTTATCAAATGGAAAGAGTTATATTCCGCAACGAATGAGATACATTTTTATTGTAAGCTTTGCTACTATACTCTATCTCACTCTAGTTTAATCCTGCTGTAAACAACAAGACGGAGCTGACTCAACTCACCACTGGAGGTTTGCAACATTAGCAATATACGGCGGTGACTCAAGTGTGACTCAAGCTCAGTGTGGAAATCTCCTTCATCACCAAGCCCCTCAAAAAGCAAAAGTGGCTGCTTCTGCTGGGAAAGTTATGATCATCTCATTCTTTGATATTCATGGAATGGTTTATCAGCATGTTGTACCTGCACACACATCAGTAACTGGACAATACTACAGGGATGTCCTGAAAACATTGCAAGTTGATATCAGGAGCAAAAGACCACATTTCCATGAAGAAGGCTGGATGCTCCACCACGATAATGCGCAGCCGCAAATTGCCAATTTTGTCACTGTATATCTTACAAAAATCAAGAAGAAGTGCATCCCTCACCCTCCCTATAGTTTGTATTTAGCCCCATGTGACTTTTTTCTATTCCGTAACTTGAAGAAACGCCTTCGTGGGAGACTTTATCCATCATCAGAAGCAGTGGTGAAGGCTGCGGAGGCGATTTTGAAGTATCTCTCAAAAATTGTTTCCAGTATGTCTTTGAAGACTGGCAGAAACGCTGAGACAAGTGCATCGCATTCAGGGGAGACTATTTTGAGAAGAATCATCAAAATTATGAGGATGAGTAAAGGTACGTTGTCAAAAAGAAATTGTGGGCATTCTTTATTGAACGGTCCTCGTGTGTTTTCGAGGAAATGCTTATAAAAGGCGACTGTTTTGTTAATTAGCTAATGTGGAGTTTAAAATAACAACACTGATGGTTTTAAGTTTTGTCCCATTAAATATGCGCAGAAGACATAAGTACATTTATCGAGCTAATGTCCTCATCGAATGTTGGTAGGGAATACGTGAAACAGAAAGGAAGAAAGGCGGTTTGGTTCATACAGAAAAGCGCATATGCTGCTGCTATCACGGGCCCTTTGAGTTACAGTGAAAGAAATCGTCAAAGAAACGTGAGGACTAGGAACGAACGTAATAAACAGAGCTACGACACCTTTCTGCTGTAAGACGATTACATGCTCGTCTTCGGGGTGCATACCAAATTACTTCCTGTCTTTTATTCGCAGTATTAAGTCCTGGGGTTTAAGGAAAGCTCCATTCAGCTGTTTCTTAAAAAAAATCGTGTTCTTCATTCGATTCCTGTGAGCCCACCTTCATGATCCTGGCTAAATATTTATCAAATGGAAAAAGTTATATTCTGCAACGAATGAGATACATTTTTATTGTAAGCTTTGCTACTATACTCTATCTCACTCTAGTTTAATCCTGCTGTAAACAACAAGACGGAGCTGACTCAACTCGCCACTGGAGGTTTGCAACACTAGCAATATACTCGGTGACTCAAGTGTGACTCAAGCTCAGTGTGGAAATCTCCTTCATCACTAACCCCCAAAAAAGCAAAAGTGGTTGCTTCTGCTGGGAAAGTTATGGTCATCTCATTCTTTGATATTCATGGAATGGTTTATTAGCATGTTGTACCTGCACACACATCAGTAACTGGACAATACTACAGGGATGTCCTGAAAACATTGCAAGTCCATATCACGCGCAAAACACTACACTTCCGTGAAGCAGGCTGGATGCTGCACCACGATAATGCGCGGCCGCATATTGCCAATGTTGTTGCTGAATATCTTGCAAAACTCAACGTGAACTGGATCCCTCACCCTCCATATAGTCCGGATTTGGTCCCATGTGACTTTTTTTGTATTCCGTAACTAGAAGAAACGCCTTCGTGGGAGGCATTATCCATCATCAGAAGCAGTAATGAAGGCTGCGGAGGCGATTTTGAAGGATCTCTCAAAAATGGTTTCCAGTATGTTTTTGAAGACTGGCAGAAACGCTGGGACAAGTACATCGCATTCAGGGGAGACTATTTTGAGAAGGACCGTCAAAATTATGAGGATGAGTAAAGCTACGTTGTCAAACTAAATTGTGATTACTATTTATTGAACAGCCCTGGTATAATGAAAAGGGTTTAAATAAAATAAAACAAGTAGCTACTTGTATTTTCTTTCTTAACCTCTTTAATGCTGGCTGCTTTCTTAAACCTTAGTCATGTCTATCGAACTGTACGTCTGGATGTAAACCTTACAAGTCCTTATTACGGACATCAAACAGTTGCGTGCTACAACCGGAAGTGTCCTGTTTTCTGCCCATGAGATATGGTCACCAGTCTAAGACGTCGTGTGTATTCACGCTATGACAGCCAAACCGATCTCTGTCTCTCAGAGTCCTATTTGGTTCAAATTGCCCCCAGGGCTTCTCTCGCCAAGCAAAAACAAATACCAAGCTATTTATGGGCAATAAAGATAAACGCCCGCGGGGCTCAAGAAGAACGCTACCCTAATAGCCTCTCAGCAGAGAGAAGTAGCTAATTTTGCCGCGCTTTTACTGCTTCAAGCGGAGAATTGCAGGCGTCGGATAGATTACCTTCCCTACCGCGAGGTAGAGACATTCCAGCCAATCTGATTATAGCGATTTGACAAAACAAAAGAACTTTTAGAAAAGGTTCTTCTGTCTTTTTTTTTTTATTATTTACGTCCTCCAACGTAACTCATATCTGACGATGAATAAAATGAGCTAAATGATGCTGAAATAAGTTCAGAATAATGTAGAATGGTACCACGAAATCTGTGTGGACTGTCGCTGTAGGAAAGAAGCAATTCATATATGAGATATATAAAGACATGAATATACAAGTGTAGAAATGTGTTATTTTGTTCTCATGATTACATTATGTACTCAAATTGAATGTTCCATTCCGATTTGTCCGCTATGACAATCCTATTGCGGACGATTAGGATTATTTTGTGTTTTTGTGACGGGAATTTGGGTCAGATAATGTTAATTCTGATTTCTTACTTGGATCCTCCTGTGCAAGGCATCCACGCCAACATCAGCTCCAAAATTATGTTCATATGTTCACTTCCATGATTATTTTGAAGTATCAATCGAATTCTAAATAAGTCATGAGACATGTGTTTCAAGGCGTGGTTCGGAATAAGGAAGTCAAATTATTTCGATGAATTCTTATTTTATTATATTTATACGACCAGACTGAAGAACATATCACTCTCCTCAAGATTATTTACTTCTTGTAACTATCGTTACTTCTACTTCGCAAGCAACTTCCACCTCATTCAGGGAAGTTGAGAGGGTGATAAAAAGGAACGTCGGATCACCGAGTGTGCTCTGTCAAATGAATATGAAAGTCAGACTACCCAGGAGAAGTCTGTATGATTTATACATCGAGATTTTCGGTCATATATTCAGTATTAGAAACCTAAATTCAATGGAAAAAGAAAAAGCAAATATAAAAATCATTAAAGATGAGGAATTAGAGGAGTATTATAAAAAATCTCTGGAACACAGGAGATAAACAAAATTGGGAAATAGATAAATTATACAGATCAGAAGTAGACCGGTTAAAAGTGGAAGAATTAATGGAAAGTATAGCTAACAGTAGAAATAGGAAAGCCTGCGGAATAGATAATATTAATTTAGAATTAATTAAATATGCTCCTAAAGAATTACATGAGAGATTACTGTATCTATAAAACAAGTGTTGGTAAACAAAAGAAATACCGCAAGAATGGAAGATAGCTAAAGTGATATCAATATTTAAGAAAGGGGAAAGAACAAAACCTGAAAATTATAGAGGGATTAGTTTATTGTGTGCTGCCTACAAAATATATGCCAAAATAATAAGTACTCGGTTAAACAAAATACTCCTAGAAGAACAAACTGGTTTTAGAAAAGGAAGAAGCACCATTTACAATGTTTTTACTACTAAAAAAATAATAGGAAAACGTCGATAACAAAATTTAAAGACGCACTTAGTATTTATTGACTATTATAAACCGTTTGACAAAGTATCACGAATGATACTGTTGAAAATTTTAAATAATACAGGCATACCTTTACAACTAATTGAAGTTATAAAAAGTATGTACATTGACACAAAAATAAAAATAAATAAAAGAGAACCAGTAATAGTTAATGGTGGCGTAAGACAAGGTTGTCCTTTATCAACCGCACTTTTTAATTTGTATGTTGAAGAAATAGTAAGGATTTGGTCGAATAAAGTCAATGGAGGCATTAATGTATCAGGAGCTAAATTGAAAACTATGTTGTATGCAGATGATCAAATAATAATGCCCACAAATGAAGATGACCTGCAGAAAATTCTGTATAGTCTAGATAAAATTGCTACAGAATACGAAATGAAAATATTGGCAAATAAATCCAAAACCATGGCATTTAAAGGAATTAATCCAGTAAGATAAAAAATAGTATTAGATAACATAATAATTGAGCAGAAATAACACTAAGTATTTAGGATGTAATGTCTCGTACCAAGGGGAAGCTGATATATCAGAGAAAATAAATAAATATAACTATATAACAGGCACAATAAAAAGAACATTAAAAAATAAAGCAAGAAAGGACTCTATAACGAAACTATACAAAACAATGGCAATACCAACTCTGATCTATGGATCAGAAACATGGACACTAACAAAAAGAAATTGTACGAGAATACAGTCATCAGAAATGAAATTCATAAGAGCAATAGCTGGATATACCAAAATTGATAAAAAAAACGTAGTCAGGACAGAATTAAAAGTAGAAGAAATAAACCATAGTATTGAAAGAAATAGAAATCAATGGAAAGAACATGTTCAGAGCATGAATAATAACAGAATACCAAAAATAGCCTTAAACTATAAACCTATAGGAAGAAGAAACCAGGGAAGACCGAAGAAAAGATGGGCAGACCAATTTGGAGCCGGAACAGCTTAAACAATCCAAAGCCGTGAGGTAGAAGAAGAAGATATTCACGGTTTTCTAAACTTATTTTCGTTTTAGATGAAGTACTGCGTTCTACCCCAAATGTTCATACCCAGACGTCTCCGGAAATACACGTTTTGAGAACACTTAAAACACTTCTACATAAGGTGTTTGTCCTTGAGCGCTACTAGGTTAGCAACGAATCAGAGTCCTGCGCTGTTGTCGTATTACATTCCTGCTACGTGGTGTGTGAGGCGCTCCAACCTAATCAATCTGTATGAAATACTATTTGGCTGCCGGCCCTCGTAGCGTTGGTGTTCCGCCGCGTAGAGTGTCGCACGTTCGGGTCCCGCCTTGGGCATGGGTGTTTATGTATATAGTGAATATTTGTGAAACTAGGAAAACAGATAATAAAATAAACGGAAATAATGAGCAGTTGGTTAAATAAGAAAAGAAAAATATATATCTATATACATAGATATATATTTTTAAATAAAAAAAAATACTATTCGCGCTGAGACAGAAATTCAGATTTTGCTGAAACTGATCCATATGGAAGGTAGAGAGTAATGTATCTAACATAACCATGAAAGCCCCATATTTTTAGCTCAAATAGTTTTTCTAATATAAATAAATAAGCCACTATTCCCTGTATTATAACAATAAATCGCGACGTAAGCACTGTATGATTGGCATGTATGCGTGTACGTATATTTGTAATTTCTCAGAACTAAAACGTAAATGTTTGACAAGACGTGATAAAAGAATTACTTTGAATAAGCCAATTCGAGCGAGTGGAAACAATAAATTTCCTGCTGCCCTGGCAGAACGTGTCTGGTCACATTATATCTTTGTTTATGAATGATTCGCAATCTCAGTTCAAAGTGGTTGGTGTGTATGTCTGTACATATACTTTTAATTACTCAGAACTGAAATTTAAAATCTGACATGACAGATAAAACAATTACTGTGAATAAGTCAAGTAGTTAAATTCGAGAAAGAGCAAACACCTCATTTCCTGTTAGCCTGTGGAATGTTTTATGGTTATGTTTGTGAATGAATGTTGGTAAGAAGTGTTTATTTACTCTGGTGAATTCAGATCAATATCATTCAGTTGTTCTTTACACAACAGTAGAAAAACTCTAAAACGCTAAAAGCACGTCTTCGCCGAGTTCGTCCAACAAAATCTATGGGGGATGTTCTTCTTTTGCATGACAATGCAAGAATACACACACCAGCAGAAATTGAGAAATTGGGATGGCAAGTCTTACCTCCCTGACCTGGCACCATCAGACTTCCATCTGTTTGGACCACTAAAGGAAGCTCATCGTGGGATTCATTTTGAAGATGAGGAGGCTGTGAAAACGTCCGTGCGTCAATGGCTTAGGAAGCAAGACCGTGTGTTTTACCACGCTGGAATACATGCCCTAGCTAAAAGGTGGACCAAAACTGTGGAAAAGGACGGAGATTATATTGAATAGCGACAAATTAATCATCAATGTTTCGGTTTTCATACTATGTAAATTGGATTCAATTTTCTTAGCAATTAAAACAGAAAAAATAGGAGACTTTTTGACCCACCCTCATACGTCTTTACATTTCTGGTCCATTTTTCTTTTACTTTCTGTAAGAACTCACCACACTTCTTACCTTGTTTTCCTCCCTTCCCGTTAACAATTTTATAGCTACTATCCTCTTTATTGTTGCTATAGCATTAGATTTCTGTACAATCGTGTATTTAGCAGAGAGTTTTGAAAAAGTTCATAAAAACAGCGGAAATAATATTAATTTTATGGCAAGAGAAAACTTCGTCGCATACAACAGAAGTAACAAGTGAGTATCTGGTTGCCCTAACGACAGGAACACACATTCCTGCTCTGCCATCTTGTGATTCTGTTTTGTTACGTGGAATCATGTCATCACATTAAGCAATGGAGCTTTATGGAAACCTAGTTTCTTTAGTCATGGAAGAGTGGAATCATTAAATATATTGATGTTAGAGGAGAATATTTAGTAAACCAATAAATGCATTAATGCTTGTTTGAGCTTTTGAACATTTCCAGTGTCCCTCTCTCACAGAGCGTATCTGGTTGCCTATAATTCAGGAGCAATTAGTAACAAGCCGTGAACTCCCTACCCGCATGTTTCCAAGGTATTAGTGGTATCAAATAATGATCAATACTGATTTAATGGCAGCCTGCACCACAAGTACATGCTCCCTCATTACCGAACATGGTTTTCTAAACAAAAACTAGACTGAGATAACTTGGATTACAAATAAATCGACTAGAAAACACAGAGAGGGTTGGCTCAAGCAGTTTCTTCTGGGAAACCGGGTTCCGGGAGGCTCGGCTTCGATCCCCGTGGCCAACCTACATTATCCATGGGCTTTTATGGGGTTTTTCGGGGTCGTTTGGTGAGTGCGGGTAGGATGATGATGATTATGATGATTTATAAATAAGAGAGCTCAATTTCATAGCCATTAGCGGTCTTTCAAAAACTGTATTATATTTTTCTATTTCTATACTTTCCCTTTACTTTCTATGACCTCAACTTTAACTTTACTTTAACTTTGCTCTGGTTCCAAATAGAAAAATTTGAATTCCCCACCTTAGCTTAAGCGACTTTTAGTGATATTTATTTTTGCCCGTTGGCAGCACTGATTAAGTAACTATCATAACAACAACCATCATTATGGATGTAAGAAAGTCTGTATTTTCTTATTGTACAACTTTCTGGAACAATTTGAATACATATTCGTTGTAAATCTATCTTAAACGAAGTTAAAAAATAACAAAATACCAGAAATGGAGCACTGACATACCTCGTTTCCGTAAAAGAAGCTTGATTTGTCACTTAAACAAAACACAATCGTATTACACAGTCAACTGTCTCATGTAGTTTACTTCTCCGTTCTAAAACAAAAGCCTTCCGTCATCTAGCTAGCAGATTTGTTTTTTTTTTTTTAAAAAAGAAGACGAATCGAATCGGCCACCAATCCGAATAATAATATTCAACACAATTTTAGAGCAAATCAAGAAAGCTACATAACAATAAACTATCAGATATAAAAGAATTTATTCTCTTTTTTTAGGAAAATAGCACTTTACTAATGCCCATTAATGCCTTAGTAAATGAACTGACAGATTGTAGTTACCTGTGTACCACCTGACTTTGCACTGACGGACCGTTTACGGATCTGTGTAAATGTTAAGACGTATATATCCCTCTTTAATCAGTAAGCATAGCTAAAAGCGTGGATGGAAAGAGCAAAGTGCAGCCAGTGGTCGCTGTTGAAGAACCACAGACCTGCCTGCGGTTACAGTCTGCCTCTAAACTCTGCTACACCATATCTCACTGAATTCAATATTATATTACATATGTTCACAGTTCTCTAAAATACAAGCTTTGAATTTTATTAAACTAACACATAATAGCATATCTATGTGATAAATTGTACGAGGGCTGTTCAATAAAGAATTATCATAACTTTTTTATGGTCATAATTTTTCGCATTAAAATTCTATCTTATTATATTTCGTTAGCTTAATGTGAAACAAACACGCCATAGTAGTTTCATTAATAATACTCCTGGTTCCCGCCTGTGAGAACCAGGCAAGCTTAGACATATTCAGTATCGCCTACCGCTGCAATGGAGGTAAGACCCGAGGAACAATATGCGGCTTTGAAATTCTGCTTTCGTCTCAACAAATCTTCAGTTGACGCCTATGCAATGTTACAGGAGACCTATGGAGAGTCTATTCTTCCCTACAGCACAGCTCGAAGGTGGTTTAAAATGTTTAAAGAGGGGAGACTATCAATTTCAAAGGAAGGTGGACCCGGTGCTCCGGTTACTGCTCTTGCGGCAGAAAACATCAACACTGCCGCTGCCATTCTGAGAGAGGATCGACGAATTACCTTAAGATCACTTTCTGAAATACTGAACATTTCATTGGGTGCCACCCACACGTTGGCGACAGAAACATTACACATGAGACGTGTTTGTGCGCGATGGGTTCCAAGACTGTTGATTCCCGAACAAAAGGACATTCGCATGCAGGTCTGCATGCAGTTAAAGTTGATGTTAGAGGAAGATCCGGAGTTTCTTTCAAACGTAATCACTGCTGATGAAACTTGGCTACATCATTTTGATTCTGAGAGCAAACAGAAAATTTCAGTGTGGAAATCTCCTTCATCACCAACCCACCAAAAAATCAAATGTGGTTGCTTCTGCTGGGAAAGCTATGGTCATCTCATTCTTTGATATTCATGGAATGGTTTATCAGCATGTTGTACCTGCACACACATCAGCAACTGGACAATACTACAGGGATGTCCTGAAAACATTGCAAGTCCATATCAGGCGCAAAAGACCACATTTTCGTGAAGCAGGCTGGATGCTGCACCACGATAGTGCTCGGCCGCATATTGCCAATGTTGTTGCTGAATATCTTGCAAAAATCAACGTGAAGTGTATCCCTCACCCTCTCCATAGTCCGGATTTAGCCCCAAGTGACTTTTTTCTATTCTTTAACTTGAAGAAACGCCTTCGTGGGAGGCATTATCCATCATCAGAAGCAGTGATGAAGGCTGCGAAGGCGTTTTTGAAGGATCTCTCAAAAAGTGGTTTCCAGCATGTCTTTTAAGACTGCCAGAAACGCTGGGACATGTGCATCGCATTCAGGAGACACTGTTTTGAGAAGGGCAATCAAAGTTATGAGGATGAGTAAAGGTATGTCGTTAAAAAAAAAAAAAAAAAAAAAAAAAAAAAAAAAAAAAAACTTTGATCTTCTTTATTGAACAGAACTCGCAATTCCCTGTACATCCTAGAAAACACTTGCCATAAGCTTCTTAGCTAAGAAAATTTATTTTGCCTTTTTTGGAATTGGTTCACCTGGCCCAATCATTACTTTTGATTATGATTTACTTTCTGGAGTGTAGTGATGTATCCAAGTTTCATCCATGTTAATAAACCGTCTCGAAAATTAACTGCAATTTTTTAGGGTAGAGCTCCAAATTCTTAACAGAAAGAGTATTTCTTTGTAACTTATGGCCAGGTGTCAGAAAACGTGGCAAACAACTTCTGAAAGGTCAAATCATTACTTAAAACATTACCATTAAGATCTTTTGATATGTTTACGCCCTCTGCTATCTCAAACAACTTTAATCTGTGGTCTTCCAGTACTAAACGATGAAGCAGTCCCAACAATGAAACTACTACGGCGTGTTTGTTTTACATTAAGCTAACAGAATATAATAAGATTGAATTTTAGTGCGAAAAATTATGTCCGTAAAAAATTATGATCATTCTTTATTGAACAGCTCGTAGTTTTATTGATTACTTGGACAAGTAATTTTTTTAGTAAAAACATTGTATTAATTTATTTAGCAAAAATAAAACATATTTTAATTACCTCACAATTCCCGTAATAACTACTTTCTTTTAGCAGATAAAGCAATAAGTGTTTGTAGTATCAGTCGATGCTGCTGTGTAGGCAATTTTCTCTCTACCTTCAACACGACATGCAATCTGCTAACAGGAACAGACACAAGATGAAGGAGAGTCTTGTCTCTGTCTTTGGTAATAATTGCTTTACTTACCGCACTATGACAGCTCGTTTGTTTCAGCTTTTACGTGAAAGTGTCTGCTGATCCGCGAACAAATCTTTACTTTAGGTTATTACGTAGTGACTATGTTCTTAAAGCTACAACAAAATGTGTAAATACATAAATAAAATTGATACATAATTTGTGGGTCAATTGAATAAATTATAAACTCGTAAGACAGGTCTGATCTGATCGTTGTGTGATAAGACTGCCTGGAAGAGAAATCAACGCCGAGACGTTTCGGCAACTTCCCTAAAATGAAGTTGGTTCATTTGGAGTTTCTAAGTCAGAACCGGTGTCATCCACTCATTAAATAATACACATTATCGTGAAGTGACATTAGTGCTTTTACGATGATGGGTAAAAAAGTAATTCCACTTATTTTTATTTCTCTTTTAATTGCCAAGAAAATTGAATCCAATTTACATAGCTTGAAAACTACAACATTGACGATTAATTTGTCACTATTCAATATAATCTCCGTCCTTTTCCACAGTTTTGGTCCACCTTTTAACTATGGCATGTATTCCAGTGTGGTAAAACACACGGTCTTGCTTCCTGAGCCATTGACGCACGGACGTTTTCACAGCCTCCTCATCTTCAAAATGAATCCCACGATGAGCTTCCTTTAGTGGCCCGAACAGATGAAAGTCTGATGGTGCCAGGTCAGTGAGGTAAGACTTGCCATCCCAATTTCTCAATTTCTGCAGTGATGTCACGTCTGGTGTGTGGTCTTGCATTGTCATGCAAAAGAAGAACATTCGCCATAGTTTTTGTTGGGCGAACTCGGCGAAGACGTGCTTTCAGCTTTTTGAGAGTTCTGACGTATTGGACAGTCTTTACTGTGTATCTCTGCTCTAAAATATCAATCATAAGCACACCCTCTGCATCCCAAAACACGGTCACCATAACTTTCTCTGCCGACCGCTGAGTTTTGAATTTGTTTTCTTCGGTGACGTTGTGTGATGCCATTCCATTGACTGCCTCTTTGATTCAGGTTCCAAAAAATGAACCACGTTTCGTCTCCAGTAACAATTTTTTCCAGAAACTACTCTCCCTCCAAGTTGAAGCACTGCAAGTGTTCGGAGGCTATTGTTTTCCTGGTTTCCTTGTTTTGGGCAGTTAACATTCTTGGTACCCAACGTGAACAAACTTTTGAGTAACCCAGTTGTTGAATAATCGTCATCACACTGCCTTTACTGAGGGAGGTAATGCGACACAATTCACCTGTTGTTACCCGGCGATCACCACGAATGATGTCATCGACTCGCTGAATGTTGCATGGAGTTAGTGCCACATCGCCCTTCATCTGCCAATGGTGTTTGCCCTTCAGCTTCGTTACAGCGACAAACCCATCGTCTAACAGTGCTGACATCCACCGTTGCATCACCATACACATTTTTTAGCCTTTCGTGAATGCGAATTGGCGTTTCACCTTCCGCAGTCAAAAATTCAATCACAGAACGCTGTCTAATACGAATGTCGATGTCAGCCATTTTCCAAGAGGATGCAGTGTTGCCACCTGTTGACTTAGGAAGTTACTTCTGCAGGGGATTGCAGAAGAGTGTTTGAGGAATTGCGCAAAATACAAAGTTTTCACATAACTTACTTATTTAAGGAAAAAAATAGAAGGCATTACTTTTTGACCCTCACTGGGGTTTTAGTTAACCTGCACCCTGTTGTCTCTTCTCGACCCTCTTATGCTTAGTAATCTCTGACATCATCCCTCCCTCGCCAAGGATAAGGACCCACAGCATTTGATAGTACGAGATGTTCCGAACTATGAGAAAGTGCAAGAGTCGCGATAGAACCACAGACTTTCCTCTCAATCGTCATCAAACACTTTGTTCTGACTGAACAATGGGATCAGCGATAGGCAATTTGTGTTTCGTGGAGCATGAACCGAGCCGACAGTACAACAAAGGGTACGTATAAATTTACCACAAACGAGAGAAACCACATTTACTTGCGAAGAAATATCGTGAATTAGATTGCAAGTTCTATCATCGTCAAACGCCTCCGACCAAGATGGCTGCAAATTGTTGTTCCGTTCTACAAAGAGACGGGAAAATGTGTTTAGATTTTATTTCTCGCGCCGTCTCTTTAAAATAGATAGTAGATAGAGAAGACGATGCATTCTATTCAAAAACTAATCACTAAGGTCAGGAAGTTGTTGACCTAAAAATTCTCTAAAAATTAGCTATAAAATGTCCTTAAAATATAAAAACTGCACATAACATGTAAAAATGACCTATCAAAAATTAACATCGTCTTTCATAATAATACATTAAAAACTGTCACAGACAAATAATGAATATATGGATCATATAACCACATTTTAAGTTTAACTTTCTTAGTATTTGTATTTATTTCTCATCTTTCTTCTACATACAATTTCATTGATACATTGACATTTGTAACATTTCTTTCACACATCTAACATACCCTTCCTACCTGCTTGCCCCAAGACTCGGTCCCAATACGCACAACTCCTGGTTTTCCGTGTATTGATGACCCTCCTCTCCCTTGTATTCCTCGTTCTAGTGTTCCAGGACTTAATTGTTACTTATTCTTCATCAATCTTAACCATTTCTCTCTAACTTTCCCCAGGTATTCACGTATATTTCTTACATTCTTTTCTCCTTTTACCAATAACATATTCTTTATTATTAATACCTCCCCCCATCCCTAGAACTATCCCACTTTTGTTGTCAAATTTGTTCTCTCCATATCTTTGTTTGTTTGCAATAAAGTATACTATGTCAATCTGTATCCTCTTCTCCACACATTGGGCATTTCCCTGTATCCTTTTCATATCTAATACCTTTCAAATTTCCTGTCCTTGCCCAGGCAAATTCTTCTCGCCCTAACTTATTACACACATCTATGTACTTCTCTCTCCCCCGCACTGTCTTTATTCCCCTATATGTCCTCAATGATCTTTTCTCGCTTACACTGGTAAATATAACTTGGCTATCTAAATCTTCCAGCCTTAATTCTACCTATTTCCAAAAGCCCCTATAATAATACTCCCCGTTTCTCCAATGTATGTCCCATACCTATCTGTTCCATCAGTTCCCTTACTTTTTGCGCCCAAGACTCTCCCCATTTGCTTCTCATCTGCAAAAGAAAACATTCCTTGATAATATTGCTTTCCTCCAGATTGGCAACTCTGTATAGATATTTCAATACCCTTGTTAAATGTCTTCCCAACTCTAATTGTGCTGCCCCATTGGGTGAAGCTACCGGTAAGCCCAAAATATATTTACAGAAATATCTCTTAATATTATCCACCTCTTCTCATGCTTCATCCACTCCCCATATCTCTGCCCCTTGCAACATCTTATTTTCTACTATGGCAGCCATAACTTTCTTAGTAAATAATGCAATTATTGCTACTAAATAATAAATAAATTCATAATTCATCAGCACACTTTACAGAACAATACAGTTCCATCAGTAGAGAATGTTTTTGCGCCAAACTCTGAAACTTTCTCTTTCAAACTGGACGTAGTTGACTGTTTTTGTTTCGGCACTTCAATTCGACAACATAACAAATTTACACACCTCACAAACTACTCTCCTTACTGCGACACTTCTAAGTCCTGGCTGATGCATTCTACACGTATTGCATGATGTAATCGGCGATTCCTTGATTTGATGCGTTATAAATTCGCCAGAACTGTTAGGACGCTGATCTGTGTTAATTACGTAAACATTACAAAGTTACTATTTCATAAAAGATGTATAAATGAACTTTTAATTACAGATTATTTTAAAATTCCCCAAAAAGCCCATGGGTCAGGCTCAGCTCCGCCGCGGGAATCGAATCCGGGCATCCCGAATGTGGGCTACAGATGAAAATGCCCTATAAATCCGTGAAAAAAATAAAATGACCGGAAAATGCATCTTAAGGTTATAAAAATGTGGAAAACTGCTTTTGATGACCTATAAAAACGACATATAGCTAATGTATTTGTTCCAGAATCCACTTAATTTCCAATAAGCATCGTCTGTGACTACTCAGAAAAAAGATGACTTTTCATAAAAATCCGGGACCTAGTACTGTAAATGCTTGTTTTCGATTCTCCCGAAACCCACTCCCAAAGAAAACTTTACAAAAAGTTCCTGGCTGTATTTATGAGCTGCATAGCTTCATCTTAAAAAAAAATGCAACAAAGATTTTCAAGATAATGTACCAACTCCGAACTATCATTTTACTGGAAACATTTTCGTGAATGGTCATTTTTTCAAAGTGCTTTTAACGATTTTGATTAAAATACTGTAATTTTTGGATATTTTCATAATAAATTCAATATTCAGTAGAAACCCGAAATAACGCGGATTGAGATTTAACGCAGTAAAGGTAGAGGACTGTTCAATAAAGAATGAACTAATTTTTATGGTCATAACTTTTCGCACTAAAATTCAATCTTATTATATAGTGACTTTGGCGGGTTTGTAGAATTAAACGTCCAAATTGCTTTCCCCTTCCGTAGAAATACGCTTCGTACAGCTCTGACAACACGTACGCAATCTTCCAGTCTGAGTGCACTCGTCTCTTACGGCCTCCTACTAAGAAACAACTGATTCCTCTAGCCCAATGCATCACTTATATACACACCAATTGCATAATCTAGAAGTTTCCCGCCCGCCTCAGTAGCGTAGATGGTAGCGTGTCTGCCTCACGTTAAAGAGGTCCCGAGTTCGAAACTCGGTCAGGGTGAGATACCTGGATAAGGGTTTTTCCGGGGTTTTCCCTTCTGAAAGACGAATGTCGGGTAACTCTAAGCTCTACGGTCCCTAGGCACATTTGAGCCTCATTTCACCCATTCCATTCATCGTCCGATATGACTTAACGTTGAGGACGTAAATTACACAAAAAATTCTAGAAGTTTTCCGAATCAGCGAAGCATCATAGTCTATCCAGATGGCAGGAGGAGGGGAAAGAGACGGTCCAGTGACTTGTGTGTGTGTGTGTGTGTGTGTGTGTTTTTTTTTTTTTTTTTTTTTTTTTTTGTGAGTTACGTTCTCCAACGTTAAGTCATATCGGACGATGAATGGAATGGGTGAAATGATGCTCAAATGATCCCAGGGTCCATGGAGCTTAGAGTTACCCGTCATTCGTCTTTTAGGATAAGGGAAACCCCGGAAAAACCTTTTCCAGGTAACTCACCCTGACCGAGATTCGAACTCGGGACCGCTTGAACGTGAGTCAGACACGCTACCACCACGCTACCGAGGCGGGCTAACTTATGGCTACTTCTCTCCCCACCCCCTCAGCGAGTGCCAACCATCCACATGAGTAGGCGTAGTCTCAACGCTATCCGTCTCCTACCCTTCCTGCCAGACGGTTCTATCGTGCCTTCCAACAGTCGGATGACAATATTCTATTAGCTTAAGTAAAGCATATACGTCGTAGTAGTTTCATTGTTGGTACTCCTGGTACCCGCCTTTAAGAACAAGGCAAGTTCAGACATGTTCAGTATCACCTAGCGCTGCAATGGAGGTAACACGCAGTTAAAGTAGATGTTAGAGGAAGATCCGGAGTTTCTTTCAAACGTAACCACTGCTGATGAAACTTGGCTACATATTTTGATCCTGAGAGTAAACAGCAAAGCTCAGTGTGGAAATCTCCTTCATCACCAACCCCCAAAAAAGCAAAAGTGGTTGCTTCTACTGGGAAACCCCGGAATAAACCTTATCCACGTAACTCACCCGGACCTAGAGTCGAACTCGGGACCTCTTCAACGTGAGGCAGATACGCTAACACCACGCTACCGAGGCGGGCACCTTTTTCAGAAATTGTATTTATAAATCGATCTTAATATTTCTGTAGGCGTATTTGAGAATTTAAAATCTTAAATGAGCATCGACGTAAATGTCCTCTAATCAAATTGTGCAAACTGCATGGCAGTCAAAACATTTAAAATAGCTGGCAAATCTAAAGAAACACATTTCCATTGATTTAAAGGCATAACATTTTAAAAATGTCTAATTGCCGCCCACGTATAAAAAATGTTTAACGTATAAATAAAATGTTTATTATAATATAAGACACATATAGCATGGAAATTTCAAACGAGAAAGTTAAAGTTATGACATTTCAAGGTAGCCATTAGTTCCAGTGTAAAATAATTATAAAACACAAAAAAAAAAAAAAAAAAAAAAAAAAACTTAGAACAAGTTTCAAGTAACACTTTATACTAAATAAATTTAACTGTATGACAGGAACCATAAAGAGAACTCTAAAACATAAAACTAGGAAAGACTCAATAATGAAACAGTATAAAGCGATGACCACGTCAGCTATAACATATGGGTCATTGACTGTAGGATACAATGTTGACAGAAGCGTTACAGAGTGGTAATGGTAACAGAATGTAGAATCAATTGGGAAAAACCATCAGAAATAATGGCAGGCAACACGGTACTTCATGCAGTATATAATTATAGAAACCATGGACGTTAGAAGAAAAGATGGAGACAAGATTTTGGAACCGAAACAAGCTAATAACGGCCTAAACCATGAAGGAAAAGAAGAATAAAATAGTTTTCATTTTGGAGCTGTGGTTCTTCAGCACATTCATTTGTTAAAGAGTGCTGCAGTTTTGTTCTAATTCCTCGATCATATAACACGTACCTTTCCGAATCAGATAAAGTGAAAGCTGTCGTATATTCTAATCTTTATTATGAACGGCTTTTGTATTATGAAGTGATACAACTAAATGTTTAATCAGAAAGTTGAAATTGGGATGTTTAGTAAAGAACTGTATTTAGAACTAAGGCTGAGTTATGTGTGTAGAAATCAAAATAATTGCCATACGACTTTAAAAACAGTTGAACTACGATGATAAACTTTATCCTTAAAATTTAATAACTTCGAAAGTAAACAATATGTCACACAGAAGTTTAAGGCAAGGCTACACTGAAAATTCGCCAAAAATTTTGAAAATAATGGGATTTTGGTAGTTTAGGGTTTGCAGTAATAGATGGCATTGCTATGTTTACCATTTGCACCGTTTTATGCCATCACGTGACAATTCATAGACCTTTAACAAACATTACTTTAAAGTTTAAATTCCTGAGAAACTTTTTTCTAACACTTTTCAGTTAAAGTTTTTCATTTAAATTGGTGAAACTTACAGGATAGGTCCATAATATGTAGAAAAGAAACTTTTTTTTGTTAATTCTCATGTTTTGAAAATTACATGGTGTTGAGGAATAAAAAGAAAAGGTGATATTTTCAAAATTTTGAGAGCTCACACATGGAAAATATTTTAGAACAAATGCTACAAGAATCCAAAAATAAGAATGTGCATCTTTTAAAATTTCTCTGTACCAGCAAAAACAAAAATTCAACTTAAAAGTTCAAATTTTTTGACGCAGAGAACATTTTTAATTTTCACAATATTTTCACAAAAAATAATTAATAATTAATAGCAACATGAAAATGTGCATGGAAGTTCAAAATGATACTCTAATTATGTGACTAAATTTTCATAATGACAGATTTATTATTATTACTTTCAGTGTAGCCTTGCCTTAAAACCGACTAATGTTAATGAAAGACAATTTTGTAAAGAAATGCTGAGCCAAACTTACGAGATGAAGCGTGAAGTACTCAGAAGAAGGTTTACGTGGTACACGCCTGTAGTTTGAGGGCGCGCACTAGCAGGGCAAGCAACCCGCGGTACGCCGAGAACGCGACTGAGCGCATCCTCTCACAGCATCCGTGCCCCTGTGTGGGCTTCGGCAGATTCCGGACTGCGCTCGGCTCCCTGCGTCCCACGTCACTTCTTATCTGCGTCTGCAAACAAAATGCCAAGAAAACTTTGTGTCCATCAGTTAATAATCAACTCATTCTTCTCTTAGGTAAAAGTTTTTTTTTTCTTCTTTATTTCTCAATTTAATCTCCAGAAATATCGGTGTAATATCGGTAATGTAATATCTACGAGGGCTGTTCAATAAAGAATGATCACAATTTTTTGGCAACAAACATTTCCTCGTCCTCATAATTTTGATGGCCCTTCTCAAAATAGTCTCTCCTAAATGCGATGCACTTGTCCCAGCGTTTCTGCCAGTCTTCAAAGACATGCTGGAAACCATTTTTGACAGATCCTTCAAAATCGCCTCCGCAGCCTTCACCACTGCTTCTGATGATGCATAATGCCTCCCATGAAGGCATTACTTCAAGTTAGGGAATAGAAAAAAGTCACATGGGGCTAAATCCGGACTATAGGGAGGGTGAGGGATGCACTTCACGCAACAACATTGGCGATATGCGGTCGCGCATTATCGTGGTGCAGCATCCAGCCTGCTTCACAGAAATGTGGCATTTTGCGCCTGATATGGACTTGCAGTATTTTCAGGACATCCCTGTAGTATTGTCCAGTTACTGATGTGTGTGCAGGGACATCAACAACGTAAAGAAGTGTGGAAGTGAATAAACCACTTACGCGCGTCAACCTCGAAGGGAAGACTACCAAACAACCTCGGTGATCTAGCACACCTTCTACTAGCTATGTAGACTAGTACCCCGGACTTATGAGGCAACTCTCTACACCCTCCGGAACGCCGTAGCCTGGCCGGAGGTACCCGATTTCCCGCGGGTGTCGAGAACACACTGCTCCCTCTGGTCCAAAAGAATCCGAACAACTCCCCGACGGAAGGGGCTCGGCAGTTCGGCCCCAGGTTCCTCTGGTAACGTCAGAGCTACCACGGGTGCTAAGGGTCCGCAGCGCCCGCACCACAGCAGCTGAAGGGGACGCATCCCCCATCCCTACGGGATTTATTCCTGGTGCAAGATATGACCAATAACTTCCTTCAAAATCCCAAGAGTATTATCAAAATCACTTACTTTTGTATGCGTATTTTCCAAAATCATACCATGCACTTTTTCAAGTGGACGTCCTTCACGTGGATCGCCTTGGACGTTTAAAATCGACCGCACTTCTTCACAGTGTAAACTGAAGGTCAAGAGTCACTATATACACTTACAATTCACAAATGAATTTATTTTAAATCTTCTTTTACAAATAATTTTATCACGAAAGTCGAGTCTGTCCATTTTCAAAGCAATGCTCACTTCTACTGTTTCAGACAACTGACTGCAGTCAACTGTTGCCTGGAATGACTTGTAATTTTACATAGGATCTATTAACATGTGTACCAACGTAAGGAAACAAAAATCATGCAGCAAGTGCTGAGATCTCTGAGAAAGGCTGAGAACTTTTCAGATCACCCTCGTACCTATATATTTATTGAACTAAGAACGCATTCTTTCTTGTGCTGACCTGTAAACAGAAACATATCAAACAACAATGAGTCCATTTCAATTAGAGCACAAATCGTTCCAAGTATATGTCTGCATAGATATAGTTTTTTCACTCTTATATTGCTCAATCTCCGTTCTTGACTCCTTTCAGTAAAACTGCCTTTTAGTTCTAACATTTTTCCTTGCATATATTTAGCTAATGTGCTGAATCTACTTAATGTCTTGTCGGTTTGCCTTTTATTTTTATTAGAATGTATAATTAATTCTCATCTTAAGACGGCTTTCTTGAAGATCCTGTACATCTTTGAGTAAAAACAACTGGTTAAAGCGGTTCTTTTAATTGCCTTTCCTTCATATTTTATTCAAATCATTACTTAAGAGCTTTTCTTTAACTTAAAACCCGAAATATGTTTCTAGTGGTAAAAACTCGCTGTGATTTTCATGTTTGCTCTCTGAAGAACCCGACATTGCTTGCCATTTCAAATAAATTAAAACTTCCAACGTTAAGTCATATCGGACGATGAATGAAATGATGTTCAAATAAGTACAGAGTACATAGAGCTTAGAGTTACCAGATATTCATCTTTCAGGATAAGATAAAACCTCCAACGTTAAGTCATATCGGACAGTGAATGAAATGATGTTCAAATAAGTACAGAGTACATAGAGCTTAGAGTTACCAGACATTCATCTTTCAGGATAAGAGAAAACCTCCAACGTTAAGTCATATCGGACGATGAATGAAATGATGTTCAAATAAGTACAGAGTACATAGAGCTTAGAGTTACCAGAAATTCATCTTTCAGGATAAGAGAAAACCTCCAACGTTAAGTCATATCGGACGATGAATGAAATGATGTTCAAATAAGTACAGGGTACGTAGAGCTTAGAGTTACCAGACATTCATCTTTCAGGATAAGGGAAAACCTCCAACGTTAAGTCATATCGGACGATGAATGAAATGATGTTCAAATAAGTACAGGGTACATAGAGCATAGAGTTACCAGACATTCATCCTTCAGGATAAGAGAAAACCTCCAACGTTTAGTCATATCAGACGACGAATGAAATAATGTTCAAATAAGTACAGGGTACATAGAGCTTAGAGTTACCAGACATTCATCTTTCAGTATAAGAGAAGACCTCCAACGTCTTTAACCAGCATTTAAAATAATCTAGACGGTTCAGGCTTCAATACAAAGGCCTTTGGAAAGATTTACAAAATATTCTCGCGCCCTTGCCTAATAGAACAATATTTGAATATCCTTTTTAAAATATTGCGTAAATAAATTTCCGTTTATGCTCCAGTATGGATGATAGTGAGATAAGCGCCAGTACATATTTAATATGGCCAGCCTCTCTAATACATAATTCAATAACGTCAAATTATACTGCAGTGTGCTCTTATCATGGGGCAGCGCACAGTCAACCCTTTGAAACGTCCATAATTAAAATATAGGTAGCTGAGGGCTGATGGTATTTCAACCCCAATGGAGCTATAAATTCGCTGGCTATTGTGTCGCTCGCTACTGTATTGAGATGGCGCCACTGTTTGTCAATAATTCTGACAAAGCTTCATCTTTCCCTACCACGTCATGTGAAATGCAACAATGCAACTGCTTTGTCTATTATGTTTAGTAACTATGGGCAGTGTTGTATTGCAACCGAGAAATTTTGATAGCGAAATTTCATTTTAAGTTCTGAATAAAAATAATTTAGAAAACATACGTGCGTGCCTGTACATGTGTGTGAAAACTATGAGGGTTTAATAAAAATCAACATAGAAAAGCCAAGCCATACTCTTCACTAAGCGCCACTTTCCCGCCAACCTCCCCGCCTTTAATTATTCTGGCAGAAGGATAGAGTGGACAAATTCTCTAAAATACTTAGGTGTAAAGCTGGACAAGGGCCTAACTTTTCGGGGTCACATCCAGGAGGTAGCTCATCGGCTTCGTTATACCCCATGATGCGCTCAGGAATGCCGACACCCCTTAAGTTGCGCCTTTTTCAGGCTTTAATTCTTCCAATCAAGCTTTATGCTTGTGAGATCTGGGGCATGGCCGCAGGATCCAATCCGCGTCAAATTCAGCGTGTACAAAATAGATGTCTTAGGGCCATCTATTCTGTTTGCTGGAGGTTTCCCGTGAGATACCTTCATGAAGCCTCATCTCTCCACTATGTGGAAGATGTCATTAGGCGCCGGGCCACAAAATTCTACGCGAGTTTGCCTCAACATCAGAGCGCCCTGGTTAGGTCTCTAGGGAATTATAGAACAACCGAAAGACGCTACAAGCTATACCGGCTTCCCCGCATGGCATGCGGGCACACCCGGTAACAATAGATTTCTTATTTCAACCTAAAATTATTACTGTTTGAATTTAATAGACTTTCTAAATTAAACGCTTCCTAAAAATTATCACACCAGCGGTGCTAACGTAGCGTTGCAACCGAGTTGGCTACCATGAGGAGCTACGGCTACCTCCCTTCTTTTCATCTACATTATCTTAAACCACCAACCTGCAAAACCCCACATTTCCTGTCATTAAGTGGTTAAGTCCGTGTAGGACAGGTACACGAATGACACACATCGTGCTGACCCTCAGTCAGCCGCCAGCTGCTTGAATGAATTGAATGAAAAAAAAATCAACATAATTTTTTATGGTCATAATTTTTCGCAGTAAAATTCAATCTTATTATATTCTCTTAATTTACTGTGAAACAAACACGCCGTAGTAGTTTAATTGTTGGTACCGTGAGAACCAGGAAAGTTCAGACATATTCAGTATCGCTTACCGCTGCAATGGAGGTAACACTCGAGGAACAATATGCGGCTTTGAAATTCTGCTTTCATCTCAACAAATCTTCAGTTGAGGCATATGCAATGTTACAGGAGAACTATGGAAAGTCTGTTCTTTCCTACAGCACAGCTCGAAGGTGATTTAAAATGTTTAATGATGGGAGACAATCAATTTCAAAGGAAAGTGGAACCCGTGCTCCAGTTACTGCTCTTACGGAAGAAAACATCAACACTGCTGCTGACTTTGTGAGAGAGGATCGACGAATTACCTTAAGATCACTTTGTGAAATAATGAACATTTCATTGGGTGCCACTCACACGTTGGTGACAGAAACATTACACATGGGACGTGTTTATGCGCGATGGGTTCCAAGACTGTTGATTCCCGAACAAAAGGACATTCGCATGCAGGTCTGTATGCAGTTATAATTGATGTTAGCGGAAGATCCGGAGATTCTTTCACTGTTGATGAAACTTGGCTACATCATTTTGATCCTAAGAGCAAACAGCAAAGCTCAGTGTGGAAATATCCTTCATCACCAACCCCCAAAAAAGCAAAAGCGGTTGCTTCTGCTGAGAAAGTTATAGTCATCTCATTTTTTGATATTCATGGAACGGTTTATCAGCATGTTGTAACTGCACACATATCAGTAACTGGACAATACTACAGGAATATCCTGGAAACATTGCAAGTCGATATCAGGCGCAAAAGACCACATTTCCGTGAAGCAGGCTGAATGCTGTACCACGATAATGCGCGGCTGCATATTGCCAATGATGTTGCTGAATATCTTGCAAAAATCAACGTGAAGTGCATCCCTCACCCTCCCTGTAGTCAGGATTTAGCCCCACGTGACTTTTTTCTATTCCCTAACTTGAAGAAACGCCTTCGTGGGAGACATTATCCATTAACACAAGCAGTGGTGAAAGCTGCGGAGGCGATTTTGAAGGATCTCTCAAAAAATAGTTTCCAGTACGTCTTTGAAGACTGGCAGAAACGCTGGGACAAGTACATCGCATTCAGGGGAGACTATTTTGAGAAAAACCATCAAAATTGTGAGGATGAATAAAGGTACGTCGTTAAGAAAGGAAAATTGTGATTATTCTTTATTGAACAGCCCTCGTAATACACAATTGGTAGATTACATTACACTATTTACATCTCAGAGAAAATGTTGGAACTGTCCTCCACCAGCATCTATACGTGTTTTGACTCGTCTCACCATTATCTCTGAAGTTTTACGAAGAGTATCCTCGCCAATGTTACTTATTTTGGTTTAAATGGATTCCTTGAGAACATCAATTATCAGTGGCCTATTCTTGTACACTCTATTTTTAGATACCGCTACAAGAAAAGCTCCGGTGGGGTTAGATCAGGGGGTCTAGGAGGCCACAGACCTTTTGAAATGATTCGGTTATCAAAGAAACTGGTTACAAGTTCCATGGTGTCATTAGATGTATGGCACGTTGCTGCATCTTGTTGGAAATAACATTTTCTCAATTCTATATCACTCAGCTGCTCCACAAATGTCTTGAAGATACCCATATATACTTCAGTGTCTACATTCGTATCAGAAAGCTTGAGTATGGACGCAGTTATCTTTAAGGAGTACAAGTGCAGCCGCTAAAGGTACGTTTAGTCAGATGACGTTAAAAGCCCGACTTTGGACATCTCTGATTTGTCTTAAAAGAACATAATTCTGCTATGCAGTGATAAAATGTAGCCAACTTTAATTTCTTGTGGAATGTAATTAAAGACTCAATCAGGTAGGCCATGTTTGTATCCATTCCTACTTCCTCTAATTAAAGAGTAAGTATTTCAAATTGCAGTAATTGCACTATAAACATCACAATTTCCTTAAAAGACCAGTAGGTTTAGTGAAACTTGTAAACTGTTAATAATTTAAAATGTTGCTTTTGAAGGTTTTGACCTATTGATACATCGAAAGCGTTATTACATTAGCTTCATGGCCGCCTTTATGTAGGATTTTATATAGAATGTCTCGTCATATTGTCAACACCGATGCTAAGCAAGGCAACAATTGAACATCAGGTTAAGCTTCAGGTCTCCGAAATAGGTAAAACAAACAATTTCTTATTTACAATATATTTACAAATATTGAGTACTGTCTAAAAATATTATTTCACTCGTGTTCAAAGTAATTTTATTCTGTTCGCAGGAATTGCTACAGTCACTTTGGCTATCCTGTCACAGAATAACATTATCCTTTTCCCACATCCCACATTTTCTCTGAGATGTAAATAGTGTAATGTAATCTCCCAATTGTGTATTATATTCTCCCAAAGTTGCAAGTGTGTCGAAGATTATTGCCTATTGAAGTGGTTCAGGTTTATATGGATCACACTATATTTCATTACTTACTTTTACATCCACTATACATCACCTTTGATTCGACCGGTGTTTCATACATTCTCTCTAACCATTTGCTTGCTTCTGATACGATGAAGAACGCTGAGATTGAATTGTTGGTAACCCCGGATGGGAATGAGAGGGTTATTGAGTACATAACTGTGTAGTGGAATGTGCCCTCACGCCAGCCAACACTGAAGAGAGCGAGGTTTAATAGGTCAGGACTAAGGCAACGAGAAATCGAGAAAGTTTGCCTCTCTCGCAAATTTAAAGCTAACCTCTCTCTTATATTATAACGTTTAATGTACACATTTCTCAGAGATGTTCCATTATTTATATAGATAATAATTAACTGCAGAAATTGTTTGTTTACTTATTACCCTGTAGTTACACAGAACATCTACTATTAGAAGTGAACCTCCAATGTTAATCGTTGTCAACATGAGGTGATCGCAGCGCCCCTGTGATCAGGTGGCAAACTAAATTATGAAAATTCACGCATCTAAATATTTGCGTTATCGCAGGTGACACAGAAAAATAATTGTACGAGCTTTGAGAGCTGTATGTATGTATGTATTTATTGACTGCAATTGGGTACTACCCGGTGGCAGAGTTAAGAATACAGATCAAATTACAAATACTAGATTTACAACAATAACACAATAAACAATACAAACATGATATTATTTTACTTTAGTCACTTAAAGCATATCTAATTACTTCTGTATTTACATATTATATATCATTATAATTCAAAAGTTAAACTATAAACCATCTAGATTTTTTCTAAATTTCTTCATCGACAGGGGACAGCCCTGAAACACTGCTACAGGCAATTCATTCCATTCTTCAATGGTTCTATTAACAAAAGAAAATTTTCCTACGTCGGTTCTGTATCTTCTACCCTTAATTTTATACCTATGATCGTTTCGTCCATAATAATCCGGATTATCTAACCCTACACTAACGTCCACCCATGCCTTTACACCAGCATTAGCTTTGAATAATGCTACCAACCTATGTTTTTTACGCCTAATTCTGAAGTATATTATCATCATCTTGTATCATGTGTAGCAATACAGTATTGGAACATATAATCAGCTGAATCTTGCAATGAATTTTTGTATTGCACATGTTCATTATTTCCTGATTTAATGAATAACCTCCAAAACGTTGTATGAACTTTTAAGGAATTAACAATAGGATGTGGTATTTGGCAGGATAATTTGAATAACATCACTGTTTTGCTTCCATTTATTATTCTGTTTCATTAGCATTATATTAATTTTACATTTACTTAAATGAAATATGTAATTGAAGTAAATCAATTACAAAGAATGTATAGGACAACCTAGTTACAACAATGTAGGTATAGCTCAAAACATTTAAAAGTGATGCAAAATGGCTAATTCAGATAATAACAAAGAAACTTTAGCGAAATTTTCTGCGTTGCATTACCTATATTTGTAAAACATTTAAATAATATGAATAACATTTAAAACAAAGACACTTTAACATGGACCTGTAACGATTGTACAAAGTGATGTAAATAAGGAAATAATAAACTTGAATATGTCACAAATAAGCTTTAACGTAACATTCTGTATTAACCAATTACAGCTTTTCAATTTCCAAAATTAACATCTACCATTTCATTAAAAGTGGCAGCAACATAAAACACTGATGCCAGATTTTACCAACAGATGTTAACAAAGTTAACAAATGTAACGCAACAAATGTCACAGCGCTAACACTACTGTTAAATGTCTTGCATTTCACCAATCTGTTTTCTGAAAATATTAGCAAACACGTATTAACGCTAAGAGACTTGTAAATATTACAGCTATAGAGTCGTATTACCTTCTGAACGTACTGCGATGCGCTTTTGTTTTCATTTTCGTTTACACATAGCTGACAAAATGGTCGGTAAACAAATGCCATGAGACAAATTTCTCATCGATAGAGAGATAATTAAGTGAATTGGTGACGAAGTATAAGGATATCTTGGACGGATGCGGTGAATGCATAAGAGAAAGATGTCACGTGGCGAAATATTGGAAACCAATCTAATTCAAATGCATGAACGAAGCAACTTCGTCAGTATTACGTAAATTTAAAACGAGGAGCGAAGAAGTACAAGTCACGCAGAGCCTTCAACCCAATACAGCGACACCTAAGCCTCATTCATGATTGGTGTAGGCTTTGGCGATTGTCTATCAACCCAGAGAAAATTCCAAGCCATACTCTTCACTAAGCGTCACTTTCCCGCCAACCTCCCCGCCTTTAATTATTCTGGCAGAAGGATAGAGTGGACAAATTCTCTAAAATACTTAGGTGTAAAGCTGGACAAGGGCCTAACTTTTCGGGGTTACATCCAGGAGGTAGCTCATCGGCTTCGTTATACCCCATGATGCGCTCAGGAGTGCCGACACCCCTTAAGTTGCGCCTTTTTCAGGCTTTAATTCTTCAAATCAAGCTTTATGCTTGTGAGATCTGGGGCATGGCCGCAGGATCCAATCTGCGACAAATTCAGCGTGTACAAAATAGATGTCTTAGGGCCATCTATTCTGTTTGCTGGAGGTTTCCCGTGAGATACCTTCATGAAGCCTCATCTCTCCACTATGTGGAAGATGTCATTAGGCGCCGGGCCACAAAATTCTACGCGAGTTTGCCTCAACATCAGAGCGCCCTGGTTAGGTCTCTAGGGAACTATAGAACAACCGAACGACGCTACAAGCTATACCGGCTTCCCCGCATGGCATGCGGGCACACCCGGTAACAATAGATTTCTTATTTCAACCTAAAATTATTACTGTTTGAATTTAATAGACTTTCTAAATTAAACGCTTCCTAAAAATTATCACACAAGCGGTGCTAACGTAGCGTTGCACCCGAGTTGGCTACCATGAGGAGCTACGGCTACCTCCCTTCTTTTCATCTACATTATCTTAAACCACCAACCTGCAAAACCCCACATTTCCTGTCATTAAGTGGTTAAGTCCGTGTAGGACAGGTACACGAATGACACACATCGTGCTGACCCTCAGTCAGCCGCCAGCTGCTTGAATGAATGAATGAAGTACAAGTGACCAGTGACTTGAACGTTTCAAGACGGAAAGTGTACAGTGTGTGATCCACATAATTCAGTGAATTATAAAATCGCAAAGTTATTAATACTTGAATTTAAGGCGAGATCGCCATATTCCTTTCGATGCATGTTCTAGCATCTCTTGTACTTCCACAGTAACCTTCATGCAACCTGTTAGGCCAGTCTATACCTCTGTAGAACGTTGTTTTCTGATAGTTCCTCAAAATAATTTCATCTCATAGGTCGTGCTCTATTACATGGTCTTAAATATACTAAATCCACATCAATAGATCCGTTCACGCCCGCAATCTTGACTATTTACAATTGTTAAGGACTTAACAGAAATTTGGCTTGTTAGTATAACAAGAGATTTAACACGAGTTAAATAAAAAAGCATCATAATTTTGATGGTCCTTCTCAAAATAGTCTCCCCTGAATTCAATGCACTTGTCCCAGCGTTTCTGCCAGTCTTCAAAGACATGCTGGAAGCCATTTTTGAGAGATCCTTCAAAATCGCCTTCGCAGCCTTCACAACTGCTTCTCATGATGCTTCTCTTCAAGTTAAGGAATAGAAAAAAGTCACTTGGGGCTAAATCCGAACTATAGGGAGAGTGAGGGATGTATTTCACGCTAGAACATTGGCAACATGCGGTCGCGCATTATCGTGGTGCAGCATCCAGCCTGCTTCACGGAAATGTGGTCTTTTGCGCCTGATATGGACTTGCAATGTTTTCAGGACATCCCTGTAGTATTGTCCAGTTACTGATGTGTGTGCAGGTACAACATGCTGATAAACCATTCCATGAATATCAAAGAATGATATGACTATAACTTTCCCTGCAGCAGCAACCACTTTTGCTTTTTGGGGGTTGGTGATGAAGGAGAGTTCCACACTGAGCTTTGCTGTTTGCTCTCAGGATCAAAATGATGTAGCCAAGTTTCATCAGCAGTGATTACGTTTGTAAGAAACTCCGGATCTTCCTCTAACAACAACTTTAACTGCATGCAGACCTGCAAGCGAATGTCCTTTTATTCGGGAATCAACAGTCTTGGAGCCCATCACGCACAAACACGTCTCATGTGTAATGTTTCTGTCACCAACGTGTGGGTGGCACCCAATGAAATGTTCAGTGTTTCAGAAAGGGATCTTAAGGTAATTCGTCGATCCTCTCTCACAATGGCATCAGCAGTGTTGATGTTTTCTTCCGTAAGAGGAGAAACTGGAGTACCTGACCCACCTTCCTTTGAAATTGATTGTCTCCCCTCTTTAAATATTTTAAACCACCTTCGAGCTGTGCTGTAGAGAAGAACAGACTCTCCATAGGCCTCCTGTAACATTGTATAGGCGTCAACTGAAGATTTGTTGAGACGAAAGTAGAATTTCAAAGCCGCATATTGTTCCTCGCGTGTTACCTCCATTACAGCGGTAGGCGATACTGAACATGTCTGAACTTGACTGGTTCTCACAGGCGGGAATCAGGAGTACCAACAATGAAACTACTACCGCGTGTTTGCTTGACATTAACCTAACAGAATATAATAAGTTTGAATTTTAGCGCCAAAAATTATGACCGTAAAAAAATTATGATCATTCTTTATTGAACAGCCCTCGCATTTACGTGCACCCCTTCAATCTCCAAATCTTAATCTTATAAAACAAGTATGGAACAAATTCGAAAAGGCTGCAATCAACTTAATTCAGTAGTTGGATGAGATATTGCAAGAGGAGTGGAGTAAACTATCTGAAATCCTTGGT
The DNA here is from genome assembly GCA_030765055.1 of Mantis religiosa. Taxonomy (NCBI): domain Eukaryota; kingdom Metazoa; phylum Arthropoda; class Insecta; order Mantodea; family Mantidae; genus Mantis; species Mantis religiosa. The sequence continues at coordinate 4,409,277 of CM060953.1, read as the reverse complement.
TCACAGCACGTTGAGTAGGTTGCGAGAGCTAATAAAAAGCAGAGGAAGAGTTAAAAAATTATTAACTCTAATTTTCTTTCACTGTTTATTTGTTGTGTCGAATTAAATCCTATGCTCTTTTGACTTTCTAAAAAAAGAGTGTCTGGTTTGATTTTGTAAGTTAGATAACATTTTTTATATTACAGCATACACAATCCTGCAACCATCGGAACATAACCAAAATTGCATTCGTTGTACTTATTCCAGTTCCATAGACTTTAGAGCTGAACTTTGGTACAAAATTCACTTATTCCTTTGACAAAACTGAGTTCCAACGACTTATTACCATAAATTACTTAAACAACTGAAATTCTAAAGCAAATATCCTAAAAATTACTAAATTATAGCAAAAATTTCATATACACTCATATTTGCTGTCCTAAATATAAATATAAGGTTACGCTGCCCTCTAGTGGTTGAGCTGAAACTGTGTACGACTAAACAGTTGCATTTTCAACCGATAGATGGCACTGTAATAAGATATTTGTGTTAGCTATATAAAACATAAATAAATATATGAAACATTAACTGCAATTAGGTTGTGTAGCAAATATATAAATGCAGTTGTGTGACAGAGAAAATACGAATGAGTAATTGTGATAAAAGAGTTAAGATTGAAACATGAGATATCTCGTATATACTTAATTCGATAAAAAAAAAAAGGTTTTGAACATAAATTGTATGTTTTAATAAGATATACATTTGTTATGTAGTAATATTTTGTCTATCTCTTGCAGTTTATCAATTATGCAAAAGTCATAATGAAAACACTTCTGAGAATATCAGAAAATTTAAGATACAAATTTCATTTGTTGTGAAAATATTGTGACTTTGTGGGTTCGTGAAATAATAAAACGAGGTTACGAAACACAAGAAGTACACTTTATTTTCCTAGCAAATACATTCGTCACCATAACAGTTTGCTAGCTAACCTCAAACTGTTTATTTTACCTAACAACGACTCTCAACTGTCTCTCATTTCCGGTAACGATCGGCCATCATTTTTATCAGCTTCGCGAGTCTACCACCAGGGTGACACTGCTCCCTCCTCAAGGCTGGTCGTCCCGAACAGCGCCTTCGTAGCGGGCCAGGCGATCCAGGTGTACCACCAACATCTTTCCTCGGGGCACCCACGTCTTCGCTCAAGACGACCCTGCCAATTCCAAGGCGCTCTTCTAGTTGACGGAGTATAACCTCTTCTCCGTTGAGCCTCAGGACCTTCCTGCCAACGTCGACCGTCGCCTCGTGGCTCCTGAGGGCATCCAGTCCCAGAATCACCTCCTCAGCCACCTTCGCGACGAACACCCACAGATGCACGGCACTCCGTCCCAAGTTCAGCTCCAGCAGGGCCTCCTTCTCCACAGGCATGGTGTCGCCCGATGCCGTCACAAGCTGGTATGGTCGGCTCGGCTTCCTCGTCGGCAAACCCTTCGCCACATCAGGTCTAATGATGGTTACGGCTGCCCCGGTGTCCACCAGCACGCGGCACGGCTTTCCTCTTATCCAACCGTCCGCGATGGGGTTGTCATCCATACGCCGGCTGACGGCGCGCAGTGTTACTCGAGGGGATGGTGGTGATGGCGCCGACGTGCCCCTCTCCACGACGGCCCTTACTCGTTTTCCGGCTGCTCTTTCCGGTGTGGGCAGTCTCTCTGCAGGTGTCCGGGCTGTCCACACCCCCAACACAGGCCACTAGGTGTTCGCCGGCGTCCCTCAGCTGGTCTTCTGTCTCCGGCGTAGCGGACACTACTCGTTCTCGACGTCGGGATAGATGCTACCTTGGCCGCCTCCATCCTTAATGCCGCTGTCAGCGCCTCGTGGATGGTTTTATAATCGCCGAGCATTAGGCGCTGACGAATCTCCGTGTCCCGTACCCCGTCGACAAAATTGTAGGCGGCTTCCCGGGATACGAACTCCAGTGGCAGGTCAACCAAGGCCTTGCTAGCCAGCTGCTCGATCGCCATGGCGAACTCCTGCAGCGTCTCGCCCGGCTGCTGTGACCTTGCCTTCAGTTGGCTGCGGTATGCTGCGGCTAAGCGGTGGTTCCCGAAGCGATTCTCCAGGGCTTCCCAGATGTCCTTGGGCGCCGCCGTCGTCTGCACCGCGTTTAGGACTTCCTCGGCCTGTCCCTGGAGGCTGGCTATTAGCTGTGTGGCCTCCTCCTCCGGTGACCATCTGTTATGCTTGGCCACTGTGTCGAACTGGCGGCGGAAGACCTCGAATGTTGACGCGCCGTCATATTTCGGAGGTTTGACGCGCGCAGATGTTGTGTCGCGTCCCGGTGCGTCAGCGTTCAAATCCTTCAGTCTCCTGCCGACGACGTCCTCAACCATGGCGTTCAGGGACTTGGCGTTATTGTCGGCCTTTTCCTCTAGGTCATTGAAGCGGTTCGCCAGGTCCTCGACGCGCTCGTCCACTTGGCCCATCCGCTTGCCCAGCTCCGTCACGTCATCCCTCACGCCGGTCAACTGTTCCTCAAATTTGGCGGCGAGGACCTCGTTCGCCTCCTTCATTTCTGTGGTCAATTCGGTCTTTATTTCTTTCAACTCTGCGGCCAAGTTGTTATTTGCCGCTTCCGACTTCGCTGTTAATTCGTTCATCTTCTGCAAAAGCATTTCCAATACCGATTCCATGGCCATAATGTTCCGTGATGTTGTTATCCCACTTCTGACACCAGTTGTGACTTTGTGGGTTCGTGAAATAATAAAACGAGGTTACGAAACACAAAAACTACACTTTATTTTCCTAGCAAATACATTCGTCACCATTACAGTTTGCTAGCTAACCTTAAACTGTTTATTTTACCTAACAACTACTCTCAACTGTCTCTCACTTCCGGTAACGATCGGCCATCATTTTTATCAGCTTCGCGAGTCTACCACCAGGGTGACACTATGTAAAACCATATTTAGCTTCAATAGGGCCATTTTTAAGAAAAATCAAATTATGAACATTGTGTGTAAAAGGTAATTTAATTTGGCAGGAAAGCTTCGTATGGCATCTTTGGAAGACGGTCAACTTAAATACTATATTGCCTTGACTTCATCTGTTCTTACATATTCACAAAGACATACGCCACACTCATCCTGCTTCACGATGTAGTGCCAACTTGAAGCTATAATGTCACTTAACGAAGTCTCCTTGAGGTTAAAACCCGCCAAACTATACTCATAATCTCTTGCCTAACCTACAACAACCCCTTAACAAACAACACAACTTCACAAAATAATAAAACTTGATATATAGATTATAATTTATTTAATTGATACATAGACGTATTCACGTCCACAGCTTCAGAGTTTCTCCAAAAGTGCCTCTTTTTTATACTCAAGGGAAATGTGCATTACAAGAGAATTCTGACGCTCTATACTGTGAAAATGCCCAAACAAAGCAATAGAAAAAAGAATTTATCGAACAATTTACATAAAGTATGCATGTTTTGATTTTGTAAGTTTAAATAGCATTTGTTATATGTTATAACCATAAGAGAATGCCAAACAACTGCATTCGTTGCACTTTTCAATCCATTTCCATAGAGTTTAGAGCCGAACTCTGCCAGCCAATTCACTTATTCTTTTAACAAAACTGAGTTTCACCGACCTATAACCATAAATTACTTAAACGACTACATTTCTAAAGGCATTTATCTTAAAAATCACTAAGTTATAATGGAAGTTTCATATCTACCCACGTTTTCTAAAATAAACACAAATATCAGGTTACACAGCCATCTAATGGATAAGGTGAAACTGTGTAGCACCAAAAGTTTGCTTTTTCAACCGATAGATGACATTGTAAGACGATATTTGTGTTTGCTATACAAAAGGTAAATAAACATATGAAACAATAACTGAAATTTGATTGTGTAACAAATATATAAAAGCAGTTGTAGCTTAGTTGTGTTAAAGTAATGAATCAAAGTACGGTAGAGCTCTAAACTCCGGGTAGAATGTAAATGTAACAGAGAAAGCAAAAATGAATAACTGTTTAGTCCTACACAGATTCAGCTCAACCACTACAAGGCAGCGTAACATCTCCATTCGAGATCGGGAGTCGATTGCAGGCACTTGGACTGTACAACTCGTGTCTCTTCGACTCATCCGCACCGTAGGCCAGTCACACACGTGGACTGTACAACGCGTGTGCTCGACTGGGCCCAGCAGCTAGGCGAAGCAGCGCCTTCTTCTCCCTGCGCAGTAGAGCTTTCATCGGCAGGCGCAGCATCGTCTGCCTTCACACAGCAGGCAGTGTCTTCATCTGCACTGGCAAGCAGCAGCAGCCCAGCCAACCCTCTCCTAGCAGACCTGCTAGAGTTAGCTCGGCGAGCTACTCCCTCGGCAGCAACTCCGGAGCCAGAGTCCAGAGGAAGACAGTACTTGGGACCGACAGACGGACAAACGAAACTGCAGGCCCAAATGGTCAAAGCCAAGGGTCCCGACTTAGGTTGGGACCCGGGGTCCACCCCAATAGGCGCGTGTAAAAGCGCTCGACCCTCTGTGGGGAGCCAGATGGCACCTGCAAATGACAAAGACATGCCAAGCACCAGCCGCCAGGTAAGTCCTGACGAAATGAGCTGTAGAACCTCTGCATCCTCTTCCGGCCCACGGGTAAATCTCGTGAAGGCCAAGGCCCAGGCACAAAAGAAGCAGAAGAAGGCCTCCCGCCTTCTTAACCAGGGGATAGCTGTCCCGATCTTCCCGGTCCCCAAACCAGGGAGCTCCAATCCCGTCATTCCCCTCCAGGGCGTCTCAACTCCCCTACCGGAGAGCGACACGGACGCCGAAGGATTTGTCACCGTGCAGGGAAGGCGCAAAAGACCCTCCGGTGTGAAGCCGGAGGGTGCTGCTCCCAGCACCCCTGCAGTGCACGCGGACGCCAGGAGCCCCAGCACACAAAAGACGGCCAGAATCCCGCCAATTGTGTCGGACCCATTCCCCAACCATATAAAGGTCCTGAGGGACCTGAGGGCCAAGCTCCAGGCTGGTTTCCAGGCCACCCGTTTTCCAAGCCGGGTGATCATAAAGACAACGACCCCGAAGGACCATGAAGCCGCCAGGGGGTGCTGCGCGAGGCGGGGATTGAATTCCACACGTTCTCGCTGCAGCGACCTAACCTGGTGCGCAGAGTCATCCGAGGTCTTGGCTCTGACACAGACCCGGAAGATATTAAGCTAGGTCTGGCGGAAGAGCACGGCATTACGCTGCGTACCGTGGTCCAGCTGACCAGGTCAGTCCGCGAGGAAGGCAAGGAGCCCGTAAGGACCCCCATGCCACTATTCCCCGTAATAGTGGAGAAAGAGGGAGATGGTCTTCCCAAAATTGACGAGGTGTCCCACCTCTACAACACCAAGATCAGAATCGAACCGTACCATGGCAGAGAGGGACCAGCCCAATGCTACAGATGCTTGGGCTTCCACCACTCAAGCCATGCGTGCAAAAGACAGCCTGCATACGATGTGCAGGCCAACACCATGTGAATGAATGCACCAACCCCAGAGAGGACAAAAAGTGCGCCAACTGCCGAGAGGCCCACATAGGCATCTACGGCGGCTGTCCCGCTAGACTGCGCATAGTGCAGGCAAGACAGGGCAGAAACACAACCAGGGAGCCAGCACAAGTTCGGCCTGGAGTCAGTTTTGCCCAGCCGCTGCGCAAGCACGAACAAGTGCTGCAGCAGGCCGAGGCAAGCCAGACTCCGGCAGCGACCCAGTCAGAAAGCTCTGGAGCCACAGCCACACAAACACCAGCTGCATCTGCAGCAAAACCACAGAGGCCTCCTCGTCAGAAGAAGGCCACCGCAGCCCGGCGGGAGAAACCGCCGGCAACTGCGGCAGCAACGGCCGGGCGGTCCGCCCCAGAATCTGTGGGGAAACAGAGCGGCCCTGCTGCCACTGCTCTCCCCCCTCTACCAGTTCCAGCCACAGGGGCTACAGCAGCCAATGAGGGAGAGGCACCCCTCCCTACGACAGCTGCGCCGGTTTGGGACACTGGCGTCTCAAATGAGGATCTGGCGGAGTTCCATGAGCTTTCTGCCTGGTTCGCCGAACTAATTCATCGCTCCCTCCCCATTCTGAGGCGCTGCAGGGAGCAACTGACAGATCCCCGCATCCCTGCTCTGCAAAAGCACAGCATTATGCAACAGACTGCACGGCTCCTCTGCCCTGACTCCAGCTCGTAAATGGCGTTGAGAAAAACTCAGCGAACATTGAGAGCCGCGTTCTGGAACGCAAACGGAGTCCGGGAACAGAGTCCGGGCATCTTGGAGTTTGTAAGTGACCACGGGATTGACCTCCTTATGGTATGCGAAACGCACCTGCATGCTGGTGTACAATTTAACCTGCCAAGTTACGCCGTCCACCGAGCTGATAGAGACGGCCGGCGGGGTGGTGGTACAGCTATATACATCAAAAACCACATCATCCATACTCCCATTACCATCCCTCCGCTTCAACACTTGGAGGCGACCGCCATAAGGCTCTCCTTGGGCGGTTCAGACCTAGTGCTTGTGGCGGTGTATGACCCGTCCAACCATCCCTTCTATGAAGCGGATTACAGGGCACTCCTCAACCTAGACCACCGAGTGTGCATAGCCGGCGACTTCAATGCCAAACACCCAGGATGGAACAGCCACATCCAGAATGATAGGGGAAGGAGCATCTACCGCCTCATCTGCGGAGACCCAACCCTTCATGCGCATGGTCCGCGGGGTCCAACGCACTTCCCGCCTCGTGGCAGGGCGGACGTCATAGATTTCGCAATCACCAAGAACATTCCATTTCATCTGGACCTCACGGCGGTAAATGCTCTGGATTCTGACCACAACCCAGTTTAGATCAATTCAGACGTTACCGTCGCAGCTCTGGCAACGGCTGACTGGGTGGGTGAAGTCGACTGGGATGCCGCCATCCTTGACATCCAAAACTCCATGGAAGCCCGCCCTCGAATCGACTCTGTGGAATCACTCGAGGTGGCAGCCAGGGTGTTCTCCACATCCATCCTCAAGGCGGTCCGTGCTCACACACACCGCATTCCAATTGATACACCAAACCCCACAGATATCCCAGGACCCATCAAACAACTTATAAGGGCTAAAAACGCCGTAAGAAAGCTGTGGCAGAGATTTCGCCATCCCAGGATAGGAGAAGTACACCAGAGGTTCAAATGCCTGGCAAGACGACTCCTAAGAGCACACCGCAAAGAGGCCTGGGAAAACATGTTAAGGCAAACCAATCTCCAGGAGAGAAAACCGTGGCGAATAGTCCGTAGCCTGCGGAAAGACAAAACCGTACACCAGCATCCCCTACATAGCCCTAGAGGTAGACTCGTCTACGAGTCGAAAGAAAAGGCAGAGGCACTAGCAGATTATCTGGAGGCTCAATTCCAACCCAGGGTAGAGCCAATGGACGATGACCATGCTGACCTCGTGGAACAGGTGGTGGAGTACTTCCTAGAAGCTCCGCCCCCTGTCCACGAGGAGTTCCACATCCCTATCGTTACCCCTAGAGAGTTAGCGATCACGCTTAACTGTCTAAGAAACAACAAAGCACCTGGGCAGGACCGTGTGACAGCGGAAATGCTCAAGCACCTTCCACGAAGAGCCGTGATTCTCTTAACCCGGATTTATAATGCGTGCCTATACATGCGCCACTTTCCAGCTATCTGGAAGGAGGCGCGCGTGGTGTGCGTTTTAAAGCCGGGGAAAACCCTGTTTTTCCTTCCAGTTACCGCTCTATCAGCCTTCTCCCAGTTTTATCGAAGGTATTCGAAAAACTGCTCCTCTCCCGGCTTCTTCCTCATCTAGAGGAAAGGGGCCTAATCCCGGAACACCAGTTTGGCTTCCGTTCTGGCCACTCCACGAAGGAGCAGCTACTGCGGGTTGCCGAGAAGGCCTCCCTGGGATTCCAGGAAAGGTCTGAAACGGTAGCAGTGTTGCTTGACGTAGAGAAGGCATTCGCCACAACCTGGCACGGGCGGGCTAATTTACAAGCTCCTAGAGTATCAGATCCCTCCTCCATACATTTCCTTGGTGGCCGGTTTCCTCGGGAACCGGAGTTTCCGAGTAAAGGTGGAGGGGGCGCTGTCCACAGAGCGGCCCATTGGCGCTGGAGTACCGGAAGGCAGCGTGCTGTCGCCGGCGCTCTTCGCAGCTTACATGGCCGACATCCCAACGCACCACAACACTCAAACCTGTCAGTATGCGGACGATCTCATGATCTTCGCAGTCAATAGGAATACACGGTACAGCTTCCGGCAAATCCAAACCGAGTTCCGAGCCATTGGCGAATGGAGCGCAAAATGGCGAATGACAATTAACCCGGAGAAGAGCTCTGCTATTCTCCTGGCGAAAACCATAGCCAACCGGTTGCAGCAGAACTTCGTTTTACGGCGCCGTCGAATCCCATGGGTGCAAACGGCGAAGTATCTCGGGGTGACGCTGGACCGTAAGTTAACTTACGTTCCGCACGTCAGGGGCAAGGTCCAGCTGGGGCACGTCGCACTGCGGAGCCTATACCCTATTTTCAGATCAACCATGCCGATCCGACTCAAACTCCAACTGTATCGGGCGATCATTCCGCCTATGATTCTGTACGGCTGTGAGATCTGGGGAACAGTGGCTAATACCACTTTCGTCAGGCTCCAGACGCTGCAGAACAAGGCACTCCGCATCATATACGATACAGACTGGAGATTCCCGGCTCATATCCTACATGAGCACTCCCAGATCCTGTACATTGTCGATGTCATTCGCGAGAGGGCACGATCAATGTACGACAAAATCCAAACTCACCCCAACCCTTTAGTGAACTCCCTGAGAAGGTATGACCCGAGAGATCAAAGACGCTTGCCGTCCTTCAGACCGCCGAGAGACGTTCTGGGACCCCTTGGGTAACCCAAGGAAAACCCCAGATGTCTCTGGGACCAATTTTTACGCCGAAGGACCAAGCGCTACACAACCCGTAGCCAAAACGGAGCAAAAAACTAAATCGTGTCTCCCAAAAAGGGAGTACGATTAAGTGCAGCTCTCCACGACAAGAGGGGCAACCCATTTCAAACATTCAATATTTTCAAACATTCAATAATTTCAAACACCCCAGCAGAACATGGAACTACTAGCTCATTTCGCAGGTTAAGCCGCAAAGCGGCTAGGTACTGCGGCATAAGACACCCGGACGGGGATAGCCCCCCCCCCCCCGACTAGGACTACCTCTGGACCTCTGGAGGGCAGCGTAACTTTATATTTATATTTAGTATAGAAAATGTGAGTATACATGAAATTTTCAGTATAATTTCGTAATTTTTAAGATATGTGCCTTTAGAATTTCAGTTGTTTAAGTAATTTATGGTAATGAGTCGTTGAAACTCAGTTTTGTCAAAGGAATAAGTGAATTGGGTGCCACAGTTCAGCTCTAAACTCTATGTAACTGGATTGAAAAGTGCAAAGAACGCAATTGTCATTCTCATATGGTTATATGATAATAATTATTTGAAATTGTTCATTCTTGTAATATAATAAATGTTATTTAACGTGCAAAATCAAAACATGCACACTTTTTTATAAACTCAAAAGAACATAGCATATTTGTACCAAGTCACATCTCGCAGATTTCCTCAGTGGATTGGAGGTGAATTATTCTAATATGCGAGATGTGATTTCGAAAGAAGTTGGATTCTATCAGTCGCTGAACACTGATGGGGCAGGGTGGGGGAAGCCACTATATTACCGACCGAACCTCCTTAGCTACAATAGCGGCCGGGTGTGAAAGGTTCAGGAGGAGCGCTCTATGCGGCTTTAATCTCCACCACGGAGTCGATATTCTGGTGTACGGACACAACAAATTAAGCTCCAGTTTGTCCCATACTTGTTCTATAGGATTAAAAGTATCAGACATAAGTTGTATGTTTTAAAAAATGTATTTTTTGTGTATTAATATTTTGTATATCTCTTATCAGTTTATTAGTTATACAATGTAATGTTTTCCTGTGCTGCTTTCGTCCAAAAGATGAGCGTTCTGAGCCCCTGATACATTAGGCAACTTCTTTGACACTGGAGCATTGAACCACTACAGACCTGCAAGGGGATGATAACGGATTAATTGGCCGCTTTTAACAACTGCATCTATAAATACTCTCTCCTATTATGATATCTAGACTACAAAATAATGTCAAATCACTGTAAACTCGCATAAAAAGTTTGCGGCCATTTTTAAAATTGTAACCTGTAGATTTAACACCTGAATAAAACTAATAATTACTTTGTTCGAAAAAACAATTTACATTAGCTTCACTGTAAAATAAATTAAGCATTAGTTTCCGGCGTATATTTAATAGACTTAATGTATATTAATAGACTTTATATTATCATTTAGCACCTCTATTTTTCAATAAAAATTTATGTTCTCCAAAGTTACTTCTGAATGAAATTATGTTCAAATGAGTACAGGGTACATAGAGCTTAGAGTTACCCGACATTTCTCTTTCAGGATGCAGGAAAGTTCCGAAGGAAACCTTGTGCAGATAACTGGACTTGACGATATCTCGCCTCTTGAACATGAGGTAGATAACAGGGGCGGGGGTGTATAGTAGTGCTGCATTAATAAAGTGGACCAAGAGATTAAAAGGAGCTGAGGTCGACATTAGTTTTGTATTTTACAATCATGTTTTACGCACTACTTTTGTAAAATGTTTAATAATTTACAATGAAAACCTGGGACATATAAAATCGTGTTTTACGCACTTGGTAACAGAGAGAGAGAGAGGTTGGTTCCGCAGAGCTTTCTAATGATTCTGTGTCGGGCATATAACTAATTTCCAGCGGACTCTGAGAGACTTTGAGGGCATAAATAATTCATTAACTACTAAGGGAGAGGCTAGATGAAACGTTTTGCACCTCAAACGCCGTAGCTGTTAAAGGAAATGTTTGATTTTGGCTCCCAGATTCACGCGAAAGTTCTTTTGTAAGTGAATCTCGGTCCTTTGATGTAATCTTCCAGTCACGGCACCCAGTATCTGTTCATTTACATTACAATCATCACGACGAGCACAAAATGAGAATATTAATGCAAATTGAAACAAAAGTTGTGTTGTTATTCTATGCGTACTTCGAAACAAATGAGAGATTAAACAATGTCCTTAGCAGTTTGAATATAAAGCTCTAATTAATTCAAATGCAATATGTTTTCTAGGTTTAAGTAAGGTTTCTCTTGCATTGGACTGCACTGCTTTATGGGAGAATTCGGCACAAAGATCGAAATTATATAATTTTTTTATATAAATCTTTGTAGAAGTTTTCACAAATGGAATTTTTATTAGAACGTGTATTATCAGTCCAAGTTTTGAATGGAATACTTTCTGTAATTTCTGGAAGTGCGGTATAGCACATCGAATTATTTGTACGTGTTAATAAAGAAGGAAAACCATGTCCTAGTGTCCTGTGGATACTAACAACAGCAACATAGCAATTTATTTTCTAAATCAACCAAGAAAATGCTGTTGTGTAGTTCAGAACACGAAAAGACAGTCGCAATGCGAGATCTGTTGCTGTTACCTGTTGCACCTGTAGATGGCGACACCAATGATAAAATGCACGGAATAGAGTTCAGTAATGGCGGACAGAGTGAGCTGGATGCTGCGTGGACCAAAGAAAACTTGCGTACACTAAAACCATTCCTATTGATATGCACAATGCTAAAAGAAACTCAATTCTTGACGTAAAGGACAAATAACGACTTTCTATTTGAGAAAAATAGATGTATTTGAGAACTGAACGAAACAATTCTCTTTGCCATACAGTGGTGAACTATAAAAAGGCCCACTTTTACTCAAAAATATTTATGGTAAGTTGATGTTTATTATCGAGTGAAAAATCTAACGCCCGAGCATGATATACACCAAACCTGGCTAGTCTCATAAGTAAGTTTATCTGTTACTCAAGAGAAACTCGATTTTAATTATGAATTGTTTCACAAAATCTTTAGAATGAATGTTTTTACTAGTTGTAAGATGATATTGGAGGCTTTAAATAGCCAAGAATCGTAACTATAGTGATGTATAAATAACAAATGGTAAACTGTATGTCAAAATGAGTGTTGCAGGTGACCAAAGTTTTATATCTGAAGAAATTGGAGAAGAAGCTAAAGAAAAATTGAACATCGGACTAATCGATAGTCAAATAGATCATAATATGTCTTTGACACTATATTAGAGTAGGCGATGTGCTTTTGTCTCGTAAATGTTGACTTTATTCATCTGTTTGACCTGCTATATTGACTCTGGTAGAGATAATTTGACTCTTTGCAGAGATTATTCAAGTCTAACACTAAAACTCCAACTCTTAGTAACAAAAGTATCGCGTACTGATGCGCGTTTCTTATAGTAGCTTCTTGAGCGTATGACATCTAATATTTGGGTGAAATTTCGAAATGGAATACTCGTATGGAATACAAATTACTCTAAGAATGTAGCAGAAATCATTGATTAGTTACAAAGATCTACTTCCAAATTTTTTCATTGATTAGCAGTTCCTGTCTCGTTACCGGGCTATTGTCGACGAAGTGTTGAATACCATTTTCCTTTCGTCGTCTTTTACTACGCTGTATGTAAATTATGTGAAAATATAATCGAAAACGAACTCATAAATTATATTACGTGACGAAAAACCTCAGGCATTCTGACATGCTTCAAAACTGCAAATGAGCAGAATTATCTTCACTTTTGGGAATTTTTCACCTACTTTTCTTAACATTTTACAGTAAACGTACTTTTGTACATCAATATAACTCCTAATGCTCTAATAACAATATAAAATCTAATATTGTCTATTTGTCAGAGTTTTATACACTTAGGTTATGTCTGAAAGACCCACTAAGTCTATTGATTTCTGTTTTCAGCATCATAACAATAAATCCAAGATTCGTCAACAGTAACGATATTCCAAACCAAATTTGAAGTGTCACCTTGGAATTTCTCTGTAGCAATCAATACGTTGTTGTTTTTGATCGGTAGTCAGTTTATGACAACAAAGTTTTCTCACGTCTAACTGTTAATGTATTTGACTCATACCAATGTCCAACATGTCCGTCAGTAAAAACAGTTCTTGGACTTAGCCCTTCACGGAATTTATCACTAAGGAAAAGCCGACCTATTTAAAATTAATTTTATCAATTATGAATTGACGTCTTAGGTATAACTACTTCGCCAAATACATTTCCAAACCACTCTAGGCGTTAATGACAGTTAAAAGATTTAAAAGCTCATATTTTTGAAGTGTATTTGTAGCGAAAAGTGTTTTTGTGAACATAAAATGCTTAAATAAAGATACCTAACAAACTGTTACAGTAAATTGAAAAAGTACACGTCAAATAACTGGCAAAACGTTAACAATTGAAATAAGTTTCACAAGTTTTTTAGAATCTTAGGTGTCTCGCTGTACAGCTATGAGTAAGGGACATGGACAAACCAGCTCTAAGTTTACCCAGTTGCACTACAAGCGAGCAAGACAAAACAACAGCGTACTTTCTGTATAGATGGCGTGATAGCGTGAGAGAGAGAGAGAGAGAGAGAGAGAGAGAGAGAGAGAGAGAGAGACAGAGAGAGAGAGACAGAGAGGGAGGGAGGGAGGGAGGGAGGGAGGGAGGGAGGGAGGGAGGGAGGGAGGGAGGGGTAACCCCCGCTGTAGACCTTCTCATTATTAAGTAGTAATTTAAGTCACTCACCCTTCACTTGAATGCCTCCCCTGTAGCCATAGACATCCTAACCGACATGCCACTTTGGCTGATGGTAAATTTGGCACGCCTGCATCTTCCTGATTTATCTGCTGTGTGGTCACGTCTCATTAGATTTTGATTTTATTTATTGCCAAGGGCATGTTCATGTATAGCAACATTAATAATAAAAACACGTAAACATTCAAATTCAGGAAATAAAATAAAATTCCAGGAGCTTACCTATTAAAACACTGATTAACTTTTTTTAAAGCAAAAGTCCGGGCGTTGGGTTAGATCAAAAACGTGTTCGAATGAACATTTCCAACGCTCTCTTGGCGCAGTTTAGGCGCAGAAAATCCTAGTTTTGGTGCTGATTAATTACTGTAGATGAAACCTGCATGCGCCATTATACGCCCGAAACAAAAATAGAGTCCAAACAGCGAACTGCAAAGAGGGAAGCGGCTCCAAAAAAGCAAAAACTGTTTCTACTACTGGTAAAGTGATGGCGAGTGTTCCTTTGGGATAGTCATAGAGTTATTTTAATCGATTATCTTCAAAAAGAAAAAAACCATTACAGGAGCATACTACACATCATTACTTGAAAAGCTGAAGGCGGAACTTGCAGAAAAACAAAATCCTGTTTCACCAAGACAACGCACCGTCTCACATTTCAGCGGATGCAACGGGGAAAATCCACGAACTACGGTTTGAACTGCTTGACTCACCAGAACTAGCTCCAAGCGACCTCTTTTTGTTAACTAATCTGAAAATTGCGCTCGGATTACAGAGATTTTTGTCAAGCGAAGGGGCAATCACCTTCGTGAACAATTATTTTGGAGAGCAAAATGCCTAGTACTATTTGGACGGGTTACAGAGATGGCAACATCGCTGGGAGAAGTGTGTAGAGTTACAAGGAGATTATGTTGAAAAACACCGAGTACTATTTTGACGGGTTACAGAGATGGCAACATCGCTGGGAGAAGTGTGTAGAGTTACAAGGAGATTATGTTGAAAAACACCGAGTACTATTTGGACGGGTTACAGAGATCGGAACATCGCTAGGAGAAGTGTGTAGAGTTACAAGGAGACTATGTTGAAAAACGCCGAGTACTATTTGGACGGGTTACAGAGATCGGAACATCGCTAGGAGAAGTGTGTAGAGTTACAAGGAGACTATGTTGAAAAACGCCGAGTACTATTTGGGCGGGTTACAGAGATCGGAACATCGCTAGGAGAAGTGTGTAGAGTTACAAGGAGACTATGTTGAAAAACGCCGAGTACTATTTGGGCGGGTTACAGAGATCGGAACATCGCTAGGAGAAGTGTGTAGAGTTACAAGGAGACTATGTTGAAAAACGCCGAGTACTATTTGGACGGGTTACAGAGATCGGAACATCGCTGGGAGAAGTGTGTAGAGTTACAAGGAGACTATGTTGAAAAACGCCGAGTACTATTTGGACGGGTTACAGAGATGAGAACATCGCTGGGAGGAGTGTGTAGAGTTACAAGGAGACTATGTTGAAAAACGCCGAGTACTATTTGGGCGGGTTACAGAGATGAGAACATCGCTGGGAGGAGTGTGTAGACTTACCAGGAGACTATGTTGAAAAACGCCGAGTACTATTTGGACGGGTTACAGAGATGAGAACATCGCTGGGAGGAGTGTGTAGACTTACCAGGAGACTATGTTGAAAAACGCTGAGTACTATTTGGACGGGTTACAGAGATGAGAACATCGCTGGGAGGAGTGTGTAGACTTACCAGGAGACTATGTTGAAAAACGCCGAGTACTATTTGGGCGGGTTACAGAGATGGGAACATCGCTAGGAGAAGTGTGTAGAGTTACAAGGAGACTATGTTGAAAAACGCCGAGTACTATTTGGACGGGTTACAGAGATGAGAACATCGCTGGGAGGAGTGTGTAGACTTACAAGGAGACTATGTTGAAAAACGCTGAGTACTATTTGGACGGGTTACAGAGATGAGAACATCGCTGGGAGGAGTGTGTAGACTTACCAGGAGACTATGTTGAAAAACGCCGAGTACTATTTGGGCGGGTTACAGAGATGGGAACATCGCTAGGAGAAGTGTGTAGAGTTACAAGGGGACTATGTTGAAAAACGCCGAGTACTATTTGGACGGATTACAGAGATCGGAACATCGCTGAGAGAACTGTGTAGTTACAAGGGGACTATGGTGAAAAACACCAAGTACTATTTGGACGGGGTACAGAGATGGGAACATCGCTAGGAGAAGTGTGTACAGTTACAAGGAGACTATGTTGAAAAACGCCGAGTACTATTTGGACGGGTTACAGAGATGGCAACATCGCTGGGAGAAGTGTGTAGAGTTACAAGGAGAGTATGTTGAAAAACGCCGAGTACTATTTGGACGGGTTACAGAGATGGAAACATCGCTGGCAGAAGTGTGTAGAGTTACAAGGAGACTATATTGAAAAACGCCGAGTACTATTTGGACGGGTTACAGAAATGGAAACATCGCTGGGAGAAGTGTGTAGAGTTACAAAGAGACTATGTTGAAAAACGCCGAGTACTATTTGGACGGGTTACAGAGATGGAAACATCGCTGGCAGAAGTGTGTAGAGTTACAAGGAGACTATATTGAAAAACGCCGAGTACTATTTGGACGGGTTACAGAAATGGAAACATCGCTGGCAGAAGTGTGTAGAGCTACAAGGAGACTATGTTGAAAAACGCCGAGTACTATTTGGACGTGTTACAGAGATGGAAACATCGCTGGGAGAAGTGTGTAGAGTTACAAGGAGACTATGTTGAAAAACGCCGAGTACTATTTGGACGGGTTACAGAGATGAGAAAATCGCTGGGAGAAGTGTGTAGAGTTACAAGAAGACTATGTTGAAAAACGCCGAGTACTATTTGGACGGGTTACAGAGATGGGAGCATCGCTGGGACAAGTGTGTAGAGTTACAAGGAGACTATGTTGAAAAACGCCGAGTACTATTTGGACGAGTTATAGAGATGGAACATTGCTGGGAGAAGTGTGTAGAGTTACAAGGAGACTATGTTGAAAAACGCCGAGTACTATTTGAACGTGTTACAGAGATGGAAACATCGCTGGGAGGAGTGTGTAGAGTTACAAGGAGACTATGTTGAAAAACGCCGAGTACTATTTGGACGAGTTATAGAGATGGAACATCGCTGGGAGAAGTGTGTAGAGTTACAAGAAGACTATGTTGAAAAACGCCGAGTACTATTTGGACGTGTTACAGAGATGGAAACATCGCTGGGAGAAGTGTGTAGAGTTACAAGGAGACTATGTTGAAAAACGCCGAGTACTATTTGGACGGGTTACAGAGATGGGTGCATCGCTGGGAGAAGTGTGTAGAGTTACAAGAAGACTATGTTGAAAAACGCCGAGTACTATTTGGACGAGTTATAGAGATGGAACATTGCTGGGAGAAGTGTGTAGAGTTACAAGGAGACTATGTTGAAAAACGCCGAGTACTATTTGCACGAGTTATAGAGATGGAACATTGCTGGGAGAAGTGTGTAGAGTTACAAGCAGACTATGTTGAAAAACGTCGAGTACTGTTTGGACGAGTTATAGAGATGAGAACATCGCTGGGAGAAGTGTGTACAGTTACAAGGAGACTATGTTGAAAAACGCCGAGTACTATTTGGACGAGTTATAGAGATGAGAACATCGCTGGGAGAAGTGTGTAGAGTTACAAGGAGACTATGTTGAAAAACGACGAGTACTATTTGCACGAGTTATAGAGATGGAACATCGCTGGGAGAAGTGTGTAGAGTTACAAGGAGACTATGTTGAAAAACGCCGAGTACTATTTGGACGGGTTACAGAGATGAGAAAATCGCTGAGAGAAGTGTGTAGAGTTACAAGGAGACTATGTTGAAAAACGCCGAGTACTATTTGGACGGGTTACAGAGATGGGAACGTCGCTGGGAGAAGTATGTAGAGTTACAAGGAGACTATGTTGTAAAACGCCGAGTATTATTTGGACGGTTTACAGAGATGGGAACATCGCTGGGAGAAGTGTGTATAGTTACAAGGAGACTATGTTGATAAACGCCGAGTACTATTTGGACGGGTTACAGAGATGGGAGCATCGCTGGGAGAAGTGTGTAGAGTTACAAGGAGACTATGTTGATAAACGCCGAGTACTATTTGGACGTGTTACAGAGATGGGAACATCGCTGGGAGAAGTGTGTAGAGTTACAAGGGGACTATGTTGAAAATAACAGAAAAGTGTCTGGAGAATGTTTTTTATCTTAATTAGGCCGGAAATATTTCAGAGGAACCTCATACTTTATCACCGTCTCTATAGCAAATATTTAGAGCTAAATATCGTCCAACTAATGTCTTATAGCTCTATATAGCTTGATCATGAAGTTAAGCAGTTAATAAGTTTTCTACAGTCACGCCATCTTCAGACCTGATATTTACTTTACTGAAAGCAGTCTTTTGTTCAGTGATGCTAATGTTTTGTCTTGATTTTTGTGTTAATTGATTTTGTGGTGCTAACATTTCTTCAACATATCGTAATGATGGGAACGATATACACTCCCGAAACCTCAAGTTGGAGGAATGCCTTGTTTTCTCCAAAATAAGACGCAGTCGATTATAAGAACCGCTAAGTTTTACGAGCGGATTGTAGAAAAAAGGAATATGCATGCCAGTGTTAGACCCGATCCTTTGAGACAGGCTGTAATTCCAAGAAAATCTATTCTTCAGAATTTCTTTGATACTGTACATAGAGTTATGGTAGATCAAGGACAAGTTCACCCTTTCACTTGTTTGCGAAGAAAGGGGCAGGTAGCTGAGTTTTACACTTAACAGCAGCTTCTTGCAAATTATCCCAGGTACGCGGAGGTTACTACCTGCTTCTTACCATTTTACTAAAACGACATCTTTGGTTAAAACGTCTTTTGCCTGTTTTATCAGAAATATGAATTCCCAAAAAAAGGCTTCTCTGTAGGTTTTAACTTAGATGTTTTCACATTCGCTGCAAAAATGGTATAGATGCAGCGGGTCGAGCGTGTTCGGTACAACGAAGAATGATTCTTTACTGGCGAATTCGATTGATGAACTTAAACCTGCCAAAGGACCCCATCTTTTTGCTGCCAGAAGTATGCAATTGTAAGACCCTCCCGATTTTATGGCTATAATTTAATTACAAGTTGGGGGGTTCTATTTTCCAGTAAATACGGTATGTTTCGATAAAATTATCTCGTAAAAAATACGGTAGATCGTTAATATAAATAAAGAAATTGTGTGTGCTTAAGACCAAACGACAACCTTGATCAGTCTTTCAGTTTGTGGAATAACATAACCTATAAGTTGTAAATGCAAATAAACGCCAAACGTCATCTTAATAATTTTATTATTTACGTGTTATTGCTTTTTTTATTTTATTGAATGATCGATCAGCAGTACATGCTTTACAGATCCTTGTTGGCTAATTGAATCTCTATGAACTATATAATAACATGTAAGGAAAACCAAGTTGACTCATATTATCTTCTTAACACTGTGAAACAAGAGAAAAATAAGTTAATTAAAACAAACAAGTAATCAAAGAGATAAGAACAACAGTCATTGTGAAACAATATTCATAATTTTTTTCAATCAGAGTCACTAAGGAGGAGATCCCGTGGGAGTCGTCTCTTCAGGCGCGTGGGCTGGCGGGTTCGTACGCCGATGTCGTACATCACAGCTCCTGGAACATCTGGCAGGTTTGAGAAGAAGCGAGAGGCGATCTGACGTATGTCCTGGTGAAGAGGAAGGAGACCAAGTTCTTTATGCAGTTGTTGATTTCTTACGTACCAAGGGGCATCCGTGGCGATGCGCATAAATCTATTTTGCAGGACCTGTAGCCTTCGGAGATGAGTGTTGCTAGCCGAACCCCATTCCTGGGAAGCATATGTGATAAGTGGCCGGACAAGAGATTTGTAGAGAAGCAGAGAGCATTCAATCCCAAGAGGAGTGTGTCTGTGAAGTAGCGGACCGAGTTTTGAAAGTCTTCCTGATGCCAACGAGATAAGTCGATCAATATGGGCTCGCCACGTAAGTCTAGTGTCCAGCAATACTCCAAGGTATTTGACGGAGGTGGTAGGAGGTAGCCAGGGAATTGATTCATGCTTAATATGCAATTCGGGAGAGTTGGAGATGCGACGTAAGCTAAAAATCTTAGCTGCGGTCTTTTGAGTGTTTAGACGTATGCGCCAAGTATCGAACCATTCAACGAGGCAGTCAAGAGAGGTTTGTAGCGTGTGAATAGTTGTAAGGAGATCTGTGCCGGAATGATATAAAACAGTATCATCAGCGTATAAGGCTATGGAGGTAGGGGCCAAGTCAGGAAGATCATAGGTATAGATACTAAATAAGATTGGGGCCAATATGGATCCCTGAGGAACTCCTGCTGTAATATGGCGCTGAGATGACTCCATGCCACCAATGCGAACAGTAAATGTGCGATCTGATAGAAAACTACAAATGGTAGTGAACAGATACTGTGGAAGTCCAATGCTATATAGTTTGAAGATTAACCCCTCATGCCAAACTTTATCAAAGGCAAGTGCTACGTCGAGGAACAGGTCGGTTGTGTGCTTTCGTTGCTCAAAACCATGAATTACTGTTTGTGTTAAACGTAGTAGTTAGTGAGAGGTAGAATGTCTAGAACGAAATCCAAATAGGAAGGGTGGAATGATATGGTTTTCAGTGGTATATTTAAGCAGACGGCGAAGGAGAACCTTTTCACGTGTTATTGCGTTTAATTTATTGAGTTTTACGTTTTACAACTCACAATAAACAGAAATTGTCAACAAAAATAACCAGTTCTTATATAAAAAATCTCTTTCACAAATTCCTAATACTTTTATTTCCAATTAGCACATTCGTTTTATTTTTCGTTATTATGGTTTTAAGTAATCAAATACCGAACTTCGGTGATATTATCTGTTCGTTTTGACTATTATTATTGTTTAAAGTGGAATTTGACATGTTGTCGACTTGTTAAATGACCGGATCGGTTACTGACACTTGACAAACGTTTGTAAGAACGGTCCTAAGACAATTATTTTTTAATAAAACTTCTGTAAGGTTTTTGAATTGTTCACAGTATTTGAAATATGTTAAAACAAATCAGGATACGTGTTGTTGATACGCTGTTGAGTGTGACAGCAAGCTTATGGTGTATAGCGGTATCGACAACATAAGACTGTGGGGTTAGTTCGGATTGAGCCGACTCGAGCCGACTTCACCCGAATGAGAGTCAAATATTCCAGCGTGACAGCAAAATTGAATTCACTACCGATAGAAAGTGCTAAATGCGCCTAAAGAAGTTGTCACTGTAATAACTGGGTCGAGCACGGAGTCCTCTATATTACCAGGGCTGTTCAATAAAAAATGATCACAATTTCTTTGACAACGTACCTTTACTCTTCATATTTTTCATGGTCCTTCTCAAAATAGTCTTCCCTGAATGCAATGTACTTGTCCCAGCGTTTCTGCCAGTCTTCAAAGACATGCTGGAAACCATTTTTTGAGAGATCCTTCAAAATCGCCTCCGCAGCCTTCACCACTGCCTCTGATGATGGATGATGTCACCCACGAAGACGTTTCTTCAAGTTAGGGAATAGAAAAAGCCACATGGGGCTAAATCCGGACTATAGGGAGAGTGAGGGATGTACTTCACATTGATTTTTACAAGATATTCAGCTACAACATTGGCAATATGCGGCCGCGCATTATCGTGGTGCAGCATCCAGCCTGCTTCACGGAAATGTGGTTTTTTGTGCCTGATATGGACTTGCTATATTTTCAGGACTTCCCTGTAGTATTGTCCACTTACTTATATGTGTGCAGGTACAACATGCTGATAAATCATTCCATGAATATCAAAGAATGAGATGACCATAACTTTCCCAGAAGGAGCAACCACTTTTTCTTTTTGGGGGGTTGGTGAAGAAGGATATTTCCACTGCTTTTTGCTCTCAGGATCAAAATGATGTAGCCAAGTTTCATCAGCAGTGATTACGTTTGAAAGAAACTCCGGATCTTCCTCTAACACCAACTTTAACTGCACGCAGACCTTCATACGAATGTCCTTTTGTTCGGCAATCAGCAGTCTTGAAACCCATCGCGCACAAACACGTCTCATGTGTAATGTTTCTGTCACCAACGTGTGGGTAGCACCCAATGAAATGTTCAGTGTTTCAGAAAGTGATCTTAAGGTAATTCGTCGATCCTCTCTCACAATGGCAGCAGCAGTGTTGATGTTTTCTTCCGTAAGAGCAGTAATTGTAGCACCGGATCCACCTTCCTTTGAAATTGATTGTCTCCACTCTTTAAATATTTTAAACCACCTTCGAGCTGTGCTGTAGGGAAGAACAGACTCTCTATAGACCTCCTGTAACATTGTATAGGCCTCAACTGAAGATTTGTTGAGACGAAAGCAGAATTTCAAAGCCGCATATTGTTCCCCGCCTGTTACCTCCATTACAGCGGTAGGCGATACTGAACATGTCTCAACTTACCTGTTCCTCACAGGCGGGAACCAGGAGTACCAACAATGAAACTACTACGGCGTATTTGTTTCACATTAAGCTAACAGAATATAATCAGATTGAATTTTACTGCGACAAATTATGAACGAAAAAAAAATTATGACCATTCTTTATGCAACAGGCCTCGTGTTTTCTAGTGCATATAAATCCAAACACATCTTTTAACACATCTTTTCGGTAACATTTTGGTGACAAATTTCCTGTTGTAACAAAATGCTTCCTCCATTCACTGTACAACATCTCTGAGAACAAATACGCCATTTAAGGGACAGGATGATAGCAACCATGAACCTGTAAACGGGATACGTATTGTCACGTCGACGTCCTTGATCAAAACCAGGCCTTATAAAGACGGAACAGGTGAACTAGGCGCCGTCGTGACGTCACAGCGCACAATCTCCAAGAATAGGAAAGTTGGCCTCGGGTCCATGCATGATTCAGAAAACAGCTGTTAGCACTCACCATTGAACTATATACTCTCCGTCTAGACGTTGTTCTTGGACAAACTTTCACCAATCATTCATTGGCAATAGCGAGCTACCAGCTCTGCGACTTTGACATTACGTTCTCCTTCCATGGACGGAACATAGAAAAATAATGACTTCCCATTTAGCAAAAACATAAGAATTGAAAACAAGGAGCCCGCTTCTGTTGCGTGATGGAAGCGCATCTGCCTCACGTTCAACAGGTAGGTACCCTGTACTTATTTGAACATCATTTCATTCATCGTCCGAAATGACTTAAGGTTGGAGGTTTTCTCTTATCCTGAAAGATGAATGTCTGGTAACTCTAAGCTCTATGTACCCTGTACTTATTTGAACATCATTTCATTCATCGTCCGATATGACTTAACGTTGGAGGTTTTCTCTTATCCTAAAAGATGAATGTCTGGTAACTCTAAGCTCTATGTACCCTGTACTTATTTGAACATCATTTCATTCATCGTCCGATATGACTTAACGTTGGAGGTTTTCTCTTATCCTAAAAGATGAATGTCTGGTAACTCTAAGCTCTATGTACCCTGTACTTATTTGAACATCATTTCATTCGTCGTCCGATATGACTTAACGTTGGAGGTTTTCTCTTATCCTAAAAGATGAATGTCTGGTAACTCTAAGCTCTATGTACCCTGTACTTATTTGAACATCATTTCATTCGTCGTCCGATATGACTTAACGTTGGAGGTTTCCTCTTATCCTAAAAGATGAATGTCTGGTAAATCTAAGCTCTATGTACCCTGTACTTATTTGAACATCATTTCATTCATCGTCCGATATGACTTAACGTTGGAGATTTTCTCTTATCCTGATAGATGAATGTCTGGTAACTCTAAGCTCTATGTAGGCTGTACTCATTTGAACATCATTTCATTCATCGTCCGATATGACTTAACGTTGGAGATTTTCTCTTATCCTAAAAGATGAATGTCTGGTAACTCTAAACTCTATGTACCCTGTACTTATTTGAACATCATTTCATTCATCGTCCGATATGACTTAACGTTGAAGATTTTCTCTTATCCTGTAAGATGAATGTCTGGTAACTCTAAGCTCTATGTACCCTGTACTTATTTGAACATCATTTCATTCATCGTCCGATATGACTTAACGTTGGAGGTTTTCTCTTATCCTGAAAGATGAATGTCTAGTACATCTAAGCTCTATGTACCCTGTACTCATTTGAACACCATTTCATTCATCGTCCGATATGACTTACCGTTGGAGATCTTCTCTTATCCTGAAAGATGAATGTCTGGTAACTCTAAGCTCTATGTACCCTGTACTTATTTGAACATCATTTCATACATCGTCCGATATCACTTAACGTTGGAGGGTTTCTCTTATCCTGAAAGATGAATGTCTAGTAAATCTAAGCTCTAGGTACCCTGTACTCATTTGAACCTCATTTCATTCATCGTCCGATATGACTTAACGTTGGAGGTTTTCTCTTATTCTGAAAGATGAATGTCTGGTAACTCTAAGCTCTGTGTACCCTGTACTCATTTGAAAATCATTTCATTCATCGTCTGATATAACTTAACGTTGGAGGTTTTCTCTTACTCGGAAAGATGAATGTCCGATAACGCTAAGCTCTATGTACCCTGTACTTATTTGAACATCATTTCATTCATCGTCCGATATGACTTAACGTTGGAGGTTATGTCTTATCCTAAAAGATGAATGACCGATAACTCTAAGCTCTGTGTACCCTGCACTTATTTGAACATCATTTCATTCATCGTCCGATGTGACTTAACGTTGGAGGTTTTCTCTTATCCTGAAAGATGAATGTCTGGTAACTCTGAGCTCTATGAATCCTGTACTTATTTGAACATCATTTCATTCATCATCCGATATGACTTAACGTTGGAGGTTTTCTCTTATCCTGAAAGATGAATGTCTGGTAACTCTAAGCTCTATGTACTCTGTACTTATTTGAACATCATTTCATTCATCGTCCGATATGACTTAACGTTGGAGGTTTTCTCTTATCCTGAAAGATGAATGTCTGGTAACTCTAAGCTCTATGTACCCTGTACTTATTTGAACATCATTTCATTCATCGTCCCATATGACTTAACGTTGGAGGTTTTCTCTTATCCTGAAAGATGAATGTCTAGTAACTCTAAGCTCTATGTACCCTGTACTTATTTGAACATCATTTCATTCATCGTCCGATATGACTTAACGTTGGAGGTTTTCTCTTATCCTGAAAGATGAATGTCTGAATACTCTAAGCTCTATGTACCCTGTACTTATTTGAACATCATTTCATTCATCGTCCGATATGACTTAACGTTGGAGGTTTTCTCTTATACTGAAAGATGAATGTCTGGTAACTCTAAGCTCTATGTACCCTGTACTTATTTGAACATCATTTCATTCATCGTCCGATATGACTTAACGTTGGAGGTTTTCTCTTATCCTGAAAGATGAATGTCTGGTAACTCTAAGCTCTATGTACTCTGTACTTATTTGAACATCATTTCATTCATCGTCCGATATGACTTACCGTTGGAGGTTTTCTCTTATCCTGAAAGATGAATGTCTGGTAACTCTAAGCTCTATGTACCCTGTACTTATTTGAACATCATTTTATTCATCGTCCGATATGACTTAATGTTGGAGGTTTTCTCTTATCCTGAAAGATGAATGTCTGGTAACTCTAAGCTCTATGTACTCGGTACTTATTTGAACATCATTTCATTCATCGTCCGATATGACTTAACGTTGGAGGTTTTCTCTTATCCTGAAAGATGAATGTCTGGTAACTCTAAGCTCTATGTACCCTGTACTTATTTGAACATCATTTTATTCATCGTCCGATATGACTTAACGTTGGAGGTTTTCTCTTATCCTGAAAGATGAATGTCTGGTAACTCTAAGCTCTATGTACCATGTACTTATTTGAACATCATTTTATTCATCGTCCGATATGACTTAACAATGGAGATTTTCTCTTATCTTGAAAGATGAATGTCTGGTAACTCTAAGCTCTATGTACCCTGTACTTATTTGAACATCATTTCATTCATCGTCCGATATGACTTAACGTTGGAGGTTTTCTCTTATCCTGAAAGATGAATGTCTAGTAACTCTAAGCTCTATGTATCATGTACTTATTTGAACATCATTTTATTCATCGTCCGATATGACTTAACAATGGAGATTTTCTCTTATCTTGAAAGATGAATGTCTGGTAACTCTAAGCTCTATGTACCCTGTACTTATTTGAACATCATTTCATTCATCGTCCGATATGACTTAACGTTGGAGATTTTCTCTTATCTTGAAAGATGAATGTCTGGTAACTCTAAGCTCTATGTACGCTGTACTTATTGGAACATCATTTCATTCATCGTCTGATATGACTTAACGTTGGAGGTTTTCTCTTATCCTGAAAGATGAATGTCTGGTAACTCTAAGCTCTATGTACCCTGTACTTATTTGAACATCATTTCATTCATCGTCCGATATGACTTAACGTTGGAGGTTTTCTCTTATCCTGAAAGATGAATGTCTGGTAACTCAAAGCTCTATGTACCCTGTACTCATTTGAGCATCATTTCATTCATCGTCCGATATGACTTAACGTTGGAGGTTTTCTCTTATCCTGAAGGATGAATGACTGATACTTGTAAGCTCTATGTACCCTGTACTCATTTGAGCATCATTTCATTCATCGTCCGATATGACTTAACGTTGGAGGTTTTCTCTTATCCTGAAGGATGAATGACTGATACTTGTAAGCTCTATGTACCCTGTAGTTATTTGAACATCATTTCGTTCATCGTCCGATATGACTTAACGTTGGAGGTTTTCTCTTATCCTGAAGGATGAATGACCGATACTTGTAAGCTCTATGTACCCTGTAGTTATTTGAACTTCATTTCGTTCATCGTACGATATGACTTAACGTTGGAGGTTTTCTCTTATCCTGAAAGATGAATGTCTGGTAACTCTAAGCTCTATGTACCCTGTACTTATTTGCACATCATTTCATTCATCGTCCGATATGACTTAACGTTGGAGGTTTTCTCTTATCCTGAAAGATGAATGTCTGGTAACTCTAAGCTCTATGTACTCGGTACTTATTTGAACATCATTTCATTCATCGTCCGATATGACTTAACGTTGGAGGTTTTCTCTTATCCTGAAGGACGAATGTCTGATAACTGTAAGCTCTATGTACCCTGTACTTATTTGTACATCATTTCATTCATCGTCCGATATGACTTAACGTTGGAGGTTTTCTCTTATCCTGAAGGACGAATGTCTGATAACTGTAAGCTCTATGTAACCTGTACTCATTTGAACATCATTTCATTCATCGTCTGATATGACTTAACGTTGGAGGTTTTCTCTTATCCTGAAGGACGAATGTCTGATAACTGTAAGCTCTATGTAACCTGTACTCATTTGAACATCATTTCATTCATCGTCCGATATGACTTAACGTTGGAGGTTTTCTCTTATCCTGAAGGACGAATGTCTGATAACTGTAAGCTCTATGTAACCTGTACTCATTTGAACATCATTTCAATCATCGTCTGATATGACTTAACGTTGGAGGTTTTCTCTTATCCTGAAGGACGAATGTCTGATAACTGTAAGCTCTATGTAACCTGTACTCATTTGAACATCATTTCACTCATCGTCCGATATGACTTAACGTTGGAGGTTTTCTCTTATCCTGAAAGATGAATGGTAACTCTAAGCTCTATGTACCCTGTACTCATTTGAACATCATTTCACTCATCGTCTGATATGACTTAACGTTGGAGGTTTTCTCTTATCCTGAAGGACGAATGTCTGATAACTGTAAGCTCTATGTAACCTGTACTCATTTGAACATCATTTCATTCATCGTCCGATATGACTTAACGTTGGAGGTTTTCTCTTATCCTGAAAGATGAATGTCTGGTAACTCTAAGCTCTATGTACCCTGTACTTATTTGAACATCATTTCATTCATCGTCCGATATGACAACGTTGGAGGTTTTCTCTTATCCTAAAAGATGAATGTCTGGTAACTCTAAGCTCTATGTACCCTGTACTTATTTGAACATCATTTCATTCATCGTCCGATATGACTTAACGTTGGAGGTTTTCTCTTATCCTAAAAGATGAATGTCTGGTAACTCTAAGCTCTATGTACCCTGTACTTATTTGAACATCATTTCATTCGTCGTCCGATATGACTTAACGTTGGAGGTTTTCTCTTATCCTAAAAGATGAATGTCTGGTAACTCTAAGCTCTATGTACCCTGTACTTATTTGAACATCATTTCATTCGTCGTCCGATATGACTTAACGTTGGAGGTTTCCTCTTATCCTAAAAGATGAATGTCTGGTAAATCTAAGCTCTATGTACCCTGTACTTATTTGAACATCATTTCATTCATCGTCCGATATGACTTAACGTTGGAGATTTTCTCTTATCCTGATAGATGAATGTCTGGTAACTCTAAGCTCTATGTAGGCTGTACTCATTTGAACATCATTTCATTCATCGTCCGATATGACTTAACGTTGGAGATTTTCTCTTATCCTAAAAGATGAATGTCTGGTAACTCTAAACTCTATGTACCCTGTACTTATTTGAACATCATTTCATTCATCGTCCGATATGACTTAACGTTGAAGATTTTCTCTTATCCTGTAAGATGAATGTCTGGTAACTCTAAGCTCTATGTACCCTGTACTTATTTGAACATCATTTCATTCATCGTCCGATATGACTTAACGTTGGAGGTTTTCTCTTATCCTGAAAGATGAATGTCTAGTACATCTAAGCTCTATGTACCCTGTACTCATTTGAACACCATTTCATTCATCGTCCGATATGACTTACCGTTGGAGATCTTCTCTTATCCTGAAAGATGAATGTCTGGTAACTCTAAGCTCTATGTACCCTGTACTTATTTGAACATCATTTCATACATCGTCCGATATCACTTAACGTTGGAGGGTTTCTCTTATCCTGAAAGATGAATGTCTAGTAAATCTAAGCTCTAGGTACCCTTTACTCATTTGAACCTCATTTCATTCATCGTCCGATATGACTTAACGTTGGAGGTTTTCTCTTATCCTGAAAGATGAATGTCTGGTAACTCTAAGCTCTGTGTACCCTGTACTCATTTGAAAATCATTTCATTCATCGTCTGATATAACTTAACGTTGGAGGTTTTCTCTTACTCTGAAAGATGAATGTCCGATAACGCTAAGCTCTATGTACCCTGTACTTATTTGAACATCATTTCATTCATCGTCCGATATGACTTAACGTTGGAGGTTATGTCTTATCCTAAAAGATGAATGACCGATAACTCTAAGCTCTGTGTACCCTGCACTTATTTGAACATCATTTCATTCATCGTCCGATGTGACTTAACGTTGGAGGTTTTCTCTTATCCTGAAAGATGAATGTCTGGTAACTCTGAGCTCTATGAATCCTGTACTTATTTGAACATCATTTCATTCATCATCCGATATGACTTAACGTTGGAGGTTTTCTCTTATCCTGAAAGATGAATGTCTGGTAACTCTAAGCTCTATGTACTCTGTACTTATTTGAACATCATTTCATTCATCGTCCGATATGACTTAACATTGGAGGTTTTCTCTTATCCTGAAAGATGAATGTCTGGTAACTCTAAGCTCTATGTACCCTGTACTTATTTGAACATCATTTCATTCATCGTCCCATATGACTTAACGTTGGAGGTTTTCTCTTATCCTGAAAGATGAATGTCTAGTAACCCTAAGCTCTATGTACCCTGTACTTATTTGAACATCATTTCATTCATCGTCCGATATGACTTAACGTTGGAGGTTTTCTCTTATCCTGAAAGATGAATGTCTGAATACTCTAAGCTCTATGTACCCTGTACTTATTTGAACATCATTTCATTCATCGTCCGATATGACTTAACGTTGGAGGTTTTCTCTTATACTGAAAGATGAATGTCTGGTAACTCTAAGCTCTATGTACCCTGTACTTATTTGAACATCATTTCATTCATCGTCCGATATGACTTAACGTTGGAGGTTTTCTCTTATCCTGAAAGATGAATGTCTGGTAACTCTAAGCTCTATGTACTCTGTACTTATTTGAACATCATTTCATTCATCGTCCGAATATGACTTAACGTTGGAGGTTTTCTCTTATCCTGAAAGATGAATGTCTGGTAACTCTAAGCTCTATGTACCCTGTACTTATTTGAACATCATTTTATTCATCGTCCGATATGACTTAATGTTGGAGGTTTTCTCTTATCCTGAAAGATGAATGTCTGGTAACTCTAAGCTCTATGTACCCTGTACTTATTTGAACATCATTTTATTCATCGTCCGATATGACTTAACGTTGGAGGTTTTCTCTTATCCTGAAAGATGAATGTCTGGTAACTCTAAGCTCTATGTACCATGTACTTATTTGAACATCATTTTATTCATCGTCCGATATGACTTAACAATGGAGATTTTCTCTTATCTTGAAAGATGAATGTCTGGTAACTCTAAGCTCTATGTACCCTGTACTTATTTGAACATCATTTCATTCATCGTCCGATATGACTTAACGTTGGAGGTTTTCTCTTATCCTGAAAGATGAATGTCTAGTAACTCTAAGCTCTATGTACCATGTACTTATTTGAACATCATTTTATTCATCGTCCGATATGACTTAACAATGGAGATTTTGTCTTATCTTGAAAGATGAATGTCTGGTAACTCTAAGCTCTATGTACCCTGTACTTATTTGAACATCATTTCATTCATCGTCCGATATGACTTAACGTTGGAGGTTTTCTCTTATCCTGAAAGATGAATGTCTAGTAACTCTAAGCTCTATGTATCATGTACTTATTTGAACATCATTTTATTCATCGTCCGATATGACTTAACAATGGAGATTTTCTCTTATCTTGAAAGATGAATGTCTGGTAACTCTAAGCTCTATGTACCCTGTACTTATTTGAACATCATTTCATTCATCGTCCGATATGACTTAACGTTGGAGATTTTCTCTTATCTTGAAAGATGAATGTCTGGTAACTCTAAGCTCTATGTACGCTGTACTTATTGGAACATCATTTCATTCATCGTCTGATATGACTTAACGTTGGAGGTTTTCTCTTATCCTGAAAGATGAATGTCTGGTAACTCTAAGCTCTATGTACCCTGTACTTATTTGAACATCATTTCATTCATCGTCCGATATGACTTAACGTTGGAGGTTTTCTCTTATCCTGAAAGATGAATGTCTGGTAACTCTAAGCTCTATGTACCCTGTACTCATTTGAGCATCATTTCATTCATCGTCCGATATGACTTAACGTTGGAGGTTTTCTCTTATCCTGAAGGATGAATGTCTGGTAGCTCTAAGCTCTATGTACTCTGTACTTATTTGAACATCATTTCATTCATCGTCCGATATGACTTAACGTTGGAGGTTTTCTCTTATCCTGAAGGATGAATGACTGATACTTGTAAGCTCTATGTACCCTGTACTCATTTGAGCATCATTTCATTCATCGTCCGATATGACTTAACGTTGGAGGTTTTCTCTTATCCTGAAGGATGAATGACTGATACTTGTAAGCTCTATGTACCCTGTAGTTATTTGAACATCATTTCGTTCATCGTCCGATATGACTTAACGTTGGAGGTTTTCTCTTATCCTGAAGGATGAATGACCGATACTTGTAAGCTCTATGTACCCTGTAGTTATTTGAACATCATTTCGTTCATCGTACGATATGACTTAACGTTGGAGGTTTTCTCTTATCCTGAAAGATGAATGTCTGGTAACTCTAAGCTCTATGTACCCTGTACTTATTTGCACATCATTTCATTCATCGTCCGATATGACTTAACGTTGGAGGTTTTCTCTTATCCTGAAAGATGAATGTCTGGTAACTCTAAGCTCTATGTACTCGGTACTTATTTGAACATCATTTCATTCATCGTCCGATATGACTTAACGTTGGAGGTTTTCTCTTATCCTGAAGGACGAATGTCTGATAACTGTAAGCTCTATGTACCCTGTACTTATTTGTACATCATTTCATTCATCGTCCGATATGACTTAACGTTGGAGGTTTTCTCTTATCCTGGAGGACGAATGTCTGATAACTGTAAGCTCTATGTAACCTGTACTCATTTGAACATCATTTCATTCATCGTCTGATATGACTTAACGTTGGAGGTTTTCTCTTATCCTGAAGGACGAATGTCTGATAACTGTAAGCTCTATGTAACCTGTACTCATTTGAACATCATTTCATTCATCGTCCGATATGACTTAACGTTGGAGGTTTTCTCTTATCCTGAAGGACGAATGTCTGATAACTGTAAGCTCTATGTAACCTGTACTCATTTGAACATCATTTCATTCATCGTCTGATATGACTTAACGTTGGAGGTTTTCTCTTATCCTGAAGGACGAATGTCTGATAACTGTAAGCTCTATGTAACCTGTACTCATTTGAACATCATTTCACTCATCGTCCGATATGACTTAACGTTGGAGGTTTTCTCTTATCCTGAAAGATGAATGGTAACTCTAAGCTCTATGTACCCTGTACTCATTTGAACATCATTTCACTCATCGTCTGATATGACTTAACGTTGGAGGTTTTCTCTTATCCTGAAGGACGAATGTCTGATAACTGTAAGCTCTATGTAACCTGTACTCATTTGAACATCATTTCATTCATCGTCCGATATGACTTAACGTTGGAGGTTTTCTCTTATCCTGAAAGATGAATGGTAACTCTAAGCTCTATGTACCCTGTACTCATTTGAACATCATTTCACTCATCGTCTGATATGACTTAACGTTGGAGGTTTTCTCTTATCCTGAAGGACGAATGTCTGATAACTGTAAGCTCTATGTACCCTGTACTTATTTGAACATCATTTCATTCATCGTCCGATATAACGTTGGAGGTTTTCTCTTATCCTGAAAGACGAATGTCTGATAACTGTAAGCTCTATGTACCCTGTACTCATTTGAACATCATTTCATTCATCGTCCGATATGACTTAACGTTGGAGGTTTTCTCTTATCCTGAAAGATGAATGGTAACTCTAAGCTCTATGTACCCTGTACTCATTTGAACATCATTTCACTCATCGTCCGATATGACTTAACGTTGGAGGTTTTCCCTTATCCCGAAAGATGAATGTCTGATAACTCTAAGCTCTATGTACCCTGTACTCATTTGAACATCATTTCACTCATCGTCCGATATGACTTAACGTTGGAGGTTTTCTCTTATCCTGAAAGATGAATGTCTGGTAACTCTAAGCTCTATGTACCATGTACTTATTTGAACATCATTTTATTCATCGTCCGATATGACTTAACAATGGAGATTTTCTCTTATCTTGAAAGATGAATGTCTGGTAACTCTAAGCTCTATGTACCCTGTACTTATTTGCACATCATTTCATTCATCGTCCGATATGACTTAACGTTGGAGGTTTTCTCTTATCCTGAAAGATGAATGTCTGGTAACTCTAAGCTCTATGTACTCGGTACTTATTTGAACATCATTTCATTCATCGTCCGATATGACTTAACGTTGGAGGTTTTCTCTTATCCTGAAGGACGAATGTCTGATAACTGTAAGCTCTATGTACCCTGTACTTATTTGTACATCATTTCATTCATCGTCCGATATGACTTAACGTTGGAGGTTTTCTCTTATCCTGAGGGACGAATGTCTGATAACTGTAAGCTCTATGTAACCTGTACTCATTTGAACATCATTTCATTCATCGTCTGATATGACTTAGCGTTGGAGGTTTTCTCTTATCCTGAAGGACGAATGTCTGATAACTGTAAGCTCTATGTAACCTGTACTCATTTGAACATCATTTTATTCATCGTCTGATATGACTTAACGTTGGAGGTTTTCTCTTATCCTGAAGGACGAATGTCTGATAACTGTAAGCTCTATGTAACCTGTACTCATTTGAACATCATTTCATTCATCGTCTGATATGACTTAACGTTGGAGGTTTTCTCTTATCCTGAAGGACGAATGTCTGATAACTGTAAGCTCTATGTAACCTGTACTCATTTGAACATCATTTCACTCATCGTCCGATATGACTTAACGTTGGAGGTTTTCTCTTATCCTGAAAGATGAATGGTAACTCTAAGCTCTATGTACCCTGTACTCATTTGAACATCATTTCACTCATCGTCTGATATGACTTAACGTTGGAGGTTTTCTCTTATCCTGAAGGACGAATGTCTGATAACTGTAAGCTCTATGTAACCTGTACTCATTTGAACATCATTTCATTCATCGTCCGATATGACTTAACGTTGGAGGTTTTCTCTTATCCTGAAAGATGAATGTCTGGTAACTCTAAGCTCTATGTACCCTGTACTCATTTGAACATCATTTCACTCATCGTCTGATATGACTTAACGTTGGAGGTTTTCTCTTATCCTGAAGGACGAATGTCTGATAACTGTAAGCTCTATGTATCCTGTACTCATTTGAACATCATTTCATTCATCGTCCGATATGACTTAACGTTGGAGGTTTTCTCTTATCCTGAAAGATGAATGTCTGGTAACTCTAAGCTCTATGTACCCTGTACTCATTTGAACATCATTTCACTCATCGTCTGATATGACTTAACGTTGGAGGTTTTCTCTTATCCTGAAGGACGAATGTCTGATAACTGTAAGCTCTATGTACCCTGTACTCATTTGAACATCATTTCATTCATCGTCCGATATGACTTAACGTTGGAGGTTTTCTCTTATCCTGAAAGATGAATGTCTGGTAACTCTAAGCTCTATGTACCCTGTACTCATTTGAACATCATTTCACTCATCGTCTGATATGACTTAACGTTGGAGGTTTTCTCTTATCCTGAAGGACGAATGTCTGATAACTGTAAGCTCTATGTACCCTGTACTCATTTGAACATCATTTCATTCATCGTCCGATATGACTTAACGTTGGAGGTTTTCTCTTATCCTGAAAGATGAATGGTAACTCTAAGCTCTATGTACCCTGTACTCATTTGAACATCATTTCATTCATCGTCCGATATAACGTTGGAGGTTTTCTCTTATCCTGAAAGACGAATGTCTGATAACTGTAAGCTCTATGTACCCTGTACTTATTTGAACATCATTTCATTCATCGTCCGATATGACTTAACGTTGGAGGTTTTCTCTTATCCTGAAAGATGAATGTCTAGTAACTCTAAGCTCTATGTATCATGTACTTATTTGAACATCATTTTATTCATCGTCCGATATGACTTAACAATGGAGATTTTCTCTTATCTTGAAAGATGAATGTCTGGTAACTCTAAGCTCTATGTACCCTGTACTTATTTGAACATCATTTCATTCATCGTCCGATATGACTTAACGTTGGAGATTTTCTCTTATCTTGAAAGATGAATGTCTGGTAACTCTAAGCTCTATGTACGCTGTACTTATTGGAACATCATTTCATTCATCGTCTGATATGACTTAACGTTGGAGGTTTTCTCTTATCCTGAAAGATGAATGTCTGGTAACTCTAAGCTCTATGTACCCTGTACTTATTTGAACATCATTTCATTCATCGTCCGATATGACTTAACGTTGGAGGTTTTCTCTTATCCTGAAAGATGAATGTCTGGTAACTCAAAGCTCTATGTACCCTGTACTCATTTGAGCATCATTTCATTCATCGTCCGATATGACTTAACGTTGGAGGTTTTCTCTTATCCTGAAGGATGAATGACTGATACTTGTAAGCTCTATGTACCCTGTACTCATTTGAGCATCATTTCATTCATCGTCCGATATGACTTAACGTTGGAGGTTTTCTCTTATCCTGAAGGATGAATGACTGATACTTGTAAGCTCTATGTACCCTGTAGTTATTTGAACATCATTTCGTTCATCGTCCGATATGACTTAACGTTGGAGGTTTTCTCTTATCCTGAAGGATGAATGACCGATACTTGTAAGCTCTATGTACCCTGTAGTTATTTGAACATCATTTCGTTCATCGTGCGATATGACTTAACGTTGGAGGTTTTCTCTTATCCTGAAAGATGAATGTCTGGTAACTCTAAGCTCTATGTACCCTGTACTTATTTGCACATCATTTCATTCATCGTCCGATATGACTTAACGTTGGAGGTTTTCTCTTATCCTGAAAGATGAATGTCTGGTAACTCTAAGCTCTATGTACTCGGTACTTATTTGAACATCATTTCATTCATCGTCCGATATGACTTAACGTTGGAGGTTTTCTCTTATCCTGAAGGACGAATGTCTGATAACTGTAAGCTCTATGTACCCTGTACTTATTTGTACATCATTTCATTCATCGTCCGATATGACTTAACGTTGGAGGTTTTCTCTTATCCTGAAGGACGAATGTCTGATAACTGTAAGCTCTATGTAACCTGTACTCATTTGAACATCATTTCATTCATCGTCTGATATGACTTAACGTTGGAGGTTTTCTCTTATCCTGAAGGACGAATGTCTGATAACTGTAAGCTCTATGTAACCTGTACTCATTTGAACATCATTTCATTCATCGTCCGATATGACTTAACGTTGGAGGTTTTCTCTTATCCTGAAGGACGAATGTCTGATAACTGTAAGCTCTATGTAACCTGTACTCATTTGAACATCATTTCATTCATCGTCTGATATGACTTAACGTTGGAGGTTTTCTCTTATCCTGAAGGACGAATGTCTGATAACTGTAAGCTCTATGTAACCTGTACTCATTTGAACATCATTTCACTCATCGTCCGATATGACTTAACGTTGGAGGTTTTCTCTTATCCTGAAAGATGAATGGTAACTCTAAGCTCTATGTACCCTGTACTCATTTGAACATCATTTCACTCATCGTCTGATATGACTTAACGTTGGAGGTTTTCTCTTATCCTGAAGGACGAATGTCTGATAACTGTAAGCTCTATGTAACCTGTACTCATTTGAACATCACTTCATTCATCGTCCGATATGACTTAACGTTGGAGGTTTTCTCTTATCCTGAAAGATGAATGTCTGGTAACTCTAAGCTCTATGTACCCTGTACTTATTTGAACATCATTTCATTCATCGTCCGATATGACAACGTTGGAGGTTTTCTCTTATCCTAAAAGATGAATGTCTGGTAACTCTAAGCTCTATGTACCCTGTACTTATTTGAACATCATTTCATTCATCGTCCGATATGACTTAACGTTGGAGGTTTTCTCTTATCCTAAAAGATGAATGTCTGGTAACTCTAAGCTCTATGTACCCTGTACTTATTTGAACATCATTTCATTCGTCGTCCGATATGACTTAACGTTGGAGGTTTTCTCTTATCCTAAAAGATGAATGTCTGGTAACTCTAAGCTCTATGTACCCTGTACTTATTTGAACATCATTTCATTCGTCGTCCGATATGACTTAACGTTGGAGGTTTCCTCTTATCCTAAAAGATGAATGTCTGGTAAATCTAAGCTCTATGTACCCTGTACTTATTTGAACATCATTTCATTCATCGTCCGATATGACTTAACGTTGGAGATTTTCTCTTATCCTGATAGATGAATGTCTGGTAACTCTAAGCTCTATGTAGGCTGTACTCATTTGAACATCATTTCATTCATCGTCCGATATGACTTAACGTTGGAGATTTTCTCTTATCCTAAAAGATGAATGTCTGGTAACTCTAAACTCTATGTACCCTGTACTTATTTGAACATCATTTCATTCATCGTCCGATATGACTTAACGTTGAAGATTTTCTCTTATCCTGTAAGATGAATGTCTGGTAACTCTAAGCTCTATGTACCCTGTACTTATTTGAACATCATTTCATTCATCGTCCGATATGACTTAACGTTGGAGGTTTTCTCTTATCCTGAAAGATGAATGTCTAGTACATCTAAGCTCTATGTACCCTGTACTCATTTGAACACCATTTCATTCATCGTCCGATATGACTTACCGTTGGAGATCTTCTCTTATCCTGAAAGATGAATGTCTGGTAACTCTAAGCTCTATGTACCCTGTACTTATTTGAACATCATTTCATACATCGTCCGATATCACTTAACGTTGGAGGGTTTCTCTTATCCTGAAAGATGAATGTCTAGTAAATCTAAGCTCTAGGTACCCTTTACTCATTTGAACCTCATTTCATTCATCGTCCGATATGACTTAACGTTGGAGGTTTTCTCTTATCCTGAAAGATGAATGTCTGGTAACTCTAAGCTCTGTGTACCCTGTACTCATTTGAAAATCATTTCATTCATCGTCTGATATAACTTAACGTTGGAGGTTTTCTCTTACTCTGAAAGATGAATGTCCGATAACGCTAAGCTCTATGTACCCTGTACTTATTTGAACATCATTTCATTCATCGTCCGATATGACTTAACGTTGGAGGTTATGTCTTATCCTAAAAGATGAATGACCGATAACTCTAAGCTCTGTGTACCCTGCACTTATTTGAACATCATTTCATTCATCGTCCGATGTGACTTAACGTTGGAGGTTTTCTCTTATCCTGAAAGATGAATGTCTGGTAACTCTGAGCTCTATGAATCCTGTACTTATTTGAACATCATTTCATTCATCATCCGATATGACTTAACGTTGGAGGTTTTCTCTTATCCTGAAAGATGAATGTCTGGTAACTCTAAGCTCTATGTACTCTGTACTTATTTGAACATCATTTCATTCATCGTCCGATATGACTTAACATTGGAGGTTTTCTCTTATCCTGAAAGATGAATGTCTGGTAACTCTAAGCTCTATGTACCCTGTACTTATTTGAACATCATTTCATTCATCGTCCCATATGACTTAACGTTGGAGGTTTTCTCTTATCCTGAAAGATGAATGTCTAGTAACTCTAAGCTCTATGTACCCTGTACTTATTTGAACATCATTTCATTCATCGTCCGATATGACTTAACGTTGGAGGTTTTCTCTTATCCTGAAAGATGAATGTCTGAATACTCTAAGCTCTATGTACCCTGTACTTATTTGAACATCATTTCATTCATCGTCCGATATGACTTAACGTTGGAGGTTTTCTCTTATCCTGAAAGATGAATGTCTGGTAACTCTAAGCTCTATGTACTCTGTACTTATTTGAACATCATTTCATTCATCGTCCGATATGACTTAACGTTGGAGGTTTTCTCTTATCCTGAAAGATGAATGTCTGGTAACTCTAAGCTCTATGTACCCTGTACTTATTTGAACATCATTTTATTCATCGTCCGATATGACTTAATGTTGGAGGTTTTCTCTTATCCTGAAAGATGAATGTCTGGTAACTCTAAGCTCTATGTACTCGGTACTTATTTGAACATCATTTCATTCATCGTCCGATATGACTTAACGTTGGAGGTTTTCTCTTATCCTGAAAGATGAATGTCTGGTAACTCTAAGCTCTATGTACCCTGTACTTATTTGAACATTATTTTATTCATCGTCCGATATGACTTAACGTTGGAGGTTTTCTCTTATCCTGAAAGATGAATGTCTGGTAACTCTAAGCTCTATGTACCATGTACTTATTTGAACATCATTTTATTCATCGTCCGATATGACTTAACAATGGAGATTTTCTCTTATCTTGAAAGATGAATGTCTGGTAACTCTAAGCTCTATGTACCCTGTACTTATTTGAACATCATTTCATTCATCGTCCGATATGACTTAACGTTGGAGGTTTTCTCTTATCCTGAAAGATGAATGTCTAGTAACTCTAAGCTCTATGTACCATGTACTTATTTGAACATCATTTTATTCATCGTCCGATATGACTTAACAATGGAGATTTTGTCTTATCTTGAAAGATGAATGTCTGGTAACTCTAAGCTCTATGTACCCTGTACTTATTTGAACATCATTTCATTCATCGTCCGATATGACTTAACGTTGGAGGTTTTCTCTTATCCTGAAAGATGAATGTCTAGTAACTCTAAGCTCTATGTATCATGTACTTATTTGAACATCATTTTATTCATCGTCCGATATGACTTAACAATGGAGATTTTCTCTTATCTTGAAAGATGAATGTCTGGTAACTCTAAGCTCTATGTACCCTGTACTTATTTGAACATCATTTCATTCATCGTCCGATATGACTTAACGTTGGAGATTTTCTCTTATCTTGAAAGATGAATGTCTGGTAACTCTAAGCTCTATGTACGCTGTACTTATTGGAACATCATTTCATTCATCGTCTGATATGACTTAACGTTGGAGGTTTTCTCTTATCCTGAAAGATGAATGTCTGGTAACTCTAAGCTCTATGTACCCTGTACTTATTTGAACATCATTTCATTCATCGTCCGATATGACTTAACGTTGGAGGTTTTCTCTTATCCTGAAAGATGAATGTCTGGTAACTCTAAGCTCTATGTACCCTGTACTCATTTGAGCATCATTTCATTCATCGTCCGATATGACTTAACGTTGGAGGTTTTCTCTTATCCTGAAGGATGAATGTCTGGTAGCTCTAAGCTCTATGTACTCTGTACTTATTTGAACATCATTTCATTCATCGTCCGATATGACTTAACGTTGGAGGTTTTCTCTTATCCTGAAGGATGAATGACTGATACTTGTAAGCTCTATGTACCCTGTACTCATTTGAGCATCATTTCATTCATCGTCCGATATGACTTAACGTTGGAGGTTTTCTCTTATCCTGAAGGATGAATGACTGATACTTGTAAGCTCTATGTACCCTGTAGTTATTTGAACATCATTTCGTTCATCGTCCGATATGACTTAACGTTGGAGGTTTTCTCTTATCCTGAAGGATGAATGTCTGGTAACTCTAAGCTCTATGTACTCTGTACTTATTTGAACATCATTTCGTTCATCGTACGATATGACTTAACGTTGGAGGTTTTCTCTTATCCTGAAAGATGAATGTCTGGTAACTCTAAGCTCTATGTACCCTGTACTTATTTGCACATCATTTCATTCATCGTCCGATATGACTTAACGTTGGAGGTTTTCTCTTATCCTGAAAGATGAATGTCTGGTAACTCTAAGCTCTATGTACTCGGTACTTATTTGAACATCATTTCATGCATCGTCCGATATGACTTAACGTTGGAGGTTTTCTCTTATCCTGAAGGACGAATGTCTGATAACTGTAAGCTCTATGTACCCTGTACTTATTTGTACATCATTTCATTCATCGTCCGATATGACTTAACGTTGGAGGTTTTCTCTTATCCTGGAGGACGAATGTCTGATAACTGTAAGCTCTATGTAACCTGTACTCATTTGAACATCATTTCATTCATCGTCTGATATGACTTAACGTTGGAGGTTTTCTCTTATCCTGAAGGACGAATGTCTGATAACTGTAAGCTCTATGTAACCTGTACTCATTTGAACATCATTTCATTCATCGTCCGATATGACTTAACGTTGGAGGTTTTCTCTTATCCTGAAGGACGAATGTCTGATAACTGTAAGCTCTATGTAACCTGTACTCATTTGAACATCATTTCATTCATCGTCTGATATGACTTAACGTTGGAGGTTTTCTCTTATCCTGAAGGACGAATGTCTGATAACTGTAAGCTCTATGTAACCTGTACTCATTTGAACATCATTTCACTCATCGTCCGATATGACTTAACGTTGGAGGTTTTCTCTTATCCTGAAAGATGAATGGTAACTCTAAGCTCTATGTACCCTGTACTCATTTGAACATCATTTCACTCATCGTCTGATATGACTTAACGTTGGAGGTTTTCTCTTATCCTGAAGGACGAATGTCTGATAACTGTAAGCTCTATGTAACCTGTACTCATTTGAACATCATTTCATTCATCGTCCGATATGACTTAACGTTGGAGGTTTTCTCTTATCCTGAAAGATGAATGGTAACTCTAAGCTCTATGTACCCTGTACTCATTTGAACATCATTTCACTCATCGTCTGATATGACTTAACGTTGGAGGTTTTCTCTTATCCTGAAGGACGAATGTCTGATAACTGTAAGCTCTATGTACCCTGTACTTATTTGAACATCATTTCATTCATCGTCCGATATAACGTTGGAGGTTTTCTCTTATCCTGAAAGACGAATGTCTGATAACTGTAAGCTCTATGTACCCTGTACTCATTTGAACATCATTTCATTCATCGTCCGATATGACTTAACGTTGGAGGTTTTCTCTTATCCTGAAAGATGAATGGTAACTCTAAGCTCTATGTACCCTGTACTCATTTGAACATCATTTCACTCATCGTCCGATATGACTTAACGTTGGAGGTTTTCCCTTATCCCGAAAGATGAATGTCTGATAACTCTAAGCTCTATGTACCCTGTACTCATTTGAACATCATTTCACTCATCGTCCGATATGACTTAACGTTGGAGGTTTTCTCTTATCCTGAAAGATGAATGTCTGGTAACTCTAAGCTCTATGTACCATGTACTTATTTGAACATCATTTTATTCATCGTCCGATATGACTTAACAATGGAGATTTTCTCTTATCTTGAAAGATGAATGTCTGGTAACTCTAAGCTCTATGTACCCTGTACTTATTTGCACATCATTTCATTCATCGTCCGATATGACTTAACGTTGGAGGTTTTCTCTTATCCTGAAAGATGAATGTCTGGTAACTCTAAGCTCTATGTACTCGGTACTTATTTGAACATCATTTCATTCATCGTCCGATATGACTTAACGTTGGAGGTTTTCTCTTATCCTGAAGGACGAATGTCTGATAACTGTAAGCTCTATGTACCCTGTACTTATTTGTACATCATTTCATTCATCGTCCGATATGACTTAACGTTGGAGGTTTTCTCTTATCCTGAGGGACGAATGTCTGATAACTGTAAGCTCTATGTAACCTGTACTCATTTGAACATCATTTCATTCATCGTCTGATATGACTTAGCGTTGGAGGTTTTCTCTTATCCTGAAGGACGAATGTCTGATAACTGTAAGCTCTATGTAACCTGTACTCATTTGAACATCATTTTATTCATCGTCCGATATGACTTAACGTTGGAGGTTTTCTCTTATCCTGAAGGACGAATGTCTGATAACTGTAAGCTCTATGTAACCTGTACTCATTTGAACATCATTTCATTCATCGTCTGATATGACTTAACGTTGGAGGTTTTCTCTTATCCTGAAGGACGAATGTCTGATAACTGTAAGCTCTATGTAACCTGTACTCATTTGAACATCATTTCACTCATCGTCCGATATGACTTAACGTTGGAGGTTTTCTCTTATCCTGAAAGATGAATGGTAACTCTAAGCTCTATGTACCCTGTACTCATTTGAACATCATTTCACTCATCGTCTGATATGACTTAACGTTGGAGGTTTTCTCTTATCCTGAAGGACGAATGTCTGATAACTGTAAGCTCTATGTAACCTGTACTCATTTGAACATCATTTCATTCATCGTCCGATATGACTTAACGTTGGAGGTTTTCTCTTATCCTGAAAGATGAATGTCTGGTAACTCTAAGCTCTATGTACCCTGTACTCATTTGAACATCATTTCACTCATCGTCTGATATGACTTAACGTTGGAGGTTTTCTCTTATCCTGAAGGACGAATGTCTGATAACTGTAAGCTCTATGTACCCTGTACTCATTTGAACA
Source organism: Mantis religiosa (assembly GCA_030765055.1). Lineage (NCBI taxonomy): Eukaryota > Metazoa > Arthropoda > Insecta > Mantodea > Mantidae > Mantis > Mantis religiosa. Next base: position 4,365,797 of record CM060953.1, on the reverse strand, counting down.
TCATTTCATTCATCGTCCGATATGACTTAACGTTGGAGGTTTTCTCTTATCCTGAAAGATGAATGTCTGGTAACTCTAAGCTCTATGTACCCTGTACTCATTTGAACATCATTTCACTCATCGTCTGATATGACTTAACGTTGGAGGTTTTCTCTTATCCTGAAGGACGAATGTCTGATAACTGTAAGCTCTATGTACCCTGTACTCATTTGAACATCATTTCATTCATCGTCCGATATGACTTAACGTTGGAGGTTTTCTCTTATCCTGAAAGATGAATGTCTGGTAACTCTAAGCTCTATGTACCCTGTACTCATTTGAACATCATTTCACTCATCGTCTGATATGACTTAACGTTGGAGGTTTTCTCTTATCCTGAAGGACGAATGTCTGATAACTGTAAGCTCTATGTACCCTGTACTCATTTGAACATCATTTCATTCATCGTCCGATATGACTTAACGTTGGAGGTTTTCTCTTATCCTGAAAGATGAATGGTAACTCTAAGCTCTATGTACCCTGTACTCATTTGAACATCATTTCATTCATCGTCCGATATAACGTTGGAGGTTTTCTTTTATCCTGAAAGACGAATGTCTGATAACTGTAAGCTCTATGTACCCTGTACTCATTTGAACATCATTTCATTCATCGTCCGATATGACTTAACGTTGGAGGTTTTCTCTTATCCTGAAAGATGAATGGTAACTCTAAGCTCTATGTACCCTGTACTCATTTGAACATCATTTCACTCATCGTCCGATATGACTTAACGTTGGAGGTTTTCCCTTATCCCGAAAGATGAATGTCTGATAACTCTAAGCTCTATGTACCCTGTACTCATTTGAACATCATTTCACTCATCGTCCGATATGACTTAACGTTGGAGGTTTTCTCTTATCCTGAAAGATGAATGGTAACTCTAAGCTCTGTGTAACTAGCCAGTAGGTTTCTTACAAATGCCTTGGGTAAGGAATACAAGAAACTGAAAGCGATGCTACAAATGCTAATATTTTAACAAGATCACGTAGTGAAAGTTTTTCATGTCTTGGGGAACCACGAGCCGGAAGACGCCTGGCAAAAGGAGAACACTTGGTTATCCGATAATGATCCCACTTCTTCCAGAGAGACGCCGCTCGTCTAATTAAATTGTTCAAAAGATTTGAATATTCCTAAGATGGAAACTCTCGCAATGAGAATCCTCAAGCGTGTTCGTAGCGACCCCAGTTACGTCACATATTCCCTCTCTCGTATGTTTACAGCAGCATGTTGTAGCTCGAGGTAGACTACAGATTGTATATATTTATTTAGATGTTAAAATGGGAGTACAAAAGAAGATCATAGCACATAAATGTATATGAAAAAGAAGAATGACGCCCTATAAGAATACCCAGTTCAAGAGTGAGAGAGAATGACCTAAAATTGCTAGCGCCCTATTCGTCAGCACAAAGTTTCCGAATGAGAATCACGTGTACTTACTTCACTAGCGGTTTTAACATAAGTCCTTGGAACAAGTTTGTTGAGGTATTTGCATTAATTATCACATTTCCGTTGTCAGTAATTTTAAGATGGAATGCATGTGCACTAACAGGTATGTGCCAGGATAAGCTGCCAAAATGCAGGATTACCTTGAAACCGATGACCACACCTTCCAAATATGAGCCACTGATCTAACCAGATTAAAATGTATAGATATACCTCACTTTGGCGTGATATGGGGCAGAATTTCGTCATAGAAGATCGTAGGAAGCTTGTTGTACCTCTGGGAGGATGAGGAGAACAGAAGGATGGCGAGGGGTCTCTAACATTTCCAGGATAGAATAGTGCAAAAGTTACCCCGAGCCAAAACCAGGCAAAGCACCTGCCATCTGCCTAAGTGTGTCCTTGTGTAAAAGATAAACGTACGAGGGAGTGTCTAAAGTTTGAATTATCATCACTTATTAATGTGATAGAGAGTTTGTGTTTGTTAGTTGTTCTCTACGTAGTCAACATCCAGATGTATACGTTTTCCCAACGTTTCTTGACCTTCCGAATACTTTCATTGTAGAAGTCTGCAGAATTCGCTTTAAACAACTCATCCACTTCATTAATGACGTCATTTATGTTGTCAAATCGGAGACCACGCAACGGATTCTTCGTTTCCAGGAACAAGAATAAGTCACTTGGCGCGAGATCGGGCGAATAAGGCGAATGCTCTCAAAGCCACATTCGCTTGTTTTGTCAACTGTAACTTGAGATGAATGAGCTGGTGCATTGTCAGACAATGTTAATGACAGACGTTCTACTCCCGTAGGACCAAGGACCCGGGTCTCCTTCGACCAGGGAGTTATCGAGCTGTCCCAAAAATGGCGCCCGGTGTCTCCGTGGGCTTTCCATAGGACAAGACCTAGAGACTATCAAGCCTCCCCCCCCCCTCATCTTGTCCTGAGGACACAAGACGGGATGGAAATGGATACACCACTTACGCGCGCAAACTCCAAAGGGGAAGGCTACCGATAAGACCTCGGTAGGGCCGCCTGGTGATCTAGCACACCTTCTACTAGCTATGCTGGCTAGTGCGCGGGAATATTAATGGCTTCCCTCAACCCCGTCCGAAGACGTACCCGATCACCCACGGGTATCGGGAACCACTGCTCCCCTCGAGTCCAACCCAATCCGAACAACTCCCAATTAGGGAAGCGCTCGAATGTTCGGTCCGAGGTTCCTCTAGTAGCGTCAGATGTACTACGAGTGCTAGGGGTCCGCAGCGCCCGCACCACGGCAGCTGAAGGAAGATTGCAGTAGTATCTGCCAGTGATGGTTTGACACTTAGCAAGATCATCTGTAAGGATGACTCCACGACAGCCCCAGAAAACTGAAAGCAAGACCTTACCAACTGACTTTTCCACATTTGCCTTTTTGGGAGAGGGGAATCGCCATGTTCCCATCCCAAGCTCATGGTTTTAGTCTCTGGATCATACTGATAGATCCGGGATTCATCTAAGGTTACCGGAAGATAAAAGAATCATCTTCATCCTGCTCCAACAGCATCAACATCTGTCTTGAAAGGTAACGTCGTGTTTGCTTTTGGAAAGAGGTTAGCAAACGTGGAACTCACCGTGCAGACACCTTAGACATGTGCAGTTCGTCCACACACTACCATAAATAACATGTGTCCATTCATGATCATTTGTATGATTGCTCGTCTATCTTCCAGTATTAAACACTCCACGTTCTTCACTGTGACAGCTGACAGTCTACCAACTCTTGGCTCATCTGCCAGGGATATGTGCAGTTCGTCTACACACTACCTTAACTAAGATGTGTCTCATTCATGATCATTTGGATGATTGCTCGTCTGCCTTCCAGTATTAAACGCTCCACTTTCATCACTGTGACAGCTGACAGTCTACCAGCTCTTGGCTCATCTGTCAGGGATATGTGACCAGTTTGTCCACACACTACCATAATTAAGATGTGTCTCATTCATGATCATTTGGATGATTGCTCGTCTGCCTTCCAGTATTAAACGCTCCACTTTCATCACTGTGACAGCTGACAGTCTACCAGCTCTTGGCTCATCTGTCAGGGATATGTGACCAGTTTGTCCACACACTACCATAACTAAGATGTGTCTCATTCATGATCATTTGGATGATTGCTCGTCTGTCTTCCAGTATTAAACACTCCACTTTCTTCACTGTGACAGCTCACAGTCTACCAGCTCTTGGCTCATCTGTCAGGGACATGTGCAGTTCGTCCACACACTACCATAACTAAGATGTGTCTCATTCATGATCATTTGGATGATTGCTCGTCTATCTTCCAGTATTAAACATTCCACTTTCTTCACTGTGACAGCTGACCGTCTACCAGCTCTTGGCTCATCTCTCAGGGATATGTGCAGTTCGTCCACACACTACCATAACTAAGATGTGTCTCATTCATGATCATTTGGATGATTGCTCGTCTATCTTCCAGTATTAAACATTCCACTTTCTTCACTGTGACAGCTGACCGTCTACCAGCTCTTGGCTCAACTCTCAGGGATATGTGCAGTTCGTCCACACACTACCATAACTAAGATGTGTCTCATTCATGATCATTTGGATGATTGCTCGTCTATCTTCCAGTATTAAACACTCCACTTTCTTCACTGTGACAGCTGACAGTCTACCAGCTCTTGGCTCATCTGTCAGGGATATGTGCAGTTCGTCCACACACTACCATAACTAAGATGTGTCTCATTCATGATCATTTGGATGATTGCTCGTCTATCTTCCAGTATTAAACATTCCACTTTCTTCACTGTGACAGCTGACGGTCTACCAGCTCTTGGCTCATCTGTCAGGGATATGTGCAGTTCGTCCACACACTACCATAACTAAGATGTGTCTCATTCATGATCATTTGGATGATTACTCGTCTGTCTTCCAGTATTAAACACTCCACCTTCTTCACTGTGACATCTGACCGTCTACCAGCTCTTGGCTCATCTGTCAGGGATATGTGCAGTTTGTCCACACACTACCATAACTAAGATGTGTCTCATTCATGATCATTTGGATGATTACTCGTCTGTCTTCCAGTATTAAACACTCCACCTTCTTCACTGTGACAGCTGACGGTCTACCAGCTCTTGGCTCATCTGTCAGGGATATGTGCAGTTTGTCCACACACTACCATAACTAAGATATGTCTCATTCATGATCATTTGGATGATTACTCGTCTGTCTTCCAGTATTAAACACTCCACCTTCTTCACTGTGACATCTGACCGTCTACCAGCTCTTGGCTCATCTGTCAGGGATATTTGCAGTTCGTCCACACACTACCATAACTAAGATGTGTCTCATTCATGATCATTTGGATGATTGCTCGTCTATCTTCCAGTATTAAACATTCCACTTTCTTCACTGTGACAGCTGACCGTCTACCAGCTCTTGGCTCATCTGTCAGGGATATTTGCAGTTCGTCCACACACTACCATAACTAAGATGTGTCTCATTCATGATCATTTGGATGATTGCTCGTCTGTCTTCCAGTATTAAACACTCCACTTTCTTCACTGTGACAGCTGACAGTCTACCAGCTCTTGGCTCATCTGTCAGGGACATGTGCAGTTTGTCCACACACTACCATAACTAAGATGTGTCTCATTCATGATCATTTGGATGATTGCTCGTCTGTCTTCCAGTATTAAACACTCCACTTTCTTCACTGTGACATCTGACGGTCTACCAGCTCTTGGCTCATCTGTCAGGGATATGTGCGGTTCATCCACACACTACCATAACTAAGATGTGTCTCATTCATGATCATTTGGATGATTGCTCGTCTGTCTTCCAGTATTAAACATTCCACTTTCTTCACTGTGACATCTGACGGTCTACCAGCTCTTGGCTCATCTGTCAGGGATATGTGCAGTTCGTCCACACACTACCATAACTAAGATGTGTCTCATTCATGATCATTTGGATGATTGCTCGTCTGTCTTCCAGTATTAAACACTCCACTTTCTTCACTGTGACAGCTGACCGTCTACCAGCTCTTGGCTCATCTGTCAGGGACATGTGACCAGTTTGTCCACACACTACCATAACTAAGATGTGTCTCATTCATGATCATTTGTGTGATTACTCGTCTGTCTTCCAGTATTAAACACTCCACTTTCTTCACTGTGACAGCTGACGGTCTACCAGCTCTTGGCTCATCTGTCAGGGACATGTGCAGTTCGTCCACACACTACCATAACTAAGATGTGTCTCATTCATGATCATTTGTGTGATTACTCGTCTGTCTTCCAGTATTAAACACTCCACTTTCTTCACTGTGACAGCTGACGGTCTACCAGCTCTTGGCTCATCTGTCAGGGACATGTGCAGTTTGTCCACACACTACCATAACTAAGATGTGTCTCATTCATGATCATTTGGATGATTGCTCGTCTGTCTTCCAGTATTAAACACTCCACTTTCTTCACTGTGACAGCTGACGGTCTACCAGCTCTTGGCTCATCTGTCAGGGACATGTGCAGTTTGTCCACACACTACCATAACTAAGATGTGTCTCATTCATGATCATTTGGATGATTGCTCGTCTGTCTTCCAGTATTAAACACTCCACTTTCTTCACTGTGACAGCTGACGGTCTACCAGCTCTTGGCTCATCTGTCAGGAACATGTGCAGTTCGTCCACACACTACCATAACTAAGATGTGTCTCATTCATGATCATTTGTGTGATTACTCGTCTGTCTTCCAGTATTAAACACTCCACTTTCTTCACTGTGACAGCTGACGGTCTACCAGCTCTTGGCTCATCTGTCAGGGATATGTGTAGTTCGTCCACACACTACCATAACTAAGATGTGTCTCATTCATGATCATTTGGATGATTGCTCGTCTGTCTTCCAGTATTAAACACTCCACCTTCTTCACTGTGACAGCTGACGGTCTACCAGCTCTTGGCTCATCTGTCAGGGATATGTGCAGTTTGTCCACACACTACCATAACTAAGATATGTCTCATTCATGATCATTTGGATGATTACTCGTCTGTCTTCCAGTATTAAACACTCCACCTTCTTCACTGTGACATCTGACCGTCTACCAGCTCTTGGCTCATCTGTCAGGGATATTTGCAGTTCGTCCACACACTACCATAACTAAGATGTGTCTCATTCATGATCATTTGGATGATTACTCGTCTATCTTCCAGTATTAAACATTCCACTTTCTTCACTGTGACAGCTGACCGTCTACCAGCTCTTGGCTCATCTGTCAGGGATATTTGCAGTTCGTCCACACACTACCATAACTAAGATGTGTCTCATTCATGATCATTTGGATGATTGCTCGTCTATCTTCCAGTATTAAACATTCCACTTTCTTCACTGTGACAGCTGACCGTCTACCAGCTCTTGGCTCATCTGTCAGGGATATTTGCAGTTCGTCCACACACTACCATAACTAAGATGTGTCTCATTCATGATCATTTGGATGATTGCTCGTCTGTCTTCCAGTATTAAACACTCCACTTTCTTCACTGTGACAGCTGACAGTCTACCAGCTCTTGGCTCATCTGTCAGGGACATGTGCAGTTTGTCCACACACTACCATAACTAAGATGTGTCTCATTCATGATCATTTGGATGATTGCTCGTCTGTCTTCCAGTATTAAACACTCCACTTTCTTCACTGTGACATCTGACGGTCTACCAGCTCTTGGCTCATCTGTCAGGGATATGTGCGGTTCATCCACACACTACCATAACTAAGATGTGTCTCATTCATGATCATTTGGATGATTGCTCGTCTGTCTTCCAGTACTAAACACTCCACTTTCTTCACTGTGACAGCTGACGGTCTACCAGCTCTTGGCTCATCTGTCAGGGATATGTGCAGTTTGTCCACACACTACCATAACTAAGATGTGTCTCATTCATGATCATTTGGATGATTGCTCGTCTGTCTTCCAGTATTAAACATTCCACTTTCTTCACTGTGACATCTGACGGTCTACCAGCTCTTGGCTCATCTGTCAGGGATATGTGCAGTTTGTCCACACACTACCATAACTAAGATGTGTCTCATTCATGATCATTTGTATGGTTACTCGTCTGTCTTCCAGTATTAAACACTCCACTTTCTTCACTGTGACAGCTGACGGTCTACCAGCTCTTGGCTCATCTGTCAGGGATATGTGCAGTTTGTCCACACACTACCATAACTAAGATGTGTCTCATTCATGATCATTTGGATGATTGCTCGTCTGTCTTCCAGTATTAAACACTCCACTTTCTTCACTGTGACAGCTGACCGTCTACCAGCTCTTGGCTCATCTGTCAGGGACATGTGACCAGTTTGTCCACACACTACCATAACTAAGATGTGTCTCATTCATGATCATTTGTGTGATTACTCGTCTGTCTTCCAGTATTAAACACTCCACTTTCTTCACTGTGACAGCTGACGGTCTACCAGCTCTTGGCTCATCTGTCAGGGACATGTGCAGTTCGTCCACACACTACCATAACTAAGATGTGTCTCATTCATGATCATTTGTGTGATTACTCGTCTGTCTTCCAGTATTAAACACTCCACTTTCTTCACTGTGACAGCTGACGGTCTACCAGCTCTTGGCTCATCTGTCAGGGATATGTGCAGTTTGTCCACACACTACCATAACTAAGATGTGTCTCATTCATGATCATTTGGATGATTGCTCGTCTGTCTTCCAGTATTAAACACTCCACTTTCTTCACTGTGACAGCTGACGGTCTACCAGCTCTTGGCTCATCTGTCAGGAACATGTGCAGTTCGTCCACACACTACCATAACTAAGATGTGTCTCATTCATGATCATTTGTGTGATTACTCGTCTGTCTTCCAGTATTAAACACTCCACTTTCTTCACTGTGACAGCTGACGGTCTACCAGCTCTTGGCTCATCTGTCAGGGATATGTGTAGTTCGTCCACACACTACCATAACTAAGATGTGTCTCATTCATGATCATTTGGATGATTGCTCGTCTGTCTTCCAGTATTAAACACTCCACTTTCTTCACTGTGACAGCTGACGGTCTACCAGCTCTTGGCTCATCTGTCAGGAACATGTGCATTTCGTCCACACACTACCATAACTAAGATATGTCTCATTCATGATCATTTGGATGATTGCTCGTCTGTCTTCCAGTATTAAACACTCCACTTTCTTCACTGTGACAGCTGACAGTCTACCAGCTCCTGGCTCATCTGTCAGGGACATGTGCAGTTTGTCCACACACTACCATAACTAAGATGTGTCTCATTCATGATCATTTGGATGATTGCTCGTCTGTCTTCCAGTATTAAACACTCCACTTTCTTCACTGTGACAGCTGACGGTCTACCAGCTCTTGGCTCATCTGTCAGGAACATGTGCATTTCGTCCACACACTACCATAACTAAGATATGTCTCATTCATGATCATTTGGATGATTGCTCGTCTGTCTTCCAGTATTAAACACTCCACTTTCTTCACTGTGACAGCTGACAGTCTACCAGCTCCTGGCTCATCTGTCAGGGACATGTGCAGTTTGTCCACACACTACCATAACTAAGATGTGTCTCATTCATGATCATTTGGATGATTGCTCGTCTGTCTTCCAGTATTAAACACTCCACTTTCTTCACTGTGACAGCTGACGGTCTACCAGCTCTTGGCTCATCTGTCAGGAACATGTGCATTTCGTCCACACACTACCATAACTAAGATATGTCTCATTCATGATCATTTGGATGATTGCTCGTCTGTCTTCCAGTATTAAACACTCCACTTTCTTCACTGTGACAGCTGACAGTCTACCAGCTCCTGGCTCATCTGTCAGGGACATGTGCAGTTTGTCCACACACTACCATAACTAAGATGTGTCTCATTCATGATCATTTGGATGATTGCTCGTCTGTCTTCCAGTATTAAACACTCCACTTTCTTCACTGTGACAGCTGACGGTCTACCAGCTCTTGGCTCATCTGTCAGGAACATGTGCAGTTCGTCCACACACTACCATAACTAAGATATGTCTCATTCATGATCATTTGGATGATTGCTCGTCTGTCTTCCAGTATTAAACACTCCACTTTCTTCACTGTGACAGCTGACAGTATACCAGCTCTTGGCTCATCTGTCAGGGATATGTGCAGTTCGTCCACACACTACCATAACTAAGATGTGTCTCATTCATAATCATTTGTGTGATTACTCGTCTGTCTTCCAGTATTAAACACTCCACTTTCTTCACTGTGACAGCTGACGGTCTACCAGCTCTTGGCTCATCTGTCAGGAACATGTGCAGTTCGTCCACACACTACCATAACTAAGATATGTCTCATTCATGATCATTTGGATGATTGCTCGTCTGTCTTCCAGTATTAAACACTACACTTTCTTCACTGTGACAGCTGACAGTCTACCAGCTCCTGGCTCATCTGTCAGGAACATGTGCAGTTCGTCCACACACTACCATAACTAAGATATGTCTCATTCATGATCATTTGGATGATTGCTCGTCTGTCTTCCAGTATTAAACACTCCACTTTCTTCACTGTGACAGCTGACGGTCTACCAGCTCCTGGCTCATCTGTCAGGGACATGTGCAGTTCATCCACACACTGCCATAACTAAGATGTGTCTCATTCATGATCATTTGGATGATTGCTCGTCTGTCTTCCAGTATTAAACACTCCACTTTCTTCACTGTGACAGCTGACCGTCTACCAGCTCTTGGCTCATCTGTCAGGGACATGTGACCAGTTTGTCCACACACTACCATAACTAAGATGTGTCTCATTCATGATCATTTGTGTGATTACTCGTCTGTCTTCCAGTATTAAACACTCCACTTTCTTCACTGTGACAGCTGACCGTCTACCAGCTCTTGGCTCATCTGTCAGGGACATGTGACCAGTTCGTCCACACACTACCATAACTAAGATGTGTCTCATTCATGATCATTTGTGTGATTACTCGTCTGTCTTCCAGTATTAAACACTCCACTTTCTTCACTGTGACAGCTGACGGTCTACCAGCTCTTGGCTCATCTGTCAGGGATATGTGTAGTTCGTCCACACACTACCATAACTAAGATGTGTCTCATTCATGATCATTTGGATGATTGCTCGTCTGTCTTCCAGTATTAAACACTCCACTTTCTTCACTGTGACAGCTGACAGTCTACCAGCTCTTGGCTCATCTGTCAGGGATATGTGCAGTTCGTCCACACACTACCATAACTAAGATATGTCTCATTCATGATCATTTGGATGATTGCTCGTCTGTCTTCCAGTATTAAACATTCCACTTTCTTCACTGTGACAGCTGACAGTCTACCAGCTCTTGGCTCATCTGTCAGGGACATGTGCAGTTTGTCCACACACTACCATAACTAAGATGTGTCTCATTCATGATCATTTGGATGATTGCTCGTCTGTCTTCCAGTATTAAACACTCCACTTTCTTCACTGTGACAGCTGACAGTCTACCAGCTCTTGGCTCATCTGTCAGGGATATGTGCGGTTCATGCACACACTACCATAACTAAGATGTGTCTCATTCATGATCATTTTGATGATTGCTCGTCTGTCTTCCAGTATTAAACATTCCACTTTCTTCACTGTGACATCTGACGGTCTACCAGCTCTTGGCTCATCTGTCAGGGATATGTGTAGTTCGTCCACACACTACCATAATTAAGATGTGTCTCATTCATGATCATTTGTGTGATTACTCGTCTGTCTTCCAGTATTAAACACTCCACTTTCTTCACTGTGACAGCTGACAGTCTACCAGCTCTTGGCTCATCTGTCAGGGATATGTGCAGTTCGTCCACACACTACCATAACTAAGATGTGTCTCATTCATGATCATTTGTGTGATTACTCGTCTGTCTTCCAGTATTAAACACTCCACTTTCTTCACTGTGACAGCTGACGGTCTACCAGCTCTTGGCTCATCTGTCAGGGATATGTGTAGTTCGTCCACACACTACCATAACTAAGATGTGTCTCATTCATGATCATTTGGATGATTGCTCGTCTGTCTTCCAGTATTAAACACTCCACTTTCTTCACTGTGACAGCTGACGGTCTACCAGCTCTTGGCTCATCTGTCAGGGACATGTGCAGTTCATCCACACACTACCATAACTAAGATGTGTCTCATTCATGATCATTTGTATGATTGCTCGTCTGTCTTCCAGTATTAAACACTCCACTTTCTTCACTGTGACAGCTGACGGTCTACCAGCTCTTGGCTCATCTGTCAGGGATATGTGTAGTTCGTCCACACACTACCATAACTAAGATGTGTCTCATTCATGATCATTTGGATGATTGCTCGTTTGTCTTCCAGTATTAAACACTCCACTTTCTTCACTGTGACAGCTGACAGTCTACCAGCTCTTGGCTCATCTGTCAGGGATATGTGCAGTTTGTCCACACACTACCATAACTAAGATGTGTCTCATTCATGATCATTTGTATGATTGCTCGTCTGTCTTCCAGTATTAAACACTCCACTTTCTTCACTGTGACAGCTGATGGACTAACAGCTCTTGGCTCATCTGTCAGGGACATGTGCAGTTTGTCCACACACTACCATAACTAAGATGTGTCTCATTCATGATCATTTGGATGATTACTCGTCTGTCTTCCAGTATTAAACACTCCACTTTCTTCACTGTGACAGCTGACGGTCTACCAACTCTTGGCTCATCTGTCAGGGACATGTGCAGTTTGTCCACACACTACCATAACTAAGATGTGTCTCATTCATGATCATTTGTATGATTGCTCGTCTGTCTTCCAGTATTAAACACTCCACTTTCTTCACTGTGACAGCTGACGGTCTACCAGCTCTTGGCTCATCTGTCAGGGACATGTGCAGTTCGTCCACACACTACCGTAACTAAGATGTGTCTCATTCATGATCATTTGGATGATTGCTCGTCTGTCTTCCAGTATTAAACACTCCACTTTCTTCAGTGTGACAGCTGACAGTCTACCAGCTCTTGGCTCATCTGTCAGGAACATGTGCAGTTCGTCCACACACTACCATAACTAAGATATGTCTCATTCATGATCATTTGGATGATTGCTCGTCTGTCTTCCAGTATTAAACACTCCACTTTCTTCACTGTGACAGCTGACGGTCTACCAGCTCTTGGCTCATCTGTCAGGGACATGTGCAGTTCGTCCACACACTACCATAACTAAGATGTGTCTCATTCATGATCATTTGGATGATTGCTCGTCTGTCTTCCAGTATTAAACACTCCACTTTCTTCACTGTGACAGCTGACGGTCTACCAGCTCTTGGCTCATCTGTCAGGGACATGTGCAGTTCGTCCACACACTACCATAACTAAGATGTGTCTCATTCATGATCATTTGGATGATTGCTCGTCTGTCTTCCAGTATTAAACACTCCACTTTCTTCACTGTGACAGCTGACCGTCTACCAGCTCTTGGCTCATCTGTCAGGGACATGTGCAGTTCGTCCACACACTACTATAACTAAGATGTGTCTCATTCATGATCATTTGGATGATTGCTCGTCTGTCTTCCAGTATTAAACACTCCACTTTCTTCACTGTGACAGCTGACCGTCTACCAGCTCTTGGCTCATCTGTCAGGGATATGTGCAGTTCGTCCACACACTACCATAACTAAGATGTGTCTCATTCATGATCATTTGGATGATTGCTCGTCTATCTTCCAGTATTAAACATTCCACTTTCTTCACTGTGACAGCTGACAGTCTACCAGATCTTGGCTCATCTGTCAGGGATATGTGCAGTTCGTCCACACACTACCATAACTAAGATGTGTCTCATTCATGATCATTTGGATGATTGCTCGTCTATCTTCCAGTATTAAACATTCCACTTTCTTCACTGTGACAGCTGACAGTCTACCAGATCTTGACTCATCTGTCAGGGACATGTGACCAGTTTGAAAATTCCTTTTCTACCTCACAATAGTGTCATACGATGGGCAATCATTTCCATAAACAGCCGTCATCTTATCATGGATTTCGCCCTTCAAATGCAGGAACTTGATCACACTACGAGCCTCAATTTTCTCATCTTACACCTCAGTCACTTCTGGCACTCGCTGTAAAAGGACAAAAGGACTCAAATCACTGGAGGTACCAACATTATGTCCCGAAGAATCAATAATGACACTGACAAATGTGCATTACTGTAGCTTAATAACTACCGGGTGATACTTATTATGATACGCCCTCGTAAACCTAAATACGCACCACACTTACAATTGTCTGAACAATAAATGCAACAATGGAACCTTACTTAATAACAGATAAGCGGTATTACGTCACCATTCGTACTCCATGCCCTCTACGAAACCTCACAGTGGGAAATCATCTGTGTTACAGTTCTGTAAGGGGAAGAAACGTGAAGGTATAGTGATTACGTTTTCTTTTTTCTTTCTTTTTTTTTAATTTACGTTATATAGGGCGATGAATGAAATAGGTGAAGTTATGTTCAAATGAGTCTATGGTCCATATAACTTATGAAAAATGTTTCCAAAAGTTCTGCCTTTCTAAAAAATGACCGTACATTTTTTTTATTAAAATGCCATATCTTTAACATATTTTAACCTCAAATGAAATTGACTTCTTGAGTGTTCTTGGACATGTTATTAACATTACAAACAATTCAATTCCTCTTATTTCTTCAGTATATCTTGAGTTGAAAACCGGATTTTCATGTGAATCCAAATAACCATCAAACATTTCCAGATGTCATTTGTTTATATAAACAAAGAGCCTCACAACCAAGACATGTGTCACTTAAATTAATGCATTAACAAAAGAGTGGATAAGGGGGCTTTGTTCATATAATTTAAATGTATTTCATTTTTTTATTGTACAAGAAAATGAAGGAAAGCAATTTTGATGTTATTGTTTTTACATTTTTTTCAAGTACTGCAAATAGTAATTGGGTAACTGGAACTGCAAGCTACTTAGTATGCAATATACCATTGAACCACTAAGATGTATTAAAGAACAGTTACATAGCTGTCAACTTTTTCAGTTAACAGAAACAATTTCTTGTAACGCAGAATAAGAAGGGCATTGACTTGATATTAAGAGAGATATCTGCTTTAAATCATCAGCAGATGGGCGTAGAGAAACAGGATTAAAGCCCAATCTCTGCAGGAGATTATAAGATTATTATGAGACGATGGAGATGTTAATTATTTTGGCTCCGGTAAACAATCCATAGCCTGCCTTCTGGTTGTGATGTTTTACAGTCTCTGCGCATAAATATGATTTGTACAAGAAGATGTGTGCCTTGGTACGAAAAGCATAAACTTAAGTCGGTTAAACACCAAATTTTCGTTTAAGTGCGGCATTTTCCGAGAAGACTTAAAGAGAAACTCCGTCCTAAGCTCTTCGCTTTCAAACTGCGCAAGGGTAGCGTGCACGCTGATTAACGTATGCAAATTACACTTACATTAAAATACTAATTAATTAATGTTTTTCAGTTGCATTTATAATAATGTGATGTTGTTTATATATTTTGTATTAGATGTAAAGTCCTTAAAACTGATGTGCTGACTATACTTTTCATCCGCAGAGAGCTACAAGGCTAAACAGCCAATGATGTGGCACATGTACCGCGTTTTGTTTACATTGCAATCTTAGAACGGCTCACCATTCCAGACATGGAAGAGAATGGTATAAATTGTGCTGAGATTTACAGAAAATATATTTCTGTTCGACCATCGCATATAAATCATCAGAGACTTTTTCCTTCAATATGGAAATGGTAGGTGCACTATTCAACCAATTGGAATGAACCAATCTTTTTAAAATTCTCCGTCTTTTAGTCGGGTATTTAAAAGTGCCAAATCAATAACTGTACTCAGAACACAGTTTTAGAAGAACATCTGCGTCTCTGCTGGTTGGTGCCGGAACTGGTATTTTGAGGTTAAAAACGCAGGGAGTATAGAAATCTTCGTGTGACACCGAAGGCTTTTGGAAGAAAGTGTAGATGAAAAGATCAGTACTGCAAATCACATTATCTGAAGAAACAGGAATAATTTAGCAGTCATGGTCGATAGTAACTTGTCGAATAGTTCATCTACAGCTTACACTAGTGGAACTGTATTCAGTTTTAACAATTATACCATTAATATTAATTATGCAATGAAACTAGAATAATAAAATATATTCCTGTATACTGTATATGCCGTATGTTTGTTTCTTATTTTTAGATAACTGAAGAAAATTGAACATTGCACTAATCGATAGTCAAAGAGATTGTAATATAATATCTTTGACACTATATTAGAGTAGGCGATGTGTTTTTGTCTCGCAAATGTTAACGTTATTCTTCTGTTTGACCTGCTATATTGACTCTGGCAGAGATAATTTGACCCTTTACAGAGATTACTCATGTCCAACAGTAAAACGCCAAAAGTATCACGTAATAATGTGTTTTATAGTGGCGGATAAACATAATTTTTCCTTACAAAAAGTGTAAAAGTTGTTAAGACATTGCCATTTTAAAAGCATTGCTTGTTACTTCTTTCAGTTTGTAAATACTTAGACTTTTTTATCAAACAGGAAGTCGTTTTTCATTTGTTAATGTTTTGGCTATACAAAGTGAATGAAATTTCAATGCCATCGTCAGTTCAATAATTGCAACAATTCCCAAAACATTTGACTATCACTTAGTCTATTACATTCCAATTGTAACTAAAAATAAATATGTGCAAATCTACAAATGTTAATGTAGATAGTAGATAGAAGATTTTCTAATTTGGATTGCACGGTTGCGTGCACAGATGTACTCGCTCGCCCTAAGTTCCAGGAACTAATCTTCAAGAACTTGTTTTCAAATGTTGTTGGGCGATGCAAAGGTGAACGGGTTTACCGAGCTTCAAAATTACCTTCAGGGGCTCTCTGGCAGTTCATATACTTTCGTTTTTATAACATTTCAGCCCGCTATCTTCCTTCAGAAGTCGATTAAGTAGTGTCACTTTATGTGGACCACCATCAGAGCGATGGAGCCAATGCTCCATTCCTGGGGGCCGCCCAATCTACACACCACGAGTTTTAGGTCTGTCTCCCTGGTCTGAATGCTAAAGTGGGTCTTCTATAATTGTCTCTAATTAGTAAACACGCAGAAGGGGTAAAAAAGAAACACACATACTTTAGAAGAACGCGTTAGAGCTGCTGATTGGTGGAGACAAATCTATGGCTATTTTTACGGGGTTCCTAAAGAGGAAAAAATGCTGATTTCAAACATGCCTGTAATTATTTTGGTTAAAATGCCATATATTTAAAATATGATCAGAAATAAAAGGTGTATCTTGAATTGTCTGTGAATGTTCTCAGAAGTTCTCTTCGTTCTGAATGACTACTTATATCTGTTAAACTGTAAGAGATAGACAAAGTATTACTACACAAAATGTAGATCTTGTTAAAATACAATTTGTGTCAAATATATATTTTTGTGAAGTGAATCATTTCGCAGGTATTTCTTGCTATTTGTTTCTGTTTTCCTACACGTATACTTATTTCAAATAAGAAAACGTTATTCACTTTTTTATGTCTTGGACATGCAAATACATCACAAAACATTCGACTATCACTTAGTCTATTCTCACAATAAGATAATGTAGATACAAGCGTCTATGCACGGAGTGTTCTTCTTCGCGCCCACTCTGGTTCGGATTGGCCGTTGGCCGCTGGAATGCGTATGTACCTGACGGCCTTGAATCTCTCGTTCTCTCTCTCTCTCTCTCTCAGCATCCGACAGGACAAAGACTGTTACGGGACGCCCACAGCGAGTTCCCCTAAGATGTGTTACAACTCTGATCCAGGTCGCTATGCGACGGCTTTTTGCATCATGAGCATTTGAACTTTCAGACAAATGAGCAGAGATATCGTGGAAATCGTTTACAACACAACAAAAGTGCATAAGATCTAGCGTGATAATTTGTCTATTTCTTACACTCTATCAGTTATACAAAAGTATTCTTCTTTAATGGATCGTTCCGTTTTACTTTCAAAATAGGGGAAATATTACATTCCATCCAAACGTTTCATAATAATGTATTACTAGAAATGCATGCTTTGTTACCCCTGAATATAAAATATTTCATTGTCTGTATGCAAATATGTGTATTTATAAACACAAAAATAGAAAATTCGCTGGGTATTCTTTTCGATACCTCGGTGCAGATTCTGCAACTTATATTTTCTTTTAAAATCACAACATATTATTTTCGCTAGTACAACATTACAAAGCCCGAGGAATTGTCAGGAATGTGGTATCTGTACAGTAACATTATACAAGAAAATAATCGTGTGTCAACTGTCAGTTAACAGTTCCCAAGAAGAAATCACTACATATCTCCTGTCACCTCCTCTTTCTATTACACTACTACACCTACAATAATGTTTATCCTGAAGTAGATAGAGCAATAAGTGTTTGTACAAGAGTAGAGAAAGGTATGTATACTTCACATAACGACCAAAACATTTGACTATCACTTAAAGTCTACTGTATTCCCTTGTAACTACAATAAGATAATGTTTATCTTGAAGTAGATAGAGCAATAAGTGTTTGTACAAGAGTAGAGAAAGTTATGTATACATCACATAACGCCAAAACATTTGACTATCACTTAAAGTCTACTGTATTCCCTTGTAACTACAATAAGATAATGTTTATCTTGAAGTAGATAGAACAATAAGTGTTTGTACAAGAGGAGAGAAAGTCATGTATACATCACATAACGACCCAAACATTTGACTATCACTTAAAGTCTACTGTATTCCCTTATAACTACAATAAGATAATGTTCATCTTGAAGTAGATAAAGGAATAAGTGTTTGTACAAGAGTAGAGAAAGTCATGTATTCATTACATAACGACCAAAACATTTGACTATTACTTAAAGTCTACTGTATTCCCTTGTACGTACAATAAGATAATGTTTATCTTGAAGTAGATAGAGCAATAAGTGTTTGTACTAGAGTAGAGAAAGTTATGTATACATCACATAACGGCAAAACATCTGACTATCACTTAAAATCATCTGTATTCCCTTGTAACTACAATAAGATAATGTGTATATTGAAGTAGATAAAGCAATAAGTAATTGTACAAGAGTAGAGGAAGTCATGCTTACATTACATAACGACCAAAACATTTGACTATCACTTAAAGTCTACTGTATTCCCTTGTAACTACAATAAGATAATGTTTATCCTGAAGTAGATAGGGCAATAAGTGTTTGTACAAGAGTAGAGAAAGTCATGTATACATTACACAACGACCAAAACATTTGACTATCACTTAAATTCTACTGTATTCTCTTGTAACTACAATAAGATAATGTTTATCTTGAAGTAGATAGAGCAATAAGTGTTTGTACAAGAGTAGAGAAAGTCATGTATACATCACATAACGACCAAAACATTTGACTATCACTTAAAGTCTACTGTATTCCCTTGTAACTACAATAAGGTAATGTTTATCTTGAAGTAGATAAAGCAATAAGTTAATTAATGGAAATTAATTATTCTTTCACACTGGCCGTGTGTAGGCTAAATTGTGGAAACGTTGAGTCAGACTGAAAAATTCAATGCCATAGCCGGCACGTTGGCCATAGTAGCACAATGGTAGTGTGGCTGGACGGAAACCAGAAGATCCGTGGTTCAAATCCCGGCTATGGCATTGAATTTTTCAGTCTGACTCAACGTTTCCACAAAGCAATAAGTGTTTGTACAAGAGTAGAGAAAGTCATGTATACATCACATAACGGCCAAAACATTTGACTGTCACTTAAAGTCTACTGTATTCCCTTGTAACTACAATAAGATAATGTTTATCTTGAAGTAGATAGAGCAATAAGTGTTTGTACAAGAGTAGAGAAAGTTATGTATACATCACATAACTCCAAAACATCTGACTATCACTTAAAATCTACTGTATTCCCTTGTAACTACAATAAGATAATGTTTATCTTGAAGTAGGTAGAGCAATAAGTGTTTGTACAAGAGTAGATAAAGTCATGTATACATCACATAGCGACCAAAACATTTGACTATCACTTAAAGTCTACTGTATTCCCTTGTAACTACAATAAGATAATGTTTATCTTGAAGTAGATAGGGCATAAGTGTTTATGTGAACAGTTTATGCAAAAGTACAGACAAGTCGTACCTGTTTTAAGTGAGAGGAACTGATAAGATATAGTTGATTATGAATGTTTATTTGGTATACTGCGGTGTTGGGCTCAGATATTGTATCTGTAATGCCTGTACAAAACAAACGCTATATTTTGAGTAATCCCTAGGGACATATCGATGCGTTGGGGTTGTGTTTTCATCCCCGTTCCAAATTGACTGGCATGGAAACATCCCCTGGGGAAGCAGCGTTACAAGGCCGCGTTTCCGGATCATTTTGGAAATAACGTCCATCGGGGATTTGGCTCCAGATACGTACATTGATCTTCCGACAGTACCCTAGTTTATGGTAGGCGCATAAATACGCTTTGTCTTCCACAGTCAACTTCCTTACTAAATATTTGAAGTGTACTTCATATGGCATGTGGTGCGTTTGATTTAAAAGCTCCATCTAGTGTAAGAAGTTGTAATTAGTACAGTTAATTCAAAGGAGATCTGTTTTTCTTACTGAAAGAATAAGTCAAAAAAACTGTTATATACAAGTATAAGAATTGCTAACTTGAAACTTCACTTATCTTAAAAGAAATGGTGATGATGATCTTATAAATTCTCCGGGATCGCGATTTCATTTAAGCTTTTATATATCCTCAGCCGGAACCAAGAAAGCTGTCGCCATCGTTAGTTTAGTGATAGTCAAATGTTTTGGTACTTTTTTGTTTCTGTTTTAGAGTTACATTGTTCACTAACAAAGAAAGAAACGCACACACAGACAAACACAGAGCGAGAGAGAGAGAGAGAGAGAGAGAGAGAGAGAGAGAGAGAGAGAGAGAGAGAGAGAGAGAGAGAGAGAGAGAGAGGGAGAGGGAGAGAGGGAACGAGTACACAATGTTTTGGTGGAATGCAAGTTTTCCCCAACTTACTGTAAATATGTTTCCGAAAAAGTAGAAACCTTGCCTAAAAGCAGAACTAGAAGAGTTCGCATCCCGATTTATCATTCCATCTCCAAAACACAAAACAAGTTGCAGAATTTAATTAAAGATAGCAGCACTAGAGTCGACAAAAATATGTACATTAATTACGTAAAGCAATATTCATTGGGAGGCAGTTGTCAGATACCAGAATATATTCGCTCTTTTGTTTTTTTCGTCGTTCTCCATATTGCGCTCTGCAGGCTCTCGACGTAATGTTTGTAAAACGTCCAGCGTTGTGTGGATAATACAATAAAAATACATATTTTACCCTTCAGTGACACATCTCGACTCGTACAAGAGAACATGGGCTATAACGAATCACTCAAGTTAACTGCTCAGTTTTTACTTCTATGGAAGGTATTGAGCTTCAAGTGCTGTAGGGGATAAACTTTAGAACTTTAAATGGAAGTACTATTCTGATTACGTAACTAAGACAATGCGCTTGCTAATTATCAGTCAGATTTCTAAATACTAACAGCAAAACTGAACATTTGCAGAAGCATTTCTCAATAGTTGAATCTCATTTCTTCTCGAACAACAATGCTCTGTGTAGTGCAACAAATAAATGTTACTTCATTTGTTATAAAATAGAAAATTATCTTCATTTTATAAACAGTTTTTTTAGGTTTATACAAATATAATAATTTGTAACTTAAAACTTCACTTATATTAAATGATGATAATTATTATAAATTCTCCAGGATGGCGATTTCATGTATACTTATACACAACTTCAGCTGTTACGAGCGCTAGATGTTCATATGTTCTTGTCAGTACTACCAAAATCTGAAAATTAAAGAAATTTAAAAACAGAATCGACTGCCGATATTTCAAAATTCATTACGCGATGTTTGTTTTTTAAAATAAATATGTTTTCCCAAACCATTGAATCTATAGGATCATTTAATTGTTATAATAATTTAACTTCTGGATTTATTTCATGGTTAAATGACCAAAAATGTTCTGCTACATCCGATTTATCACTTTGTTTATACTTAATGTTACGAAAAGGTTCTTTCGTTCTTGTTTCCTAGTTACGTTTTGTCTTTCCAATATAAACTTTATCACAATTGTAACGGTAGCTTTTGTTTGAAATGAGTTTTGTTTTCTGATCTGAGTATTAGTGGGCCATGTAATGACAGTATAAAAAATGATGAACGGTTTTAGAGAAAAAAAAAGAAAATCAATAATCTTCATAGATATATCAACACCAACTCCAATACTCAGACCATAATACGAGAATCGATTGTAGGAAAAATGGCGGCGCTCGTGGCCCAGGTTGTTATGTTGTGGTTATATCTACAGAGTAAAGTGTGTGTTTGTTTACTTTGATTGTGTGTTTGAAGAATTAATGTAATTCATATTACAGTGGCAATTAGTGACTAACGAGTTAGTTTATAGTTAAGTATTTAACATAAAGTGATAACGTTTACCTAAATATATACTGTGAAGTATTGTCGAAATGCATCGTTGTTGTGTTCCCAGCTGCAATCTAATTATGGTAGTGCACCTCACACGACATCTAAATTTGCGAAGGAAAAATCGTAATGGGATAAGTGGATCAGGATCATACATCGTAAAGATTTTAAAGTAAATGACAAAACTGTAGTTTGTATTCATCATTTTGAACAGTGCTTTGAGGTTAAGGAAGACATCTTTCCAGTAAATGATGGTGAACCAATTCGTGCCCTTCGAAAAGTACAAAAATTAATAGATGATGCCTACCCCACGATTTTTAAGAATCAGCCATCCTATCACACATTAAAGCTCAACCAGAAAAGACGAAATCCTGAAGAATGCATCCAAGACATTTTACAGAGAGTGAAGATAAGTTTAATATTTGGTGTGCACAAGATGTTATTGACAGTTTTGAACCGAAGTGGTGAGGAGATTTTAACCCATTGATAGGCATTATTAAAGATGATTAGTTACGTTCTTTTCAATAACATTCAAGATCCCAGCTTCACTGGTGTTCCTTCACTTAATAAGTTTCAAAGTATTTCATAACCTAGAAGGAATATTGTGAGCCTACCAGTGGGAAATTTTAAATGGATCTTGCAGTGTGAGGGAACTTGACACCTTCAAACGTGACAATTGGATAAACTGGACAATTTGGTGAGTTCTCTTAAATATTATAGTATAAGCAGTACCTATGTCCTTGCCAGAAAAGGTTACCATGTAAACAATATAAAAGAAACTTTAGTACTTGCTACAGACGTTAGGATGATTGAGTCCAATAAGATAAAGTTTGCTGTGTTTAATGCTTATGAGTTGTCATGCCTTATAAATTAAATTTTGATTGGAAGTATAAGGTGGAAAATGCATAGTACTGGTCGTGCTACTATATAATGTGATAAGCTCTTAGAATTTGTCATGATGCTCTTTATTTATGTTATTGCACATTTTAGTTGAAAGTATAAAGTGATAAATGCTTAGGAGTTACCTCGCTGCTCCGTAATATGGATTATATTATGTCCATTGTGTATAGTTTCCTATTCTGCGTAACCAGAGTCGCTGGGCTTCGACGGGCGCCATCTTGGAATCTGCAGTATGGTCTGAGTATTGGAGTTGGTGTTGGATATATGGTCTGTAATCTTGTTTCATGAGGGTAAAAAGATGTCGTGGTGAATATAAAAGTTTTGTAACGGAAAATGAAGAATCTTCAAAATAGAGACATTCTGTATTCTTGATAGTGATGAGTGTACGTGCAGGAATGAGCAATTTGATGTAATTAACGGAAACTATTAAGGATCACCTGCAGTGATTGACTAGGAAAGAAAGTTCGAGTAAAATGTAATCCAGTTTATAAAATTAATATATTTTATTATTTTCAACGTTTATTCTTAATTTGGAGTAGTTGGTATTTAAATGTAAGAGTTGAGAATCGTGTGAGTGGCTATGCTGTTTTCAAAATGAATAAAGTAAAGGCTAGGAGAGTGTAAAAGGAATGAATGTTATTTATACATCGGTGGTATTCCTGCGTGGAATGTTGCTATGACTCCAACCCCGGAGTGCATCTCTACCTGACTGAAAAGGGCAAAAAAACTGCGGAATGGAATTCCTCTCCCAGCAAGAGACAACCCTGCAGGTTTACCACAACAAACAACCTTGCCTTGTTAACAACCTGCATTATTCATTTACCTGTGGTTAGTCCTCTTCACCGCAAAGTTCATCCAGGTAATATTAAAGATTTGTATCTTCACACGAGAACTTCCAAAAATCATTTCATTACTAGGTTATCCTTCATTATTAGTTTATATCTGCAATAGCTTCAAACGATTTTGATATATATTCATGACAAATGAACTATAGTAGATGTGCTCTCCATTCTAAATTACGTTTGTATAATTAGAATAGCCGTAAGAAACAATCAAAACGTTACTAAACTATAAATGTAGTTACTGTATGTTATTATACTACACAATTTATCTCAAATAAGATTGCAGATTTAAACATTTTCGGAGCGTTCGCGCTGCAAAATCCATATACTCTTCAAGAAGTGAGCATTAAGTTGAAATGCAAGCAAAACCAATTTATCTTGCAGGAAAAGAATCTTGACCACTACATCTCTGCTAGTAGGTAAGAAGAACAAGAAAAAATGTTGCCAACAGTAGCAGATAAATTACCTACTAGCTGTGAAAAAGTAAATGTAAATTAATTCAGCAATTCATTGTTGTTGTTGTTGTTGTTGTTTATTTCAATATCCCGATGCTTATCTTTTTCTTAAATGGAAAGTCGCTATTTTTTTTTTCTTTCCCTCATGGTCAAGCAAAGGGAATAAAATGTCACTTAGCTACCACCACCTCAGTAAAAGATTTCACCATCACTCAAAGCCTACTGTATTCCCGTTGTGCCCACAAGGAAATGTACGATAAAACATATTTTTATCCACCGCCATTCAATGGTATTCAACACTTGGTCTACAATAGCCCGCTGACGAGACCGGAAGGGCTAATCAATGAATAAAGTGGGAAGTAAATCTATATTCTTAGAGTAAGTAAACGACATTTTGTATTCCATATCGAGATTTCACCCAAATATTAGCTTTCAGTTGTCATACGCTCAAGAAATGAGCTTTATCCGCCACCATAAGATAAAACACATCATTACGTGATACTTTTGTTACTGAAAAGTAGAACTTTTACTGTTAAACATGAATAATCTCCGTAAAGAGTCGAATTATCTCTATCAGTGTCAATATGAGACAAAAACACATCATTACGCGATACTTTTGTTACTGAAAAGTAGACCTTTTACTGTTAGACATGAATAATCTCTGTAAATAGTTGAATTATCTCTACCAGAGTCAATATAAGACAAAAACACGTCATTATGCGATACTTTTGTTACTGTAAAGTAGACCTTTTACATGAATAATCTCTGTAAAGAGTTGAATTATCTCTACCAGAGTCAATATGAGACAAAAACACATCATTACGTGATACTTTTGTCACTGAAAAGTAGGCCTTTTACTGTTAGACATGAATAATCTCTGTAAAGAGTCGAATTATCTCTACCAGAGTCAATATGAGACAAAAACACAACATTATGCGATACTTTTGTTACTGAAAAGTAGGCCTTTTACTGTTAGACATGAATAATCTCTGTAAAGAGTCGAATTATCTCTACCAGAGTCAGTATGAGACAAAAACACATCATTACGTGATACTTTTGTTACTGAAAAGTAGACCTTTTACTGTTAGACATGAATAATCTCTGTAAAGAGTCGAATTATCTCTACCAGAGTCAATATGAGACAAAAACACATCATTACGTGATACTTTTGTTACTGAAAAGTAGGCCTTTTACTGTTAGACATGAATAATCTCTGTAAAGAGTCGAATTATCTCTACCAGAGTCAATATGAGATAAAAACACATCATTACGTGATACTTTTGTTACTGAAAAGTAGGCCTTTTACTGTTAGACATGAATAATCTCTGTAAAGAGTCGAATTATCTCTACCAGAGTCAATATGAGACAAAAACACATCATTACGTGATACTTTTGTTACTGAAAAGTAGGCCTTTTACTGTTAGACATGAATAATCTTTGTAAAGAGTCGAATTATCTCTACCAGAGTCAATATGAGACAAAAGCACATCATTACGCGATACTTTTGTTACTGAAAAGTAGACCTTTTACTGTTAGACATGAATAATCTCTGTAAATAGTTGAATTATCTCTATCAGAGTTAATATGAGACAGAAACACATCATTACGTGATACTTTTGTTACTATAAAGTAGACGTTTTACTGTTAGACATGAATAATCTCTGTAAAGAGTGGATGTAAAACAAAAAATATAGCTCAGTCGGTAGAGGACCTGCCTGCCGTGCTAGGGGTCCCGGGTTCAATTCCCGCCGGTGGGAATGGGGATTTTTCTCCGACCAAGATAATTCTCCATCTTCCCCAGAGTCTGGAAGTATGAATGAGAGTGTGAATGTGTGTGTGATCTGATATTAAAAAAAAAAAAGAAAAAAACCTGCAGTATGTTACAAAGGAGAACGGCCGCCGATATGACCATTGTAGTTAAAGGCGGGGTATAAACGGAACAAGTAAAAAAAAAAATAAAAAAAATAAAGTTAAAATTTGTGAGACAAAAAGACAACGCCTACTCTAGTATAGTGCCAAAGACATTCTATTATAATCTATCTGACTATCGATTAGTCCGATGTTCAATTTTTCTTTAGTTGTCTGAAAATCAGGAAACAAACACATCTTTAATGTCAAAGCCCCCAATATCATCTTACACTTAGTAAAAACTTCCATTCCAAATTTTTTGTAAAACAATGTTTAATATTTTGTATAATTCATAATTGAATTCAATTTTTTCTTGGGTAACAGATGGGACTAGCCAGGTTTCACGTTTATCATGCTCCTGGACGCTAACGCCCCAGGCTTTAAATGTTTTCACTCGCTAAAGGGCATCAACTTACCTCGCAAGTTACATAAATAACTAGTAAACATTTGTAAAAAGGTTATTTAAAGATATTAGTTGCTTCTCCTATGGCTAAAATGTCACGTCTTTTAAACGTTTTCCGTTTTACATAGAATGATTTTTTTACTGAAACAATTAATATTATTTCTTTTTAGTTGAGGTTGATACCGGAACCTTTTCTCAAATTGAAAGGTACCAATGGCATATGCTGAAAGTTGCGCAGCATAAAAAACAGAACGTATATACATAATACACAATAATCCCAATCAAGTTTATCCTTCCTGAGAAGAAGTTATACACTTTCACAACCAAATTATCTTTCTATAAAGTTCAGAGTTAAATGTGTACACCAAGTTGTCTTATGTCTAAACGTTTAAGTGTTTCAAATCGAGAAAACCTTTCCCCCCTTTGTTCAATAATCAGAGAACCAGAGAATGAGCGAGTTTGAAAAGGTTTATTACGTACGCTTCAGTCACTCGTAACTCAAGTATTCAACGGCAAAATGCACTCAACAAACCTGCACCTTGAATGCATTCACACGTGATGGCAGCGGATCATCGAGACAGTAGAGCGTCGGTAATCACAACGAGGCTCGCGAACCACATGCGGCGCTTCATACCAAGCTTAATGGAAACTAATACCTCCAGACAGGTGGAAAAATGAAAATCTTTCCCTGAACTTAACGACCCCCAGTGATTGTTACATTTGTCTTTGTTTACAGATGTGGTCCAGCGTTAAACATATCTTTACCAGAAAGAGACAAACTTATTTGTGATTTGTCTCAGACTGTATTTAGCTTTGATAGCAAGTTAAAGCTTCAGATTAAAACATTTGCTCACTTCAAATGTTTGAAGAAAATTACCGAAAGCCTTCCTGACGTTCAGGTAGAAACATGTTGAGCCTTGCTGAAGAAACCAATGAGAGATTTAATAATATAACATTACTTAAACCTTCATTTTAATTCCTGGAAAATGCTTTTGTTGTTGATGTTGTCATCACCAATAACAAAGGATACAGCAGCTTCTAGAACTGTAACAGAACGAACGACTAACGAAATAGCACTTCTCAAAAGTAGAATATATTCCCTCAT
This sequence comes from Mantis religiosa, assembly GCA_030765055.1. NCBI lineage: Eukaryota > Metazoa > Arthropoda > Insecta > Mantodea > Mantidae > Mantis > Mantis religiosa. The sequence goes on along the minus strand of CM060953.1, from coordinate 4,338,102 downwards.
ATCTACCTGAACAATAATGTTCTGTGCAGTGCAACAAATAAGTGTTACTTCATTTGCTATAAAATGACAAATGTGTCTTCTCTTACAATGTGACTCGCCTAGAAATAGCTTCATAAATTTGCCATTCCCAAAATTAAGGTTAGTGGCCAAACCTATCCGTTACTTAGCCCAGTAAATACTAATTTAAACAGAATTCGTGGTTTTCTTACTTAATTTTACGATTATTCTTGATTTGTGTACGATTTAGATATTGTTAATTTACTTATAGTTGAATGGATGAGTTGTAAATGGAATTTTAATGTAATTATTGTACAAGGCATGCACTACGCCGTAGCGTTAAGAGGTAGTCATCTCTTGAGGAAGGCGTGCTGTGCTGCTGAGTAATAGGGAAGTTTTGTTTGAATTGAATTACAAGCACCAACCACTTGGCCAGGGCCACAAGGAACTTTGATGGCGCCGTCTACGACATCTCAACATTCCCTACAAAACTATCATCTGTCCACTTATGTCAATCAAAGTCTACAGTATTCTCCTTTAGTGTTTGTTTACCTTGATTAACATGAAATAGAGAAACACGCGTTTGTACTAGAGTACAGAGAAACCACGTGAATGCTGTACAACAGATTTATAAATATCTAATTACCAACCTACATTAAAAAAAAACTTAATCTTCAAGAATGTTTTGCTATTTTTGCACCTCAAAACATACGAAAACAATTAAAGAATAACAACAAAGTTTTATAACGATATGAACACAGTTAAAGTACATCAAGAGAATATAAGAGTCAAAATATTGGAAATAGCATTAAATGTACTTATGTATAATATATAGAACTTTTATATAAAATGAGCAGAGAAATAAGGGAAGTCAGAGAGTATGTAAATAAGAGAAATGCGTCAGCGAGAAATATCGAAAGGAAGACCTACTACGTCACACAAACAATGTGAAACAGTTGAAATACAGTTGGTTGCTAAAAGAACCAACAAGGCGAGCTCGAGATAAATTAAAACGTTTATTTGACGATGTAGTAATTGTGTACGATACTCAAATTTAGTTGTAAAAACTTGTGGTTACTATTTAACTTATGTGTACTAAGAGATGGTGTCGTTTGGAGTGCAAACAACATGTGAGGGGCCCCAAAAGGTCATGTACATAGGTAAGTGTTGGAAATACAATATTATGCTCGAGGTACACTTGCACTTTTGTTCAACTGTTGACTTTGTGTAAGCACGGACGTTCTTTTATTGATTCACTACAAGCACACAAACACACGCCGCGATTTTCTGTGAATATGTTCAGTTACTTTTAAATGATATTCTCTGCACACTGTTGTTTATTTTTATATAACTTTTACACGTAAATGTGACGAAACTTACTATATCTGTCTGTTCCATCCATCGAAACAAACAGTTGTAGAAATAGTTACATTGCAGTTACAAGAGAGATATAGGAAATCGAATCGTTTATATGTGGTTTCTTTATACTGATATCCTGAGAAGTGTGGCAGCACTTTAATGGGCGAATATTGGAAAATAACAATGTATATCTTAGAAACAGCTAATGACGTAAATGTTTATTTGGAATAAACTGTGTCTTATCAAAAATATCTCAAAGTGTTTGACATAAGGGCAGTTTTGGCTGGCAGTATTCTTGAAATCCTTCGTGTCGTATATTTGAAAGATAACGACCTTACAACGTTTAATTTGTAAACAGGTTTTAGTTCTTTGTGTTATTTATAACATGCACAAACACACTTTTTTACATTCTCTATTACACACATAGAACAAGTAAAGGAAGCATTGCTTTCCACCCAAAAATTCAAAGGTAACATTTCAAAAAATACAAAAGTTATTGGGTGAACACAGTACAGGATCGTGCGCATGTGCAGATGAGAGTGCCAACCTGAGTGAAATCCGCTAGTTATCATTAGGGTTTAGCGACACAACTTTCGCTACGTTTTGTCAATGTTGTATTACTCATCCTATGAGATATATATGAACCAAAATAGAAGTGATACAACAAAGCCACCAATAAAACTAGAGGGAGAGATGATAAAGTATCAAGGGGAATCGCAGTTTCTGGGAATACTGATAAGTGAAGATCTAAAATGGGAAGCACATATAAACAAACTAACCAAAAAACTTAGCATGGGATGTTACATCACAAATGCACTAAAAAACAGCACAAGCCCACAGGTTCTAAGAACTGTATATTTTGCACAAGTCCATAGCCGTATTCGATATGGAATAATATTCTGGGGTATTGCAACCAAATGGGAAGAAGTTTTCAAAATGCAGAAGTGAGCAATATGAATAATGATGGGCAAGACAAGTAGAACATCTTGCAGAGAGTTATTCAAAAAATTAAAGATTATGCCTGTAGCCTGTATATACATGCTAGAAGTAATTTACTATGTTCAACAACACAAACATACATTAATCAAAAACAGTCAGTTACATGATCATCAAACAAGACATAGGGAAAACTTACACATTCAACAATATAGAACTAATTTAGCAAAGAATAGTGCACTCCACAATGGTATAAAACTACACAACAAATTGCCATCGAATATAAAAAGTATCTAAGATAATAAAGTATTTAAAAAACAGCTTGGGTCATTCCTATTACATAATTGATTTTATTCAGTAACTGAATTCCTAGACATGTAATTTTGATTATCTACTGTTCGGCCGTTCTATCTCCGGCTCTGACAGTTCTCGAGAGGGGGAAGCAGGCTGTTGCCAGTTCTTTAGCGGGTATTTCAAGCAGAGGAATAATGCGTATTTTAAATATTTCAGTACTTGCATATTACACGAACCAGGAGCCATATTATTATAATAGCGATAATAATAGGACTTACGAACATTAAAAATCGGAATTCACGCACGCAAAATATAAGCAAAGACAGTTTACCAGCGCAAGCAGCTAAAACCACGTGGCTCAAACAAATTTAAGCTGGCAACACAGTGTTGGGTTCGGGAGTCACGCATAGCAGCGACAATGCTGATTGGCGATAGCAGACAGTTTTAACTTCCTGACCACAACACCGGATGTAGAGATTTCCAATACTACCAACAGATGCTGTTAGTGTGTGTGAAAGGTGTGAACGAAATATTCGAATAGAGTGGTGTTGTAATAAATATCTTGCATGGTAATGAAATTGTAAGTTGTATTTCAGTGTTTTAAAGCTAATATAGTCCTATATTTTCATTCTAAAGATAATTTTGAGGATATGTTTTCAATTGCTTATTACTGTATGTTGGTACTATTAACCTCGCCCCTCCACCTCTTGCAATCGCAATACGTCAGAGCCGGAGATACAACGGCCGCACTATATTATCTTATATTTTGAATCTCTAACCAAATCATGTAAATAAGATTAGGTGTTGTAAACATTAGTTGTCAGTAATCTTAATTTTAATGTATTTTAGTAAATTGTATATCAACTTGACGAAGCCATGAAATTATAATTTTTTTTTTTTTTTCAAACGGAGAATAAAGAATACAATACAAAGCTTCTAGACAAACAAAAATCTGAGCAATTGCTATAAGAGAAAAATTGAAGGGGCTTAAAACTTAAATAAAACGCAAAGAGCGAGATGACTCAAGCGGTTTCGTCTGTGACCCGCGTTCGGGAGTCCGGGGTTCGATTCCCGTGACTGACGTACGTGTCCTATGGACTTTTTCGGGTCGCCAGACGAGTGCAGGCAGGTTAAGTATATCCCCAGAATTTTCTGTTCATCTCCATTATCATCTCATGAATTTCATCTCCATTATCATTTTCATCATCTTTAATCTGGTAGTTTCAGGGTAGAAGTGTCACCGGGTATCTCGGCGCTGTATGGCAAGATGATATGCACTTGGTAAACACTTCCTCCTCTCTCAGGACGATCTCCTGTCTCCGGGCCGATCTGGTGGGCTCTTTCTGGACTACGGCGAGAGAGACAACATTACATTAAATTACAATTAAATTAAATCTGAATATCCTACTCCACATCTATTATCTACACCGAAGTATATATTCACATTCATCTATTTAGGTATAAAATTTCAGAAAAATATACAATAATATACATACACTTTTCCAGATACTACTATAATTAAAAACAATTAATGAAAATTAATATAACACGCAATAAAGGTAATATTAAAAGAGAATAAAAGAATTAATTCCTATCTTAAAAGTACTAGCATCCAGCACTTACCACCGGGTAGGTAGGTATATGGCTGCCTTTCCTAAACTATAAATAACAATAATTTGCAACAAAAAAAATAACATTAGCAGCCCTGGTATTTCGCACAACACTTTAAATGTAAGTTTATTAGATAATGTCAATCTTTCATTTATTGTAAACGTAAGGCGAGTGAGGTCCCGGTTGTGCTGGCCTGCCGGGGAGTTTACTACTGGTAAACAATAAGGTACATTAGACCGGAGGTTTTTGTGCCCAATCCGCTCCGTAGTAATCCTAATCTATATACATATATAGAAATCAATTGACACAAAAACTCACAAACAGCTGAACTAATTTGCCTAATTTTGGTTTTGAAATATTTGTAAAAATCAAAGGAAGCTTTAAAAGGCGAGAAAAATACTAAACTGATGATGGACCGAGTTATTAACTAAGTATACATAAAAGTACACACTTAAACTTCTACGGAACACAAACACCTTCTTTTATTTCCAACAAACAAAAGCATTACGAAGAACAAAGATATTCCACTACTTGCCAAAGTTTTCAAATATACTTCACTTATATTTTATTAAATAATGTTTATCATTTATCAAGACAGAATTTTTTTATGTAGCATGATGTACCTTTCGAAGATTAGACACAAAATTGACTTCTGAACACTCTATAAGGCTATAAATATTCGACCACAGATAAATGTCAAGTATTGGTGAATCCTTGGATATCTTCTTTATAATTTGTTTGTGAATGTGAATTGACACAAAATTAATTTAATTCCTTTATGATCGTGAAGTTTGTGGAAGCCTTTTTACTATAACAGGGAGAAGACCTGACTTTAGGTCGTAGCGGCGAGCCCTGTCACATGCTGACCACATAGATAAGCAGCAAGATACAGATAATGCTAATACTCGTATTGGTATGTCAGAATTACGTTCTAGAGTGTATTTCTTCCGGGCAGCTGTTTTCGTACAAATCAGTTGACACAGTTATAAACCAGGATGACGTAGTCAACTATCCTACATAGGTGGTACTGTGAAAAAGCTAATCAATAACGTCAGCGAGGCAACAATCATCAAGGGAAAATACAAAGCAGAGGATATATTGATCCCGCTTATTCCGATGATTCCAACAGATTTACTTTTTGATTTTAAGTGTCTACAATTTCCCCTTTGTTATGACCATAAGTAAATCGCAAGGGCAGTCGTTGGAAGTTTGCGGAATCAACTTGGAGTTTTCCTGTTTCACTCATGGACATCGCGCGTCGGAAAACCATCATCTTTATATAATTACGTACCACAAAACAAAAACAAAAATATTGTATATCAGAAAACTTTAAATTGATTAATTTAATTGTAACTGTATTGTATTTAAACTTCACCCCCAATTGCAGAATAAATAACTAACCAAATCGACGGGTCAGCTAGTGCTAAATAGGACGCAAAAGGACCAACTACAAAGAAACATAAAAGTAATTATAAACCTCCTCTGTGCAACAAATACATTCACTTGTTCAAGGGCAATAATGCTCCCCCGTCCCCCATGAGAGCCGTCAGGCAAAGCGAATGGAGTTAACAAACTGATGCTGGAAAATAACATTCTAGAAATCTCATCAGTACCTTTCCTTCATCCATTGTGTTGGTGCATGAATCCGACGGTTACCTACGAAGGACGATTTACCCTGGAAAGATCAATTCATTAATGCAACCTGACCGTTTTAGACCACTAGGACTGGAAGGGATTCATTACGAGGTTCAAACTGTGTCTATTATACCTATACCCCAAGTGGGACACCACCAGGAGGAAGGATGAGGCACGACAGTGTAGAGGGTAGGGTCCTGACAATTGACCAGTTGGAAACTCCGCGGCATCATACTGTACCGTGTACCGAAAACGGTCCCACCAGACTGGGTTCGCAGACCGGAAACCGCTCTACCGGAAAAGGAAGTGTTTACCAAGAGCATATCATCCTGCCATGCCACGCCGAGACTCCCGCCGACACTTGCTACCTGATAGAGATCATATGAGATAAAATGGAGGGACAGGACATTTGGGAGATGTAATTAACTTACCCAGCTTTCGTCTGGCGACCCGGGAAAAACCCTCGAAAGAACCTATGGTTCAGGTAGGTTGGCCACGTTATCGAACTCGGGCCTCCCGAATGTGGACCTCAGAGGAAACGGCCTGAGCCATTCCCCTCGGTTAGATCAGTACGAATAGACGTGGTTCTTACAAAATTAAGATATGGAAAAATAATTTCCAAAACTGGGTTTGATATCGTACGAGGTCTGTTCAGAAAATTCCGGAACTTTGATCGCAAAATGTTTCTACTCTATTTTACTTATTGTGCATGGTCTGTCCTCCAAAATTGATAAATCACCCCCAACACGTCTCCACTTCCGGAAGCAGCCTTGGTACATAGCGATGTCTGCGAATATTCTTTTATCTCGTCTATCGTTGCAAACCTTCATCCTTCAACGGATTTTTCAACTTTGGAAATAGAAGATGTCAGTAGGGGCCAGGTCTGCACAGTGCAATAGTGACGCACCAACAGGGATAAACGTGCGGGTGCGTTATTGTGATGCAACAGCCACATTTGAGGCCGTCATAATCCAACTTCTGTAATCTCTCTGTCAGTCTTCGACTGATACGCACAATTTCTTTGATATTCTTGACATAACCGTCGAATGGCGTCCGGACATTTTAAATCGTGCAAATCATTGGTAACACCGAGTACGGCTTAATCATTCAGCACCGTACACTTGCTGCATCATTTAGTGTGTCTCTATAAAGTTGTTCTTGAATTTCATGCAGTCACGTTGGTACTATAACTTTGCTATCTCGACACACACATATACTAATGAAACAGTTCCACTTAAACACAGGAGTGCCAACATCCCATTGGCGCGAAATTACGAGATGGTAGAATTAGAGGAACCCCGTTCATACCTAGGTCCCACCAAACACTTTACATGCCGTTGTGTGCAAGCGATGCTAGTTTTACTCGTGTGTGCTAAAACCTCAAAGTATCTCGTATCCAACTACTTGAACCTCCATCGAACAAATATCAATTCCTTTCTCTTTAGGAGTCTTAATTTTTACATGTGAGCAACATTTGACATTTTATTTAGCATAATTAATATGGAAACAGGAACATGGATGCTGAAAATCCCCCCCCCCTTGTCCTTAAAAGTGTGTAACAAATTTGGTCGAAATCGGTATAGAGATCTTGGAGGTTATTTCTAGCACACAAACACACAAAAAGCGTGAAAGTACAAGAAAGCTGCTATGCAAAGAAAGAACAGGAGCGGAATGAAGGTAGGAAAGAAGAAAAGAGAGCAAGGACACTAGGAATATAGAAGGAAATAAATAATGGAAAAAGAAATAAAGAAGGAAGGGGGAAAGAAAGGGAACGAAGATGTAATGAAACGGAAGAAGGAAAGAAACAAAGAAAGAAGAAAGAAAGAAGGAAAGAAAAACTGATGGAAAGAAGGAAAGATAAGAACAATGAAAGAAGGAAAACCTAAAAGAAAGAAAGAAGAAGGAAGGACTGAAAGAAAGAAAGAAAGAACGAAAGAAAGAAAGAAAGAAAGAAAGAAAGAAAGAAAGAGAAAGAAAGAAAGAAAGAAAGAGAGAAAGAAAGAGAGAGAGAAAGAAGAGAGAGAGAAAGAAAGAGAGAGAGAGAAAGAAAGAGAGAGAGAAAGAAAGAGAGAGAGAGAAAGAAAGAGAGAGAGAAAGAAAGAGAGAGAGAAAGAAAGAGAGAGAGAAAGAAAGAGAGAGAGAAAGAAAGAGAGAGAGAAAGAAGAGAGAGAGAGAGAAAGAAAGAGAGAGAAAGAAAGAGAGAGAGAAAGAGAAGGAGAGAAAGA